>JAWNNU010000311.1:2476582-3095728 GCA_035044585.1 Scaptomyza polygonia
TCCGGCATTTTGTTTTAGTTGTTTAAGCAGCGTTAAAATTAGTTAGTTTTTTTTCGCCAACGCTTGTGTTTCAGGCAGAATGACTATACAGATTGCAAGCTGCACCCAACTTCACTGTGTGCTTAACAGATAGTTAACAGATATGCACACAGGGTAACTCTGCTACACAAAGACTTTGCTTGGTTGGCCAAGCTCTGACAGCTGTTATGAGCTTACATTAAAATGTCGTATGAAAACTGAATGCCAGCCACCTTTAATTTAAAATAGTAAATATTGACTCACCGTTGTCGTCCGGAGAGCCATGTGTTCCTTCATAAAATTTGCTACCTTCTCTTCTTGCTGAGGGTTGCACTTCGCCAGCTACCGCACTGGAAGCGTTGACAGCAGCCACCAAGAGTCGCTCATCGAGCATCATGCGTGCATCTTCCAGAGGATTCCGCTCCATGGCCGGCTCTCTTTCTACATTATGCCTGGGACTATTATTCCCACTGCGGTGAACAGAGGGGAGAGCATCCGCATCGTTTGTTCCCAATAGCACATTGTGTACTGTGACTGGAATGCGAATAATACGACGTGCATGTATCTCATTGTCTCGATCAATCATATTTAGGCGTTTGATGTCTGCCACAGAGCAATGAAATCGAAGTGCCAAAGCTTGCAGCGTATCGCCCTCCTGTACTTTCACCTCGAGCGTATTCTCAGATCGCGACATCTTCGTGTGACCGTTGCTGGATCTGTTTGCCAATTGCACCATGTCCAAAAATTCCTTGTCATTATCTGTGGGCTGTGCAAAAATATCGTCGACTCCATTCGGCTGTTCGTTTTCCCAGTTGTACTGTTGTTGGCGTCTGAAATACAAAGCCTTTCATCAGATCATGAATTCCAAAGAAACAGTCGAGTTGGCGTAGACTTACACATTTCGACGCATTATAATATGTCTGGCTCAAAGGCGATTCTCAGTTTCACTTAGTTCTCGAACAGCAAGCGATGTAGTGTTCATTAGCAACCGACTGTTTGTGTGTGTTTTTTTTCCGTCGAAAATTTCGTGTAAAATATATAAACAACGAACTTACTACTTGAAACGCCCTGTATTGCATTCAGTCACACCAAGAAGAAGAGCTTACATTTGATTTGCGCTTAAAAAAGTTCAGTTGAAATTTCCACTCTCAAAATGGTGTGCACTAATTTTGACTGTCTCTTCAATTCAGTTTGGATATGGCCCATTCTATTTGGAGTGATTATAATATTTTTAAGGTAAGTTTTGTTTTAATTATAAAAGCTGGTAAGCAGCCCTGGTTTGATACCCCGTAGTTACAAAGCAAAGAGCTTATTTACTAGCCAGTTTATGTAAAATTTAAATCTAAAACACATTGCAACTTTTCTACATGAGTTAAAGCTCAAATTATTAACAAATTATTGAAAATAACAATAACGTGAATAATATTTTGTGTCGTATGTGCGAATTACTTTGAATATGCAATCGGATGCAGGGTATTTCAAGCGCGTATACTATCATAGAACGGGTTTGTTTTTATTCACAACACCGCTTAGTTGTGAATTCTTGTTTGCTTATTGTTTTATTGTGAAAAATAGTGATGCTTGCATTTCTAAAAAGCCGGCCTATATTCTGGCTAAGCGTAGCCGGTACTACGGTGGGTGGTGCATGTTTTACAAAGTAAGTTGATTTACAAAAGTTAATCAAAACAATATAATAAATATTATTGACGGCTAAAGAGATCTTATGCAAGGCTGCACCTACACAAAGGAATCGGATGAGACGGGCAAGGTCGTAATCGTTACCGGCTCAAATACGGGGATTGGCAAGGAAACGGTGCGGGAGCTGGCGCGTCGTGGTGCAACCATTTATATGGCGTGTCGTGATATGAAGAAATGTGAGGAGGCACGCGAAGAGATTGTACTAGAGACACAAAACAAATTCGTATACTGTCGCGAGTGTGACTTGGCTTCCATGGATTCCATACGTAATTTTGTCGCAACGTAGGTTATGATACATCTTCAATTAAATGGTAGATGTCATTGTTGCTCTAACTGTTTGCAGCTTTAAGCGTGAACAGGACAAACTACACATACTCATCAACAATGCGGGAGTCATGCGCTGTCCACGTTCACTTACCAAAGATGGTTTTGAGATGCAGCTTGGTGTGAATCACTTGGGTCATTTTCTGCTCACCAATTTAATGCTGGACGTACTAAAGGTATAACGGACTTCAGGATTTGTATCAATAAATAGTCACGAATTCCGTTGCATCTTAGAAATCGAGCCCCAGTCGGATTGTAAATGTTTCAAGTTTGGCGCATACTCGTGGTGAAATAAACACAGGAGATTTAAATAGCGAGAAATCCTATGACGAGGCCCAGGCATACAATCAGAGCAAACTGGCAAATGTATTATTTACTCGTGAACTTGCCAAACGACTGGATGGAACTGATGTAACAGTGAATGCTTTACATCCTGGCATAGTGGACACCGAACTTTTTAGACATATGAGTTTTTTTACAAACTTCTTTGCGGGGTATGATAATATTTTACATACATATGTAATTATAATTGTTGTATGCCATTTTCATATACAAATTTTCTTTTGTAGATTGTTTGTTCGCCCTCTGTTCTGGCCATTTGTAAAGACGGCCAAGAACGGCGCACAAACTACCTTGTATGTAGCGCTTGATCCGGACTTAACCAACGTAACGGGTCAATACTTCAGCGACTGCAAAGAGCAACTTGTTGCGGCTGCTGCAACAGATAATCAAACTGCCAAATGGCTTTGGGCTGTCAGTGAAAAATGGACACGTGGACAAATATTGGAACTGAATCTGCCGAATGAAAAAAAATAAATGTTACTTAAATTCTAAAATAAACGTTATTTTGTACAAACATACATAATTATCGATAAAAGTAAATATCAACCGCGTTATTATTCATGCGCTTATATTCTCATTCCAACCGTTGTCATCGTGAATCGCTGTTTTTATCAACCTACGAGTTTCGATTCGTACGTATAGTATTAATAATGCTTGCAGCAGTGAGCTCACTTCAGTTGCCAATTTAACGTTGTAGAAATCACGTCATAGAATGAGTTGCTTTATTGATTGTCTATTGTGCCCGTGCGTAACGTGGGCAGCTTTAATTGGCGTTTCTGTCTATTTCCTAAGGTATTTTAAGTGCTAATTAGAAGGATAAATATACATATATATATATATATAGCGGCGAGTTTGCTAATTATAAAAATCATTTCAGACAGTATATGCAAGGTGGCCAGTTTAATAAACACACAAATGAAGCTGGCAAGGTTATGATTGTTACTGGCGCTAATACGGGCATTGGCAAGGAAACGGTACGCGAATTGGCCAAACGAGGAGCAACTGTTTATATGGCATGTCGAGACCAGAAAAGAGCCGAAGAAGCACGCTTTGAAATTGTTAAGGAAACCAACAATACAAATGTTTTCTTTCTTGAACTGGACTTGGCATCTCTGGACTCCATTCGCAAGTTTGTCGATAGGTGAGCATTAACATGAACAAGTTAAATGATTTAATAGCATTATGTAAACTTCATCAACTTCTTTTTGACAGCTTTAAAGCGAAAGAGGATAAGCTGCATGTTCTCATTAACAATGCGGGCGTTATGCGTTGTCCACGAATGTTGACCAAAGATGGATTTGAAATGCAGATAGGCGTCAATCATATGGGTCACTTTTTGTTAACCAATTTGTTGCTAGATACGCTGAAGGTAGTAAATACAATTTCAAGTATTATATATAGCTATTCAATTAAATGTTGTTTCAGAAAACTGCGCCCAGCCGTATTGTCAACGTTTCGAGCTTGGCCCACACTCGTGGAGCAATCAATATTGAAGACTTAAATAGTGAGAAGTCTTATAACGAAGGCAGTGCCTACAGTCAGAGCAAGTTGGCCAATGTACTGTTTACACGCGAGTTGGCTAAACGCTTGGAGGGCACTGGAGTTACCGTCAATGCTCTACATCCTGGTGTAGTTGACACAGAACTTGGACGACACATTAAGTTCCTTAACAATATATTCGCACGGTTAGAATTCGTTATAAATGGCTTAGTGAAAAATTAATTTAACATTTCATGTTTTTAGTTTGGTTTTTCGTACTCTGTTGTGGCCCCTTCTTAAGACTCCATGGAATGGTGCCCAGACTACTTTATATGCTGCCCTCGATCCTGACTTGAACGGTGTAACTGGCATGTACTTCAGCGATTGCGCTGCGAAAGATGTAGCACCCGCTGCCAAGGATGGCAAAACTGGTGAACTGCTGTGGGAGGAGAGCGAGAAATGGACGCGCCTTAACAAATTAGATTAATGTCTCACCAAAACCACGAATATTTATTTTAAATTTACCTGTACATAAGTATTTATGTGCCAAAAAATATATAACAAAACATATGTATTTGAAATTCTTTAGATAACTTATCAAAGCATTAACGAAATTTGTTATCGTTAGCATTTTTATCACTCTGCTGATTGCAAAAAAATATGTATTGATTAATCTTTGGGCTATGCTACACTTAAGCACAGTCTATTACTAAACTCTCAATAGTTAGCAGCTAAACCAAAATGTTGCCGTACACGGAGTTTTTACCAAGTCCATTCATAACTTGGCCTGTAACAATTGTTCTTGCCGGTTTCTTTATCAGGTAGAATGCCAAGCAATTAATTGCATATCTCAAATAATTGACATTAGATACATTGTAGCCGCTATATGCAGGGTGGTGAGTTTCGGAAGAAATCTGATGAAACGGGCAAGGTTGTAATTGTAACCGGTTCAAATACGGGCATTGGTAAGGAGACGGTCCGGGAGCTGGCCCATAGAGGAGCCACTGTTTATATGGCCTGTCGGGACAGTAACAAGACGGAAAAGGCTCGTATGGAAATTATTGAGGAGACTGGCAATAAAAATATATTTTATCGGGCATTGGACCTTTCATCTTTGACATCCGTGCGCAAATTTGCAGAAGAGTGAGTCAGAAATTTGGAGCAATAATTATGGTAGTTATTAATAATAAAAGCATAGGTTTAAGAAAGAGCAAGATCAGCTGCACATTCTTATAAACAATGCGGGCATATTTCTTGGACCAAGACGCCTTACAGAGGAGGGTTTTGAGTTGCAGCTGGGCGTCAATCACATGGGTCATTTTTTGCTTACCCTTTTATTGCTTGATCTCCTAAAGGTAAGAGCTTACTTTTACCTCTAACATTGCTTTAAGTCTGAATTCATTTACAGAAATCTGCACCCAGTCGCATTATAAACGTATCCAGCATTGCCCACACAGCAGGCACCATCAAGAGGAATGATCTGAACAGTGAGAAACTTTATGAGGAAGGCAAGGCATACAGTCAAAGCAAATTGGCCAATGTTATGTTTACGCGTGAGCTGGCTAAACGATTGGAGGGCACGGGTGTTACTGTTAATGCTCTACATCCTGGTCTAGTGAACACGGAAATTGCTAGAAACTTTAAGCTAGCACAAACGAAATTCGTACAGTAAGTATATATTCAGGTTATTAAAAACTTTAAACACTTTATCAATATAATTATCATATTTTAAGATACTTTATTAAGCCACTATTTGTGCCATTTTTAAAAAATCCTAAGCGTGGCGCACAAACGACGCTGTATGCAGCACTAGATCCAGACTTGGATGCTGTAACCGGACAATATTTTAGCGACTGTAAGCCAAAAAATGTTGGAGACGCTGCCACTGATGAGAATGTCACGAAATTTTTATGGGAGGAGAGCATGAAATGGACAAAAGCACCAGAAGTTATTTAAATTGAAGCATAGGCTTTTATTTCACAGAGATTAGATGCAATGCTTGGCTAAATTATCAAAGATTAATGTTTTAAATGTGCGTAATACTTATTTTCTGCACAAAAACTTATTAAATTTAGTAATATAAATACATTTTTGTATGATGCGAGTTACGACTTTAGTTGAGTGGAGTTTTTGCAATATCGCCTGCCTGGATAAAAAGCCGTGAGTAGAGAGCATGTGTAGTCGGCTCCTTGTCCGAGGTATTGGAAACGGTGTTTACATACGTATACTGCATATAAAAACTAAGTGTTACATTATCTCCAACTTGGAGCTCAGCTGCTGGTGTAAATTGAAGTCGTAGTAGAACTTTGTTGCCCTTGCGCCAAACAATAAACTTGGGCTCCTCGATGGGGGCCTGCACATCCTCATCAAACTCCTTAGAGTCGTCGCGTTGGCTTAGCACAAATTGACTTTCCAGTGGCACAATTGATGCATTGGACAAATCATTTACTTCACGCTTCACTTCTCGAGTGGAGTTCTGACGGGTCAACGTGACACCAGTGGCTTTAAGCAATGGAGATGATGTAATTGCTTCCTCTTTAATTCGGCAGCCCTGCAGAAAGGCATCCGTATTAATTTGCGCATCTGGTGGTGGCGCACCCAATATACTTATAGTCATTTCATATTGTGTGGGATTGGAGAACTTCAGGAAAATTGCATTGTTTTGACCAGGTTGCAGTGGCTGCTCGCAGCGAACCATTACCACTTCGGGCACGTGACTGCTAGCAAAGAGCTGTATGCGATACTTGATGGATGTAGGATGATACTCCGGCTTGATCAGATTATGCTCGCAGTGCCGGCAACGTAGCGAACGCTTGATCCACAGCGAACGCCGCTGCGGATAGAGTTTGCTTATAGCTGTAGGCTGATCAGACGGCTGGCTGTGGCGCTGAGCCACTGTCGTAATGTTGCGCAAATTAATGGGCTGCGTGAATATGTCTTCTGGTAGAGGTTCGACTTCTGCACTCGCCTCAGCGGGCGTAATATTGATGGGTTTTGTTTTGGGCATGCTTTTATCATTCCAGCCAATCTGTCGTCGGATGAGTGAGACGGTAAGACCAGTGCGATCTGTTAGACTGGGAAACTTCTGCTGCTTGGGCGCCTTGCGACGCATGAACTCTTGTTTTTCCTGCTTTTCCTGAAGCACCAACGATTGATAGTACTCCATTATAGTGTTAAAACGCGCCTGGTAAAGACATTCGATATCTGGCCATGTGCCCGTGGCCACACCTTGATCAGGTATGCCTACGTCACGCGTTGTCCAACGGCACGACAAACATGATAAATAGTACATTTTCTTTGTTGTGGGCATTGCCGAGGGCTTTGGACTGGGTGCGGTATCCGACCCACTTTCACCGTCCTTGGGGTCATCGGTTTTGCGCACAACTGGAACGGTGGTGGCGCGCGCAGACAGTGTGTGCTGGCAGCATGGACAATCGAAGCAGTTGGCACAACAGTTCTTTTTGTGTCTTGCCTCCGAAGATGGTATATTCTCTAAACAATTAGAGCAGAAGTGTGACTCAATTTCATGGCAGACGCAGAAACCACATCGTAGTTTCGGACAATGGCGGCAGAAGAACAGTTTATTTATTGGATTCAAAATGCCGCAGGAGCATGCATACTTAACAGGACTTGGTTGCATGAAACTCATATTTTAACCAAAAACAGATACACTTTCCAGACGCTCAATTTGCAAAATTATCTTCTTTTTACGAATGACGACAGCTAAACGCACAGCTGTTTCAGTACGGCAAAGAATTTCTGGTCACACCCATTCTTTGTTTGGTATTTTTATAACAGAAATATGTTATCAACTTGGAGGAATGCTCCTCAATTAACAGTGATCATCTCTTGCGGCGGGTAGCTTGTGTCTTTGAAGTTTTTGTAACGCCTTTAAGGAGATAAATGCAAACGTCTTTTTTTATGTAATTTTTTTTTTCTTGTTCGTGGTTCATAGTTTTGCATCCTGTTAAAATCAGACTTTTTGAGTATACAACTTAAAAATAAAATTGTTTAGCTGTTCTACACAATGTTCGGTATTCAATTAAAGATTTTAAGTGGTTTCGTTTATACGCTGGCATATAAAATGTTGATAAAAATCTTTGGAAATGGGACGACAGTATCAAATTCAATATAAGTTAAGTTCAAGCCATCTGTGGTTTTGGCATGTTATTAACAACTATTAACAAAGTTTTGAGCTTTTTTTTCTCTAAGTGGCCAGTTAGCATATGGTTGGCAATTTTAACATGTTGATGATACTCATAATTTTAACAAAGATCTGAAAAAACTATGAAAACATAATAATCTTTCTAAAACATATAGTAAAATTGCACATTAATTATTAGGCGACAATTTGCAAATTTTAACTCATATCAACATAGTAAACTCTCATTATTATAAACTTGTTTTTTACTCAAAATAGGTACTAGTTTGTTTCTTAAGTCTTAAGTTCGACTGTTAATGTTGCTGTTAAAATAGATGTTCAATTTTTGGTTAACATATTTATTTTAAATTTTTAATGAATATATTTTTTTATGCAGTATATATGTAGATAAGTTTTAACTAAAATAAGGTACACTTGTTTGCTAATAATAGTATTAAATATTAAATTGAATATAGATATTGTATTGTACAATTAAGTAACATCATCATCAGTCTGTCTTCTCACAATAACATTTTGAAGTAACCCCCGAAGTTAGCCGAAGAAGTTGGGTACAAAGAGCTTCTTGCGCTTTGTGCGAGTCCTTCTGTAGCGCACAATTGGCGAAAATCTATAATTATCCGTATAATCATCGCTGCCGTACGAATTCAAGCTACGCTTGTTGGTAGCACTAGTGCTAGGCACGGGAGCAATATATCCATTGTCGACATAGTAATATCCCGTGTGAAGGTTTTCCAAATGATCGCCTTTCAGGGGCTTTCCATAGGTTAGTGCATATGAATTAGGGCTATCATAGATTTTACCATCATAGCTGCTTTCGTAACTGTTTTCATAGCTATCCAGGTCATTGTTGTATGTGGGCTTGGCGCTACATTCTGATAATTTGCAGATAATAATGCTGAGCACCAGGCTTATCCAGGTGTACAATTGCTGTAAATGAAGGATACTCAAGTTTAGTACAATGCTTTTTTTTTTGTTACTTATAGTTAATTAAGACTTACCTTAAGCTCCATTCTAGCTGCTTTAAAAATGGTCCGTTTAAAAGTTTGTGGTTAATTTTATTTACTGTGCGTGTGCTTTGAACGTTTGTTGCATTCGTTCTGTGTGCTTAACTCCAGAGAACTCTTCGCTTATATACGAAAATTTACTCCATTTCGCACCCAAATGTGAAAATATGTTAACTGTTATTGTTTTTGCTTTCATATTGCCAAAAAAAAACACACACACACAGCTGACGCGGAGACCAGCTGTGACGCAATTTAGGAGTGTAGCTCATCTCAGTAAGGGCTTAGGTGTGTGGATTCTCCTGCGCACGTTCAAGTCTAGACATTAATCATTTGTGGTCAGGTTCTAATTGTTGCTGGTTTTTTTTAATAGCTTCGTGCTGAAATTCTAGATTGATTTAGAAAACTTTTTACAATGCGGAAAGATTTGACAATCTTTGTTTTTAGTCTTTTGTTTATAACTTGTATTCGAATGAGTTTGCATTAGTCTGTAAATTTTTTTTCAGACCTTTGCACCAGACGCAAAGTGTTGATTTTTAATCGTAAAATTTACATTTGATTAAGATATAGATTAGCATGTAGAACTAAAAATAGACAACAAATCTAAAAATACCAAATCTAACTCATAAACCGTTTTATGTGGTATTACTAGAAAAGACATCCTGTTTGCAACAAACTTCACCCTGTTCCAAATAATGGGCCAGAAATAAAATATATTTAAGTAGAAAGTTTTTAAATAACTACATGCAGGTGATTATTTTTATTGATTATTAAGTTGATTTGATTAAATATAAATAAGTATAAACATGCTAATTGAATTAAATATCGCCGGCATATAAATAAATATATAATAAGCGCTTCACGTTAACAACAATCAACAGCTAAAGTCAATCATTTTTTGTGGGTTTCTCGTAATATTCCATGCGCAAAATAAACACCGCAAATGCAAATATTTTGGCAGCTATTAATCAAGTGAGAATTTTGAACAAGAGCAACAAACCACACATAAACATAACTGTAGATCAGTTATAAAAGTATTCAATAAATAAACGTAAAAGTCTGAATTTTAAGTAGATTTATAAGCAAATTTGATTGGGTCTAGTCATTGACATTGTCACGTTTCAACATCACGTTTTATACAAGTAAAGACTTAAGTGCATCAGAAACTCGCACCTGCACGAGGTTTTATCCAGTTCTTGAGCATATCATCTATATAGTTTAATGCAATAAGTGTGACTCTTTTATTGTCGGCCCTTTTCTTCCCGCTTTCAGTTCAGCAAAGTGCACTGGGTGGATTGATCTACTTAGAACCTTGGCCCTAAGTGTGAAAATAAATATAAAAAAATATAGCAAAAGTTTATTAAAGCATATTTGCAATCAAATAAACTGTTGTCGGCAATAAAGTGTGGAAAATTTTAGATGGCTGTGAGAAATAATAAATTGTTTTATTTCGGGCTGTGAGACTCTAACGAATAGTTACTATTCTCATATGTGACCCGAAATTGCACCTGGAACACTTTTCGGAATATATATATTTATCGAATATTTCGAGTAGCAAACATTTGCTTGGCGTGCCAAATATTTCACGTCTAATTGATCATCACAATATACAGAGCGCAAACAAACATTGCTATTTGCATAGACGAGATGGTAATCAATAACAAATATAAACATTTAGCGGCATGTTTTTTTCGCGCACGATCAACACTATTGCAATTGGTGAGAGACGGAAACTTAATTCGTTAACTTGCTTACAAATAAACATGTTGGCCATTTCCTTATGTACAGAATTTAATAACGGTTGATGGAATTTGTGTTACTTGAACTATGTAAATCTAACAGATTGGACTGTTGTTTACTGCAAAACACATTCGCTTATAGCTCTAAGGCTAATTGTCAGGACAGGTTTCTGCTACATAAGTGCGTCAGACACGATTTATCATTTAATTTCCATTTATTTTGTCACCACGCGTGCTTCTATTTTTAAACAAATCAAAACTTGTTTACGAGACAAAAAATGCCGATGTTATTTCAAAAATACAACACTTAGGTAAAATTAACACTTAAAAAGAGCAGCCCGTTTATAGGCATTGCATTTGTACTATTTTTTTTTCAATAGAAGATGACCCTTTGGCTTCAGCTTGTTTTGAATGATGCGTTCTTTGTGAGCCTGGGCAGCCTTTTGAAGGCGATCGTTGCGCTGCTTAGCAAAGTCCAGTTCACCGCTTAGCTCGACAATTTTGGCAGCAATCTCTTGTTGCTTTATCAAGCGCTTCTTTTGATTGGACTGCAAAATTAGGGTAATAAGTCAACGTGAATAACAGATAACAGAAAAATAAATGCTTCTTACGCCCAGCGGAGTCGTCCTTCCATCAAGGAACGTGTAGTCAGGCAAGTTGGTGAGTGGACCAAACGCATTTGGATTCTCTTGTAGTCCCTTTTTCGCTCGCCACTTCTGATCGATGGAGCGCACGGCGGTGAGCGCGAAATGGCGCTGTGCTATTGTGTAGTAGGAAACAAAAACGGTTGCGTTAATAAAGCGCACAACAGGCAATACAAATCAATACTTACCGGTAATCAAACGTGATGTTGTAGTACAGAATCGGCTAATTCGTAACATTGTTATTTTTTAGCTTGATAAAACGCTCACATAACCACACTAGAGTTGCATTGAAGAATTCATTTGAACTAACGAGGGCTCCAACAGAAGTTCATTTGAGCATCGCTTATCTTCAGCACAGCTGTTTTATTAATGATTAAGCAAATTATCGATATCTAGACCTGTAACTGCTATCGGCATAGCCAATTTTACTGATAGTGAAAAATAATTAATTAATTTAACACATTAAAGTCATTTATTAAAAAGTAGGTCACACAAAATATGGCAACCAGAACGAACACAATTGAACGCAATGTAAACGGCACGGCCAAATCCTCATATCTGCGCGAAATTTGCGCGCGTGCAATTACAAAATCCGAATGGGAGGACAAGGTGAGAAATCAAAGAGCGAAGAACGAAGAAACTTAATCAGCATGTGTTGAACAAAAAAAAATTTATTTTGATAGGACGAGTTTCTGGATGTTATTTACTGGGCACGTCAAGTATTTGGCATTATACTTGGCATCGTTTGGGGCATTGTGCCGCTCAAAGGCTTTCTGGGCCTAGTGCTGTAAGTGGGACTGTGCACCTAATTATAGAACGTGGTACAGCATCAATATACACACATACATTTACAGATTCGCCGGCATCAGCTGTGGCGTTGTCTACCTGTACGCCATAAATTTTCAAAATGTGGATGAGGATGCATACGGGGGTGCATGGGAGCTGGTTAAGGAAGGCTTTATGACATCGTTTGCCGGATTTTTAGTGACGTGGATTATTTTTTACACCGGCCTACACTACGATGCAATAATGGCGGCAAAGGGTTCATAATACGAGTCATAACAACGCACGGCAAGAAAGGGTATGGGGAAATGGAAGTGAGAGTAACCGCCGCACTGCAGAAACAACAAAAACACCAGCAACCAATAACCAATTCCACAGTCCAAATGCAATTTATGCAAATTTGTTTTGCAGAGCCAAAGCATTAATTATATTAAATATCGCCAATTTTGTGTCCGCGTAGATTGTTAAAATTTTGTAGCCAATTTCATGTAATTATGTGTGCATTTGATTTAAATATTTACAATAATCGCCGGTTGTTTTGCGAATTGTGAGATTTTTCTGTGAAAAGTACACAAATCATCAACCTGTTGAGAATTATTAATATATATGTTTCTAGTGAAGCGCCAAAAATAATTTAGTCTACTGTTTTTGTTATTTTTTATTACAAAATATTGTTCTACAGTTATAAGGTAGCTGACGACAGAGCTAAAACTAGTAATCCATGGTAACGGCCGGGGTGCTGGCAGTGCCGTTATGGCCATTTTGGCCCATTTCGTGTTGAAATTTGTCTGGAAGTTGTCCGCTTTGCAGTATCTGCGACAGTCTTTCTACCTCCGCCAGCGAACTGGCCCGTTTGATAGCCTCACGTATGCGAAGCATATCCTCTGGATTGGCGAAGCGTCCACCTTCTGCAGCCGCTTTGCCATTGGTTGCCTCGGCTGCAAGGGCGGCGGCAGCGCTTAGCTTGGACTTTTTGGTCACCTCTTTGAGCATATCCTTGCCCTGCTTTGTGCGGAAAAACTCCTGTGCCAGCTGCCTGTCTTTTTGTTTGATCTTTCGAAAATCCAGCAAACGTAATTGGGGAAACTTAAAGGCCATATACTCGCGGTAGTTTTGCTTTGTGGATACCGGGTTGATAAGCAGACATATCGTGTCCAGTTTTTTAAACCCAGTAAGTGGTTCTAAGTCGCTCAGCTCTTGCAAATTGTTGCCCGTCAGAATTATGGAGCTTAGATTCGGGATGACATCCTCTAGGCCGTCGCTTATGCGCAAAATGCGATTGTTGTTAAGCAGTAGGCATTTAAGTCGCGGAAGATGTGGCAGGTTATCCAGCTTGCGCAGATCGTTATCTGACAAATCAATTGTATCGAACTGATCCAATGTGGCACCCAAATTTTCGATCTGTGGAATTTTATAGCCGCGCAAATCGAGCTCACGCTCTCGGCATGGGTTTATATATTGCATCGACTGATTAATCAGCTCCGGCGTTAGCTTCACCATCTCGACAGGGCAGGAATTAAGCTAGTTCTGACAATTACTAATAAGCACGTTCGCTATTTGTTATTTTATTACTTTGGCCAAAAAATATAGCAAAAACCGACGCGAGTTAACGAATTCAGTGTGACCGCAATATGCAACCAACAAAATACTCAAATAAAAATACAGTTCCGATTGCAGTCACTGTAAAGAGGTGCAGAAGTATCGAGTGTCGATGTTATCCATAATTTCAAAACATCGAGGCCATTGATGTTTTTCCTAAAATGTTCAAATTGAATTGATTTTAGCAATGCCCACAACTCTATGACATCAACCAACACCAACCACAGATCAGCCAACATTGAAGTTTCTATTTATGCAAAGTTTTCTTTGGAACAAAGTGCAGTCTTCCCGTGGAGATGATAACGTAATGATAATTGCGACCCTCTTAAATATTCAGAGTTAAGTTTTTAAAATATTATGAAAAACATGTTTAGTAACAATCTTTTTTATAGATAAGTTTTGATGAACAGCTGTTAAAAACCGTTGGGAAAAATAATTTTAGGCATCCAAGCCTCTTCGTGCGAGTCGGAAGAGTGTTCAGCAAAGCTGGACAAACTCTTACAGACGGCAGAACATGACTGAATTCCGAAGCTTTTGACATGCTACTATTTTTAAAAAAGAATATGAATTTCAATAAGGACTTTGATTAATACATAGACATTTCTGCACCCTGCTGTATTATCGACACACACCAGTGCTTCATTGCGCCGAAAGCCCCAACCAAAATTTGAAATTCAATCTTCATCTTGTTAATTTTGGATTTGATTTGACTTTAATTTAAATTTCAATTAATTACAGTTTTATTTGCAAAGAGTGCTTAAACATTAATGAACACGTTACAATCATTCGTTTATTCGTTTTCTTGTCTTTAAATTGAAATGGCAAACTACATATTTGAGCCAACTATGGGGGAATCGTACAAATTGAAGTGTATTTGTGTGTCGGTGGTGGACTGGGTTGAAATGTTGTTAATCAACATAATTGTATCATTACGTGCAAACTACATGTGTGTTCATAATCTTTTAAAAATTTCAATCTTGACAAATGTAGTTTTACGGTAATTTCTTAAATGCATTTTTAGTAGTTGTTGTATCTTTTTTTCTATTTTTTTCTTTTGTAATAAAATAGAAAACAAATTAAAACAAAAAACAGATTGTCGTTTACACATATATATGTTTTTATAAATAGTACCAGATAAATGGAAATAATTATGAAAATGAAAACGATAAATACAAATAGTATTTTGGAAGCAGTTATAAAAAATATTACATTTCATTTATAATTTTGTTTATTTAATTGGTTTGAGGCCATTTAAGTAGTTTTTATGCTCGCAATCGATTTTTACATAGTAGAATTATAATATTCATTGCGTTCTTCTTCGTTAGTTTACTTCTTTTCAATAGATTAATTGAAAAATAGATTTTTGTTTAGTTGTATATAATTGGCACTTAACTCATTTAAAATACATAAAAATATAGTACATAAAAACGTTGGTTTTTTGTTGTTTTTGTTTGTATGTTGGTTGTTTATAAATATGCAAAAGTTATTTGGGGTAAAAAGTATATATATATATATATAAATAAATAAATCACGTTCATTTTAAAATTGCCAAAGAGTAAAAACAATTCACACGAGCGCGCCATTGCACATAAATTAAAGTTTTTTTCAGTACGAATTATTAGCAACCTTTCCACATCATTATCTCAATTGTCGTTGTTGACATTATTATCATAATAACTTAAAATCTGGTTTGGTTGAGGGCTGGGGAAGAGGTGGATAGAAGGAATGTTGAGTTGAGCCTTTATATCTAATAGACAATTTATAAATCAACGACATCCTCTTTCATATAGGGTGATGAGTCTTTAAACGTGCGTCCCGTCGCCGTGCGCTGTAGGCCTTCAACTAATGTCTCCTGTTGGTTAAAATATGAAATTGTTTTTTGCTTTGTTTTTATCATTACACTAACAAATATGTACACAACATAACTACAGTTAAAGCATTGAAGCATGCACATACACAAAATGATACAAACAACTTATAAGCAACAATTAAATGTAAAACACACACAATTGATGAGCACCAAAATAGTAAACAAGTAACAACATTAAAGCGACAATAATTTTTGTAAAATGAATGCATTGCTGATAATAAGGCACACAGAGCGAGAGACAGCGAAAGTGTTAGCAAACTTCTTCCAGCGTTTCACTCAAACCTCAAATAACATTGAGATCTCTTTGCCCGCAATGCGCTTCACATTGCTTTCGGCACAGCTGTTGCTTTGCGTCTTGGCCAATTGTCCATTACGCATGCTCAGTATCTCATTGCTGATGAGACCGGCACAGGCGATGGCATGATTTTCTGTACTTCTGCTTCCGTGCTCTGTGATTATGGTTTTGCTAAGCGTCTCCTGGGTCTCACTGTTTGTGCTGCTCGTGCTGATGATTTTTGAGCGCGTCTGATTGTTTAATACTGTTGTTGTTGTCGTTGTGGTTGTTGTTGAACTCCCATTACTCGATCGATTCACAGAAGATTGACTCAACATGGTTCTGGGCATTATGGGCGGCTTGAGGGGCAGGTCTGTTTTTAACAAAACATTAACGTGTTTACACAACAAATCATAATATGAAAATAAACAAAATAGTACATAAACAATAAAAATAACTACTACGTGCTCTTTGTCTCTCTCTCTTCTACAAGCAGGCAATTTTTATTCACATGCGATTGCTATTAAGCTTACCCAGACGACTTAGACCAGCAGCCAGTTCCCGCACCGATTTCTTTTCAAGTGCAGCGCCTAAAACCAAACAAGAAGAATTTGTGATAAGAGAAACCTCAAAGCAATGTGAACAAAAAAATAATTACCTGGCGTAATGCCAACAATGCTGCCGCCGCCTGCTGACAACGCAATGCCTGGTGTTATGCCCACAATGGAGCCACTAATGCCTAAACCAAAAGGCACCACTTCAACATCTAAAATCAAAAGAATATATAAGTATAAAAATCAATAGCATAGGTTATCTACTTTAATTGCACCTTCTTCCAGCATATCAGGAGTTGTTTTGTTTGAATCAATGCAACCATTTCCTGTTAACAGATCACTGGTTGCCTTTGGTTCGCTGCCCACCACTGACCAGGGACGTGGCTTTTGCAGAGCAATGGGTGTTCGCAGAATGCCATTGCTCGTTTTGACTAAAAGGCTGCCTTCATTGCCGACAGCGGCAATGGAACCCATGCCTGTGGCATGGCTTCTTATCGAATCGCTGCTGGGTGAACGCATCCTCTCATCCCGGCTAGCCGTCTTCAGCAAATTACCGCCACTTGGCACAAGAAGTGCAGCATCTTCATTTCCAGGTCCCGGACCACCATCTGTGCGCATTTTCACCAGCGGCGATTTGCGACCCACCAACGGTGAATATTTCTCCAGATTGTCGGTGGAACGTGACCGTGTGGCCCACGAGGCGCCTACAGCAAGCAAAAATATGCACAAATTAGAAGGTGGCAAGGTTGCAATTAAAAGTGGGTACGGGTCGGGCCGGGCCTTAGCTCAAAAAAGACACTGAGTTATTGTGAGTAATCAAGCTCACTTTCCCACAACGACCGTAGCGTCACAGCGCCAAATTTTATTTTATAAAACTGTTTAGAGTAAAAATTCAAGAAGCTGTGTGCAGCAAGGACAAAAAAAGTTTAATTTGTGGTCAATTTGGACAGTACAAACGATGTTGTATTCTGATGTTTTTACTCCGGGCCGTGCCGTGCCGGGCCTAAAATATCTCTAGTTCCAATCAACAAATTAACTTACTCTTAAGCAAGGGCGACTGTCGCTCCAGTTTAATAGGTCGACGTTCTTCCAGTATGGGCGTCGTTTCCTCAGAGGTCATGTGTCCATTGCCATCGCGACTCATAGTCGGGCTGTCAACAAAGGAGAGCGAACTGCACTCCTCAGATGTGGGTGAAACAAGAGGCGTAAGCGTTGTGGGCGTCACCGAGCCGGGCCTAAAGAAATGATCCAGTCCATCACCAATGTCCCGGCCAGCAAAGGCGGCACATTCGGCATTGACCAACGGTCGTGTTGGAGCTCGCGTCTTGGCACGCTTCGGTCGACCCTTGACCAGATGCTGCAGCTGAAACGAGGCACTCGGCAGCTCCGTTATAGAGTCACAGCACTCATCCACGCCGCCATCATCCATGGCCGCCATGCTATCGGTCATGTGTGCCGCACTTGCAGCAGCCGAGGCACCAGCAGCAGCAGCTGCAGCGGCACGTGCCGACAACTGTGAACTGGAGCGATGCGATGAAGGCGACTCGAGCAAATCGGGTATGTGACTCAAGCTGAGATTCTCCACAACCGATTGGGGACGCACCTTGCGGGCAACCGAGCGTCGTTTTGTGGGTAAATGCGGTGTGGCCTGGGAGTAGTTGAAAAACAGCAATTAGCATATTATATATATAACGAATTAAAATTTGAAATATATAGCATATATATTTGTTGATTATGTTTATGTAAATGAGAGATGCATGTATGAAATAAGGAAGAGGATGGGTCAACTTTTGCTCAGAAATATTACAAAATAAATATCAGCTACAATTGGAGCAAAAACATAGATCTACATAGCGAGAGACCAGGAAAAGGGGGCAAATTGTAATAACAGTAAATGCTCGAAAATGAGAACAGAAATGAATGTTCCCTGAATCACAAACTAATCTAATGTAATGGTTTAAAATTAAGTTATATTCGATTAATTCAAAAAGTTTTAAATCAAAAGTGATTTTTTTTTAATTTCTGATTTTCAAGCATTTACTTTAAGGTTTTCATAAAGTTAAATAGTTTATAGATTTCTAGATAAAGTTATTGATAGTTAAAAGATAAAAAGACATTTATAAAAAAAAACTACTTACAAGGTTCAGATATTCCAATTTCTTTAAGATTTTTGTGATATATAATTTATATATATTTTTTCATTTTTTTTTTTTTTTTGTATGTAAATGAGTTGGAGATAAGGTTTTAATATAATGTATATATAATGTTTATAGCGCAAGTAAAGTAGAGTTTGTATGAATTTTGTCGAATTTGTTGTTGTTGTAGTTGTTGTTTGTGATGAATTGTTTGTTGGATGAATACAAGGATACACGAAAAGAACACGAGAGATAAAAATAATGAACTTTTTCTTTAGCATATTCACATAAGATTATTATTATTATTTTTGTTTTTATTTTAAAGCGACGTAGAATGTATGCATGTGTACGACTGTGTATGTGTATAAGTGTAGGTGTGTGTGTCTAACTATTATTATTATTTATTTTTTGTTTTTTTTTTTCAATACACATTTTCTTATGTTTATGTGATAAATGTGTGTGCGGGAGTATTTGTGATGGCTTGCCACTACTCGCATATGATATATTTATGTATTTAATTTTCAATATACATTTTATCAGTTATTCATTGTTACTGCTTATTTTTATTTTGAGAAAGTGAGATTTGAATTTGTAGACTACTGCATCCACTTGGGTAGTGAGAGATTTTCAACACTTACAGTGGGCGATTCCAGGCCTAACTTTGGCAAAACGGAGCCACGTCCTCCTGGTCGTATGATCAAGCCCTCAGCTTCCTAAGGAAACAAATTCGTAAAATATTTTAATGAAATGTCTTAAAACGAACATGCCGAACGGCAACAATCGCAAAACTGGAATAATTTAAATATCATGGCAGGGCACCCATATTTGAATGCAAAAGTTTATACGGGAGTCTTAAGTCCATGACATCACATTTGTTATTATTATACACAGAACCCAACATCAAAGATAAGAAAGGTGCGTTATCGATTACTTGTTGTTGTTACTTACATGACTGGAACGACTGCGCACAATGTCCGGCGTCTGCGGCTCGTCCAGCAGCACCGATGGCGACTCGGATATACCCATACCGCGACGATAACGCGTCAAAGCCTCCAGCACCTCATCTGTAGCACGATCCGAAATAGCCGCAGCCAGCGATTGCTCAATTTCACTGCAAGAGAGAGAGAGAGAATAAGAGCGCAAAACACCAATAATAACATAAGAAAAAGCTTTTCGGGAAGGACAACCGTTATTTGTTTAAGGAATCTACTTTTTTTGTGATGGCTGCACTATGTTCGTCTCTGTTTCACACTCTTGCTCTTCGTCGGGACACTTCCGATAGGAGGATCGACTCTGACCGCTCTCATCGGCGCCAGAGCTGTTGCCAAAGCAGCAGCACAAAGTGCGCATTAGGCCCATCTTGGCAAACAGCTGGCAGTTACTACACAAAAAACAAAGCACACACGAACTGTGGCAAACTTAACGGCACACAAACTGGCAATGAATTCGCCTGCGTTGCCTGAGTTGCGACTGCGGCGATATCGACTCAAAAGCTATACAAACAAACAATCACACACACACGCATACAATTAACTATTTTATTTAATGTATATGTAAGTTTTTGGGTCGACAGCAGCCGTTTGGGCGTTCGAATGAAAATGCATTCAGCTGTTAAGTTATTTAATGTTTGTATAATCTTATCTGTGCGTTTACTTACTCACTCACACACAAATATATATAGAGCGAGCGCGGAAGCAAAATATACATTTTACCAAATGCGTGCGAGGTGGGAGCGACAGAAGAGAGCGCTCGCATCACAGCGTGTTTACGAAGAAACAGCAAATTTGCAAGCTCAGCTGTTAGAGAGGCGGCAAGCTTATTGAAAACAGCTTTTTTTTCAATGCACTGATCGAGAGCGGATTGGAAACTGGAAATCGAACAGTGGGTCGTTGGTTCAATTATTTTATCGTTAGCAAAAGTAAATTAATTTTTACATGGCGCCGGATTCTAGCTACACGCAATGTCTATTATTTTACATTTTAAATGCCGAATTCTTTATGGCTATTTCGCAAATTTTTGCACATCTCTAAAAGCACTGTGCTTGCTTGTGTATGTGTGTGCTCAGCTTCATTTTTGATCAACGCGTCGTTTTGTCTGTATTATTTCCAGCCTGAGTCATCAACTCTCAGTCTCCCACTAACAACTCAAACTCCCTCTCTCTGTTTTTTTTTGTTACTCACCCAACTTTATTCATAATCTCACTGCCGGCATTATTAAGCAGACAATTCTGTAGAAAATCTTCGGGTATTTGTAGACGATCGTTGAGTGCTTTACGCAAATCTTGTATGACAATTTGATTGCCCAGCGTTTTGGGGCACTGTTCAATGCCAGTGCGTATCATTGTCTCCAATGTCTCCTCCAAATAGCTTTTAATCGTATAGCTCAGTTCGCTGGCAACACGCGTCAGCTTCATCTCAATGGGATGGGCATCGTTGCGCACAGTTTCCTGTAGCTTGGGCATTAGCTGTTTACAGTTCTCTGCATCGGTAATCAGCCGTTGAACTGCGGAAACATTATCCATGCCACCTTTGGCTATCGAAATGGTGTCCTGTGTCTCGGCTACCAACTTGTCCACTAGCTGATGCGTTGATGAGAGCATAAAGCCATGTTGCAATCTAAATCCATGTCCATTGGCACGTTTCAATCCATTACAGTTGCGCTGCAACAATTCCTGCATCTTTCGCATCACTGCATCCGTTTTATCCGGATGATTCTTTAGATGCGGCGCTATATCAAATACAGGAAATGGAATTGTTTTCATGCTATGATTATGTTCCAGCGCATAGACAATATCCGCATAGCCCTGCAGCGTTACGCTGTTCTTGTCCATGTAAATGGTACGCAAACGATTGTTAATCTGCAGCGCCTTGGCCAACAGTCGGGCACCCACATCGCCCATATAATTGCCACTAATGTCCAGCTTTTGCAGACTCTGATTACTGCCGAGCGCATTGATGAAATCATGCAGATCATGCTTGAGCTTATTCTCCGATATCACTAGTTCCACCAATGGAAAATCATCTTTCTGTATCAGATTGACCAGCGCATCCATGACGGTGGGTATATGCTTGGGCTTCATGCCAGTCAAACTGCGACAGAGATGCAAAGTACGTATCGAAGGATTCTTGGAAATCGCTGTCAACACAGGTGCGAGCTCTGCATCCAAATCTAAATGGGAAAGTTGTGGAAATTAGACCATAATAAACGATATATTGCCAAGCTACTCACTATTGTCACTTATGTCCAGACTCTGGAGCACACGCACACCATGAATGCAGGACTCGAGCACGTGGGCGCCTTGGGTGCCCAGCGTATTGCTGCTGAGATCAAGGTGCAGACCCGCCGTCGATTCATTGCAGGCCAATCCCAACAACAGATTCTTGAGCGCCTCCATTGGCAGCTTACAGCCGGCTATATTGAGATGCTTTAGGCTCAGTGTGCTGGTAAAGAACTGCTTAAACGACGGCGGTATCTCTTTGCCCTTCTTCGTGCTAAACGAGTTGTGCGAGACATTCAAGTGTGATAAATGCGTGGCACAGCCGCGTAACAGTGCTCCAAAAAGCTGCGAAGAATAAATTGAAAAATGTTAAGCATTATTCTGTTACTAACATAAATTATAACATACATATTTATGTAATGTCTTATACATTGCAATGTAATTTACATTTGTATAAGAAACATTAACATTTCACTTACATTTTCAAGCGTAATATCAGTCGATGCCAGATCCAAATGCTCCAGCACATTGGGTTGAGCCAAAAAATTGTGCAAATTCTATAAGCAAAAGCATGGAGCGTGTTCATAACTAGTATGTATTGTAAATATATGCATTTTACTTACGGTTATGTCATCTTTGAGACTATTTCCACTCAAATCAAAAAAGGTGAGCGAATTGGAAATACTTTGATTGAGCGACAGCGAATGTGACATCTGATTGACACCCTTCGAGGTGAGACCGCAATGAGCGAGCGCCAATTTGCATAGACCTTTCGATACCTTGGCTATGGGACCAGCTAGATGAATGGCGCCTAAATGAAATAAATCAAGTTTAGTTTAAAATCTTTAAACGGTTTTAAATATGTATAACAGTTAAATATATATAAAAATATTCGAATTAAAATTAGCTGGATGCGTGATTTTTATGTGCCGATAGTTTGAGAATTTGAATGTAGACAGTGAGGCAATAAGGCATTAAAACAAGCGAATAGTATATAAGAATAAAATTTCTTTCTTGTGGCAGCAGATTGGAAATTTGAATTTATATAGCAAAAGAATTAATTTTCAGCTCACAATCTCTCCCAAAGGCCAAACAAGCTTAACAAAAATCATACCGATGTAATGAACAGCTAATAGCAACATCAATAACAATAACAATAAGAACAATAACAACAACAATGCATAGTAAATGTATCTGTGATTGATATGTAATCTTAATGAATGGTTTTTTGATATGTTTGTTTGTTTAGCTAAATACAATAGAAATGAAATTTGTGTCAATTGGGTTCTGCAAACCTTGTACAATATTTCCAAGTAGGGCGCACAATGAGCTTGCTCCTACATGCAACCAAAATGTGACAAGATAAACGCGACAAGAACAACAAACAAATAACATTAAAAGAAGACGGCAACAATAATTGTTAATTGTTAGAGGAAGTGGAAAAGAGAAACGCATTAAATTGGATTGATTAGTTTACAAAAAAAAAAAAAAACACGCACACACACGCGAGGCAACTAATTGCAATCATTGTTGGGTCTGTTGAAAGCTTTGGTTGTTCGTTGTAAACACACGCACACAAACACACACACACACACACCTTTATCCTCGATTATGTTGTGACTCAGATCGATGGTACGTATTGCTGGACTATTATTTGTAATCACAGATATCGATAGCTTATTCAAGAAATCCCATCTAAAAGCAAGCATAGATAGAAGTTAGCTTCAAACCGGATTAGTTTTGTATTCTAGACTTACCTTAAGCCTAAGGCCTCCAAATGCAGCTCCTCCAGCCACATGGAGCGCTTGAGCACATGCAGTATGCGTTCCAGCGTCTCATTTGATAGACGCATGTGTGCCGCCTTTAGACCACGAAAAAACGTATTATACTCCAGAGCCGAAACAATGGCCATCAAGTCTCTGCAAAAGGCAAACAAAAATGCAATTACAAAAATGACAATTACAATTTAGCTTAAAAGAAACGTCTGTTAAGTTTATAAGTCTATGGATAACATTACCCATAAATAACATTGAGTTAACATTTCGCTAACATTTTTTGGTCACTTACTTGGGTTCGAGGTGATCAAAATCGCGCAGATTGAGCAGGCGTGTATCGTGCGACAAATAAATGGTGTCCACATCCCAAGCAACCTCCTCGCGATATGGCACACCATGAAAATCGCACATGCAGGCATATTGGGCACTAAAACCGCCACATGGACCCACATTACGTGGATCCGATGGACGAAATTCCTCCGAAAATATTGTCTCTCGCTCCGGTGGTTGAATGTCGATCTGTAACATTCAAAGAAAACAAAGTTAAATCAAAGGCAGCGCTGTGTTATGTGCTTAAAGAAGGCGTTAAGAGCGCCGTTAACTTGTTAACACCTGGCAGGTTCGCGTGCCTTACATCAATTATCTATTACATTTTGTGTTGGCCCTGAGACCCACTTCAAACTAATGTTAGATGCTATTGTTGCTAACAGCTAGACACAACTCGGACACAAAGTGTTGCTCATAAAAATGGAAATTTTACAAAAGCAACAACAAAGTGTGGGTGGTAACGATGAGTCAAAAGCGATTTGCATAAGTGCAGCCGCAGCATAATTTACGGCTACAACAACAAGTCGATTATAAATGCATTGAATTAATTTAAGACTCAAATTGCTTAATTGAGACAATAACAAAGACTTGGATTACATCTGTTGTTTTTGTGTGTGTGGGTGCACCTATTTATAGTTGCATCAACATTAAACTTAAAACCACAAAAAACCTCTTAAAAAACACTTTAATTTTTTTCAAAATCTTCTAATAATTTGAATAAATAAATATTCAAATCCAAACAAGTTTTCATTTCAAAAATATCTGGCTTACAACACTAATTCACACTGAAATGTTCAAAATTTTCTATAAACGTGAACAAAAATTGTGTTAGTTTTTGAACAAAGGAAATGTGTAACTTATACAATTAATAAATTGTTGTGTCAAAAGGCTAAATACGGCTTAATGGAGCGCCCATTGTGAGCACGTTAAATATTGAATTAAGCTTTAATTAAAACCAAATTGTGAGTCAGGCAACGGCTCTCGTTTCTGTAGAGGGCAGGTCACACACACCCAGAAAGCACACCCACAGCTACCCCTAAGAGGCCAATTAATTAGCTAGCAAAAAAAAAATTGTATCGCAGAATTTAAGCAACAAGTTTTTTTTTGCACAAAACAAGAAAAAATATAGGTAATGGATATAAGCAAGTAGAAACAAGTAAGAAGGTTCTAGAAGAGAATAGATACTCTGTACAATGGACTCACTATGTTATCGATACATTTTTATCGGTCAAGTAGCATGATTTTGATTAAACTTTTAACGAAGATTTTATATTATCGGACATCAAAATCAATTGTTATAATATATATATATAGTTTTATAGAATTAATCATATTCAGCTATAATTTCGTGAAGGTATTCTTTGTATGATTAACTTAAAAATATAAATTAGTTTTTTCTAGGATCGCTTCGTTGATTCTTTGATTTGATTATTTGTAATGAGAATTGTTAGAAATATGAGCAACCAATGATAAAAAAAAAACTACTACAAAAAGTTATTCAACAACAACTGTAAAAAAAAAACACTAAAAACATCTCACTCAACTTTTAGTTATTTCTCTTTTAAACTACTTTTGTTTTGCAAACCTAAATAACGTTAAAATGTTGTGCAAAAAGTTTCTCAAAGCAAAAGTTTTTATTGTTGTCTGATGTCACTGATTCTAACGGATATATATATATAAATGTGTACTTAAAACTTAAAGATGATTTCGTTGAATATTTCTACATTTTAGTTAAATTTTACTTACCTTTTTGATAATATATTTGAGAGGAACTGTTGGAAATATTTGCTTAATGGCCGAGGCTAAATCGGTTAAAATGACATCAGCGTTCTGTAAGTTAATTAAAAGCAGTTAATAAATACAAGTGTAGTTATATATAATTTGCGATTTGTTTACCGAGCTAAAATTGCCCGCATCACCGGTTGTGGCAAACGAATATGGCCGATCGCTGGTTATAATTGAGAAATGTGTTGACTTTTTACTCTCAACGCCAACAATGTCCAAATAATGGAAATGGCATTCAATCTGTTAACGAAATACATTTCATTATTTATACGAATTATAAGAGTGCCGAAAAGTAATTAGTCGGGCATACACAATACCTTTGTGGGCACCTTGGCACTGAGCAAATAAACGCGAACGGGCGTAAAAACCTGCAAAAGAAAAAAAAAAATGGGAGGAAAGACGTTAAATACATGTTTGAATAACTCAACGAAAATGTTAGCGTTGGGGCAGGTCATGAAAGGTAAGGTGACGTAGGTCATGAAAGCTAAGAAGTGTGTTAGGCAGGGTTACGCAAGTGGCAATGAAGTGGGAAACGTTGGCTGCCTTGTCGAACTGCAATTTTGTGGTAGAACTAAGTGCAATTATGAGAGTTCCTTTAACAGCTTGAAAATGCTTGCCGAGGGGCAAGAGAGTACCGTTGTAAAAGGAAGCTCGTTGAAAACTCAATTTAACTTTTTGCCATGGCAAAAACAGAAAACGTTTCACAGCACCTAATTGAAAATCAAAGTGCGTTCGTTTCTCTAATTCATTTAGCCACTTGGACGAGCTAAAGTGGTAGGAGCACAGCAGGAAATGTAGAGGAAGGCATAGGGTAGTGCAGGTTAGGGGCTAGAGGTAGCTAAGTAGCTGAATGACTACTAACAGAGCTAACTGTAATTGGACACTTTGTCTTTAATATAAGCGGCTTTCTTGTGCTTGGCCCTCTTGTCTAAATCAATTTTCCAGTCATGTGACTTTAAGCGAAGCGACAAACTAGCATTGTTCACATTAACACGGTAAGGTTCTAAAATGTATCGATTACATTAGGAGCTACTACTATGTGCGTGTTATTAAGCAAAATGTTCAAGTGCTTTAAGCTTTAAGTTGTTTGTAAATGGATAGCAGGGCAGGGCAAAGTAGCTGGATAAAAAGCTTCACAGTGAGAATGGAATGAGAGAGTTTGATAGATACAGACAGGAAGCGAGATGGAGGAATGTCAGGTCGACTGCACAAATGGATCAAGATTAAGCTAAAAGTATATCGACTAACTAATACTTGATAAAGCGAAGAGCTTTGATTATCTGTTCAAACAATTTTCATATTAAATTAAAATAATAGTATAAAAATTAATTGTAGCTATTTATCTTATAAAATCAAAAAAACTATAATTTATAATTGATGGTAGTTCAACAAAAGTGAAAGCTTCATTCAAGGGAAAATTTCTAACATAAAATTATATTTTGATTGAATCCAAATTTCAGTGTTTTAAAAATCAGTTATTTGAGTAGAAAACTTTGTTGTACGGAAGTTCATAATTAAGAAGCTCGATTGTATAAAATTCGAAGACTTATAATAAGGTGAATTGACTCTAAGCTAAAAAGCTCTAGCTCTTATAAAACTGTTATTAATCTTATAGTATTCAATATTCAAACACTTTGCATTTAAATGTCAGATTAGACTTAATATGCCCCTCTGGTTGCCTGACTCAATTACAGGGCATTATCATTTGAATGCAATTTGGCCTGGAAGCCGCAAGCAAATAATTCCAGCGTGCAATTTTATATACAAATTAAAGTGAGCCGAGACTGGCCCAAAGCTCAGCACAAATCTGAAGAGGGGCCAGACTGTGAACAGAGAGAGAGAGAGAGAGAGGGCGAGACAGAAGGAAAACGAGGGGTACGAAGTGATGAGGAGATGAAGAACACCTGAGGCAATGCCAATTGGTGGTTAATGTTGTTGTTGCTGCTCTCGACACTTACCAAGACACGATTCTCTGTTTTATCGCCTTTCGTTTCCAATTTAACCATATACTTGACCAAGATCTTTGTGTGTCGACCCAGCATGGATTTGACGCTTTCTGCAAGATGAAAAGAATTGAAACATATAAATAAGTATCAAAAGTCAAAAAGATAAAGCAGTTAATTAAAGTCAATTGGCCTAAGTCATACAATGTTACAGCAATTAGCAGCATGTGCATTCAATTTCTTTATACATACTTATGTATGTCTGTGTGTGTGCGTGTTTATGCATTTACATATATTTCGCATTATGCACGGTGCATAACAATATTGAGGGTTATATCATAGACGATGTGACAGCACAGCACCTCGTATATTGCCTATTATGCTTTTATTCAGCCTCTACTCAAACCCAAACACGTAGGCGCTTTATGAAGCCAACAACAGCAACGACTACAGTTTGAAATTTCGCCAAGTAACACAGCCTTAGACACCCCCGTTAGCCTACCTCTTTCCCCCCAACCCTCATTGCCTACTCTCTTACTTCTTCCATTATTTTCATTTACATTTCTAGCTACTTAGCATAGCAGCAAACAAACATACATACACACACACACACACACACACAGAAAGAGCGACCCACCCACACCTACACAAACACTGTTACTCTCAACGATGACGAATTTATTCAATGTGAGATATTTTCATGTGCATTTGACAATGCCAACGGAAAGTTTATGAAGAATGAGAAGTGGGGTTGCTGGTTGACGGGCGCAAACAGAACACTTTGATTGTGTGCCTGGGCCTGGGTGTTGTGATTATTATTCTTATTCTTGTTGTTGTTGATTGTGCTGTTGCGGGACACCGGGATACACAAGGATTATTATGTCATGCGACAGGCACGCCAAATCTCAAGTATGCTCGGATGGAAGGCAAAACACACAATAAAACCAAAAACCGGACAGGGAATAAAGAGAGTGTGGAGGTGGGTGAACGGGGTATTCGAGTTATGACTCCTTCTGTCTGAGCATGTGCGATCCCAGCGGCATAAATGGAATTGAAATGTCAAATATTTTGTCAGCTAACAGCAGTTGACAGTCGCTATGCGCCAAGGAAACCAACCAACTATAAAACGACCCGACCCTTAATATGCCCATAAAACAAAAGACACATTTGGTAATGTTTGCCTTGAAAATATTAACAAGAGTAACTTAGCTTGTTAATTAATAATTTGTCAAAAAAGATGATGAGCTTGTTAATAAATAATGTTAGCTTTTTATGAGTTGTCAGGTACAGGCGGTGGATTAAAAGGAAGCAAGTATAAGAAGTGTATAAGAGAAGTAAAAGCTTCTTCTCATTTACAATGTTATGCGAGCAGTAAAAATTTATGTTTCAGTATGATCGATAATCTCGCATATTTTGCGATATCCATTTTGTTTTTATAGTGGTGGTGTAATTAGTAATTTAGCATCATATGCTAATCACTTTTTCTATCTTTAAGAGAGCTTCTGCAGAAATCTCAACGTTTATTGCCCGCATGGTACTTTAATTATGAATCACCCCGCAGAGAATGATATCGCTTAAGTTCGCCACAGGCTAGAAAAAATTTTATTGCCTGTTCTAGCATGCAAATTCCTTAGGCACCCAAATGAATGGAAAGTGAAAATCAAATATGTAAATACATTGGCAATATACATACATACATATGTATGTGTGTAAATGTTTATGTTCGTTGGCTATGGATTTGCATGTGAAGCATGGCCATAAAAGACCAGCGGGAGCAATTAGGGCCCTGACCACACTCACTAAACGGCCTCAAAATATACATATGTATGTATGTACAATGTATGGCCAAAAGCAAAGAAAGACATTTGGCTATGAGTGGAGCAGCATGGGTTTGTATCCATAAGTGCCAATTGTGTGTTACGAGCCAAACAACGATTGTTAAGACCCGTAGACACGAACGTGCACACACACACTCACATGTGCATGTACACTGTGGGTGGTGTGATACCCACTTGTAACGGCGCCAAGTCAAGTCAGAAAAAAGATAAAAGCAATAACAAAAAACTTGCTTCCGACGCGCTGCGATGACAATGATAAAGATCGTCATCAACATTGGGGGCACCATGGCCAGCGAAGCGTCCAAGAGGCAACATTTGACGGTTAACTTGAGAGAGAGACAGAGAGAGCGCAAAACATTTGGCTGCCTGCTGCTGCTGCTACTGTTACTCTCTTAATTGCAGATAGAGTGAATGAACTTTGTGTTTGACGCTTTTACAGCTGCGCTCTCGATTGCTTTCTCGCTCGCGCGCATTGTCACATTTACCAAAGATGATTACTTTGTAAGCGTGCTGCACTGCTCGTTTGACACTATGTCAATATCACGACGAAGCTGATGAAGAGCAAACATACAGTAATACACACACACACAAATTAATGAGTAACTGTCTACGGCAATGAAATTGCATTTGTCAGATGCAGGCAAAAAAAAAAAAAACACACATACAATTTACAGAACTTTGTCAATGCCCTGTTAACTTGTATAATGCCATGGGAAATTCAATAAATCAAACAAATGACAAGTCAAGTAAGTCCTGACTATAACAAGCTACACTTTTTATTATCTTTTGAACCGTTTTTTTATTGCCTTACTTACAAAAGTTTATTGTTTGTCCCAATATAATATAAACATTGTCAGTGTATGAGTGCAAGAGCAATCAACTTCGCTTTCTTTGAATAGAAGCCATCAGTTCATCACTTATCTTTTACAGACTATTGACAGTGCTGCAACTTGACATAACATGGAAGCTAACAACATTTTTGTAAATCTATACAATTCTATATATATTTGGCATTGAGTTTTGTTTAAGAGAGTTAGGCATTTGGCATTTGAAGTTATTTGAAACTTGATTGGTCTTAACGTTACAAAATTTCACTCTGTAAACCCTAAAGCAATTTTTGTTGGCCATGCTTCCAGTTCATAATTACTTTTTCATCCACAGAGAGTCGTCTGGCAGTCTCGAAACAATTTCCGCTTAAGGGAAATTCAACTTTAATTGGCAACTGTGGTCAATTTTGCTCAGTGATAAGGCTGCACCTGTATAACGGCGATAGCACATTACAATTTTTGTATTCAACTTTTTGTTATGGGGTCAAAGAACTGATGCTGCCGCATTGTCAAAAAAAAAGAGGAAAAGTTTGTTGATCTGGATAATGACGTTTGCCAGCATTGCTACATTAGTATGAACATATGTATATACAACATTGACAGCATTCTAAATACTTGCCAAGAGGAGTGTGACCCAAATTGATGTAAAGTCTTGTTGTTGCTGCTGCTTTTTGCACAGTACAATGCCCAGAGATTACTCGAGTTCAAAATACTCGGCTACAAGTGCAACTGTGGGTGTGTCACTTTATGTATGCGTGTTCCTGTATGGTCTATCTGTGCCTTTTATTAAAACACTTGTATAGTTTGTTGATTTACACACTTTTACATACTTATGTATGTTGTAGCAGCACAAAGGCTGTCAAAACTCTAAGGGAGTACTAAATGAACACAAAATCAGTTAAACAGTTTGACAGCAACTGTGCCCGCGGAGAGCAAGAAACGCGCACACACACACACACACACAAATTTGTACATACTATTTATGTCAAATCAAGCTCAAAAGCTTTGCACTTGCAAAGGATTAGGCACAGAGCAGCCCAAATATAGACATAATTACACAAACTCAAACACAATAAAAGCACATACACACACTAACACTAACAAACCCATCACTGATCATTATTCTTTTGAAAGAATGCGACAATCGCTTCCAATGTTTGCAAAAGCAACAAACAATGGAAAAGGCCACTGCTACTGGTGCTTGAGCTAACGGTTTGCCGCCAGTCGAAGCCAAACGCAGAGCACAAAAGAAGAAAGTTAAACGAAGATTTTTATTTTCGTTTTCTTTGCCAACAACTTTGTGATAACTTTACGTTATGTTAATTTTATTTTTTTACAATGATACAGCCAGAGAGGGTTAGAGTAAGAAAGAGATAGAGCAGAGAGAGAGAGTGGGAGGCATAGGCACAAACAAACAGACTGACCGGCGACTATTGCAATTTACTTTCGCGTGTTATTAACAGCTGTCATTGTTGGTCGTTGCTGTGGTATGCATGGACAGCTGTACGCTGTTAACAATGGAGAGTTGGGATGCTGTAGATTGACCCTGAAGCTGCACAAAATAGAAGAGACCATTTTGAAGTATGTACATATTTTCTTATGTTCTCGTTGTGGTAATTCTATTTAAAGCCACACCTGTATCTCTGCGTGTGCCAGTGTGCGTGCGCCGTATTATATTTGACCTAAAAACGCTGGTTATAATTTTTTCTGCTGCTTTGCGAATATTTTCCACTGAGCTTTTGAGCTGTGAACACATTGTTAAAGCCATGATGACGAGCGTTAGAAAGCGACAGGTTACCCACATGCTCACACTCACCACTCAGTCGCTCACTCTCTCTTGCTATTCCCCAAAATGGCATAAAGTAGAGCAATGCAACTGGGCAGCATCGGGTCAGGGATGCAAGCAAGCGTGTCAAAAAGATGTGAGAGAGAGAGAGAGAGAGAGAGAATTACAGGCGCGCATCATTAATGGTTGTTACTACTGCTGCCGATGCTGATGCTGCTGCTGCTGATGCCTGACGACCTCAAAATGGAGCAGCTCAAGAGCTTTTCAGCATTAGTTTTGTGGTTGGTGTCAATTCTGCGCGCTTTGTTTTGAAGTTAAATTTTTATTTTGTGTGTCGCTTCCTAAAGTCGATTTGTTGTCAAACGGGTTCTGACTTTAGCGCCAAGTTTCAATCTGCCAAAATTGTCTTAGCGAATGCGAAATGTGTGTGTGTGTGTGTGTTTGTTTGTTGTATGTGTGTTGCATGTTTCACTAATGAGACGCAAGATGCAGACAGGATAGCTGAAATTGGAGCACACTAAAATAAACTGGCACACGCAACACTCCAACTTCCAGCAAATAAAGTAAGAGCGAGAGAGAGAGAGTAAAAGTAACAGAAGAGAGTAAAGGAGGATGAGAGAGAGGGCGGAAAAACGAAATGGAAAACGATAATCGGTCACCTTTTAGTGCTAATTTCATACAATTTGTAATTAGTTGCATTGGAAATGAGCAAACGGCAAATGTTTAATTGGCAGCATAAATAATTGAGAGAGTGCATGTAGGTCAACCAGGGGTCAGTCACATACACACACCTATGCATACATATACAAATACAAAACTCTCACGGCCTTCATTGAGCCCATCCAATAAATTTTCATAGTTTTACATATTAAGCTAGTTTTATCTAGAAGTCTTAAGCGCTTCAGTGGCTAACTTGTTTATTTTTGCACAATCATAGAAAATATGTGTGAAACGATTTCGATTTCAATTTATACAGCGAATTTATAAATGCCAATTAATATGCAAAACAGAGTATAAGAGTGAAGCTAACAGGAGCAGAGCAAAATGGCTGCCAAATGGAGGAAAAAAGTACCTGAAAAACTTAAACCGTTGCAGATAAGCTTTTAAGTATATGGCAACTATTGCAAATAACAACATTAAATAAGAGCCATACATTTTAGACAATTCGAATTCCGTTTAAAATGGGTGCAGCAGCAACTTTGTTTGTTTTTACACTGTTTAAAAAATAACCCTGTTCTCTTGTACTTTATCTGAATTTTGCAGCGATCACTTTGTGCCATTATCGAAGAATGACGCATTAATAAAACTCAGTTTTTCAAAATGTTATTGCATTATTGCGTATATGTACATATCTCTCACCTTTGTCTTTAGTTTGTTTTACCACATCGCGTATTTGCAACTCAATAATACGCTTTAGATACTCATCAATGTGACTCATCATTTCGTTTGTGTACATTTTGCTCACATTCACGTAACCCACAAGCGGCAACAGTTTTAAATACAAACAATAACAATAACAACATAAAGAACACTAACAAATAACGAATTAGCGAATTCTCTGACGGATTTACAATTAGCCAGGCACAAAGCGCGGCGTCAAATTCAGCACTGAGTCAAGCTGACGATCTACTTTCGAAAGCGTCTTATCAGCACGTTGTGCTTATCAGTTACGGATAGAGAGAAAAAGAAAGAGAGAGAGAGAGAGAGAGAGAGTGAGATCAAGAAAAAAGCCAGAGAGCCAAGGTGGTGTTTGTTAGTACACTGATCTACAGGGTTGTCACAGTCGTAGGTGCCGTTAACTAAAAAAAAGCTTTGTTGTTTGTGTGAGTGTGTCATGTGTCCCCCGCAAATAAAAAGCTTTCATTGTCTGCAGAAGTGCTAAAAATAAATAACATATCTAATTTGAACTGTTCTCCAGAACTATCTGCTGAATGTTTTCTATTGGCGCTGAAATTTCGTTAGTATATTTAAGGTTACCTAAAAGGTTTCACATAGTAGACAAAATATTAGTGGACACCGGAAATTGGTTAACGCTTGAAAGCGCAACAGGGGAGAGCGACAGGCGTGAAAAATCAACAAGCAACAACAATAACAACGAAATAACCGACAAACCGAATCCGAGTCGACTAACAGTTTTGAGTGTGTATAAACGCGTACACTTCGCTGGCAATTTTCATCAGGTTCGTTGGCATTCGCGCTAATTTGATTCGAGTGCAATGACAGTAACTTCAGAAGCTAGAAACTTCATAACGCTTTTCTTCCACTCCCCCAGCACCACCCACTAGCATTTTTCTTCTTTTTTTGTCTCCTTTCAGCTAACAGGTATTTGTTATGCTGTCCTCAACGGAAACATTGCGCCAGGTGCAACTTTGTTGTTGTAGTTGTTGTGGGCTACTGGCAACTTCCCAATTAGCTTTAGCCTAATTAGCAAAAAGTTAAACCAATGAGAATGTTAAACATATAGAGGTTCCAAACAGGCATATTCCAACCAACCTAACATTTCTGGAACCTGGCTATTTTTCTCTCTCGCGGGACTGCCGTTTGTTGCTTCGTGAATTGAGGGCGAATTCGATGTCATTCGGCTTGCTGGCTGCGCTACGACATGAGCTGCCGTAGCACAGCCAGCCCAGCCGTGCTGTGTGTGTGAGCGCGATCGCTGCGCGCAGTAGCTTCTGAAATTGGCAGCGATCGCGCTCACACACACAGCACGGCTGGGCTGGCTGTGCTACGGCAGCTCATGTCGTAGCGCAGCCAGCAAGCCGAATGACATCGAATTCGCCCTCAATTCACGAAGCAACAAACGGCAGTCCCGCGAGAGAGAAAAATAGCCAGGTTCCAGAAATGTTAGGTTGGTTGGAATATGCCTGTTTGGAACCTCTATATGTTTAACATTCTCATTGGTTAAACTTAAACAACATTTCATTCCTTTTTTTAATGCTCATAAATTTAAGGAAATGTTTTTTTTTTTTATTTTTTATGCTGCACTTTTGGAATTTGGAGCAACTCAACCATTGACAAATTTATTTGTGTAGACCAAAACGAATTTAGTTGTTGTTGTTGTTGTTTCTATTTGTTGCTGCAGCTGCGCCCCTCAGTTGGAAAAATTCTAGCGTGAAAATCATATCAAAATAAACCAGAGCCCAAAACTCAATTGGGCGTCTGATTTATGCTGAACATAAAACTCCTCAGTGTGTTTTTTTCGTGTGTGTTTATTTAGTAGTCCATTTTTGAACACCTGTGTTAAGGATTTTTATCATCGAGGGGCGCCACAAGTTTCCAAGTTTCCCCTGTCCCAATCAGGGTTGCTATAGATAACCAAGCGAGCGATCTTTAATTGAGCTGTCTTTTAATCGCAGTCAAAAGGCAAGCAAGAAAATATTTGATAAGACAAGCACACAAATATTAGGTCAACCATTATATGTATATAGATTGTATGAATACCAGGAAACGTTGTGATAATAAATTTAATAATAAAAAACAGAACCGAAGCAAGTTGAATTTTATTATATTTGTGCATTAAAATGTTTGTTTACTTTTAATGATCTGGGGTCTTTGTCGTATTTTACTGATAAAAGCTCTTAACTTAAATAATGCAATTTAAAACACATACTTAACATTTAAATGTTATATGCATATTTATAGATGTTTTTTATTAAGTTACAGTAGACTGCACTTTGCAATAGGTTAATTTCTTAATGGTGATGTTAACCAGCTGCCTCAGCTACAATTTCAATGCGTGATATCGAGGCGCATTTTTTTTTTTTTAAATGCCATTCAGACAAAAGCTCTGACTAACAGTTATTTACAAGTATACGCACATACACACACGTACATATATGTTTACTGTCTGACATGCAATTGTGCATACATACACATACATATGTATATGTACATACATGCATGCATGTTTTGCTGATTTTGTTTATCACGCAGTTATAAGTCTCCATAAATGATGCGGTGGCCAATGCTTGCTGCTGAGCAATGCTTTATGATGAGTTGTTGTTGTTTTTGTTAATATTAACATTATTGTTCCTTCTACTTTCTGTTTTGCAATGCTCAACTGAATTTCAGCTCAATTAAATATCATGGCGAGAGCAATTAACAACTAAGAGTGCTCTATTAACGAGAACTCAACTAACAGGATACCCTGGAAGGCAGTGAAAAGCGTTTACTAAAAATTAAGTAAATCAGTCTGCATTGTAAGTTGAACTTATGCAAAAATACATATACAGTACGACCTCGCTCAACGCAGCCCTCGTTTAACGCAACTCCTCGATAATCGCAACACCAAAATTCTTAGCTTGAAAAAAATTTACCTCATTTTACGCAACTTTCTAAGGAAATCATACAAAGTACAGACCACAATTTCTAATTTTATAAAAAACTTAATAAATTAAAATGAAATCCTTGCAGATAAACTCGATTTATTTTGATTTAAATGATAAGAAATGCATCTACTTTTGGAAATAGGTCTCGTAGCCAACAAAAGATTATCCCTCGGTTTTCGCAACCACCTCATTTTTCGCAACAGGCCAAATTCTAATAGGTTGCGTTAAGCGAGGTCGTACTGTATTTAAGTAACTAACTAACCCGATCTCAATGTATATAGGGTATTATAAACGATAACTATGCGAAATAATCGCACACACACACACACGCACAACCCTATACATGCATGCAGCGTACATGTTTGAAAGATGCAGTTACAAAGTTATTGAGCAGCGCATGTCAAACTGCACCAACACAAACCCTTCAAACTGATTTCTTTGCTAGCAAGCGCGTGCAAGGGTTGGAGGTGTGGGGAGAAGTGGGGGGCAGTCAGTGTGGCGTATCCGTGTCGCATTGTGGCGAAACGAAAGTGCGACGAGAGCCGGAGGGAAGTAAATGTCAAGAACAAAACATAACGTTAAAGCCGAAAACAAAACAGCTAACCAAACGGGGGATGCATTCAAAATTGAAGTACAGAGAGAGAGAGGGGCTTATAGTATGCAAAATGCAATTCCCTGCTTCAAAACAAAGAAGAAGAAGAAGCATTAGCAGAAGCTTAGGTGTGTGGGTGTGAAAAAAGAGAAGAGTACGATTGGATTAACGATAACGATGACGATTACTCACCATTGAGGTCCTTGGTTAATTGTGAACGCGTCGACATTTTGACAGGCCCCAAAAAAGTTTGGCTTATTGCTGTTGTTGTTGCTTATATTATGTTTTTTTTTGTTTGCGGCGAAAGTAGCAGCAATTTGGCAGCCAGTGAAAATGAAGACAAACAGGAATAACCACCCAGGCTGATGGGCGGTGGCTGCAGCGGCGGGGGGTGCAACCAAATGCGTGCTGTGTGCAAGGAAAGGGCACAAACAATTTTGCAATATGTTGTTGTTGCTGCTGCACTTTGTTGTTGTTGTTGATGATGCTGTCGATACGATTTCAATCCTGAGACGCCGCTGAGCACAAAACTGGATTTGAGCCACGTTTAAATACAGGAACAGCCTTAAATTGTTGCTCAGACATAATTCGCTTTTGGCAACGGTTTTCATACACAGACGTAAAAATTCTTTTTTTTTTATACACACTTTTATACAAACACACACACACACACACAGTTTTCACGGGTTTCCACCCTTGTTGGGGGTTTGGGCTACTGGAAGTTAACTTTCTGCTTAAACTTAGTATTCTAACTAGTTAAACACTTATTAAATGCTTTAAAATTTCGTTTCTGTGTTCTTTGCCGTTTAAATTTTGATTATTTGCTTTGGAATTTCAGCGATTTTGTTTTGCGGATTTTGCCGCATTCGCGTTGAATTAATGCGCTGCCAACAACAAATTTGAATGAACACTTTGTGGTAAAACTGTTAGGCGCTGCTATCAATTGACTTTGACGCGCCGCACAGTTTCGTTTACTGACTAAGAAATTTCGCAGTGGTTTGCAAAAAATTATTCTTAAAAATTAATAAAAAATTCAGCGCTGGCACCGCGAACAGACGCTACCACGCACTCGACCAATGAAAAGCGTTTGGACTACTGAGCAGTGTGACCAGATTGTGCTAGCCGTTAAATATGGAGAACGCGAGTCAATAAAATACCAAACAGCTGTTGCAATTTTTTGTCGTTAAGGTACAAAAAAGTATATTTATATGATAATTATTTTATTAAATAACCGTTTGATAGTTAGTTATAATATATAAAATTATTTAATGTACTTATTTATTAGATTGCATCGGCAGCCCTTAGCTATAAGTGCTGCCTAACGCTTAACTTTTTGCTTGTTTCTAGCACAGTGTGTTTCTGCACTGGTGAATGGCAATAGAATAAGAACTAAACATCAGTTGAACAGACATCGTTTAAGCGCAAAAATGGCAAACGTGCGCTGTTTGCAAAAGTTTCTACGCATACAAAAATTTCTGCTACCATTCAGTAAGTAAATCAATAATATAACAACAAGTGTTAAGCTACCCAAACGCCATACTGCACGAATTATTGTTGCACTGACCCATTATGAAATAGATTTATGTACGTGCGTGAGGCATTCAAAGCGAACAGCTGTTATTTCGTCGATTTCTACGTCAGGGGGGGAATGGATATACACTGCCGGTCAGACGACTGCTTGTTAGTACAATTTTCAGTTTTAAAATCAAAGTGAAAAAAAATACAAAAGGAAAAGCAAAAATAATAACAAAGTAGTGTGTGTGGAAAATGGAAACGTCTGCTGCAGATAATCTGCTGCGTTTAATTAAGCAGCTGCTGCTGCAACGCGCTTTCGATGGCATCAAAATGCTTTTCTACAGTCCCAACGAGCTTGCAAAAAATGCCCCTCACATGCCCGCCATTGCCATGGACCTGTACAGCGATATTTGCGCGCCAACCTTGACTGATGCCACAAATCTGGATGATGAGCCGCTCTTCGACTGTTGCAATGAACTGCTAAAGGTTGTGGCAAAATATGCCCCTTTGCAGCAATTCATGCTGGAACTAATGGAGAAAATCGAAGAGAGCAGCAGCATTGCCATATTCTCTGCATATCTACGTGCCCTCCAGGTGGTTCTGCTGCGTCAGGGCATTACCAAGCCTCAGGCAACCGAATGGTGTCTCTCCTCGGTGGTCACACGTTTGAAGGCGCTTCCTCTGCCGGATTATGTTAGTACTGGCTATGATGCACAGCAGGCGCTGCTGCTGGAACAGGAGCAACAAGTAGAACAACTAATGGCTCACTATATCACCGTTGATTTGTGCTGCGAACCATTATTGATGCAGGAGTTTCTTCACCAGGAGCCGTATGCTCCAATTTTTCGTGATTGCAGTCTAAACCGTCGCAACGTTTTCATCTGCTTTCTGCTGGTGCTAATGGACAAACCTCTAGCGCTGCTCGAGCTAAGCAATGTGACGAAAAGTTTACTCGATCCGGGTGCATCGCACACCTGTTCACCCAGTGCCTGGCGTCTGCGACCGGACTTGACGCAGCGCAACTTTTTGCAAGCGCGCGCAACAGCCGGACAGTCCCAGACCTATGTGCAGCAAGTGGTAAAAGCATTAACGAAGAGTGTGAACCAACTCATCAGTGATCCCTACTTTCTCTTGGGTCTGGTGGAGAAGCGTGCACGTTGGAAGCGTCGCCTGGATCCCGCAAAGGGTGTCTTTGAACTAACCAATCAAAATATGTTCCTTATCGATGAGAAGTTGCCGTTGACTGCTGTGGGCATGTACTATCACGCCCTGCTCGTAGGGCAATTAATGCCATCAAATGCACCCAAGGTCTATTCAACATTATTTGTCTTTGAGTCGAGTTTGTATCTAGTAGCTGTGCTGCTGGAGCAAACGGAGCCGCCATTACAGCATTGTGGCTTGCGTCTTAATGACTATGTGCTGAGCATTATGAGGGAGCCAGTGCCTCAGAGTTCACTGGATCTGGAGGTGCACAAGCGCTATTGCGATGCACTGTGCAAGATAACGGGCTATGCGCCGCAAGAGTCACTGCGTCGCCTTGGCCTGCAAGTGTTGCATCATTATATCCTATCTTTTGAGGATGCTGCCAAGTATTTAATACTCAAGAATCTGCTGGAGACCCTGAAACATGATGGCATTCATGGTTATCTGGCTGGCATGTACAAGGATATTGTTGCTGAGCATTTGGCTCGCAAGGATACACCACTGCCGGATGAGTATTGTGGCATCAAGTTTCGCTCGTTGCTGCTGCAGTGCGTCTGTGTGCTGCCACAGGATGTTAAATCCGATCTACTGCTGCACACAGACAGCATTGCTGGTGCTTTAAATGTTCTGCGCTATTTTGCTGCAGCGGATGTAAATAATCGTACAGGTTTCTGGGACATGATGCCAGAGATTCAGAAACTTTTGCTGGACCCATTGGGCACAGCATTAAACTTCTCATTGGCCCACTATCGGGCGTACAGGGAGCGTGTCAAGAATGGCCAAAGTGCCTCCGACGATGAACTGATGCAAAAGCAGCTCAACATGCTGGCTGTCAACATTACCAACAGCGGCATGGGCGAACAAGATGGAGATGGTAATGGAAATGAAGTCAATGAGAATGGCGATAATGTACCGGGCATTGGACGAGAGGAGAAACTCGAAGTTTTGGCCAGCTCGATAACTGGTCTGGAATCGATGCGTGTCATCTATTTGCTAGCCAGCGATTGCATCGAGCAGAGCATCAACCAACGTAAACTTAAACGTAACGAACCAGAACCTATTGCCATGGAACTAGATGTGGAGCACCAATATTAAATACAAATCTCCATCCAAGAACAATCTTACAACTTTCAATTTTAGGCATTTAAATAAGTACATATATATTTTTATGTTTATATTATATACATATAGTATGTATGTATGTATAACTCGTATACGGAATGAAAACGAATTTCTGTCTTGACAAATATAACTTGACTTAGTTTTTTTTGTTGGTTGCGGTTTTGGGGCTCACGGTTTTTTGTCCAGCTGATGGTGTTAATTAACCAACTAGCTTAGCCTGGCTTGGCCTACTCAACACTCCATCTAATTGTGCTAATTAAATACAAACGACCTTCAATTTGTCACTTTTAAGTAGATGTTAACAATCGTTAGATTGTTAAGGCAGGGGGAATTACGTTTATGAAAACAACAACGTCACTTGAAAGATGAGAAGAAAAAAACGTTGAATATATAATTGTCATAAAACAATTAGGATCAATTTAATATTTACGGTGAACAGCGCGTTTAAAATATTTATACAATTATTAATGCTTAAAATAATGATTTAATCATTAAATTACTTCCAAGAAACCAGTTTTTAAATGGTTTTAATGATGTTTGAACAAGAGATCGTAAAAAATTAAGGAAATTGATTTGACAGGTAGATGTTTACCGGTTGCGTAATGTAAACACCACATTGAATTATAATTTCTGAGTCTTAAAATGTCAAATAACAATTGTAATCTAAAGTAGAAGATTCTAGAATGGGTATTCCTGACTTGCATATTAATATTGAGTTTAACATTGGCTGCACCTCATTTAAACAGTGCATATCAGTTCATGCTTTTAATACAAAACTATTCAAATAAAATACATTTTCTACTGTCTTTATAGTAAGCTCTTTAATCACTTAACTTAGTTAAATAGGAAAAAGTATTAACTTTTAAGCTCGCTTTTATATATTTACCTACGAACAATAAAGTTTACTTAAAGTTCACAGCTCAAATCAACATAACTTTACGCCTCAAAGCACTTCAAAAGAGAGCAGGAATGCTGAGTTCGGCACTGATAATAATTCCAGCATTGTCACTACATAGCTCTATTTCTCTCTCTTTTTCCCTAACAAAACACGCATCGGAAAGTACTCATAAAATGAACTTTAACGCATTTAATTAACTCTCTATAATTCCTTTTTTTTTGTAGATAAACAAAGCTGTTTTCTGGCCACAACATGCAATGCTGGAGCAACTGCATCAATTCACACACTGCAGCAGCAGCAATGCACAACATTAAAGCCCACCGGAAGCTTGAGACGCAATTACACCAAAGATACCGAAAAGTTGGATGACTTTCGAGCACGCGAAGAGCAACGTGAAAAGGAACGCGATGCTGCTGAAGAGGCAGCTGTTAAAAGCACACAAAGCGCTGCTGGTGTAGCCGGGGATGGACAGCAGCAGCATCAGGGCAAACATCAGAGCGAGGAGGAGGCAGCTAAGCAGGCCAAAGTGGATGGCATACGTAATAGGATATTAGATGCGGCGATGCTGCATGTGCCACAGCATGGCTGGACGAAGCAGGCCATTGTCCAGGGTGCCGAGGAATGCGGCTATCCGAGCGTTGTACACGGCATGTTTCCAGAGGGGGGATTTGCGCTAGTCTCTCACTTCAATGGGAAATGCAATGCACAGCTAGTGCAGAGCCTGCAACAGCAAACCGACAATGGCCAGAAGGAAGTGAGCGATCCACTTGATTTTCTAGTTCAGGCGGTGCGACAGCGTCTAGCCATGATTGCACCATACAAGACACAATGGCCACAAGCAATGGCATTAATTGCACAGCCGCAACATGCATCCACAGCGCTGGCGCAGGTGCTGACGCTAGTTGATGATATTTGTTACTATTCCGGCGATCGTTCGGTCGATGTATGTTGCTCAATCCATGCCCAAGTTTATCCTTTCTAATTTATGATATTTTTTTCCTTCAGTTTGGATGGTATACGCGACGCGTTGGCTTGGCAACGATTATGAAAATGACAGAGCTATATATGCTGCAGGATACATCAGCTGATCATGCTCAGACCTGGGAGTTTTTAAAGAATCGCATGGATGAGGCGGTGCAGCTACAGATGGCATTGTCCCAAACCGAGGGAATGACACAAACAGTTTCACGTTCCTTTAACTCGGCTTTTGTAACGGTAAACAACAGAATTATTACTTCAATCTCTTTCAATCAACCCACTAATTAAATTTTCGTTTAACAGGCGCGAAATATACTCGGATTGGGTTATAATCGCCAATAGATAACTATCTGGCAGCATTCAGCAAAGTCCAAAGAAAGAGAGAGTGTGGGAGAGTGGGAGAGAGTGTATTCCTGTATACCTGATATATGTATGTACATACATATATACATACTTGTTCAAGCAGGTCGATTAACTGTATTAGTTGCGACGTTTATGCCATGTTGCCAGATTTTAAAGAAGCTTTCACTTTACTGCAATAAGCTTCTTATTGCGCTATTTATACATTCTTTACGAATTTTTTATATTTACAAAAAAAAAAAAAAACGATTTTATGAGAAGTATAAACAAAATATTGACTTCTAAAGTATTTCAATCAAAAATTTATTAAAAAAAAGTTTAAGTTCATTGCACATAAGGTTGTTAAAAGTTATTAATTTAAATACTCATACACAGCAAATCAACATTGCATGAACGGCACATAATTACTGTTGTACAGTTAGTTGACCTTGTTTACATTTTGTGTATATGTATATAACACTATTCACAATCTGATATTTAGTTAGTGTTCCTATGATCTTTTTGTGTAATCTAACTATACGTTGTTTAATTAAATACCTCAACGACAAACCACTTGTTTTATACTGTAATTAATTTATTTAACTTTCAAAAATTCTTATGTTGTGTTTTTTAGAACATTATAAAGACGTTTCTGATGGGCGTCGAAATCGCACTTTTCTGCCCCGTCCTGAAACTCGAAAAGGGTCCTCGCCACATATTTGATCCCGATACAGCACAGGAATTTTGTGTTCAAATTGATTTTGCTGATAAGGCAAAGCCTTAAAATGCAACTCCTTTTTTGCAACTTCTTGGAACGGCTGTTTCTCATGACGCCCCTGTAATTTGTTTACGTTACGTTTGTACGCGACCACATAACCATACAGATCCGAGATTTCTTTGCAGAGATGCGTGTGTTCATCCGGTACGCTATCGAGCGTAGGACAGCCATATTCCTGCTGCTCAATGTCCTTTTTTTTCGATCTTGCATAGAAATGTTCGGTTAACTTACGTACTGGACAGAGTGGACACGCATATGGAATGGGATCACAGGGTGTCCGTCTCAAGCGGCAGCAGTGTTGGCACATTTCCTAGCTGTCTCTTATAAATCCGGAATTCCTAATTGTATGAATGTGGGGCCCTTTCGAATTTTGTACTGAAACTAAAACCTAAAGTGTTCAACTTGTCATTTATTTTGTGAAATTTAGTTTTAGTTTTGCAGCTTTAAAGCATTGTTTGTTCATATAATTAAAACCTCTTATTGCGTATTAAACCAACTAACTACTTAAAATGTCTTGTACTAACGAAACAAAAACAAAAACTAACATAAAAGTCAAATATATTCTGGTCCTTAGTGCAAAGGCTGTAAATATTGCACATCATCTCGAGGTAGCTGTTTCTCTTTGCTGTTGATTTGAAAATTAGTTTTTGCACAATAGTTTTAACTTTCTTCAGGTATGACTCACCAGTGAGGATTGTCTTTTTGGTTATTGGTTTGACTTTGTCGTTGCTTGAGCAATCGCAAGGGTATATCATTAGTAGCAATTATCATGGCATCCAGGCGTAGCTTGAGTTCGGCAAATGTTGGCCGCTTGGCTGGTATTGAACACCAGCAGCTCTCCATCAATGCAAACATTTCATCTGTGCAGTCATCGGGTCGCTTCATACGCTGTCCCTGACGCAACAGCTGCAGCAAATCTCTGGGCGAGATCGAGGGGTATGGCATGCCACCCAACGTTGTTATCTCATACAGCAGCACACCAAATGACCAGCTAGGGGTTAATATAGAGTGAATTTACCACATAATTGAATTTTATGCAGACAAAGTCTACTCACACATCGCTCTGACTGGTGTACACCTGATGTGTTAACGATTCCAGTGCCAACCACTTAATGGGCAGCTTGCCACTGCCGCCAGACTTGCGATACACATTTTCATGGTAGACATCACGACTGAGACTGTAATTATATGGAATATGTAAGCTTGTTTGTTGCATAACTATTTTATATACTACTAACCCAAAGTCAGCTATCTTAATGGTGCGATCTATGGAGATGAGTACATTTCGTGCCGCCAAATCACGATGAACAATCTTGTTCCATGCCAAAAAATCCTATGGAGGGAATTTTTATTTACTCATTGCATTGTTTTTTTTATTAAAAGCATACCATTCCAACGGCCACCTGTTGTGCAATGTCCAAAAGATCAGCATACTTGAGAGGTTCTCTGATAGCTGGCGGTTGCTCCTTTATAGCGGGCTGCTCAAAGTACTCTTGATTCTCGAAACTAACTGTGCCTGAACTTTTCGCACACTTCATCTGTTTATTTCGAGCGTTTCGCTTAAGTATAGCTTTAAGAGAAGCGACACTTGGTGGCTCCACGGGATTCGAATCAATGTTCTCAATATCTTGCAGTCCATATGATTTATTGTCAGCGGCATGTGTGGTCTTGGTCAGTTTGCAGTTATCAAGCTGGCTGCTGTTGCGTGAGAGATCCGATTCTGTCTCTTCTTCCAACGTAGACAGTATGGATATACTTATATCCTCAATTCGTGTGCTGTTGTCTAGTAAATGTCTTGAGCGCTGCTGTATACGCTTCAGATTGGGACACACATCTTGAGCGTTGCGCTCCTGCTGAAACTTCCACTCATCCCTGAAACGGAATGACTTATAGGTAGACTAAAAGAATTGAGCAGCACACTTACCGCAGAAAGCTTTGCAGACTTCCTAAACCACAGTATTCGGTAAGGAGCATCATGCGATTACTGAACCTGGTCGAGTAGCCAACAATTCCAACAATATTTGGATGTCTGCCCACAGCACGAAGCATTTGGATTTCACACCTAAAGGCTTGCATATCTTCCTCATTGGGATGATCTAAGAATAAGAAAAGCCGAATTAATACAATTATTCAATATTGAGATTGAGCCTTTGAACCTTTGAGCAATTTGACAGCCACCTGACGGTGCTTGTAGACACCACGTCGCACCAGCCCAAAGGCGCCTTCGCCCAGCACGTCCTGCAGTAAAACTGCATTTGGGTCCACCTCCAATTCATCGTCTAGCTCAAAGTTATCCTCAACAGCGAGTGTAGCCAACACGTTACCAGTGTTGCTCGAAGACGAATAAAAATCGCTGGACTGATTTGGCGCCGTTTTAACATCCTTGGTCTCTAGATATGAGCAATCCTGTCGCTTATGCCACTGCAGCGTTACCTTACACAAGACAAGTATACAAAAAATGGGCACAAATAGAAAGAGCAAGAGTTTAATAAGGCTGCTTTCTTGCAGCCAAGGCTCTAATGGTGCCTTGCTAAGAAACTCAATGCTGGCATTCTCGCCACCTTGTGTGTGCGCCACCAGATGCACCTCAAAATCGGATCCAAGCACCGTCACATTGGATATAAAATAAAAACTAGCATTTCGATCTACTGTGAATTTGATCTGTTCGCTGTCGTTGTGCAAATCAAGTATGTGCAACGTATAGTTATCTGGTAAATTTGTCGGCAACGACCAGCTCACATTCAAAGCTAATATATCCTGATCGAAATGCAATTGCTGCACCTTTAAATTGCTTGGTTTCAATGGTGCTGCAAGAGATGTTATGAATTTGAATACGAATAACATGCTGTTGACATAATATTTACCGCAGAGCGTGTAGTTGTTGTTAAACCAATCCAGGCAGCTTGGCGCTTGTAGTATGAGCCACTGTACAGGACTCTCTAGCATATTTTTATCGTTTACTGTTCGCACGCCCACCTTTAACTGCTCATCAAATTCTATATCGGATATAATGTACGTATAAAGCTGATGTGGCTGTGAATAATAAAGATTTAAGAGGCATCTTATCGGATACATTAAGGTTATGTTTACATACATCCCGAAAATGCACTGGTGTTGGCGCACCCAAACTTTGACTAACCGTCGAAAAGTATATCATATCAAAGTAACAGTTGCGATCTATAATGAAAATTAGAAAGAGAATTCAGAATTGATTGGCGTTATCCCATACTCATATGCAAAACCTGCTGATGGCTGCCACTCCACTTCCGCTGCAATGTGACGCACATTGTCCGGCTGATCAAGAAATCTTCTTAGCTTCACCTCACCCATTTTGCTGGGCTGATAGCCACGTCGCAGTGTTTGAAAGCCCTCCTCGATGGCAATCAGTGAATAGGCGCCATCAGCGTGCACAGCCAATGCAGTTACATTGTGAGCCGTATTCGCTTCCAGTTGGGGAATTGTAAACAAACTATCATCTGACTAAGGGAATTGGATTAGAATTAACTTAACTGGAAAATAAAAAAAAAATTTAATACCTTACCAAGTACAGTAGAGATTCCATAATTATTTCTCTATCGGCATTTATCCTGATTATAAATAATGCATCTGGTGCATTTTGTGTGTCATTCTTGTAACGTTCATGTTGCACCCAATTAATGCGAAACGTTAACTTGGACTCTGTGCGGCAGACGAGCTTCAATTGAAAATTCTCCTGCACTCTGCGCAGTGTTTCAGGCTTCAAATCATTGGCAGTATCGCTTCTGCAGTATTCAAAGCAGGCATTAAAGTTCTAAATGAGAGCAGCATTTCAATTGAATTCCGAATTTACATACACATAGTACGTACATATTGTACATTGTATATTCTAGTTAGTATTACCTTTTGTGCCTTTCTTTGCAGGCATCTTTTCGTACAGGCGCTCACGTTGAGCAGCGTTTCATCTTCGGACAGCTGTCGCATTAGCATTAGATCGCCCTGGTTGCTGTCGATGAGTAGCCAGAAGATAAATGCATATTTCGCATAGAGCAGCAGCATTTTACAGTTATTTTTTGTTACAAATAACAGCCCTGTTCGATTCTAATTAAATGCAAGGTTAATTTTTTTTCAATCGCTGCTCGGTTGTTGCACTTTCTTTTTTAAAACTTGGACTTGCATGCGGTTGGTTTATTTGTTTATTTGCAAGTTTGTGCTCTCTATTTCTTGTGCACTCTTTTTTTGAAATTTGTGTGTTACGGTTCTTCGTAGTTCGACCGTTGCCTACGAGTGTGCTATGCGAACTGAAGGCGATATTTGCGAACAGGAAGATTAGCCGCAAAGTCACAAAAAATTGAATAAAATTTAGTGTGTTTGTTTTTGTTTTGCTTTCAATTTCTCTGTTTCGTGTCATTTGTAATGCAAAACTTTGGATTTCATCAACGCGTATTGGAAGAAGTGCTCAACGCACTGCATAAAATGAAACACACTCGATACATTTTGTTTATTTACCAATCCAAACTGTTATACACTCTATACAGTCGTGTACTAAAGTGCTAAGGCTGCTCAAGCCCTCAAACATTTCTTTGAATTATGATCGAACTTTGTTTTTTGTTAAATTTAATAGTTCTCGTCTTGCTTGAGTTGGATTAGGCTATCCAATTCGGCACTCAGCTACTTCTGAGTTTTGGTTAAACGACAGAGCATAAAAAATCACAACGCAATAGTATTTAATAGTTAATGACATGGAATTACATTTTCAGTAATGATTTGCTTACAAAACGCATCTCGTGCTCGCGATGCACATAAACAAAATAAGCCTTACCATAGGACCTGTAAGTAAAGACACTTTAGTAAATGTTGTATTCTTTATCTAATTGTTTAATTTTTTCTTTGCTTGAATTATGGGATTTAGTAAGCTAAAGCAAAGTTATACAAGATATACAGCGCTTTACAACCCAAAGAGTACATCTGTTATGTACGTTTTTGGATGAGGGGCCTGGTATTACATAGCAGTGTACCTTAAAGGAAGATTCGTACAGTTTACAAAATGTAACTTATTGCCTACGACAGTTATAAAAGTAGTTTTTTGTTATTCTTTTTTTTTTTTTTTGATTGTTTTTAATATGTATGAAACATTCATACAAAATACACAACTACATAGATGTACAATTATCGTATAAGTATATTTATATAATTAAAAAAAAACATAGTCTAATAAAATAAAAATCAAAAACTTAACATAGCTGCAAAAAGAGACGTTTGTTTGTTTGTAATACAGTGGCAAAATAGAATACTGAGTTAATTACTTGATGAGTTTCGAGTTTCAAGTGATCTTTGAGTATTTTTTTCTTTGTTTTTTTTGTTATACTTGCGACACAACCGCAATACATACATATATATATATAGCTCATATATATACATATAAATTCATAGGTTTTTTTGTTTTGTTTTCGTTTTTGTAGAGCAAGTTCACTTAACAGTTACCAGGATACAAATATAATAATACTAATATTGGAAAATGCAAATATGTATATGTATGTGTGTATACATGTTCGTGTGTTATGCGAGTGTCTGTGTGCGTGTGTTGTGTGGCATGCACAAAATAACAGTCCATTGATTATCTCAAATCAGCTCAAACAACCTGCATGTGGCAACGTGAGTATTTCTTAGTCAAAATGTTATTCATTATTAGTCGGAGAGTGTCCTTATTGTTTTTATAGCCTTGCAGACGGTATTAAACATTGAGTTAATTAAATTTTTAACCTTCTAAAAAAGTACAATTGTTGAAAACAAATTACATTAAATAAATGTGAGCAAATGGACTCCAGTCTGCTAGGGTATGTATTCTTCCGCATGCCAAAGATGATTGTTGCTTTTTCTTTTTATTTTAACTTATTTAAGACTTGAGAGTCGGCTACATTTTGCTAAACGCATTTCAAGCTAAGTTTTTTTTTTGATTTTTTTTTTTGGAAGCCAATAAATGCTGGCATTTTTGTAATATTGTTGTTGGCTGTTCTCGTGTTTTAGTGGTGGTTTTAAATTGCAACAACTAGTTAGTTGTAGGCCAATGAGTTGACATTGAGCGCCAGCGCTGCGTCTGTGCTGCTGCAACTGGAGGAAGTTGATGCCTGTGGCTGGGCTGTGACACTCTCCAAGTGCAAATTATTGTAGTCCGTTTTGGCATTGCAAAGCAATGGCGCCTGATCCTGTCCCTGCAAGGCTTGTTTGCCCTGTTGCGATTCACCATTGCTGTTGTAGGCGCTGTTGCTTAGATTATAAACACTGAGACGTGCCTCATGCTCTCGTCGTTGTTGCCTCAACCGTACGTCATGTTGTTCGCGCATGTGGCGCAGTTTGAGGTCCTGCTCCTGTCTATAATACGACATCTTAAGCTCTTGCTCCATTTGCTCAAAGCGCAGCTTTTGCTCGTGCTCACGTCGTGCATAATCCATTTCGGCGAGACGTGCTTGTTTTAACAGTTTAAACAGTTGCTGCTTGTATTTATCCTCAATTTCATTGCAGCCAATTGACTCATTTGCCGCAGCAGTGGGCGTAAACGGGCCAATAACAGCAGCAACATGGCTAGCAGCTGGCGCCTCAGTGCTAAAATCCTCGGAGAGCACTGACTGGGCCTGTGAATGCTGATCAAAGAAATCAACTTAAAAATCTCTTTTCTTTGGTATATTTCACTAACTACTTACATTGCGCTGCCGTCTTTTGCGTATCGGTGAAGTCTTCCCGTTGTCGGCCGGCACGGCTGTGCTTGGATCTGTGTCCTCCTTGCTGTTACTGTTGTTAAATGGTTTGGCTTTGGCACGTTTGCGTCTATTGGGTGCTGGCTGTGGCTGTGCTCCCTCTTGCTGTGAGTCGCCTCCGGCAGTGGAGGGCGGTGGAGAGGGTATGGCTATGGTTGATGTTTGCAGTGTGTCGTCACTGGCATTTGTCGAATTGGGCAGGGCGGCCAACGGCATATCCTCATCTTCGTCCAGCTCGAGCAGCTCTTTTTTTAGTGGCACGCCGAGGGCACCATTTGTGCCGCTGCGGGTTTGACTGCGCGAAGATACCGGATCCTTTTGCAGCTCCTCCATGAACTCTATCATACGCATGCCCTCCAATGCATCAGATTTGGGATGTTTCTGTTGATGTTCGCGCTTAGCAGAGTTCTTCATGCTGCGCCACTGCACTTGAATCTGCTCTAACAATCGATGTCGAAAGTTGAGTGCATTAAATCTGTAAATTATTTTAAGTCAGATTATAGTGTATTACAGATATTCGTATTTACTTACTGTTTGGTTATTTGGGACCAGGCTAGTCGCTTGGCCTTGATGCTTTTTGCATCCACGCTCCGATTCTCAACGAATGCAACTTTTGTTTTAATTACTTCTAACAGCAGGCCTCGTTCAGCTTCTTCCCAATTAAGCGAGCGTTTTTTTCGTGTGCCTTTTTTCTTACCCGTTGCGCTTTCTTTTTCAGCAGACTCTTCGTCAGCATCTTCAGCGTTCTCCACCCCCTCATCAGAGGCATTTGTGGCTTTTGTTTTCGACTCCGCCTTTTCATCATCGTCGTCTTCTTCCTGTGGCGACGGTACGCCCTTTGTCAAAAGCTCCTCCAGTTTCATATTAGACCTAAAATTCTAATTTGCGTATTTTTTCTCAATGTTTATTATGGTTATTTAAGCGCGATTCCTATTTGCAAAAAATTCTTATTTGATTTCTGTATATACTGTGCAATGGCGCTGCCACCCCGTCTACATGAGACAATAGTGGCATCTCGCTGCATATTGGTGCCTATATCGATATTTTTTGTTGCACCACTGAACAGCATTGCTTTGTGTTTGATCGATATATCGTTGTAGTCATACTTCAGTGTCAAGTAAAGTAAGTAGACAGGCAATTTCAATTCGATTGAAATAAAAAATAAAAATTTTATTACACACGATACAGCGAGATGGCTTTTGGTGACTATCCCGCTGAGTATAACCCAAAGGTCCATGGACCTTACGATCCAGCACGCTATTATGGCAAAGGTGAGTAAAATTTGCAAAATTACGTAATTTTCAACGCTCGATATGCGGCTCCATAACATGTTTAACAATTTACATAATTATGCGTTTGTGTTTTTGTGCTCTTTGCCATCTGCAGCTGATGTGCCTTTCGGCCAAGTGAAATTGGGTGAATTGGGCGCCTGGTTTGGACGTCGCAACAAGACACCAAATGCCATGGGTGCCGCTATTAGCCGTGCCTGGTGGCGTTGGCAGCACAAGTATGTGTTCCCCAAGCGTGCTGGCATTGCACCCTTTTTCCAACTGACTGTTGCTAGCATGACGTTCTTCTACATGATCAACTACACCAAGTTGAGGCACCACAGGAACTACAAGTATCACTAAACGTTACTGTCTCGGGCAAGCTCGTCGTCAGTGATACACTTTATTGCTGTTGCTTTACTTGGCGAGAAGTTAAACACACCACAACATAATACTAGTATATTCTTGTTTTGAAAAATCGGCTAAATCTAATAAATGAACAGCTGCGAATATCTGTGCTGCACTCGATAATTTAACACGCGTCAGCTGCATTTGCTCCAGTATCCAGTTGTTTGGTCGCCAGTGAACTTGCTGGCCTATATATCTCGCATATGAAAGGCAATTTGTGTTCACAGCTCAGCGTTTGCCAAGTGCCTTTTGGCGTTAGCGCAACACAGCTGGCATTCATTTGAGCACCCCTGGATCAAGACGGTTTGTGCAGTGTTACTTTTATGCCATTGAATTATGGTTATTTTTCATACCCCAGTCGCGGATGTCCCACATGCCAGGCTCTGTAAAGAAAACACAACAGGCTCTCCTGCTGTCCATTGCGAAAGTCCAGCGGCTGCAATGAAGTGCTCCGATTGTACGACAAACCCACATAGGCCAGAAAGATGCCCAGTTTTGTCTGCTTGATGGAACGCTGCCTGTTATGCTCAACCAGCCATTGTGATAGAGCATAGGTTCGCTCCTCGGAGGCCACATGCGCCAGACTGCCGCTAAATTCACTGGCATTGCTGCATGCCAGGGAAGCATTCAAATAGCTTCTAGGCTGTGTATGGAGCAAAAAGAGACCCACTTGCGGAACGCAGCTTACATTGTGCAGAACTAAGAGTAAAAAGATTACTCAATGTGAACAGAATTACGTTTGATTAATTTGAACCTGTTGGTCTGCCATATAAGCTATAATAGTCGAAGCGACTGTCGTTCACCATGGCCCCAAAGCTGATATTCTGTGGACACTGCAGGACATGACAATTAAAAAATTCACCCGGCTGCTCAAAAACACTCAAACGTCGACGTGCATCATTCTCCAGTCTAATGGCTGTTCCCTTGCCATCAATGTCCTTTGGTTGCTGTGCAAAACAATTCTTACGACGATCAATGCTACCTGGTGCATAGTTTAAGGCCAAACCACGCATCTCTCTTGCCAATTCCATGCAATCCTCTAGCGTCAAAGTGCTCTCTAGCGCAAGTGCCTCATCAGCAGCAGCACGTTGATATTCACGCACCAGATGAAACTGCAGTTCAGCAGCATTTTCAACTGGGCAGCGTAGTGTGTGCAGTTCGAATAAAAACACTAACTGAATGAGCAACAACAGTTTCCACATAGCTGAGAGCAGTTAATGTGAAACCACATTTTTAATGCCTTATATTTTTGACGGGTGTACTTAATGGATCAAAACTAAATAATGGGAAATTATTTACGTATTTAATTTTATTGTTTGTTCACTTCGATTAACTTTAGCTTATGACTAACAACGGATTGTTGTCTTTTTTTTAATTGAATATATTGTTTGTGTATTTATTTGAAATGTGCATTGCACGGCTCCAGGCGAGCGTTCTGCACATTAAAAATGCTCAAATGAAGCAGTGCAAAGACTTTTTAGCTTAATTAGTTTTGAGAATTAATATAATATTATAATGATTATTGTTTTGTGGAACGGCTGTATACAGCAGTATATATAGCATACAGTAGTAGAATATTAAATATTTGTAGTGCAAATAGTTTAAACAATGACAAGAAATAATTGTACAGGACATTCAACTAAGTACGAAGTGTGTGTGGCAGGTTTTTTTGTTTTGTTTTTTTTTTTCGAGCTAAGCATATAAATATTAAGAGTACAAATACAAATATCACCTGAGCGTCGGCTGCTGCATTCGTTGTTAGTGTCGAGTGTGTGCGTTTTTTTTTTTATATTAATAAAGTTAAAGTAAGTTAGATAAATACAATACATTTTAATGACTGCACTACAAATAGCGAGATTGTGTGGAGTTTTCTGATAAGAATCGCGGGAGTCCAACACCAACTCAAACGTGCGAAACAGAGTCTGGCAACTCCAATGCTGCTCGTGATGGGCAGCACTGAACAACTCTGCGACATTAGCGGGCAATAACGGGCAGATTGCCCGGTAATCTCTGCACAAAAAAGGAAGGTTTTTTAAATACTAACTATTAACTTAGGCAGTTGCTTTTTGTTTTTTGACTGCACTTGTGACCTTACGGACTAAACTGCTGCCCAACGTGTCACGAGACATTTTTGACAATTGACTACCGCAGGCGGCTAATGAATTATAATTATAATTTGTTGTTTTTCTTTGCTTGCTTGCTGCGCGAGTATCTCATCTTCTTTTTTTTTTAACTGTTACTTGATTTTAAAACACTTTGAGTGTTCCATTAAGTTTTGGAAATGTTGTTTTTTTAAATTTTGAAATTTCTAACTGATGGATCGCTTGCTTGCTTAGCTGCTGTGCGAGAAGGCAGTGTTTGTATAGGGACCACTATAAATGGAGCTGCCCGAATTGGATACCGTCTTGGTGCTACGACGCGCCATTATACAAAGAACGGCAGCAACGACAGCCAGCATCAATATTAGTCCCGCAATGGCAATGGCTATGGCAAATGTGCGCTGCGACACGCACAAAGCATCCTCCAGAGTCTGAAAATTAAGAAAATTAAGTATTTAGAATTATTTATCGATTACCAAAGTCTAAACTTACCTTCTCTTTGTATACCGCATCCTCGTCACTATCATTGGCATTCTCATTCTCATTGACATAGAGGCCCGAGAAGACTTCAATGGTGGCGGGCAAGGCTTCTTCATCCTTGGCATCGTTAGATTGACGCTTGGAGCGTTTGCCACTGCACAGAGGCGCTTCCTGACAACTGGGATCCTCCAGTGCACACAAACGAACATTGCACTGATAATAGACGGATGTGGTATAGGGGAACTTGTGTGCCGGGAAGGTCACATTGGCTGCAAGGCGATCCTCAGTATAGTTAAATTGTCCCATGATCTCGTTGTCCATGGGACAGCTGCAAGCAACAAGAAATGAGTAAATGCAACCAAAGGCCAAAAGGAATCGTTAAGCTTACCCATCTTCACCAACCAGACGCTGTTCACCCCAACCCAAGCCATCTCGCACAATGCAATCCGTCACATGCAGTCCGTACAGCTTCTGCTGATCAATACTAATAACAATGGTCAGAGGATCGCCAATTTTCACATCATCAGCAATCTTGTGCTCCTCATTGTAGATCTTCATATGGCAGCCGGGCATGGGTAATTCGTTGTTATTTACATCGTTGTCAGCCTCATCCTGAACATCCACATCGTAGACATCTTCCTCGTCCAAATCATCATCACCCGAACGCTGCTTATCCAGCGATCTTCCATAGTCGCGTCTGTCATGCTCATCGCTGCGGAACGCTTGCGGTTTTTGGGCATGCTTACGCAGATGCTTTTTTGGTTTGACTGCTGCATCCCGGCTCTTGTAGGCACAGCGCACATGGTAGCCGCGTCCCAGATCCGTTATAAGTTTCAAATGCGGCTGCAGCACAATCGTATTAAAGAACTCAATGCCGCCATCATCCTGAAAATGTTACGAAATTAGGAACGAGAAAGGGTTGTTTAAAAGGTATCATATTCAAGTAGTTTTAGGGCTATAAATTGTATACTTAGTATTTTAAGTTATAAGAACTTCAACAAGAAAAATTTCCCAGTATTAATACGGGTTTTTCAAAGGAAACCTTATGCAGTTTGTTCAGCGAGACAAAAGACTTGAGCAACATACTTGCCGCCCACTTTTGCCTACGGCTTTCCTCAATCTAAACATATGCATTGCAGCTGCTAATGCTAATGCGAAAAGAAGCCATATTAGCGAGTCAGCAAAATGAACAAGAAAGAAAAAAAAAACCAGCTTAGCAGCTTTGTAGCCAAGACAATGTACTCGATGCATTGTTGTTTCAGTGCCTCATTATGCATAGTAGAGATTCACGCTTGGCTGCAACTTAAAATTGCCAGTTGGAAATTTGATGTGCGACTTGGTCTTCAACTCGTCTTTAGATCACGAGCACTTCCTCGTATGTATATACGATTCCATAGAATAGTGCTAAAGTCTGTGGCAAGCCAAGTGTGAAGTGTTGTTGTTGCTATTTACATATCCGCCAGAAATTAGTAATGTTTGCGTAATGGATTTTTAATTAAAGTCTCTAGTTTTAACTAGAAACTGAAATTATATGTTGCAAACGGATCTTTCGACTTCCGTCCGATTGCATCATTATCCCAGCCTGCCCGGCAGCCGGCAGACAGCAATAATCTTTAAGCCCCAGTAGAGTTCTACATACATATATATATTCCCTCGACAAATTTTTGTGGCCCGCAGCTTAGACTCTAACACTATCTGTCTCTCTCTCTCTCTCTCTCTCTCTATCTACCATATTCTCCAAAGCCACCTTTGGCAAAACATAACGGTACTCTTGTGCTTGTGCTAATTTCGTATTGAGCACTCGAAGTCAATTTTTCTTAAGGTAATTGTAATGGCCCAAGACGCGTACGGAAGTTTTTTATACCCTGGGTTTCTTTAATGGATAAAATGGGTATAATGGTTTTTTTTTGCAAAAGTATGTAACAGGCAAAAGAAAGATAGTTCGAACCCATAATGTGTTTATATTTTTGATTAGCAACAGCAGCTGAGTACAAAGTAAAATTAAACTTTCGATAACTCTACCGTCTTACGAAATAAGCATGTAATCGATAACAACAAAAGAACCATAGAACCTTTAGGCAGAATTATAAAAATCTGTAAGATCTCCTGAAGATATATCAGTTTGAAGTTTAGTTTTATGGATTTTAGGGTATCTTTCTAGTGGAACTTTCTAGACAAGAGCCTTCTTACTTGTTTCTCTTCATGTCTTTCGTTCTTGCTGTAATTGGGACTGCAAAGAGTTGTTGTTTTGGGCACGGAAATGCTTTATTTAAGTGGCAATGTTGTCGTCACCCTCAGGGGCATGATGCGATCTATGAAAGCGAGTAATAAACGAAGTTAGAGAGAGAGAGAGAGAGATTTTTAGCTGTTTCCGTGTTTGAATTTTATGCCAGCTTTAGGATCTTGAACTTGTCTGCCATTGTTGAGAGAAAGAGAGAAAGACACAAAGCAGATTTCCAAGCTTTCCAACAGCATCCACCAAAGGTAGACAATGGGCTAATAAAAGTCATAATAAAATGGCATTTAAGATTTGAGGCAAGAGGCATCTAACGGTAGAAGCAGACAGCTATTATGTCATTATGACACTTCTGTGCGTTCGCTTTTGACATTTTTTTTTTTTTCACTAACAACATTAAAGTTCTCGAGCAACTGGTTTTTAAGCAGCCGACGGCTTTCAACAAACTGTTTTGTATGTGAAAGGTATTTAAATTTTCAGCTCTTATCAAAAGACTTTTGTAAATTCAATAAATGTCAACGCAATTTGTATATTCGACTTTAGGTTCTGTTTTTTTTTTTTTTTTCATGTATGTATTCGCTTTTGGCAGTTTCACGGTCACGATTTCGAATGTTGAACGCCTTTTTCAAATGACCGCCAACGTTGAAGATGCTTTCAATGCTACAGAACAAATCGATTTTTATAGTGAAGAGCATGTTTGATCCAATAATTTGTAGTTTATGAAAAGGGAAAGACTTAGGCAACAAACTGAAAGTTTTTGTTGCAGCATTTATGCTTTGTATTTAATAATCAAACAAAATTTTTAAGTGTTTTTCTTTGAAAGTCAGTCTTAGATGTTGTTGTTGTTGTTGCTGTTGATTGTTTTCAGCTGTTCATCAGCATCAAAGCAATCATAATTAAATTAAAACGCTCTACGCCCTTCAGGCGTCGAACTTGTGGCTCTTGCAGCTCTCCATATGACTCTAACTCTGACCCTGTGCGTTAAAGGTTAATGGAAAAAATAATCAATGAATAAGCTGCGTTTAGTCATCATTAATTTTATATATACCCTGTAGGGAAGGTATTTATTTGAATGTATATTTTTTTTCTCAACAGCAATAAAGCTTTTCAAAATGTAAAATCTTTATTCTGATAAAAGCCTCATGAATCGAAAATACTCTGTGTTGTACTCAAAATACAAATGCAATAAGTAAGTAATCAATTACACTTGAAAAATACTCTTTAAGCATTAAGTAAATACCGAAAGACCCAAATACTGTTCTTAAGTGTTGCAAATAAAACAAGAGTATTAATAATTCTATTGAGCTATGATCTCTGCTGTTAAATAAACATTTTGCACATTAATAAAAAATTTTGTTAGAAAATAAATCAGTTTAACTAAATTAAATAGCGTTTGGCATGCTAAGCAGCGGACAGCAACAAAAACAACAACAATAACAAACGATAACCGCAATAGTCATAATAATACTAACAACAGGGTCGCAGTGAAGCCTCAGTCGGAGTCAATGGCGTGGCAGTTAACACGCGACTTTTTACATAAATGCAAAAAAAAAATTGCAGCTGTAAATGGGCGAAGATAATTAAATGAAAAAAAACAATATACATATATATATATATATATTCACATATGAGTTAATTGTATGCAAATTTGCATTAACTGAGCTCATCTGTATGACTGACGTAACCTCAGCATCCTGCCATGGTCACCTCTCTCATTAGATGACATCAAGTGCAGCTGCATGAAAAACTTAATTTTAAACGTACAAAAAGTAAATATCTGAACGTAAACTGACTTTGGCATGGCCTTATTGATTTTCCCATTATGAGCCCGGTCTAAACAATCTTTGTAGCCATCGACTTTACCCATTTCATTTAACGCGTCAAGTGGTTGGGTCAATAGAAGGAGGAGGAGGCACAAAGACTGATGAACCGCACTCAACACACACACAAAAGACTCAGGCAACAAACTCGTTAGCGTTCTTTGCAGCAGTTACGTGTTTGAGTTTAAACAAAGAAAGATAAAATATATATACACAAAAACACACATATCAAACGTTAATCGATGCTTGCTGTAAGAGCAATTAAAATGTGCAATTTTAAAAATTTATGTCAAACCAATCGAAACGAAAGAAAATAATAACAAAATTACGACAGGAAAAAAAAAATCTGTCTGCCCCAATAAATGCTGGCAAATCTATCACAGTGACAACATATAAACCATTGTGTAAATGTATGAGTATGTGTGTGCGTCTGGATTGTCCATAAAAATGTGGCTGTGCGTGTTGAAAGTTTGCCGTTTAGCTGGAGGAGTGCTAATTGAGATTTCAAAATAAATATCTATAAACGAGCTTACAAGCCAATAAATAAGCCAAGCCATATAAGCCAATATCAAGCTATATCTGTGCCATGTGCAACATAAGCTTCCATGCCACAAATTTATTTATGACTATTTATTGGCTATTGTGTTTTTTGAAGCTTGTCTTCTGTTTCGGATCATACGATATTTTGAACTTGAAGCAAATGTTCCTAATAAATTCTGTAAATATCTTGTGTTTAATTTAGCTATTAGCATTAAACATTGTTTGTTTCGTATATTAAATTTGGTTGTCAATTTTGCTTTTTAAACATATTTTTGGGCTTTATTTTGGTTGAAGGTTTTTTCTATTTCTATAAATGAAAACCTTGTAGTAAATATAGAATGTGTTTTAAATCAAAACTTCTGAAGTAAAATCTTAATTTAAGTCTTTTTCTAATAAGCAATTAGTGACCTTTTCCTAGTATTTTATTTAAACTAGCAAACCAAACTAAAATCGATTTCGCATAAAAAATTGTTTCACGCCTACCAACTCAATTGACCTATCTATATACTTTATTATTATTATACCATCGAAAGCATTTGACGAATCTACCAATCTAGCCAACAATCAGTTAGTTAATGATGCTCATAATAAGCTATCCATTAATTGAATGCCAAAGAGTCATAATAACAACTACAACGACAACAACTTCCATAAATTTCATACAATGTGCGTTTTGCGTCAGTCAAGTTTCAAGCCAAGTTCGTTCAGAATGCGATGAGCAAATGCTTAATCGTTATGGCATATTGGTTGGATGTTACCTTGTAACCAATATATCTCTACTTAGACTGGATGCTGCTACAAGCCATATAAAGTTGTTGTTGGTGGCTGTTGTTAAGCTAAAACTCAATTAGCATGCCAAAAAGGCAGAACAACTTAAATGAAAAATTACATAAAACTGAGGTTATGCTATAGTATTAAGACTCTTGATGGTATAATGTGGGATGTTCAAGTTTAACAAATAATTGAGTATGTATTTGTTTAATAATTGACTTATCAACTTGACTTACCGTTTCCTTGGGCATTGTGTTGCAACTACGCAGCGGCAACTTGTACCTCAGCGGACCAATGTGATCTCTGTGCAAAAAGAATCGCAAAAAAAAACAAAAAATTTGAAGATGCATTTATGATTATGGCCAATTCTTATCGAAATTGCTAAATCGCTGCACAAATAACCAACCTGTATTCGCTGAGGCATGTGGAATTCTTGGAGAGGCCTTTCGGATAGATCATGCCACTAAATAATCCCGTCTCGTGATTGGGTGGCGCATCTTTGATCGTGATCAGCATTGAGCCGGACAAACATTTCACTCGCACAACTGGCTCCACAGTTGCCTCTTTTTTGCTGGTGGTGGGCGTGGCCGCTTCCGCCTCTGCGGCTGCAATGGCGGCATTTAACGAGTCGGGCGCATCTTCTGCAAATAAAAAGAAGCGGGCGTTGAAACTTGTGTCATAAAATATTGTATACAAAATTTGTGTGTGCATTTACAGTTAGGACTACAGTTTTACAGTTAGACAATAACAATAAAAAGTTAAAGCTCAAACGCTGTGGGTAAGGATGCGATTTGGCATAAATCATTAGAGATACACGAATCTCCAAAAGATCGCTTTAAAGGTGTTAGGGGTTGACCTAAAGATACTCTGCAGGCAGACTTAACTTGTGTATAACTATGGAGAACTCTAATTGAATATAATTTATAGTTTCTGTTTCTATTCGTTATCGATATTAATCGAAATCGTTTTTAGTGTTGAGTATGGTGTAAACTATTCAATTGAATCCCTTGGTATCTTATTGAATCGGAGATGACAATCCCTGCCTGTTGCATTTACTCCCACATTATTATGCAAAGTACAGGGTATACATTAAAGAGCCAACCCGCAACTGGAGGCCAAAGACAATGGCTGAAAAAAAGATGCCCCTGGGAGCAACTTGAAGCTGCAGCTGCTGCAGCTGGCAACAAAACTGCGGAAGCGAACAACGGCGACAAACATGCAACCGACCAAGTTAATGACATTGAAAAGACATTCAAAGAGCTTCAACAGCAATAACAACAACAACAACAATCACAGCAACAGTTGCTATTAGAAAGATGCCAGTTCCTTGAACTTGCAAAGCCGAGCAAACAAGAAAGAACCTTTAAGTTGGCTGCAAGTATCTCAGCATGCGGTTTGGCACCAAAGCCGCAAAAGAACTTGCTCACAGGGCTTTCAGTACTATAGTATACTTTATATATATATATATATATATATATATATATATCGCATATGCAGCACGACACCTCGCGTGCGATTTCGCATTTCGCCATTCCAGTCAGATTCTCGTTTTAGTTCGTTCTTTTGTGTTGTTGGGCCAGACAAACGGCGTGTGCTTGGCTTTCAGTTTGGCTTAAAGATGGCGATGGCGATGGCGACGTTGCTTTGCTTTGGTTTAGTTCAACGAACCTTCTTCTACCAGCTACATATTTCGCATCAGTTACTTTGCTTCTATTCCTATTCTGGGCAAAAGTAATTGCATGCAACTTCTAAAAGCCGGTTTTCTTATTCAGCTTGGCCCAAAGCTACTAGTACAACTTAACTCAAATCCAACTAGTCGTTGCCTGGTGTAATTCTTGTTGTTGTTGCCTGGCACATAAAATGTTTAATAGCTTTCTATGATGTATAATTTTTAATGATTTTGTGTAGTGCACAAATGAGCCGCTCTCTGAACTAAACAATCTCCATAAATTTAAGCAATATGTATTTAAGTTGGTTTGAAACCGGGTGAGAATATTTTAGGATTATTCTTACTTCTACTAGGTTTTACAACTAGCAAAATTGCTAGTTTTACAGACATCTTTAAAATATATTTTCTGACTGATTTCATCATTTAATTGATTAGGTTACTTTAAATATTAATGTATTTTAATAAATTTTCATAGCTATTTTCTTGTTATTATATATCTATCTAAATCTCTCCTGTTTGAAGAGTCTACTGCCACAATCTGGCGATCATCAACTGCAGTCCAAACTTTTTGGCCGCCATTAATCATAGATTTCTTAACACTCAACACACTTATTCAAACACTCCCGCAAGTGGAAATATTGCTGCAATATTTGGCGAGGTTTTCAAATGAGGAGTCATCGTTTTTTAACAAGACAGCTAAATGTGGCATGAATAGACTTTTGTTTGCAATCGATTACCTAAAAATCACTTTTTGTGTAAGCTGTTTAATGTTGCGTGTGTAAAGAGTAAAACGTGAATTAAATAGACAACAATAAAAAACCTTCAATATTTAGTCTCAGTAGCAAGATTTGTATAAGTTTCAACTGTTGCTGTTTAGCAAGTTAAATAGAAAAAAAAAACATCGCTAAAGTAACAAAGTATAAAAACTGATTATTTTATATCGAGAGAACCTCCAGATTTAAAAATTGTGTCCTTGGATATAACAAACGCAACAATACATAAATACCTTATGATTAAGTAAATAATTTTATTTTATTTTATTTGCATTTCATTTTGTTCTGTTTATGAAAAAGTTACTTTTAAGTACCTTATACAGGTACTTAAAATTCTTAACTTTTCTTGTTCTTTCTCAAGCTCTCTTGACCCATTAAAGAGAAAACCAATAAGCTCATTACCAACAATAGAATATAGAATTTCTACTTATTACCATATGTAAAATACGAATTACCTACTTAAAGTGCATATTTGTGGCAAGATGAATGTACTTACTTGCTGGTGTTGTTATCTGTGCACCATGCGTCGTTAGTGCTGCAATTGTCTGCAAAAGAAAGTGGATAAAGACGGAATTAGTGATTAGGCACAGTATGCCATGCAAACGCAAACGCAATTGTGGTTAGCAGTAGCCAGGGCCAGTAGCCTCTTATTTGGTCATGACCAAAAAGCTGTTGACATAAATCACGATCGAGCTGACATTAAGTGCCCCCACTAATCTATGCAAGTCTTTGCCGACCCCAGCTTATCTCCTTTAATTAAAATGGAAATGCATAGAAAATGCGCCAAGATTTTGGTTTCATTCGTGCAACACAGAGAAAGAGGGGGGTTACATTATTCTCTCACGATTCTAAAGCCAACGAAAAATTCGAAAAAAAAAAAATTATAAAAAACTTTCGCCAGCAGCTCGCGCCAGGTTAGAGTTGAAACGGAGACGTAGAAGCCTAGACTGAAAAATAAAATCGGAGGCCAAGCGGCTTAGAATCTAAGCTTGTAGCTTATTGCTGGTTGCTGTGGCAAGTTGTTTGGTTGTGCCACTTTTGGCAACTTTGCACAACACGATTCGATTTTAGCATACGGTCGGTAGGTGTGTATTGGGAAGTGTGTAAGTAAACATGCCCGGCATTGTTTGTGTTGTTTTATTTTGTTTTGTAGTATTTGGTGGTGAATTTCATATTCAGGTTAATCGTCTGTTCGTCCGCTCATGCAATTGTCATTCATGGCCTAGTCTGGAGTCTTGGCTGATTGATGTGTTTGGTTTTTGGTTGGCATTGGCCAATTTTTCATTTCACTGCGCCCTGGAATGATGCTAAAGAACTATATTTTCTATACGCTGACAGAAAGTATTTTGAATAGGTTAGGTAAAATGTAAGAAAATCTTTGTAGTTTTATTGAAATATTTATGACATTTTTATCTCTTGAAATAATTTTTGATAGAAATTATAATATGTATATAGACGGTTCTTGTATAAAACTCAAACATTTATCAACCAAACTAAACAAGAGTTCTTCATATCAGAAGATACTTTCAATTCAGCCCACATATCATTTATATAGTTTTCCTTTATTAACAATTAACTATTATATCCTACAGTTCCCTTAGTTACCCTCACTTTTCCAACAAAACCCCACAAACCCTGCTCTTTAAGAGTATCTAAACTTCAACTTGCCAATAAAATAAATTTCCATCTTCACTTATTCTTTTCAATAATACTTACGATTAAGTGCAGTGCCGTGCATAGAATTTGAGTGCTTGACTTCATTGTGGTAGCTGCTGAAAAAAATATAATAATAGAAGAATAAATGAAATAAAATTAGAGATTGGGAGTAACAAATTCAATGATTAATTAAAAATGATAAACTCGTTCGCAAACCAGTTGAATGCTCGCCAGAAATCCGATTATATTATGCAAAAAACAAGAAATGTTTAATTAATTTTTTGATGTGTGTAGTAAGTTTTTGCCGAAGCCAAAATGGCCCCGAGGCGAAACTTTCAACGGAGAGACTGAAGAGCCCTGACAATTTGGGTCAGCACAAGATTTGTGGATGGCAGCGAACTTGCAACTTGAGGCTTGCGTGCCAACCATACAACAACAAAAAAAAAATGGGTTAAAATCAGCATAAAAACTAAGTAAAGGATGGAGACTCAACAACAACATAACGGTAAAGGCGCAACGACAGGGCTCAAAACAACAGCACAAAAATTGTCTTAACGAGCTTCCGTCAACAGTTGCAACATGATAAACAACTACAACAAACAGCAACAAACAACAGAATACAGCTTCTGTTGTGGCATGTCCAAAAAACGGGTATTAAACAGATATCAATAACCAAATGGAGCACATGATAAGCAGTTTATTTTTCGTTTTGGAACCTCTTCCTGAATGGTGCATCACTGCATACAATGTAATACACTGTGAGAACATTGATAGCCAAGTCATGGCCGAGTCAAGAAAGAGCCGTCTGTCTGACAGCAATTGCCCGATCATTATCTACAACCCGTTTGCAACCTAATACCAAACAACAAACAACAACAAACAACAACAGCAACATGCAACTTACATAGATGCATGATAAAGAGCCGCCAATGATTTCTGGTTATTAAAGTGTTTTTCTTGTTTTTCTTTACAATTTCTTTTTCTCTCCACTTTTTACTCCTTAACTGGCAACACTTTTCATTTAAATATCGCCTTATGATGTCACAGCATCAGACAAAGTCGAGCTCACCCAATGAAATTTCAATGTAGTTGCAGTTGTTCATGTATTATCCGAGTGCTATAATCTCTATGTGATTTTTGTTAATATTAAAATTGGGTCATCTGATAACAGTCAGTGTGCGTCTTTGATAAATGGCTGACATTACAGTTAACAAAATTTGTCAATGCCAGTTGCCCCCCACACACACACACACACACACGTTATTCGGGGCTGACAGTCGGTCAGATTATATAGAGATTTAAAACGCAGCTAACCGTATTGCTTCACTCACAGCTGTTAACTGAAAGCCCGCCCGCCCAATGCAAATTGCTAACTAACACCAGCAACAAACAATAGACAATACTTATAGTGCAATAAATAAGCTAAAATTATCTGAATGACGTAAGCGCTCGTAAGCGGGAATAGCGCAAAAAAAATGTCACTTACTCGGCTCGACTCGAACACCCATGGCGAAAACAAATACATAAACAATTAAACAGCTGCGCGAAACTGAAAGCGCAGCTCATGCAAGTAAAGACTAAAACAACGAGATCGAATAAAAAAATACTTTGCACTTTTCAATGCTTAATGTGTAATACTCTTGCTTAGAGTTTTATTCAAACTATTGGGGAAGTTAGTAATATATATTAAAATATTAGTTAAAATAGCTTTTCAGATTAAAAAGAAGTTAAATAGTTGTTAGGTAAAAGTATCAAATCATGAGAAACGATTAGATTAATTTCTGATTTTCTGATTTTAACAAACACAAGGTACGCTTCATATATATAACGCCACCACAAATTTGATTATAATTTTTGAACGAAAGATTTTGTTCATCAAACATTACAAAAAAATTCGCAAAACTTAGGCATTATAAATATCACCGTATTTATTTTTGTAATTGATTTTAGTTAAAACACTATACTTAAAATAATTCCATTCGCAAATATGTACATTTTATTGCTAAAGATTAAATCTGCATAAAAATAGCAAAGATCTTTACAATTTTCAACTATACATTTATCTTTAAACGTTTTTAAGTTTTTCATATTTTCTATAAAACATTGCATATCGAACTGTTAAAACCCCCTTTGCAAGCGTGTTCAAAAATAAAATCAACTTTGTATCTAAAGTTGGTGCGCATTGCGCCCAATGGAAATTATGAATAATGAACCTTGATTGGCATCTGCTCTCGTTACCCAGTTTCGAGAGTTTGTATACAAAAAGTATATCAAAAACATTTGCAAAATAAAAACCACAATGTTATGAGAGCAAGTGACCTTTGAATTATAGTTAAGTAATTTTGATAAGCATGAAATTGCATTTAGTTGGAAAGGCATGAAAGTTTTTATTATTGATTGATCTGTTAACAAATTTGGTTTTGTTGTTAAATTAATACTTTGCATTGCTTCACCTATGCTGCAAGAGCTTCAATAGTATGGGAATTATAATTAAATATCACTTTACAGTGTAAAGTTTACACCCAAGATACTTTTGTTGTGTGTTTTCGAACAATAAATCTTTTATTTGAAATTAATTTCTTATTTTTAAGAGGATTATTTAGAAAAACTGTTGTTAATTTCAAACGAGGTAAGAAAATAATCAAAAGGCGCAGCAAAGTATAGATTATGATAATTTAATGTGTTGAAGTAAATGTGTTTAGTAACCTTAATTCAAATATATTTTTTTATAGATTTGTCTACTTTTATTATATATTTTATTCGCATTGATCATCATCGACAGCAGGCGCTCAGCTGTAACGAACATTTTCTAAAAATGTACTTTAGTAGATGTGTGTGGCTTGTCAAGTATCGAATTCGTTTGACACACATTCCGTAACAGCACATAGCGACGACAATAACAAAAACCTTTAAAACCAAATAAACACGACTAGAAAAGCCGACAGCTGAATAAATTAACAAAGTTGCGTGTGCACGAAGCAGTAAAGAAAAACACAAAAATAAATACAAATACATAGTTGAAAACAAATAGTTGAAAAAAGACAACAACAAAAGTAAACAAACTGTTTGTTTAAACAATTGCATTTTTCATTTACAACGATCGTATATTCGTAATGTGTCGACTAAATGACCTTGCGTGTTTTTAAATAAATTATTTTATTTTTCTGTACTTTATAGTTTAGTTTAATTATATTTATGGTTAGTTGTTGTTAATTTTTACAGCTTTCTGCATGAGCGAAATTGTAAAGCGAACAACTGTAAAGTTTTATGATTACATGCCGCGTAACTGCGCGTAAAATCTGTATTTAATTTATGTACCACCAAATTTCAAATTTCATGTGCTAATTGAGCAGAAAATGGGCGTAAAATAAATGGGCTACAAGTTTGGCGTAAGAAATTGAGGAACACTCGATTGTGTTTTGGGTTCACAGATGGTAATCAGATGGTGTAATCTTGTTTGCGGCATCTTTAGCCACTTCATTGAACAAATTATGTTGCTCCACATAATAACGCACGCATCAATCATGAAAGTCAAAAGACTTAAGGCGCAAACTTGCGCACCGCACCAATGACTGCAGACACAAACTTCGGCCCGCACGATTAAAATCAAAGCAAATCAACGCAAAAGAAAAGAAAAAATAGCAATAACAACAGAAAGCAAACCAACTTCATTAGAATAAGCCGCACTCACAATTAGAATATCACACGCTAACAATCTGAACAGGCCGGGCCAATGCAAAATGCCAAAGGCAGGCAATACATACAAACAGAAATAATAAAAAAATTGTGTTAAGCACACACACACACACAGAGGGCCTTAACCACAATACGAGGTAGTTTGACCTATTTGAAATGGGCAACGACAGTAAAGAAATAAAATGAGAATGGAAAAAAAAAAACCAAAATACTTTCTGACCAAGAGAGAATTCTAATGGCTAACAACTTTCGGTTGTGGTTAAGGCCAAGTGCCATCAAAATTGAGAAATCTTCAGCTCCGACTCACATTATGATCAATCAGTATAAGGTATGGCTAATTTTGCTGCAATTTCGCTGCTGTTCCTGCTGCTGCGTAGAAAGTAAGTTTTTGTTGTTTTGTGTTTTTTTTTTTCGGTATCCAGCTAATAAAACGCAGCTGCATTTTTTGGCCCACATTGTGTTCTTAATTATGGTAATTATCGACATAAAAAAAAAGAAAAAGGGTCAATGGAAAGCACATAATATATGGTCTTCATTTTGTTTACAGTTTTGTAAACTAGACAATATTGTTGTTGTTGCCTGTTTTGTGTTTTGGGGTCAGGCATGGCTTTAATTTGCTTTTGTTTTTTATTTTTTGTCTTAGCTTTTACTTTTACTTTGAGAGAACTCATTTCTGCGTTTAAGTGCTAATCAAAAACGCTTAAGATTTTAATCAAACTCAATTGAAGCATTTTCTGACGGACTTTCACCTGCTTAGCTATGCAAATAAAACAAAAAGCAATAGAATATATGAAAATATGCACAGTTAAATGCCAGGAAGGAAGAGTTATTAAGCTATTAAGTTTCATTTGTTTTGTATTTAAGTTTGGTTTTGGTTTGAGTTTCCAAGCAGATCAAAGTAAATGCAGTCAACGAATCGGAACGAGTATTTTTTTTTTATATGGCTTGGCTGGATTGCGTCAAGGTCATTTGCAATTGCCAGCTGACGTTGCAAATTAAATAACAATGCCTCCAAATTGCTATTAGATGGATGTCTAGCAACAACAACAAGTGCATCAGCATAGTGCCAATGCGATCGCAATAAACGCCAACATCAATTTCGGATTGTATTGTTTAAATTTTCTTTACCATTTTGCTAAACGACATTAATTTTTATTATGTGGCTGCAATTTACAATTAACAATTAACACAATGTGCAAACTTAATGTGGCAGCTTAAGAGCCGCACGAAATAAATTATCAAACTTCTGTTGCAACATGGCCAAGATGTCTTTTTGTGAAATTTTTGTTGGTTCATTTGGCTGGCTGCTTGAAGATTTTTGGTTTTTTGGTCAGAGCTAGTTTATCCATTTCGAAGGCACCAAAATTGGAAAGGCAGCTGCTCATTTACTTGTCCTTGTGCAATTGATTATACCCTAGGGTGTAAGAGGTATATTGGCACTGTAGTAGACTGCACAAAAAAAAACTTTATTCTTGCTTCGTTAAGTTGGCGTTGAACAAAAATGTATCGAACTGATCGATAGACGAGCAGCGTTTGTCTTTGATTATTCCGCTAGATGTCGCTTAATTGCTTATTGGTGCGAAAACATAACAGAAAACAGAAAAAGAGCATTTCTTAGTCGCATATTGAACTGCATTCTTCTCTTTGCGACAAATATGCGTCAACAGATTTTGGACTTACAGCTTGCGTGCTTGTCAAAAATCTTTCGTCAGCTTAGACGTCAGCTCAATTGCAACAGCCCGCCCGCTTTTGGCCGAATGCGTTTAATTGGAGCGTTCACAAGTTGCCACATCTTTTGGGGCTGTGGCTTGAGAAGAAACCAAGAGAAATAAACGCACACACACACAAATTTGTGAACGCTGCCCAAAAGTGTTTTTTGCTTTATTTATTTTACTTTTGCCTTTGTTTCTCTATTTGTTTTTTTTTGCCACGCTGTTACGTAAAATTTCTACAAATTGTTTTTGCTGTCGTTGATTTGTCAAGATGTCCAATTTGGCTATGACAGTGTCTCAAATAAATTTTTAAAATAAAAGAAAGAAACAAAATACAAAAACAACGCTCATTGAACACCCACAACTATATACAAAGACGCGCCCAGAGGCGACTTTTTTTACAGCTATTTGTGACGCCTTATTTTTATTTTCTTTTATTTGTGCGCACATTTTTTTTTTTATCTATGGCTTAGCCAAAAAAAATAGAAACACGCAACAGATATTCGCATTGAACGTGACTTGGACTAAGCATTTTTTTATAGCCGTAGGACTTGAATATGTTTCGATTTTTATCAGCCGCACACAACGACAACAACAACATTTCCAGTTGCTAGACGTTTACCTAAAGCTTGCTGTTTATTGTTGTACTTTTGGCTTTGGCCAGGCGCCTTTTGTCTGAATTTGTTGTTGCTTGACTACTGGCTGCTGGGGCTACCTGGGGCTGGAGCGCAAATAGACAAAAAAAGCTTAAAACAAGTTTGCCAATCGCTTAACAGTTCCGTTTTCAGCTACCTCTAATGATTTCAGTTTGTAGGCAGTATTACAACTTGGTTTGGGCCTAGAAGTACCTTAAGTCGAGGCCTATGGAAACAATGCTCACCGCTGCTATTGATAGGGTCAATAATTAATTGGGGTAATTTTTCTTGTAATTAGTTATGGAAGTACTCAAAACAAGTATTTTAAGCTCTTTTGCAACCATAAAGCTAATAACAAAATGTTAATTGAAACTCGCGAAAAGTAGAGACAATAAATTGTGAAGACAAAAGCTTAGGGTCATAATATTAAAAACAAGTAAGAAGGCTCTAGTCGGGATAGCCCGACCAGAAGATACCCTGAACCCAGTTGCAGTCCTTGCGTCCTAAAAGTATGCTTCAAATTATGATCATTTTAAACAAAACTCATAGTGGACTTATCTTTACGATATCTCTGGTGTTTCTTAACCGATTTGGACGAAATTTTGAGAAAAAGTCTACCGTTAAACATTACATCAATCCCTATTTTTACATTTTCCAAATTCGATAGTTTTTTGTTATCGATTCCATGTGTATATTGAAAACCAGAGTAGCTATCGATAATTTGAAGCAAACTTGTTCTGCTTATGGTATAGGAGAACTTATATTCAAAATCTGAAGTCTCTAGCTCTTGTAGTCTCTGAGATCTACGCGTTCATACAGACGGACAGACGGACGGACAGACAGACGGACAGACGGACATGGCCATATCGACTCGGCTATTGATACTGATCAAGAATATATATACTTTATGGGGTCGGAGATGCTTCCTTCTGCCTGTTACATACTTTTGCACAAAACCATTATACCCTGATTTACCCATTTTATGGGTTCAGGGTATAAAAATAAGCTCAGGCTTAGCTATTCTTAAATGCATTCTTAGTTTTAATTCAATGCTAGTAAAAGTATTTTGTTCGACTAGCTGGTACTCTTTAAAGAGCAAACAAGATTGAAATTGTTCTTTTAAACATTTTTGAAAAATAAAAATTTTAAAATTTATTCTTAGGACATTTTTACTGTTTTTAAACTAAAGGAAGTTTATGGTTAGTTAAATATAATTTTCAAAATGTTTAACACTAAATTTCTCACTTTAAGTTGCTAGATTTTGTACAATGGTTTTGCGTAGAATTTAATTGTTCATATACCCTATTTAAAATCCGCTTTCTGTAATAAAAATCGACCTGGTTCATAAGTCATGACTGCATGCATCAGATTTTTTGATTCTGTTATGTTGGCCCGGCCACACCCACGCCCCGTTTGGCTTTGGATTTGAAAGTGTTTTTTTTTTTTTAGCGAACGTTTGTACAATTACAAGCCACAAGCCAGACTAACCCACGCAAAAACTGTTTGCATTACAAATGTTTGGTTGATTTTTTTTTTTTTCTTTTTGGATTGTTAAGGTAAAAGCCTGCATTTAAGTCGATTTGAAGTTGGACACGTTGCAGAAATCTAGCCAGGCTACTTTTTAATTTACAAAACAAATACAACAACCTCCGTTTAATGCTAAGGCAACTTTTAAATCGGTGACTCATATGAACCAATGCTAACAATTTCTGGGCACGCCTTTTAAAAAACAAAGACACACAAATGAAATTAATAAAAATACAAAAAACCGAATAATGCAAAAATTGAGATTTGCATAATTAGAGAAACCGAAAAACTGATTCAGAGAGGTAACATGTTTGTGAGTAATGGCGTCGCTGTTAGCGAGAGCGCACTGTTAGTTAGCAAGTTTGTTGCCTAAGTCTTTCGTTTTTGATTTCCGTTAACCGCTCATTACTTCAACTGTAAATCAATATTGCTTGCCAAAAACATGGTTAAAAAAAAAGACGCCCCAAAATAAACATTGTTGGTTCTTTCGCCTGAAGTTGAATGAACTTTTTTGGGTTTCTTAAGCTTTCTTTAAGTGTTTTTCAAGCAAAGTTTTCAAAGGCTTTGGCAAAATGCTTAAAAAATAATTATAGAGTTCACGAACTCACAAAACTTACAATTAATCTTCTTTTAAAAAGTGCGTCATAATTTTATATATAGACAAGACTTAGTCAAAAAGTTGATTGTATATGATGATGCCACCAACTGTTGCAACCACATAAAAAACACATTTTCAACTGTCACACAATGAAGCAATATGCCAAAATAAAGCAGAGCAACAAACAACGAACGACAATAACAACAACAACAAAAAGTTATTTAATTTTGAAGCATTTTTGTGTAGCCGCTTTTTGTCTCAAGGTCATTTGAGCCGCTCGCGCTGCGGCTGTTATATAAACAAGTTAAGTTCATTATGTCCAAGAAGTGCCATACAAATTGTTGTTCATATATATATAAAACAGGTCTTGCTTTATTGTTGCCTTTTTAATTATTGAAAACACTTTTTTCTTCGTCGTTGTTGTTGTCTGCTTGTTTGCGTTGGCGTTGTTGTTAGCCATAATTCCACTTTGTGGTAGCTGCTGCCCACATTGTTAGCTGTAATAGAAGAACTCTTAGCTTATAAAAGATACTATTCTATTAGCTGCGAACGCCCCGCAATTATTCATAACAATAGGTGTTGCAATCAACGCACATTCTCATGAAAATATTTTGATGGCTTACAACCACAAATTAACCAATTAATAGGCCATGCATCAACCAAAAAAATAACAACTACAAAAACAATTTTCATTCATTTCTCAATGTTGATGATGCAAGTCGTTCAAGTCTGTCTCTCTCTATCTCTCCCTCGCTTCTTCTTCTTCTTGGCAAGCTGTCAATCAATCAAATTTTCTAATTGCTTCTTTAGACGCCAACACACAGCAACAACAACAATAAACCAAACCAGACCAAACGAGACGAAACGCAGAGTCATATTTTTTGTGTTTAGACCTTTCCGTTAGAAGTGCTAAAAGTTTAGACAAGCTTTTTGGTTATGCTGCGTTGGGCTACTCTGCCAATATTTAACAACACTCTTAGCCATAATGCTAGCTCCAACCTCAATGATTAATGTTATTCACGATACTCTTTATGTACTGAGAGTCTTCTTTCGAAATGCTTGCCAACCAATTAGCAATAGATTCTAGCACTTAAACGTGATGTGGGATTTGACGTTAACAAAAAAAATGCGTTAAAATATTACATTTCTTGTCTGTCAGCTATAAACAGCAACTTTTCAGCACACCTACTCATTGGCCAAGCTATAAATAACATAAATTATTGCTATGAATGAAATTTATTTTGCGTTGCTTTGAACATACAAAAATTGAACACAAGTTGTAAATATTTAAGAAGTATATTAAATCAAAAATACAAAGTCTCTTTTTCCAGTCAAGAATTCCTATCCACTTTATTTTACTACAAACTTCTTCGGGTTCCACCATTTAAAAGTGTGATAATTTTTTGGTTTAATGGTTTTTCTCATTAATAAGTTTATTTCCTCGTGTGTTGGCTAAGAATGCAACGATTTTTCACAGTTTTTCCGCTGTAGCTGACACATTAAAAATAAAATAATAAAACATTCCGGACATGCAGTCAAACGGATGTCCGTGACGTGGCTAAAACCATATGTATATAAATGGATAGTAAGTATGTTTGTGGCATGCCGCATTGTGGCAGTGCCGCGTCATGCAATCTAATAAGTCGAGTTGAATGTCGTCGCATCTCCATATTTGTGAAGATGATGTAACTAAGTGTGTGGCCAAAACAGCGAACTTGGCAGCATGCGACAGCCAATTTCGGACACGCTCTAACCTTGAGAAACAGGTTCAATGCACACACATCGAAAAAAACAACAAAAACACATTACAAGACAGGAAAAAACGCAATTTAACCAAAAAAAATTAATATAAAAAAAAAACATTTTTACATTGAATTTTTTTTGCGGACAAAACAAATTTTCTTGATTTGTGTACGTATATGTGTGTGTGTGTGTGTGTGTGTGTGTGTGTGTGTGTGTGTGTGTGTGTGTGTGTGTGTGTGTGTGTGTGATTAACGAATATGTGCGAGAGCGAACCTGAGAGCGAACCGGTTTTAAATGATGAGGAACGCCTCAGACGATTTATGAAGTCATCTTTTGTGGCTTAGCTTGCAATTTTGTACGGCAAAACATCAAATGTGCAAAATAATACAAAAGCCCCAGCCAGCGCCATATTGAATATGTTGGCTATAATGGCTAGCTTTATGTCCGAACTTGAACACCAGTGGTTCATTTGACTTCAAAAATCACACTCACCTTATGACAACGGCTGTACCGTATTGGTTTTGTTTTTATTTTTTGCGTAATCCAATTTGAAGTTTTATATAAATATTTTTATATGCTTTCTTTAATAAACTTGTTGTTTTGTGCAAACTTTTCAGCCGAATATGTGGCAAGACAATTTTTGTGCTTTCGAATTTTTTATTTTTACAATTTATCATTCATTATTTATGTATGTAATTTTCTTTCACTCAGGCGCATAAATTATGTTGTTGGTTTTTTATTTTTTTTGTCTGGTCAAATTTTCATTAATTAATTTAATGTGGCTAACTTCCTCCTTGTTTGGCATAAACTCGCTTAACGTTTTTGGGGGCTGTTAAAAAAACTAAAACGAAAATTGCGATAAACAATAGCTGACAAGCAACAACAACAAAAACAACACTTCAAAAAGAGCGCAAGGCGTCTTAAGAGCTTAAAATGCTCCGACAAAAACGATAAAATAAAAGAGAGAGGACATATTGTAATATCTGCAGCTCTTTTGCGTATGGGAATAAAAATAGCTAGCTTGTGCTTTTTTGGTGGTGGAAACAACAATAATAACAAAAGACTTAGGCAACAAACTTGCGGTCAATTTACACAAGTACGAGATCGTGATGAAGACACAACAAATTAGCTGTTAGTTGAACCACCCGCTGTGCAACCGAACAACCGAACAACTCGATAATCCGCCAAGGGCAACAACAATCAAAAAACAAAGCCAACCAACATGCAACAATTTCTTCTTCTTTTCGTTTCTGGCGTCACAAATGCATTTGCACGATATAGTAGCTAAAATCGCCTGAACAATTAAAAACAAATCACACTCTTAATTCTATACAAAAATCACGTACATCACTTGCTTCTCTAACAATAACAACAACAACGACGACGACAACGACGACGACGGCAACGATGACGACAACTTTGTAAATAAAACGCGCGGCGAGTTGAGAAAAGCGCGCTTGCTTCGTTCGTTGTGGATGTGTCTCGCACACCGACCTGGCCAAGACTGAAGCGCACAGACGCAACACTCTCAAGAGTCAAGACCCAAAGCAACAGCAACAATAACAACAACAAAAAATAACATAAGCAGCAACCGGTCTGGCCAAGTTTTCGGAGTCGTCAGAGTCGGAGTAATTGGCAAAAGTCACCAACGACTGACTCGCTCTTATTGGCGCCGTTGCTCTTTTCTTAACGCGTCTGTTGACTGTTTGCTTGTTGTCTGCTGTTTTGTTTTTTTTTTGTATTCTGCAACTAGCCCCACACCGGTTGCACTTGTGGCCCCTTGCACGTTTCTCAACTCAACGATTTGTTTTTCGGATTTTTTGAACCTCATGCACAATAAGAGCTAGTACTTCTATATCTATTGTATATATCCCTTAGGGCCCAAATCACGTCACGCTTGGCCAATGCAGCTCTCTGGCAAAGAGAGAGAGAGAGCGTCGCCAAGTTCAGCTTATAACTTGGCTTGATGTGCTAAGTGCCGTCAAGAGCGCTGCAAATAGTAGAATTGTTGTGTGGGCTGTCACCAGAATACCTTGATGACGGCATATAAGGCAACACACGTAAATACCGAAAAAAAATAAAATAAATAAATAACAAAATAAGTACTTAAAAAGCAATATTAAGTTCCGAATTTAAAAACAAGCAATTCTTAACTTAAGGTCAAGTAATAATAATGTATTATTTTTGAAGGCATCAAAAAATGAGTAGGAGAACTTATTTAAACTTATTCGATTGATTTCAACTTTACTTTAAGAGAACATATTATATTGTACCTGTTTTGAGGAAGACGCAGCACTTTACTAATATATGTATTATATATATGAGACCTTAGCACCTTAGCATATTTAAGAACAAGCTGCTAACTTATTATTAGATAATAATAAATTATAATACTTGCTTACTTGTGAAAGAACATATATGGAATTGTGTAATAACAACAGAAAGAATCATTAATAAATAATATTATGAATCTTTCGAACACATTTTATAATTATTTTATACGCCTTATACTGCCGTTTAACCATTCCTTGAAACAGAGAAAATATTTATTTTTATCCCACTCATATTTTATCCTTTGCACATTGTCTATAATAAATATCTGTTCAAACTACCTACAATGAGTTTGTTTAAAGATAAATAAATATTGGACTTGCATTTACATCTTCAATAAAACAACAATTCAGGTAGATAGTAGTAGCTGTCAGTCATCATACTACAAAGAACCTTTACGTTTAACAGCAGTTTGTTGCCTTGGCCAGGGTCGCACCGCCGTTTTTTTTTTTTGTTTGCGTTTCCCATTAACTTTTGTATATATTTTTAGTTATTATAACAATATTTATGAGTGTCACGCGTGCTTCTCTGTCGCTCATCTCTGCTCAATGTCACAAAACATCGTGCAGGAATGTTCAGACCTTTAGGTACGTGATCCCAAGTGCAAATGGTTTGCCTTGAACATTAAATTGAAACATTTTTGTTGTAATGCTGTCACATACTTCAATATTGTATTAAGTAAAATGGCAACAGCTTAGTTAAAATCTTAAACATTAGTTCTCAAGGATGGCTACTACTTGAGTTTGGAAAAGAGAGTGTGGGCCACGCAATGATCCAATTCGCCGACATAATCAAATAGTTCCTCCATGCATGTTTCAGTTGTTTTTGAACGTCCATTGACACGATCGTTGCATTCTTGATATTTGTTGTACAAGGACTCAATGCGAGGTTTTGCTTGGCACTCTTCTCGAAGTTTAGCTTGGGGATCATCGAGTTCCGCTTCGTCCTCAACGTCATCAGCTCGAACCACGGGAACTGCAATGAATTTCCAAATGTGCATATTTGCTTTTTGTTCCAGAAAAAATTTAAGAGCTTAATGTGAATTGAATTGTGTTTTATAAACAAAAAATACTCACTCACTTCGACTTTAAATAAATTATTCAGAATATTACTCGATACACAATCAAATAATAATGTTTTCCAAATGCGTTAAATCATACTTTTATTTTGTCGACTAAATTGTTGTTAGAAAAACCTACTCAGTTTTTATTTGTAGCTTAGTTAGAGTTCAAACAAAAACCAACAACAAATTGTGTTTTCAAATTCAAATTTAAATACAGCATTTATCTTTGGGTCAAACAATTGCCAAAATAATAGGCAGCTACTGTTTTGGCTAAGCTACTATAAAAATGAGAAAATAAATCCGAAAAGTTAAATTTGGTTGTTTAAAAGATTTTAATAAGCTGAATCACAAGTCACGTAGCCATTTAAGTGGGTTTCAAAATTGCTTGGCAACAAATCAATTACCATTACATCACTGCAAAATTCTGAAGAGATTTAACATTGTGAAATAGAAATAAATACGTAGAAATAACACCCACGCTGTGCGTTAATTTATTTTTTATGTTTTGCGTAAATTTGGCAAGAGTCAGTAAACGGGAACGCCCACACTTCCAAGACAAGTTGACAGGTTCATAAAAAAAATTCACAAGTCGATGGCCTTAAGATACAATGGCAACAGTCTAAACAAAACAACAATAGGAATAAACAACCCTCGCCGGAAAGAACTGACATGTCCTCACGCCTCGCTAGAACAGGTAGCCAAGGGTAACAGGATAACACCTACAACATATTTATTTATGTACTTGTAGACGAGGATGTTTAAATCAAAGCAGCATTTGTGTTAATATGTATTTAGTTTGAATCGAGGCAAGATCCGAGTGGAGAGGCCTTCAGACTAAATGTATTGTTAAATTTACTGTTGAAAATATCGTGTTCTTCAGATTTCGAAGCACTTTAGCTAATTGGCAAATAGCCGTATCCAAAAAGCCCGTATATCTAATCTTTACTAATTTAGCGGCAATATGGCCAAAATCGTGACGCGAGAAAAGGAACTCTTTCAAATAAATCAGGAGCTTAATATGATGTCGTTAAGTATGCCAACAGAAGCTGGCCATCAATTGGTTAGTCGCTTTGGTACCTTTCTAAAACAAAAGGGACCCAGCACACTGCTCAAAAAGAAGCACAATGTCGAGGCAACAAGCATTTACAACAACTCAACGGTGAAACGTGGTGAAAAGTTAACCGGATCACCGAAAAAGAATAGCGCCGGATCAAGTCCAACATCGCCAACGACGCCTCGTGGCAAATCCACATGGACGCAATCAAGAGCGCTTAAGGCACCATCGGGCAGACAAAGAGCCAGTGCACCACAATCACAACCAACCAACGCCGGTCTTATCGATAGCACTTTTACACGCCGGCCCAGCCATAAGACGGCCACCTACGTTAAGTATCGCAATCCGAATTTCAAGCAATGTCCATCATTGGATTTGCTGCTGCGTCAAACCAGCGAAGTTGAACCACAAGAGAAACTCACGGAAGTGCAATCGATGCCACAGGCACGTGAGAGCACAACAGTGGGCAACGGACCTTCCAAGAAGCAGCTTACGCAGGATAACTTTATAAGGTTAGTCAGTAGTAAAATCTTTTTATAACTCATCCTTACCAATTCCAAAGATTTCTTAAAGCCAAGGTGGCAATTTTGGAGGAGGATCACGGCCAGCTTACTATGGATATGGCCAAACAAAAGGAACACATGGATGCAACACTCGAAGAATTGCGCAAGGCGGAAAATCAACGGGATCAGGCCATTAACTCCAATGCCAAACTCAATGAGCAACTGCTTCGTCTTGAGCAACAGGCAGAGAACTCATCACGCTCTCAAAAGGAAAGTCTTTTGGAGCACAATAAACATATGCAAGAACTAGAGCTATTGCGACGTGAAAACAAAATGCTCAAGCAAAGCAATGTCAATCTGGAGAAGCGTCTCTCACGCGCCAATGATGAGGCCGAAGCGGCACGCCAAATGATCGGACAACAAGTAGAACAGCACCGTGAGCAACTGGATCAGAATAACAAGGAGCTTAAGCTGCGGGACAATCGCATCAAGGGGCTGAAGCGTCATCGTGCCGATCTCCTGAATGCCTACAAAAAGCAACTGCTTATGATTGACAATTTGAAGCGACAGAATAGCTGTGTGGAGCAGGCGGTCGCAGTTGGTTTTGGCGAGAAGGAGTTCAACAAAGTGCTCGAATGGAATGTTGCCGGCAAAACACTTTATTAATCCCTAACCAATTTTCATGTAAATTCTGTATTTGTGTAGCCTATATCTAATAAACATTAAATGACGCTGAATTTCCCACGAGCAATTTTCTTTTCAATTACCAAGGCACTAACTTAATTAGCCAGGCCAACAGCAGCATCACCAGGATGAAAATGGCGTTGACTTGACATCGACTATAAAAGCACTTGTCTTGCCACACACAAATCGCACTCACTTCAAGCACTCTCTAACGATAGCAACGGGACTTAAACGCACACTCTGTCCACGCCAAATAAAGATTGCAAAATGGCCGCACTAAGATGTACTCTAACTTTGCTGCTGGTGACCATTATTGTGGCTGCCATTTTGTTGCATGGCAGCGAGGCAGCCTACAGGAAGCCACCATTCAATGGCAGCATCTTTGGCAAGCGCAATACTTTGGGTGAGTTACAAATAACAAAAGAAAGTTCAAAGCATTCTCAACAGTTTTTTTTTTTTAACACACAGAATACGATAATGCCAAGGCAATGGGCGCTGCATGCGAGGTGGCGGTTGAGGCATGTCAAGGCTGGTTTCCACAGAACGATAGCAAATAGGAGCAAGCCTTAAGAAAGCATCTTTTGGGACTGATCTTAAACGTACGCATAACTTCTAGATGCTGCAGCTGCCTAATCACAACCAGCGACTAAATCAAATGAAAAATCTACATAAAAAAAGCATGTATAAAATGTATTAATTAAGTCTTCATATAGAATAAACATACAATATATACTCAAGAAACTTACGAGCAAATGCAAATAATAATGCCTTCGAAAATCTTTTATTTCTTATAAAATTAGTTTAGCATTACTTGTAATAGAATACAACTTAAATAATAATGCTGAATGAGCAGTTATATAAACGATATCATTTATCATACTATATATGTATATACAAAAGAACTCCAAAATCTCAACGCCGACTTCGCTGACGCAGCTCATTTATATGCTTTCGCAGGTATTTCATATAGTCCACCATGGTCGATGTGAGCGCCTGGCATAGGTAATGTTAAATAACTTGAAAATATGTTCTATATAGAGAAAATATTTGTATAAGAATTTATCTTACTGCATCCAGTACATAGCGCGGTATATAGCCCTTAAGATCAAGACATAGCACCCATTCCAATATACAGCTATCCGATTTGCCAATAATCTCTCGAAACGCAAAACCCGAAACAATATTCTCGCCTCTGTCACAATCATAAATTCATTATTTTTCAGTATTGCATTTAAACATTTAAATATCTACACACCTTGTATATTTTGTAGTGACCGGGACGGCTGCATACTCCACACTAATTGCAGCACTCAACCAAACCTTATCATTGGTTTTGCCTACCGCACTATCTGGCAATTGTAAAGCACTCTTTTCTAAGGGTGGCGGCGCATCATCTTTCGCATCCTCGAACTCATCATCTAGTGGCGGTGGCTCAACGCTAAAAGATAAAACAGCACCTAAACTTTTGGCGCCCAGACTTTTACTCAATGTATCATGAGGAGTCGTTGGAGCAGTTGCAGTTGTTGCCTCCGCTGGAGGCAATGATGATTGACCAATAAACCTGTTGCGATAGCTACCAACACTGCCGATGTGTGGTGTCTGTGAATCATAGTCCGATAATGTGGTCACACTGCCCTCAAAGGATCGATTACAAGAGTTATCGTCCTCATCTTCGCTGCTAAGCTTGGCCGCCTCATCGTCATTACAGATTTTACCATTGTATATTAAACGACATGAGCGCAAGTTAACAAAATCGCGACTCTTAACCATGCCACCACCACCTCCAATGGAAACCTGGTAGGTTATATCGGTGTAGGAGTTGATTTTCTAAAATTGCATCGATTAAATTATTTATACAAGTTTTTTGGGCGAACGGTCGTTGACTTACTCGCACAATCTTAGACTCTAAAAGCGTTGGGGTCCATTTAGGTGCATCCTCAATGCGGTAAAACAGTTCCTCCATTAAAGCCTTAGCTGGATATTTGAGACGCGCAGTCAATTTGTAAATCTTCCCAATTTTCTCCCTCTGCGCGCTGTGTATTGTGTCGCCCTTGGGCGTTACTTTCTCAACCTTCCAATCGGTGGACTCAATAAGCTCATATGCCTTGAGCAGGCAATCCAAGCCCATTTGATTGTACTCGTCATCCTGTAAGACAAGGAAATTCAATATAATTTGTAAGTTTGCAGCACTATTATAATACATATAGTACTTCCAACAACATTGTCAATGTGAATAAGCAACTGGTTGACAACATCATTTATAGGCAAGTCAAAGTTAAATTGTTTTTATTCAACGCCTATTTAACATGCGCATGCATAAATACTTAGCTTACCTCTTCATCTTCCTCATCCGACTGATGCACCGTATCAAGGGGTGAATAGAAATCTGTGACACTTTGGGGTGGACGTTCGCGTTCAGACAAAATGGTTGGCTGTGTCAAAGTTGTACGATCATTTGTGGTTGCCGCTGCACAGAAAAGAAATTCATATATAGAACAATTCACAACCACAAAAACCAAACTAACCTGTAAAATAACGGAGAGCATGTCGCTCTTGTGGAATAACACGACAATCCAAGAACCAAGCTTCGCCCCAGGCCAGAATGAATGATGTTATAATAAGTATCACCTCGAATACTTGCTGCTTAGAGTGAACCCACTGAAAAATAAGTTAATACTTTATAGAGACATTGGCACATTTTTCTGAATTAACTTACATCATAGAAAAACACTTTGGTTATGAGAAACAGACATGATGCACTTGTAGAGAGCTGTAAAAAGTTAGTTACTGTTAAATCTATGTAGTATAGAATCAAAGCAAACAATCGCTTACCGCTATGATGGACCAATGATTTATGTACAGCATGGCATAAAAGAAAATTAAAACTAAAAAACGACAAAGTGCCGTGGCAACAACATCAAAGAGTGATGTATAAATGGTATAGTTCATGACTTGTTTCTGAAAGGCCTGGAATATATTATCGCCACCGATCTGCAAATAAAATATACAGAAATAAGCATACTTTTATAGCATATATCTCCCACCATACGTACAACAATGCAAATGAGCCAAAGCAGCGATACAAATACCAAATCGAATGTGACAAACAGACAGAAGAATCGACGCACCACAGACATGCGGCCATCCTGTGAGTATCCACCTAAAAACTCCTCTGAGAACAAGTTGATAGAAGGCGGTTGTGCTGTGTATTTAAAATATACAAATTAGAATAATGAAAATGTTAACGATGCATTAACTTACTCATGTTGTATGGCACGTGCATATAAGGATTACCGACATAGCGTCCATTTGTAAGCAGAAGCTGAGCGGTGCTCCGTACTTCATCGGAATCATTTTGGGACATGATGGCGAGGCGTGGCTTAAGGCTTAGCTCATGTTTCTGCAAAATATTAACTGCAAATCAAATGCAATACATCGCAATTAACAACTGTTTATCTATCATTAATTTTTATCAGCAAAAGAAAGCAAGTAAATCGATAAGCATGCCAAAAGCCAGTAACATTATTAGCATTCCAGCTTTGAGCATGACTAACGCCTTAACATAGAGTTTCCTCGAAATGTGATTCCGTTCACTTTATGTTTTATTATGATAAGAATCTTTATTTATAAATACATGCATACAATGCATACATTTGTTTTTGTATACATTAGCAATGTTTACTTGACCCAGTTTAAAGCACACTTAGCAGAATTTTAGAGTCCACTAATTGATTGATTCTGATAAGCTTCACTTGTGATTTATTCTTTGTTTTCCTATTAAAAACAAATTTTTAGCAAATCACCCGCATAAATACCAAACAATAGAAACTGGTGTTCTGCACATAGTATTTACCTTAGCACAACCTATTCACACGCAATGTTTTTTGTAAAATATAAGCTTAGAAATTAATTTTGGTCATTCAGCACCATTTATAATGTTCAGCTAATATTATTTTTGTTAGAATTAAGTTCAATCGAGAAACAACGCTGAAAAAAAATGCATAAACAGCTGCTTTGTGTGGCCAAGCCGGAAGCCAATAAAAAATACCAAAAATAGTGAATAAATTGTTACAATTGTTTAAAGATAGGTGGCGTAATTGTAAGATTACAAAATTTGAAACTGTTAAATTTGACTACGTTTTACTTAATTACTCAAATGTATGGAAATAATTTTAATGTCGTCGTACGGTTTATCGGTTTTTGGATTTGCCTTAGCATTGCATATATTAAGAACGACTTCCATGCCACGGTACACACGTCCAAACACCGTATGCTTATTGTCCAGCCAAGGCTATAAGTAATAATTGGCAAGGTGTTATTATAAGAACCGCTAAAAATATTCATAATATATCTTACTGTCGGCAACACGGTTATAAAGAATTGACTGCCATTTGTGTTTGGACCGGCATTTGCCATACTAACAGTATATGGACGATCATGCTTCAAGCTTGGTACAAATTCATCCTTAAAATCATGTCCCCAAATGGACTTTCCTCCAGTGCCAGTGCCCGTAGGATCGCCAGTTTGCACCATAAATCCCTTGATTACACGATGAAAAATGTGGCCATTGTAGTACCTTCAAGAAAGTCTGGTTCAAAAAACAGTTTGAAACAATTCCAGTCAAAGTCATACCCGTTTTTAGCATGAACACAAAAGTTTTCCACAGACCTCGGTACCTCCTTAAAGAACAGTTTTATATGAATATCACCTTTAGTGGTGTGAAGCACCACATTTTCATAGATTCGTTGAATAACTAAAATGGATTTAAACATTAAAATATTATATCGTTGAATAAAATCAGTTAGGCAAATAAAGTAAAACCTTCATCTGATCAAGTGTTAGCGTGTAAGAGATAATGCACAGTTTGTTAGCCAAGATTGAGACAACATTAAGGTTTTAAGTGTTTAGTTACCTTGAGCCTCAGGGACGGCAATTATGTCTTCCTTGGATGGCTTTTCATTGAATATATCACGATCGACATCTTGCAGATCTGAAGGAAGCCGCCTACTATATATGTAAAAACGATTTTTTCTGTAAAGATTTTTTGAGAATGTGTTTACTTATTGTCTTATATATTTTTGTTTTGCTAAATGTTCACTCACTTGTAAGCTGTGCAGAATGCAGTCGGATCATTAAGTAAATTTTGCAATGCTGGATTTTCGCTCGCCTCTTGCTCGAGCGTTATGGCCGCTTTTTGCCGCTTTATTCTGCCCTGGAAAAGCGCCACTTGCAATGGTCGAATATTATCTGTTTTGCCCAGAATGGTTACACATCGATTTGTCGCCACATTAATCACTTTAATGCCCAACATTGTTGGGTAAAGAAGGAAATGGCCAGTGCTGTCGAAGAGTATATTAAGCGTTGTATTTTGAGCAGTCTTTTCCAAATCCCGTTCAGCAGCCATTCTACGGCCAAACTCCATATTTGGTAGAGCATGCGGCGTCTGTTGCATTTGTGTATATGTGGTGAGCGCTTCGTCAAATACACGTAGCAACTTTCCGGTGTTAAATTGAAAAACACGCACTTTACGATCAGTCGAAATGGCAGCAAAACGTTTTCCTTCCGGCGATGCTGCCAAACCAGTCACAAGCGTCTTGTTCTTGGCAAATTCAAAAAGACCTGCAATTTGATTATGTTATATTGGTTTGCGATTAGCTCCAATTCCAACTTACTGGTATCCAGTTTAGAGTCAAAGCTAACTAAACGCTGTGGAAACTTGTAGTCATGTTTGGAATTCTGCCAATACTCCAATATGCCATTTCGATCCACCGAAATTACCGTTTCCATGGCCACATTGAAACACATTGCAACTACGGGTGCTGAATGGAGTTTGTCAAGTGTGTGCAAGACTTCACCACCGCTCTGACCATCATATATATGAATGTTGTTGCTTTCCGAGTCAGTGCTGTGAATATTTTCAAATGAATTAATGAATATGAAAACGAGTTGAAAAACCAAAGCAAACTTACATAGCCAAGCACTGTACTGCATCACCCGGTGAGCTTATCCATTCGCTACACAGAGGCGCATAGCCCAAACGTATAATATTTATCATATCAAAGTTGACCACATCGAATACCTTTGCCGTTTGATCGGTTGCCGCTGAGCATAGTAGCGTTCCACTACAATTGGTTGAGAGCGTTTTGATGGGCACTAAATGACTTCGAAAATGCTTAACAAAATCAATTCCCAAATCCATTTTTTTCCAAAACTTAATGTGTCCATCCAAGCTGGCGGTTACCACAAATTCCGTTTTAGTGCTCACCAAGTGCGTGATGACGTCGCGATGCATATAACTCCGCTCGTAGCTTTCCGCATTAGGTAGATTCTCCAAAAATATGTGTTCATATGGTAAAACTGTAAGAGCAGCAATTCAAGAATAATGTTATTTTACAAATATTTGGTTTTCTGTGTTTACCTTTCTTTTTTTTAGCCGGCACGGCAGCGCTTTTTTCCGATGGCAGCGGTCCAATCCAGACATCATCTTCACCCTCAGCCTCCATTTCCTTTGTATCATCCTGCTCGTATTCAGCCGAGTCTTCTGTTGCGGGCCGTTTTAAGTCATCTTTATCATTTTCCCCGCTCATTTTCTTATAAAAATGCGTAATAAACAAACCCAAACAAACAAAACGTGAGCAAAGAGCGTTACCAAAACGTTTACAGAACAGGTGTGGTAACCCTAAACTCTTAACATATGCTATAACGGCCCGCTTTTCTTTTGACATTTGTCTTTAGCACTGCATGCAATCAAAATATATTTTTAGTCAATGTTGATTATTTTAAAATATTAAAATATTGACTGAAAACGAAGATTTCGATTTCTACGTAGCAAAGTTTAATATTACCGATCGCAATTTATTGCTGAACAGCTGTTGTCTAACATTATCTATCGAATACATCACGTTGTTTAAAGAAGTGTCAAACAGCTGTCCGCCGTCGTTGTGAATTGTAAATTCGCGTGGTCGCAATTCACACAAATTGCAAACATAACAAGCCACAGATTTAAACAAACTAAAATCTGTATATATACAACAATTGTAAATAAAATATGCAGAAGACTAGTGAAGAGGATAAGACGCATACGGGGCAGAATGCGTCCAAGACAAGAAAGGATGTGGATGATGGTGGTGGCGGCGTCGGTGCCGTTAATCGTATCGTTGTTCACGCAGCGCTTAGAGCAACTGAGACACGCATACGAATCAATAAATGGCGCGTACGCGAGGGGCAAAACGTATCGGCTGCGCAAATCCTGTTCTTGTACCAGCAACTCGGTGATGATGGCAAGCCTGTCAAGAAAGACGATACCGCTATCCTAAAATACAAATCTAATCTTGCTGGTGTGGTTAAAAAGCGCCTACGCAAGGAAGGCGAAACTGTAATAAAAGGGTGAGTTTTTTTGCTTCTTCTTCTTGTTTGTATGCGAATCCAAAAGCGGGTTGGCGGTGGGTGGAATGCAATTATGCACACACCGCAGCAGCCCCACATGAACGTATACATAAAATTTGAGCTTTTCTTTTGCATGTATTCTCTCTCCCGCGCAGGGATGCGCTTTTAGAGTTATCCGAATGCATACACACAACCGTTATCAAGGACATGTGCGCAGATTGCGGCGCGGATTTGAGGCAAAATGATAATGTAAGTGCACATACATACAAATAAAAAAATAAATACAAAAATTTCGAAACTCAAAATATTTAAAAACAGGGACAAACTTCGGAGGCCTCAGTTCCAATGGTGCACACAATGCCCGATTTGAAAGTTACCCAAAAGCTTGCCCAAAAGCTTGGCCACGATGACACCCGTCGCCTGCTTGCTGATCGCAAGCTCGTCCTGCTGGTAGATCTCGATCAGACTGTTATACACACAACCAACGATACCGTGCCGGACAACATTAAAGGCATCTACCATTTTCAATTGTACGGCCCACAATCGCCTTGGTACCACACACGTCTACGACCGGGCACTGCCGAGTTCCTTGAGCGTATGTCCGGCCTGTATGAGCTGCACATTTGTACATTTGGCGCTCGCAATTACGCGCACATGATTGCTCAATTGCTTGATCCGGATGGAAAATTTTTTTCGCATAGAATTCTGTCGCGCGATGAGTGCTTCAATGCTACCAGCAAGACAGATAACTTGAAGTAAGTACTTGCAATGCATGATTTATTTTGTATCGATATAGGCTATAAATTTAAAATAGATCAATGCGTCAAAATGTTCCAATAGGAATAAAAACTAACTAATATTTCTTGTTACTTGAACTTATGTACTTTAATTTATGTTTTGAAATAGAGCGCTCTTCCCGAATGGCGATTCCATGGTTTGCATTATTGATGATCGTGAAGATGTCTGGAACCACGCCTACAACTTGATACAAGTAAAGCCATATCACTTTTTTCAACACACTGGCGACATAAATGCGCCGCCAGGCTTATCAAAACACGAACTAGATGGCGAAGGTGTTGATTTCAATGGTAATCAGCTACATCCTTCTTATTGAAAACTAAAATAACAATTTTAATTCATATTTACAGAAATTGATAAAATCACCGAAAAAAAGTCGGAGGGCGATCAAACAGCGTCGAGTGTGGATAAAGAGGTGGAAACTATTGAAGACGCCAATGCTGATAGGGGCGACAATACAGTTTCAAGCACAAGCAAGGATGAGGAGGAGCCAATAGACGTATCTGGGCTGGAGAGCGATAAAAAAGATGCGGAGATCAGCACCACAACTGAAACAAAAGACTCTTGTATAAATAACATTGATAAGCTGAACGGCAAAGTGCCAGTTGAAGACATTATGGTTGTGGAAGAAAACGAGCCAGAAACTTCATGCAGTGGTAAGCAAGGCAGCGATAGCGATGACATTGTTGTCATTGATGATGTGCCCTCGGAAAGCTTAAACAATGCCAATGAAAAACTGCTGCCGACAAAAGAAGATGATGACGAAAGCATCACATCGTCCACAAGTGGCAAAGATAAGCAGGGGTCAGATGGCAACGATGAGGTGGCAAAAAGATTAAGCGATGATGATGTCGCAACAACATCCCAAAACACATGTCCAAATGTCAAAACAACCGGCGATGGGCAAAAGCAAATCGAAATAGAGGATCCCGATGATTATCTACTCTACTTAGAGGCTATATTGCGTAACATACACAAACGCTTCTACGCCATCTACGATGAGACCACAGAAATACCCGATCTTAAAATAGTTGTGCCGAAAATTCGAAGCGAAGTGTTACGTGGACAGAATCTAGTCTTTTCCGGCTTGGTGCCGACACAAATGCAAATGGAACAATCGCGGGCTTATTGCATAGCCAAGAGTCTCGGCGCCGAGGTTCAGTCCAACATAAATAAGGATATCACACATGTGGTGGCTGTCAATGCGGGCACCTACAAGGTAAATGCTGCCAAAAAGGAGCCCAAAATTCGTGTGGTCAATGCCAACTGGTTGTGGGCCTGCGCCGAACGCTGGGAGCATGTAGATGAACGTCTATTCCCACTGGATCGCAAAGTGCGCAACAAGGGCCGACAGCCGCCGGCCCATTGCCATAGTCCGGAGCACGTGGTCAACTACAATGAGAGGTCTGAGATATCGCCATCGAGCAGTATGCAACAAGAGCAGGGTGGAAACTTTCGTGAAACGCTCAATCCGCTGCTGGTGTTCACCAATGCAGACATTGAGTCCATGAACAAGGACTACGAAACGTTCTTTGAATCGGAGTCATCGTCCAGCGACGAGGGCCCAGTAAATTTTGGTTAGCAAAAGCCACTATGCGACACGAAATACAATTTAATATATTGTTTTTTTTTTAGAAAACCCTCCAATGGACAAAAAATTGCTGAAACGCAAACGAGAAGATGAAAGCTCAAATCGTGCACACGATTTCTTTACACGCAACGAAGATGTGATGTTAAGTGCTCCCGGAACCGTTGCCGATTTTGACAAGAGCTCTAACGAAGATGAAATTGAAGACGAAGAGAACGACGAAGATGATGACGAGATACCAAGTGCCAAATTTAGACGAGGTAAGCTTTAATGTTGCATAATAATTTAATAATTGTCATTTAATAAATCGAATCTGTAGGCGATGAGCTGCCATCGGATTTGGAAATGGGATCCGATTCAAATAGCGAAAACAATCAGGAGGATGAGGATGATGGCGAATGGAATATGATGGGAGCGGCTTTGGAACGCGAATTTCTTGGACTAGAAGAGGACTAGTCATTCGAACTTGCAATGAACATGTAAATTTTGTACCGCGATCTGATTGACCTGGCCATGAAAGACTATCAATGTTCAATGCATTCTTTGACATTTTAAATGTACATTCTCTTCATAAAAACAGATAACAAAATATGTAACAACTCAACGAAATCAATTTTCTTTGTGGAAAGGTTTCACTAGAGAAACCTTAACCAACAAACGAAACAATTATTTGTAATTTTGTATATGAAGAAAACCGATCTTAACGCTTGTTAAAACAAGTACGTAATGATATGTAAGAACCAGATGCACACTGTATGTATTAGTAGTTAGTATGTATCTACTTTTAAACACACATGAACACAATAACTAATTTAAGCGATTTTGCGCATATGCAATTTGCACACAAAAAAAAAAAGTATCACTCATCCCACACGTAAATCTTTGAGTTCTTTGAAATAAGCTAAAGCTGTTTCAGTATAAATAAATATATATCTCAAAGTAAGTAAGTGTTTAAAAAATAAATTCCGTTAAAACGGACTAGTAAATAGTGTTTAATTTAACAACACAACTTTAGATGTTTAATGTTGTGTGTGTGTGATTGGTAACGAAAAAAGAAAAACAAAACAATACAGCCTAAACAAATATGTATGTACATAGTATATATTTATGTTTTCAATTTTAACACACAATAAATAAATGTACATATCTCACAAAGCAGACTGCACTACTTCAATAACAACTATGACTTGTTTATGACACGCTGTTCCTTGAAACGACTTATGCGCTTCTTCGGCGCATTCGCGTTTATGTATTTGCCCTTGGGCAACGGCTCCGGCACCGTTGGCTCCTTTTCGGACAAATCATGCATGACCTTTTGGTATGCGCTCATGTCACGCAGATCATCATCGATGGTACGCTGCTTTTTTTTATTACGGCTTCTGTTTTTTTTGTTGGACTTGTTGTAGGCTGGAGGATCTGGTGGTGGCTCATCTTCGATAGGAGCATGTGTTTCAGCATTTACAGCCGACTTGTTGCGCAAAATGGATTTAGTTTCGGCATCGGCGAATCCTGTGCTGATGGCTGGTTTGGAAAACTAAAGTAACAAAATAATTAATTCCAAGAAAGTTTCTTTGTTCTTCTTTGTTTAATACTTACCTCAGATCTGGAATCAACGTAGGCCATATCCCTATCCATCTCATTGAGTATGGGCACCTTGAGCTCTTCTTCACCTTCGAATCCGTTGGTATAAATGGGGGCCAAGTTATCGACCTGCTCCTTAGCCACCATTTTATATTGCTCATAAAAGTGTGATGGATTGCTGGGAATCAAACTCATATCAAAATCATCAGTAGCTGCTGCCACATCGGAATGGCTGAAGTTTATTTTCAGTGTAGAGATTCTTCCTGTCGAAGCCTCCAGTATTTGATTGACCAAATCAAAGTCCTGTACACTTTGATTTTCCTTGACAAATTCCATATTTTGTTCAACCTTTTGCATAATTTGAGGACTTGTGCTGGCGATTGCCCTCTTCTCATTGCTGACTTCCTGCTGAACTGGCTGCAATGGTACATCTAGTGAAATTATATCGCGTTCATGTTGTTTAGCCTTAGGCAACATTGTGGCAACGGGTTCGTTCTTTTTGAAACACAATTGCTCGTCGGTTGCGGCAAACGAGATACGTCGCTTTTTATTTTCAATCGGTTTGGTCAAGGGTTCAGCATCATCGGACTGTTCCTCGACGCTTAGGTCATCGTCTTGTTCAAATAACATATCCTGCAGATCACCCTCCAGATTGATAGCCACATTCAATAAGCTTGTTAGCTCATCACTGATAAAGTGTTCCTTTTGCATTTTACGCATTTTAGCCTTAATAATGCCTAATTGTGTATTTAAAAACTCCGCCCTCTCTTTAAAGGGTAAAACTGCCATTTGCTCTCTTATTAACTTGACTTCCTCTGGCTCATCGGTCCCTTCATTGTCCTCATTATCCGTATCATCGAAATCAGTCATCTTAATATTTTCTTCCATGACTTCCTCTTTCGCGTCTTTTTCGCCATAATATTCAATGACTATTTCACTGGGATTTTCGACTTTGCTTTTTTCTCTGCGTTCGCGCTGCTTTGAGCCCTTGACTTCGGGCTGATCCTTCATTAAATTGCACACCATTTCTTGTGTGTCTTTTAGATTTCTCTCCGTCTCTGGATCTATTGCGCTTATGTCATTTTGCTCCTGCATTTCAAGTTTAACTAGCGTCTCGAATAGCTGTTCATCCGTCATTGCTGGATTATTTTCTTTATCACAGTCTTTGTTGATAAGATGATCTACTTCTGATCTTGCTTCGTTCAACAGCTCGAGAAGTTCCATTTCATTAAGATCATCCGGGTCGAGTTCTAGTTCATCCATTAGTTCAGCTTCTTCCAACTTCTTTAATACATCGCCTGAGCTATTGTCATTCGCCTCACGCTCTTTGCGTTCCTGTTCTTTTTCCTTTCGAAGGCGTTTTTTATGCTCCTTCATCCAAATATTGTGTGCATCCTCATTGAACTCTTCGACGATTTCAATTTCGCCAGCATTGGGCACAGCGCCTTTCAGTACTGGCGTTGACAGCTTGTTTCTGTAATAAACATATACTCACTACTTACAGTACTTACAATTAAAATTTGTTCACTTTACTTACTGCCACAAATCTGCCTCGACTTGCAATTTCTTAAGGGTATCGTCGGCCATTCGCAGCCGGTGTTCGCAAATCTCCTTGGCCTTATGTGCCGAGCAAGCTGAGAAGTAACCCTGGTAGTGGCCAACTAACAGTTCATTTGTGTGTATTAATTCACCCGGCATAAGGGCTTTTTTGCCAATTGGCACCATAACCTCGACGGTAAGTTTTTTAGCAAACATGTCTAGATTTTTCATTGCAGCTTTATTTTCTTCTTGAAAGGCTGTCCAGCGCTCAGTTTCATAGGCATTTTGAGCGAGCTCCTAAAACGAACGCCAATTGTGTAATATTCAATGTTATATTTAAATAATCAACCCTACCTGCTGTAGAACATCCTCGCGCTGCTCCATCGTTGTTTGTTCCTCGAATATATCGACAATATCGTTCTCAAAATCAATTATCGATAACTTAAACAGCTTTGAGCAGTGTTACCAGTTACAAAAAAATACAAAATGTCTCTTTCAAAGCTGCTGGCTGTTGCAGTTGTGTATTTTAAACATGTGGCGGCCCTAATTTGTCTAGATATATAGAAAGTAAAGAAAACAATACTGTTATCAGCAATCCACTATAATTTTATCTAACGGCAAGTAATGATAGTCGTATTAATATAAAAATTTGTATTTGATCAGACAATGTATTTATTTACATTAAAATGTTTTGTTAAAAGCAATTGGAAATAATCATTACCAATATGTTGAATTGCAATTTGATTGATTTGCACTTTATTCAGAATTCTTGTTGTTGTTCACTTAAACAGAAGCTCATTCATTAAAAATAAAAAACAACATTCCACATGTGCAGATGGCATAGTTTTCACGTTTTAAACATCAAATGCAACGGCGTAATTGTATAAGGGCTTAAATACATATTAAATATATATAATTAAGCTACTTTCACATGAAGAGATAGGTTTTTGTGTACATTGATTGGTATTGTTTCTAATTGCTTTATACCCTGAACCCATGAAATTGTTTTAATTCTTTTGTGCAAATACATGTATCATTAACTACATATATAAATCCTTGATAAGCATCAACAGCCGTTTCGATACAGCCATGTCCATTTGTCTGTTTGAACGCTTTATGTCAAGGGTTCAGGGCTTGACTAAAGCCTTTATATTGGTTTTTTCTCTTTGATACAGAATTATTAATTAAATACATACAAATTCTACATGGGTTAAGCATTGCCTAGCATATAATCGTTGTTTGTTGCTATCGGGCTGTTTATGATTGATTATTTGCGCTGTGCATTCTTGGCAGCAGTACCAGCTCCAATATTGGAAACTGCACTTCCAAGTGTGGGAAAGTTTTTAATAAGCTCGTGCGATTCCTTATGGCTGCCAAAATCGCTGGGCAAAACAATTTGCTTGCAACTGCTGCACACTTCCAATCTGGGCAGCGATTTGCATTGGGTAGGCGTTAGCGTGTTCACATATTGCTTGTGCACCAAATAGAGTTCCTAAAGAAAAAAACAAAATTGTATAAAGAGTTACTAGAGTTATAGTATATAAAGTTAATTAACCTGTTGTTTGCCAATGTCGGGAAGCATAACTAAAAGTTCCGGAAAGAAGCTATGGAACTTATTTGACATAGCAGCTTTACAGTGATCATAGTAAGCTTGGGCAGTGCACGTGCCATCACGAAATCTGGACGAGAGCAAACGGAATTCGTTGAAAGCCTCAGGTGTTTTAAGCATCTCGGTCAGTTGATCAACCAAATTCTATTTAAATAACCGAATTTAATTAGTTCTACATATTGGATGTGCATAAACGAAGAGTAAGTTTACTTACTTGATTTCTGTTTGTGATGTCCGGCGGATCAGTATAGCTCAAGGCAGTCGGCACAATGCTGTAGTTATCGCCCATTGAGCTGGTAAATGTCATATTATTGGGTAACTTAGCCACCGAGTTAACCGTGACATTGGACATAAAGCCAGGTGGTGGTTTAAGAGATGGTGCACCAGTGCTTAAACCAGGCGGCGCACGTAAAATGTTTGATAAATTGCCATTGGTATGGTTAGCATTTTCGTCGTTGTTGTTGTTATTGCTTTTAGTATTATTGTTGTTCTTTTCCTTTTGCTTGTTCGCTTTTGGCTGAGTTTCCTGAACGAGTTTCTTCTCTTTGGACTTCTTGTCTTTCTTGTTAGCCTGTTGTGGCTGTGGTTCTGGCTTGCTAGCGTTGGTTTTGTTGTTGTTGCTGCTTATGGTGGCAATGGAGCCTTTAGCACTAGGCAACAATGGCGCTGGTGCCACTTTTGATTTACGGTTGTCTAAATCCTTTTGCTTCTTTTCTGATACGGGCTTGGTCCAATTAAGGGCGTTACCATTGGGCCTAGCCAATGGAGCTGCTGCTTTGGAGCTGCTCGGACCCAACGTGGGAAACTCCAGTGCCGTCAATTTGGGTGCACTCTTCTTGAGCGCCTCCATGCGTGCCTTGGCTTCTGACTCCTCCTTTTGCACCATTTGTAACTTTTGATGTGTGCTCGGGTGTGCTACTGAAACATAGTCATCGACCAGGGAGCGATGCTTTACCGCCATATTTGTCATGGGCACTGCCGATTCGCTGGGTAGCATGTCCTCTTCCAGATTGCGCATCGTCTTCCTACCTTTACCCCCGGGCAGTGCTGGAAAGTCCATGCCGGGCGTTGATTTCTTGCCTCCGTTGGCAGCACCAGCTCCAGGTCGATTGGAGACATGCAACAGCATTCCGTTTGCTGGAGCATTGGCACGCGCCACAACGCCTCCACCACTAGAAGTAGCTCCCGCATGCGCTGACTTCTTAAAGGATGCCGCTGCAGGCTGCTGGAATTGAGCAGCCCGGGCGTTGGTATAGGTTTGACTAACATTCGAAATGCTGGCACCGGCAGCACCGCCCAGAGCTGGAAAGTTTTCTTTGGTACGTGCGAGTCCCGAAGATCCGCTTATATTACGCATTGACGGTGGCGGCGCTCTTACTAATGACACATTCGGACCCGGCGTAACACCAGCGAGCTTAGGAAACTCATCCTCATTTCCGGCATCAATTGTAACCGGTTGTCCACGCTGCGAACTACTAGTGGGAATCTCATCGAAATAGTCCACTTGCTCCTCAGTGTTGCTGTGTTAAAGACAAAAATCATTTGTAAAACATTACGAACATTGAATGCGTCTTTTGTTGTGTGCACAACTTAGTTTCTCCTCACCGTGATCGCATATTAGCCATTCCTTGTTCGCGACGACCGCGCGGGCCCAACGTAATCTCCAATTGCAAAGTGCGCGTTTGTTTCACCTGCTGTTTGTTCAGCGCTTTGCCATGAACACTAGCCACATGCGCTTTGTATTCAATTTCATTGCGAAAAGCGCCAGTAAACTCCTCAGTTGCACATTTACCCTCCTCGCACAGATAGTGCTCCTTGCGAAAATGATCAGCCAAGTCCGAATAGACGCTGCAATTGGAAGCAGTTAGCTTTGCTGAAGTAGTTTTTATAAACATTAAGATGAATTACTTGTAAAAATCATTGTAGCCATCGGCATCACAAAAGTGACAGAAATAATGATCGCGTCGCAAATGGCGAAAGAGTTCATCGCGATCCACGTAACGCTCGTTACAATACTCGCAGAGCGGATGACCACGATGCGATGTGTTGTCCGGATCACCCTTGGCGTTGTGTTGCACCAGCTCTGCCTGTGTATAGCATTTTCGCTCGAATGTGAATATCTTTAACGTCTCCACGCAGAGATCACAGAAATGCATTTGATGCTCACGCAGGACATGATTACGCAGTGCATCAAAGGTGCGGTATGGTGGTGCATCGCAACTTAAAAACAAAAACATTTTAATATTATGTAGAAACATATGAAAAAACAGTGCAAACCTACACGGCGCATGGATGATCGAGAAGTTGAAAGAATTTCTGTTGAATTTCAGCGCTGCAAAAGCCAATACGATACTTTTTGCTATAAAAATCGGTACGGTTGTTGGCTTCAAGTTCGCGATATGGTAGTTTCTCCAATGTAAACAAAACCTGTAATATGAGCGAAAATAACATAAACAATTAGCTTATCTTTCAGGCAACCTTATAATGCTGTGGTGAATCAGAACGATTTCGATTAGGTACAATTGGGAGAATTGAGATTTATCGTAGATTAGTAAAAAAAACTGATAACAATTAATATATGTAATACGAGAAAAAACATAAGCAATTAGCTTATCTTTCATGCAACTTTATTATAATAAGGAGAATCAGACCGATTTCGATTAGGTACAATAGGGAGAGTTGAAGTTTATCATAGATTACAAAAAAAAAAACTGATAACTTTTTTCAACTGAAAGAAAATGTATATTTCAGCTACTAGAAAATGAATGTCATTTATTACCTTGGATAGAACATGTCGACATATGGGACACTCATTCTGCTGGCAGAGCACTCTCATGCGCGTGGAGCACTCATAGCAAACGGGATGATCGCAGTCCCCAATTGAATAAATGTCAAAGTTTTTGAAACAAACAACGCACGCGTTATCATCATTGCCAACTTGATTATTGCTATTGCTGGCCTCGACGTTTAGTTTGGTAGTGGATGCGCTTGATCTGACGCCAGTTGGAGGCGCAGCTGGCCGACGATGTGGTTTATACGACGAGCCTCTCGATCTTGAATTTTGCATGACAATTGGTTAGGTGGGGTGCGAGGCGAGGAAATTTCTACTTGTTGCCAAGAGCAGCTGCAGGAAATATTTTTGTTGTTATTGCACTTTGCAGCACAATATACTGAGTATTTTAAATTTCTCAGTACACTCAACTTATTCGACACTGCACTTATGCAAACAATTTCGCAAATATATTGGCCAGGTTGTGATTTGTATCCCAAAAAAAAAATTTTTAATTTCTCTTAATTTTGTCAGCGTGTAGAATAATACGACAAGTAATATTCGATTGACAGATACAAGCAATCGATTTATGTCTTACAATAGTGCGGTTAATCTAACTGAAAATAAATACCAAAAAAGTAACGAACGCAGCTACTATTAACTTATATCGGATTTATAACAGTGTTTATGTGTGAGTGTTTAATTTTAATAAACATTTTAAATATTCAAAGACTAAATTGAAAAATAACATAGATAAGCACCTTTGACTTAAGTTGCAGTATTTTTTTTAATGATATTTTAGTCACAAGTCTGGCAACACTGCCGCAGCAGAATGTTAGCCGAAATTTTAAGGAGCGCAAATACTGCTTTCTCACGTGTATTGGGTAAACGACTGTCCAGGCCGTTTATAGCAGCGTCAGCAAACACAGATCGAACCAGTTTTAGACTAATACAACAACAGAGTTTACGGACAAATAAATTAACCATGCCACTCTATCAAACCGTCGTTAAGGGCGCCGAGAAATCGCCCAGCTATAGCCTGTACTTCAGTAAGTTTGCATATTTATTAAATATTGGTGCTTACCATTGATAATTATCCTCCAATTAAATGGAACTCTGCACATAATATGTTGAAACAACTAATTATGCAACAAGTTAGTTGGCAATTAAATCGCAATCATTATCAGCTTAATTTGTTGTTGCCGGCTGATTACTCTTTTTATTTACATATGTATGTGTGACACTGGACAAGGTGAATCAGTTGATGCCGACAGTGGACTTTAGTTTTATGATTGTTTATAACGAGACGTCGCTCGTGTTACATTTCTATTCTTGTCATATAACTTAAAGAGTTTTTGATAGAGTATAACTATTAGCTTTCACATTAGTTTTTATTTGATGTAATTTATCAAGTGATTGCGTGTTGAATTTTATGGTATATTAATTACAAAATTTTATTATTTGTGGCTTTTAGAAAACAATTGCGGCAATGTCATATCACCAATGCACGACATTCCTTTGTATGCCAATGAGGAGAAGACCATCTACAACATGGTCGTTGAGGTGCCACGTTGGACAAACGCTAAAATGGAGGTAAATATACAACAACAACAGCAACTATTTATCGATTCGTTAGTTTTAATAAAAATACTCAATTGCGTGTTTATAGATAAGTCTGAAGACGCCAATGAACCCCATCAAGCAGGACATTAAGAAGGGTAAACTTCGTTATGTGGCTAACTGCTTCCCCCACAAGGGTTACATTTGGAACTATGGTGCCTTGCCACAAACGTGGGAGAATCCCAATCACATTGAACCCTCGACGGGCTGCAAGGGTGACAATGATCCACTTGATGTCATCGAGATTGGCTATCGTGTGGCCAAGCGTGGCGATGTGCTTCAAGTTAAGGTGCTTGGTACCATTGCGTTAATTGATGAGGGCGAAACCGATTGGAAAATAATTGCCATCAATGTTGACGATCCGTTGGCATCAAAGGTCAACGATGTCTCCGATGTGGATCAATATTTTCCGGGTCTGTTGCGTGCCACCGTCGAGTGGTTTAAGGTAAGCTGATAATTTATTATTATTTGAAAACATAAATTTATCATAATATCAACTTCGATTGATCAGATCTACAAGATACCTGATGGCAAGCCGGAAAACCAGTTTGCGTTCAATGGTGATGCCAAGAGCGCCGACTTTGCCACCTCAATTATTGCGGAGACTCACAAGTTTTGGCAATCGCTGATCAATCAGTCTAATGTGGGCATGTCGGAAATCGCTTGGTTTGTATTCTAATTTCTAAAGTTAATCTAATGTTTGAGGCACAGTTTTAAAGCGATTCTTTTTAATGCTTGTAGCCAAAACCTAACCAATTCCAACTCGGAATTTGTTGTTAGCAAAGAAGAGGCTTCTAAGATTCTCAATGATGCCCCAAATGGTGGTGATGTCGAGGAAATTGTCGACACAGGTAAGGTTTTTTACAATCGCGCTCGGCTTTAAAAAAAAAACACACACAAATTGGACACACAAATCCAATCCTGCATGCTTTATTAACCCAAATCGAAACGCACCCATCGATACCTTCCCTGTAAATTTTGTTTTAAGCCCCAACAACCAGACACTTTTGTAATTGGCTTTGTTTTTAATTGTATTAAATAAATATATATGTCTATAATGTGCTATACTTAATATGTTTAAAATCTTTCTGTTTTACAGTCGACACTTGGCACTTCATCCATCTCAAGTGAATGATTAACATTGATTAATTGTCAATTTAAAAATATTATATCGTAGCTGAATTGAATTGAATTCCACTGCATTGCACGCGATGTTAATTTTGGAAAACTCACACCTTAATAAATATATTAACACACAAAATTTAATGAAAGAATAAAGGACAAAAAATGTTTGCAGCTGGAAAACGCGAAAAATATATATGTGAAATGAAATTAGACTTTGGGTTGCTCTCCACTTGAAATATACACTTTTTATTTATACTTTACGACTAGATCCAAACAAGTTTAAATTAATTAGGGTTCATAAAATGTAATATCGAAATATGCTGTAGTGTTTATGTATGTATGTTGATGTGGGTGTTTTCGTGTGTTGTGTATATAGATTTTTTTTTCAGTTTCTTCGCGTTCAGTTTGGCGGATTTGGTAAGAGTTAGAACGTAAACGTAACAAAGTAACTTAATTGCTTAAAGGATACACAAAAAAATTTACAAAATATATATTTTTATATATTTATGTGTGTTATATGTATGCAAAAAAAAAAATTAAATTATTTACATCAGACATTTTGAATTTTGTGTTTTCTAATGGTTTTTGCTTCTTATGTCCGTTGCTTGAACTAAAACTGATCATAAACTAATTTTCATATAAAAAAAATTAAAAACTTAAATTAAATTGTTGGGTAAGGGGCACTTAACGATCAAATAAACAATTGTACAAATTTCTGTTTAAGAATAATACGAGAAATGTTTTCGCGAAAAATGACATAATTATTTTTTATTATTAACGTTGTAGCATTTAAAATATTATTATTATTATTTTTCTTTTCTTAATCATTTAAGTATTTTGCGTATTTTCGCTTTGATATATATTTTATTTTTTTAGTAGTTTTTGTTGTTGCTCTTGTGTGTGTGTGGTTTCTCGATCGTGTGTATCATATAGTATTGTATAACTGTATATATATATATAGTATATTAGTAGTACTCGTATTATGCGTTTTTGCTATAGCTCTTTACTCCGCCAGTCCATGTGTCCGTCCGTTCCTTTACTTGCGTCCCAAGGTATCGCGCCATTCGTTATACTTGTCCATCTCCTCGTGCAGTTGCAGTGCCTCAACGCAGGCATTGAAAAACGGTGATCCGAAGCAGTCTTGCCTGTTGGAAAAGAACAGTTGGATTAGCACATAATCTCAAAAGTATCGATATCGGTCGCAGGCTGCGGTCTCTCCTCTCTCTCTCTCTTTCACAAAATCAAAGGAGAGTTGGACGCCAAATTGCAAAAAATTGATTTGTGCCCGATCAAAAATGGGTTTTGTTTCGTTAGCTAAGTGCATTGTGAATATGTAAAAAAAAATGCACTCGACAAAACATTGCAAAAATCAAAATCAACAAAAGTAATAAATTCAAACTGAAAACGTACCACAAAATAAAAAAACGGTAATAGCGCGTTTTTAGTCGCGACGGAAACGCACCAAACATCGATGACAGCTGGCAGCACTTGTTGCTTTCTCTCTCTCTCTCTCTCTCTCACTATGTTGACTCTCTTTGCTCTGTGTTTGCTTTGCGCTGCATTTGTGCTCTTTGCAACTCTCTCCCTGGTCAGTGTCGCATTCTAATTTCATTTATCACAATTTTGGATGCCCTCAAATAGCCAGCGATTGTTTATTATTTAACATACAATATTCATAATTGAGTTTTTTTGTTTTCAGTTTTTTTTTTGCCACATTTTTAATGTATTTTTTGTTTGTTTTTGTTATAATTTTAATTCGATTTTTTTCATGTTTTTACCAAAGATTTTTTAATTTGCTTGTGTTTTGCACAAATTGCGTTCTAGACTAAAATAATTGTATGTTCTTCTCGTGGATATATAATTTGTTTTCTCTTGTTGCCAACAAATTGTACGCTAATATCGGCTTAAATCTTTACAAAATAGCACAAAAATTTAATACATTTGCAAAATACTTTCGGTCTTATTCAGTGTTTTGTGTGTGTAAATTTTGTGATATTTGTTTTTCTTTCGATTTCTTCTATTTGTTGCCCTTTGATGTATGTTATGTAAATGCTGCTTGGAATACGCGTTTGTTTTTGCTTTCTTTCTTTCGATTTTTTTTGTTTACATACAATACAAAAAATAATAATTATTCATTAAATAAGTATATTAAAACAATGGATATTTTATTTTACATAGATAACGCAATAATAAACAAGCTAAGAATACTTAGAAATAAATACTTCTTCGGCTTCGGGGTCTGTTTGTCGATACTAACTGGGAAAAGAAATCCCCCAACCGATATACATACGATAAAAAACGTGTATACCCCTAATGTGTGTGTGTGTTTCTTTGTGTGAGTGTGTGCTGTCTCACTTCCACTGTTTCCTTGTGTGGTGAAGGTGTGTAAATTCGCCTCCTTGTGTACCTTGTGTCCCGTGTGTGTGTGTATGTGTGTGTGTGTGTGTTTCCCTCACTTACAACAAACGCATAACGTTTTAATAAATTAATTAAAATAATTCGTTTTTAAAAAAACACATAGTATAGGTAAAAACTGTAAGGTTAATACAGTAATAAATAAGTACGAATTAAATTTGGGCTCTTAATAATTAATTTGTTTTCTTCTGCTTGCTGTTGTTATTATTGTTTTGTTGTTCAGATTCATCAGATGTGTGTGTGTATGTGTGATTGTGTGAGTGGTTTTCTGGTGGAGCTCGATGGCGTTCGATGGTGCTTTCAAACCAAACACTTAAAGTTATGTACTCGGCGCCATGTTAAATGATATTGGCGAACCATTTACTACTTTTAAAAAATGTTGCAAATTTGCTATCTCTTCTGGGGGTGTTCTTAGCACTTTAACGCATTCGCCAAACCATTTGGAATCAAAGCAGTCTTTCCTATAAAAAAAAAACAAAACAAAACCACACAAAATGAAACCAAAATAAAAATAAAATTTAAATTAAAAATTATAAATTAAAGTAAGGATAATTAGTATTTGAAAACGATTGGCTTGTGAAAGGGATTGGGTGAGCCATTGATAACTTTGAGATATTTTTGTAGTTGTAAAATCTCTTCATCATCGATGAGCAGCACTTTAAGGCATTCTCCAAAGGTTTGATGGGCGAAACAATTAGCCCTGCAGCAAATAGATAAGAATATAATATGTACATATACTATATACAACAAGGCATATACATACATAGATAAGATACATAGTATGATGATAAGCTAGATAAAATTCAACACAAAAAATTCTCAGAAAAAAAACGAAATAAAAAAAAAAACATCTAGATTGTTTGCCACAGTAATGTGTATGTGCATAGTTTATAATAATAGTATAATAAAAATTTTTGTGTGATTTCTTCATAAGCATGTCAGGGTCATATTCCAAATATGGTTAAAGAATTCTCTTCTTCTTTTTGCGTCTCGAACGACGCCTTGAACAGCTTTTTGTGGAATCTGCGATGAGGTTGATTCAGGAAATGTTTAGGGGCTTTTGGGATAGTGAATGGGGGTTGTCTTTTGGTTAGATAGTGAGTGGTTTTTTACCTAAAAAGTTAACTTTAAAATACTATATTATTGGCTACTTACTTGCATAGTCGATGTATACTCGTTTCACGGAACAGTTGATAGCAATCCTCACAGATGCGATCCAGGCGAAAGAACATGGTCTTATTGAAGATGCCCTTGCATTCCAGATCAAAGAAATTGCTGCGTTTCGATAGATTGTGATTGTGTGGCAACGCTGTGAATATGGGTATCAAGACAAGAAACAGCACCACCGAGATCTTTATGTTGCGGGAACACATCTGTCAAAAAAGAGATACATATTTTATAATAAATACATAAATATAATTAGATAATTTTTTTAGCATGCCAAGGAAACATTTTCTTAGTTTAAAATTAGTAATAAACCCTCTTTAAATATTTCAAGTTGGTTTTTCTTTCTTTTCTTACACACATATTTGTGTAGTGTACTTCAATTTTAATTGGACGTTTCGCTCAGTGCAAAACTAAATATACGATAATGCTTGATAATGTAGCTAAGTACCGGAAATAGTTTATAAATAGAACAATTTAGTGTCTGGCCGAGTTTATTTATAGACGTCACGAGTCACACAAGGTACAATTAAGTTCTGGCTGTTAAGTTGGCGCTGGAAAAACCGCTTACTTACCCAGTAAGTGGATATGGGCCAAGCTGAACCTTGAAACCGCATAATAAGGGGCCCAGACCAAGACTCAGGGCGCAGGCCAATACACAACGGGTGGTCGGTCGGTCGCTTGTCGGCACAAAACAGTGCAAAAGCGACAGAGTGAGCGAGAGAGAGAATGATAGATATGCAGTACTTCAAGGCAAAGTGTTAATCGTAGATCGTAAATTGTCTAGCATAGCCTAAAAATAGCGACTGTCTGCAACTGCAACTGCATAGTGTGTGCTAAAAATAAATTGAAATGCAATTCGTGTGTGTTGATCTTGTAGAGTGTGTATGTGCGTGTGCTTGTGTGTGTGTGTGTCTGCATCTGCAACTCGCCTAGCATCATCTGCATTCGGCATCTTCATAAAGGTGTTGTCTACACCAACAACGTTTCGCATCTGCCGTCAACTATAACTATAAATAGATGCAGTCGCTATTTCAATGTTTATTGCATTACACTCACACATACATACATACATATGTATGTACATGTATTTGCCGGACTTGGCTAATTTACGAGTCCAAGTACAAAAGTTACAACCAAACGGAGCTCAAAGAGCGAGCCGAAAATAATAAATTTTACACATGAAAAAAGAGCAACAATCAAGAACATGCATATATGTACATACATATGTTTGTATGTATGCATGAGTTCTGTTTTTGTCTGCGTAGTCAGACAGGCCCCCAAAATGAGTAACAACAACAAAAGCAAACAATTCATTTAAATATATCTTTTGTGTTGTAGTATTTGCATATTTTTATCAATTTGCGTGGTTAGCTCGTTTTTTTTTATCGTTTCAATTAAACTTTCGACGTCCACATATGTACATCCTTAAGTTTGGAATCCAAACTATTGAATAATTTGATCAAAATTGCAAATTTTTCCATTGCTCTTCTTCTTGTTGTATTTATGTATGTGCCAATTGTGCCAAAAGCGGCGAGTGTGAAATTTTCGCGTGCCCATGTGTGTATAAGTGTGTGAATAAAATGAATGAAAATCCAAAGCAGACACAGCGTCGCTATTTCAAACAACAACAAAAGCAACAAACAAACAAATTTGTTGAAATATTTATTTTTTCTTTCGATTTTTCGTCGTTGGCTCTAGTTTTGAGCATTTCGCTTCGCACCTCCCGCTCCCGTTTTGTGCATTTACTCAGTGTGTGTGGTATTTTTGTGTGTATGTGTTTTTGTTAATGTTTATTTTAAATTGATTTTTTATTGGCTTGTTGATGCTTTCAATTAAGTTGAGCGCATTTTTGTTGTCGTCGCTTTTTTTGATTTATAGCCAAATTGCTTGCAGAATAAGTAGAAAAGAGTTCATCAATCAGTTCACCAGCTTTTCTATATAGTAGGGTGGGGGAGGGGCTATAATTGGCAGCTGGTTTTTAACACGTGAGTGGCATTAAATACTAACTAAACAGCAAATGTGTATATGTACATACAAACATAAATACTCAACGTAACAGAGTTGAAATGACAAAAGTGTAAGTTTTGAAATAGATGGCGCCACTGGAAACAGCTGAATAGGTTTATATGTACGTATGTACATACATATTTCTGTATGTATGCACAAATGATGTGGGGCGTTTACGTTACAGGAGAAGAGTTAACAGCAGCTGCTGCTGTCTCGCATTACCCACACGACGACCTCTGCGCAGCGGCGGCTGCTGCTTAACGCTAATTGGATTCGAATTGCACGATTTATTGGCATCAAGCGAGAGTTCGAGAACGAGTTTGAATATATGTGTGTGCGTTTCTGTGTGGGTCCATGCATTTATTTTTAAAACTTTTGCCGGGCGCATTTTAATTGCATAATCGATATGTTGGTGGTAAAGTAACATTTGCGTAGGCTTAGCAACTGTTGAGCTTTAACAGCAGATTTAAATGTGTCCACTTTACTATTTTTGCTGATGGCGTCATCATTGACCACCCAAACAAGTAAGGAGCCAACGAACGCATGCCCATTGTGGCTGATTATGTGTCGATCAATCAATCCATCGATCGAATCAAGCCTCGCTCATCGTCGTCGTGATGTTGGCAATTTGTTTGCATTGTGCTTTGATCAGCTGCCAATTGATATTATTTGTCGGCCGGCCGCTTTGTATCAATTTAAATAAATGTCTGTCACACATATAAGCCAAACGTGATTGACTAGCGAGCACCCTGTAATCTCAAAAGTGTAGTAAAAGAATACCAATACAAAAACAGAATATTGGAACGGCATCGCGATAAATATAATTGTGGTATGTAACTGAATCATCGGCATGAGTCGCGCGTTCCACGCAATTCGCCTTAATTCATATTCATGTCGATTTGCTTGATTCTAAACTATTCAACTTTGATTTTAATTGCGTTTTGTGGACGTGCGTGTGGTGTAAGGGTGTGTGACATTGAATGAAGTCATGAGCCAAAAATATAATGGCAGCAATATTAATGAATTTTTGTGCGCAATAGTTTAAAGAATTTCGCACCAGCAAGCGCAAGAAGATTGTCTTATAGCGTCATAAACTGATTTATGCTTGATATGTATGTGTATGTGTACATAATAATAATATTTATTCAGGTAAAACGTTAGTGCTGTTGGCCTTATCAAGGTGCTCCAAAATTGACTTGGAATGCGCCATGAATGCTATCGCCGTAAATACACACATACAATATACTGGCAATTGGCTAATGATTGACAATGAAATGGCTGCAAAAATGCGACCAAACATTACAAGCGCGTACGATTTGAAAATTGCACAAATACATATTTAGTATAAACAACTTAACGCTTGGCTACGCTAGCATGGCAAAAGCTGCAAATTGGCAAGACATTTATATGTATATGCCATTCACAGTGCACGCTGCTGTTAGCAGTGCTGTTAAGTGCAGCTTTATCTGCGATGCGTGCAGCTCTAACATAAACATAGAAAAAAAGCATAAGCCATAAAAATACAAATATTTTATACAATGTTTTTAAGGTTTTGAATATTTTCAATTTTATTCATAAATGGCAACATGTATAAAAGTTTTATGCTCTTATACTAAGCTTATAATGCAGCAACTGTTTAAACTCCCCACTTGAGTTAGTTAAAACAGCTCTCGAGACTGCATGGTACCATGGCCACATAGCAAAACAACAGCAACAACAACACAACATAAACACAACGAAATGGCGAGACTGCTTGGTACCAAATAAACTGGCACAGCGATTGTTGGCTGTGTTGTCTGTTGCTGCTACTGTTGTTGTTGTTGCAGGCCGTTGCGCCTGCGTTAAACGGTGCTGTTAATTTACTAGACATGCTGCATTTTGCATTTAGCATTTAGCAGGTTGCAACTACAACTGAAACTGGACTCTCCTCTCTTTTTGTTATTTTTTTTTTTTTTTGCAGGCAAGCGCTTTATTTTAATATGCAATTTAATATGCATTAAATTCTCTTTGGCATCAAATTAATATCATTGCAGCAGCAGCAGCAGAGCAGAGACTCATTTGCAAAATGGCGGCAGGTGATGTCGGCGTCTGTTTGTGAATGTTGGACAGCGCTGCTCGCATTTAACAGAACAGAGCGGGAATAGGATGAGCATACATACATATGTACACATGTATGTATGTATGTATGTTAAATATATATAGTTTGTATGCATGTGTATTAAATTCGCTCACTTTGACTACCGCTTGCTGCGTTTGATGAGCCTTTCTATGGCTTCCAGCTGAGCTGCCGCTGTGTTGATCATAAAGTTGCATAGCGTGAGTCAATTGGCTGCAGCTTTAGTTGTTGTTGTTATTGTTATTGTTTGATCTTTGGATAGATCGTGTCTGCCTCGTGCAGCAATTAATACTATTAAGATTAATAGTTGAACGTTTCGTAATCGATTGAAAATATTTTTCAATTCAAATACAAATTTTTGTATTCTTGTTGCCCCTTCCGTCAACCAAAGAGTAATTGTTTACACAGTGTTGAAACGATAAGTTTTTTGTGTTATTACAGTTAGTAACAAGAGCGTCTAGTCAAACAAAATAGACACGAAATAAAAAAACAAACACCCGCGCGAGCAATCAACATTTTTCTTGGCAACACAAAATAAAACTGAAGATCGCAAAACGGCGGCCAACAGACAACGGCGGCTGCTGCTGCTGCTGTCTTTTTCTTATCAGCACACACACAAACACACACCGTATGTATATATGTTTACAACAAAATTTTGTGAGAGGCAGCGACGACAGCGAGTCTGGCGCTTTTGAGAAGTCAAATGCTTTGCCAACTGAATCGAAACGAATCGAAACGAACCCGCCAGCCAAGTTATTCACATTTGTGTGCGTGTTTGTGTGTATGTGTGGTTGATCAGCTCACACTAACAATCTTGCTTACATTATAAATGCAGAGTGGAACACCCAGGCGTATACGTGATATGCATATTGTATGTATTAGACAACGAAAGAAAAAGACAGCCCAGAGTTTGGCCATTAAGACATGGGGCCAGGTTTTTTACTTTGTCGTTGCTGCTGCTGGTGCTTGTGAGTCCTGCTTGCTTGCCACAAACATTTATGTCTGTTTACCGCATATGAATATGCAATTATGTGGATCAATTACGGTAACCAAACAAGCACAAAACTAGTTACGACTATAACTTTGGTTTTTATAAAACAAAATTCTACTAGAACTAATTGAAAGTATGAATATGGAAATATTTAAGTCAGTTTAAAGCTTCTTAGCGTAGGCGATAAAGTAAAGGCTGTGTTTATAAACCAAAGAGAGTTTTAAGATTTTAGTTTAATATTTTTCTTTTCGACTAAAAGTCTGTGAAAAACCTTCACTTCATGCTTTAATATGGTTTTTGGTACTTTTTAATCAATATCTAACAATTTTTATGTAGGTTTTGATCTTTTGAAAACATTTTTGATATAGTTTTATTCTAAACACAACTGTACACGACAACAGTAAGTATTTATTTCAATACTTTCACACATTGCTCATACGCCGCGTTGACTTTGAAAAAGTAAATACAAATTAAATTGACATGATAATGAATCTAATAGATTGGCTTCTAGCATTAGACTTGATTGGTAATAGCCAATAGTCAGCAATTCAATCGAGAAAATCACCCACTGGCCAGTTTCAGTATTGCCAGCCAGTTAGGCGACCATTGGACAAACACACATAGACACTCACACACACTAACACACATTGAATAAACGACAATTGGCATTTTATTAGTTTAATTGAAAGCAAAACAATTTAGCATGCATGGAGAATCGAGAAACTGGTTTGAACTTGTTTAACGTTTTTATTTTTCTTGTCTTCAAATGCCCCGTAAATATATTTTAACGAATGCGAATCGTAATCAAAACCAATACAAGTTTTGAGTAGTTTTTGTCACAGGTTTCACTGTACAAATGCATATATATTTATATAAATTAAACAAGTCCATTGAGGAAATTATTCGCGTATTAAAAGCTTTGCCAGCTGATTGTGCCAATTTTGTTTTTTATTTCTTTTTTGCTTTAACAAAAATGCCAAATAAATCACATAATTAAGTTTTTGTGCCTGATATTGCTGCATTTGTATTGTATCCGAATTTATATTATTTTTTTTTTTTTGCATTAAAACATTTTTGATAAGCATTAAGCTTTCTTAATTATATAGGCCCATTAGGTGCAGCTGGATGTCGCTCATGTTTATTTTTGGGCATACGGAATAATAATGCAATATGGCAACGAAAGCAATATCGAAATATATATATGTATATATAATCAATACAAATTTAATTGCTATCAAGCCAAGAAGCTGTTTAATATTTAAATTCTGTTAAGAGCTAAACATGTTTTTTTGTTGTAACAGTCTGCTAAATGTTAAGTTAACATTGACTAATTGATGGAAGCGTATTTAATGCTGGCAACGCTTTCTTGCTTTCCAAAACGGAAAATAGCTGCTCGCAAAACAAATTGTTTATTTGCGACCTATATTCAAAAATTGCAAATAGAAAATGCCACAAATACTTGATATCAATCGACGAAACGGAAATGAATATGAGTCACAGCAGCAACAGAAAGTGCAAACACACACGATCAATTACCACAAATTTACATACATATATAGACACACACATACACATAATGCATAAAATAAACGGCCATTGAACGTGTGAACCAGAAGAATTAACAAGAAACAAACAAACAAACCAAAAACTCACGCCAAAATGTACACGAGATATTTTTGTGTGTATTCTAAGAATGCGAGAATTGCCACACACACTAACACACACACAAAGGCACACACTTTTGAAATCCATTCACATTTCGGTTAATGCATTTCACGATTCGTGTGAATATTTTTTTTTTTTAAATTTTATTTGTTGTTGGCTAAAGTCTTTGGCCTCATTAGGAGTTACGGGCTGATGCTTAAAGGGACCAGAAATTTATATTGATGATTTTGATTTGATCTTAAAAAACCTTTTAAGTTATTTAACTTTTAATCTGAATAAAATAATATAAAGCCCTGGTAATTATTCGTTTACAATCTTGAAATAAAATTTATACATTTTTGAATTATGTAGATACTTTCGGATTTGTTTAAATAAATTAGTCTGAGAACTAGAATTATATTATATAAGTTTTCAATAATTTAAATATTTAAATTGGTAATCAACTTAAATATTTGTATAATTTCAGTGGGGTGGCATTTTTCCAAAGATAAGGATCTTTCTCGAATTACATTTATGTAGCATACTTTTGGGCACTCAACCTGTTAATGGTGTAATAATGAAAAAACCCTTAGAAGCAATAAATTCACATGTACAATTTTTAAATCTGATTAATTTAGGGTCCTTAAAAAACCTTAAAATCTTGGACAAACCCTAATCAGAAGGGTAACTTTATTGATTTACAGGGTATATGCGATCGAATCACAACTGTTGACAACCCGTTTGAAAACTCTAAGTATTATTGTTACTGTTGCCTTTGTTGTTGTTGTTTTTGACATACGGCCAAGGACGGAAGAAACGTGTGTGTGTGTGTGTTTGTTGTGACGCTATAGCCAAAGCGTCAAGTGCGGCTACAAAAGGCCAAGACAAAAAGGGGTTGGGTGCTGGACGGCGGCGGCAACAGCAGATTTCAGCCGCATGACGTCAATTAAAGTTAAAATATAATGACGGCAAACTGCAAAAAGTGCAAACTAGTTTTTCACAGCAGCAGCAGCAGCAGCGATTATTACATGACATAAAATCAATCATTAACTTTTGTTAATTGTATTTGCGACTTATTTGGTAACCTGTTTGTTGTTGTTGTTGCTATTGCTGTTAATATGTATATATAACAATTTTATTGCTTGGTTTTGATTAGTGACAGGCCCCTGATTATTATTTTTTTTCTGATCTGTTTAAGTGACTTTGTTTAATGTGCCTTTTCGTTAGTCAATTGATTGTTGTTAACTTTTATTACAACACTTGTGATTAATTTGAATGAAATTACAAAAATTTTACGATCCAAACAGCGGCAGGCTCAATAATAATACGAATATTAAAATCAGCTAATTGGTAGCATAAATGCATATAAATGGATATCCATAGATAAATATATATTTATAGTTTATAGCTTATAGTTTATAGTTATAGCTGTTTTATGGCCATTAAATGCCAATTTAATGCGCAGACACCAAACACTCCATAAAAAATCATGTTGCTGCCAAATGGCAAAAGCCGATTCGAGATATATTTGTGAAGAAACAACAACAAGAACAAGAAAACTGTTGCATCAGCCAATTTCGATTTCAATTACAATTAAATTATTATTAGGAATTTTGCCAAACAAGACCTTCTATCCGCTAACACATTGCTGCTTGGTTTAATTGAGTTATAAAGATATATATAGATATAATCAAACTAGAAAAATTCGAAAAAATAATTAGCTCTATATATTTAGTATGTGTTTATTAAACTATAAATAAAATGAATTCATGAGAATGTTCTGAATAGCTGTTGAAAGTACTGTATTTTGGAATTCATGAATCATTTGTTTTCCAATGAAAAACAGATTTTCAAATGTTAATCGGATAAATTAGGCTAAGAAACCTAAGTTTAAGAAACCTTAATTTGAGGAACCTTAGTTTAAGAAACCTTAGACACCTTATTTTAAGAAACCAAAAATTAAAAAATAAGATTTAGACAGATTAGATTTTAGAAACAATAAATTCTAGACAACTTTCTGCTGCTAGCTAATATTTTATATTTATTCAATATAGAGTTGATGCGAAAAATCTAAATACAAAACAGATCTCGGTTTTGCGAAATATTTGGTTCATTGAACTAAAAAATCCGTCAGCCATAATGTGGAGGCTGTCAGAGTTTTAGCATCTGGCAGACGTTATATATATGTAAAAGTTGGATCTGTGATTGGATTGGAGTACTTTTAATAATATATATATATGTGGAAAACATATGCAAATCTGTCTTTGATATACACACACATATATATATATATATATATATATATAGACTTTTTTTTTTCAATTGCCAACATCAAAGCGTGGCAAGTATCTGTAGCTGTATCTTTGTTTTTTCCACACATTAACCTCAAAGCTGCGGGCCGCTGCTGCTGCTAACAATCAGAATCCACTTGATTGCCGCCGGCTTTTGCGATCAGAGCGAAAAGCGAAAAGCAAGCGACCGCAACTTCATTATCATGTTGCAAACAAAGTAAAAAATAAAAGATGGGGAAGAGACGAGGCGAGACAGAACGTTTAAACGCCTCAAATCATTTGAGTGCGGCACAATTGATTTTCAATTAGGCGAGGCGAGGCAAACGCGTGCCTTAATAACAATCTCGGGATAAAAAGGAAGAAGAAAGCATTGCCAAAGATTTATCGCCATATTCAATTAAAGTCAATGCAAAAAAACAAGAAAACAAAAAAATGAACAGCAGCAAGCTTCAGTATAAATAACTCGAAGAGCCAATGTGCAAGGTTGCAAGCTGCAGTGAAAAGTGATTTTTAAGTATTTATCGATAAATTCAAATGCCATAACTAAGCTTTAATAAGATCTATTCACAATTGCCATAGACATCTTGTATGTGCACCGCTAGATGTCGCTTTGTGTTAAGTGTACTAAACTTATATTCCAGTACATGCAAATGGAAAAAGTCTGCAAGGGCTCTTTTAATCAATTGATTCTTTTCACTTGGAAGTTTTCCAGCTTTCGATTTCGATTTCAATCAAGAAGCAGCAGCATCAGCATCATCATGTGCAACTTCATCATTACCATGGCCATTTCAAGTTCATTAACATGCCATGAGTATGGATCGACATCTTCTTATTGAAAAAGAAGAGTCTGATGTTTCTTCTTTCTTTTCTCTCCCAACTTTCTGAACTTGAAAAGTGCATTCTCTACACACATACATACATACATATACATATTTAATAATGCAGACGTTCTTGGAACGACATGTTGTTCACTTCTTCGCCTCTACACCTCTCTTTTTTAAAACTTCTTCCACAACCATTTATAATTGATACTCACATTTAGTGACAGCTTCTTCATAGCGATCGTTTTGTGTGCTGTTTTTGTTTGTTTTGATTTTTTTGTGGTTTATAACTTAACGTTTTTTAAGTAGTAATTAGTTGATTTTAAGTACTTGTGTTTGCTGTTTGTTTTTAAGTACTTGTTTCGAACACACAGTTTTTATGTAACTTTTAAATTTTTTTTTGTTTAATTTATTATTGTTTGCAGTTTTATTAAGTTGATTTGCCGCAGCGTATGTTTACTTAGTAGTAGCTTATAAGCTTTGCTATAGAAAAAACAATGACTTGTTAATAATTTCTTGTTGTTGTTGTTATTGTTATTATCGCAATAATCGTCTAGCTGCTGTCAAATGACATTAATCCCCCACACACTAGCAAGATTTTCTTACAGATTAGCAGCTACTATTAACCGTAAAATGTACAGCTTTCGCTCGCTCTTTGGAATTAATGAGAGTTCATGGAATGTGTTTGCCCTTCCATACTCAACAGCACTGCAAGTAGCTCGTACCATCGCTGTCAATTATTATTATTATTATTAATGTTGTGTGTTGCGTCTGCATGTGTTAGTTTGTGTGCGTAAGCTTCGGCGTCAACGTCAACGCCATTGATTAAAATCATTTATATGCATTGAGCGCTTTAACGGCCAAACTGCAACAGAAGCGACGGCAGCTGGAAAGCAGCAGCAAAATTGAGCATGGGCAAAAAAAGAGAGCCAAAGAGTGAGGGCTGGCTGAATGCACATGGCTGATTTTGCTCTTTGCTGCTGCTGCTGCTGTTCCCTCTCCCGCTTTTGGTGCTGGTTCTGTTGTTGTTGTTGCTGTTGCTGTTTTTTTTTTTTTGTTGGTTATTGCTTATGTTGATTTATTTAGCCGGTCCGATCGCTTCGCTTGTTGCATTTAAAATGTCGGAAGTGTTTGCGTGCAAAAAATAAATACAAATGCAAATGTGCAAATGTGTGTTGTATTTGCTTAAGCATAATATAATATAATATATGTATATATTTCCTGTTGCAAGCGTTCAATTGTGTGGCAACAACAACAATATTAACGATGGAGCACATATATTGGCCAAACGCACCAACAACAACAACAACAACAACATTGTTATTTCAATTTCTAGGAAACGATCTCACAACAGAAAAAAAAAGCTAACTCATCGAATGCCATAATTTAAATTCCCTTTAAACGATTTGCCTGCGTCTCTGTGGTTTTGTTCCTTTTTCCAGTCGCTCTTTACTTCCATGGTACCAATAAGAACTTATGACATCATCACCCAACAATAAAACAATATACAATATCAACGAAAGTTATCTTGTCTGTCTGTCAGTCCGTGTGTGCGATGTGTGTGTGTGTTGATGGCGCACCCTCTCATGGCAACAGAGCCAAAAGAAAAGAAAAATAATGTCAAAAATTTACAACAACACACACGAAAAAACCAAAAAAAAAATCGTGGCTCAAAGTGTTCGACTTAAGCGTCATTTGTGTTTTTTTGTGTGTGTGTGCTGCATAATGCGAAAAGACAACAAAAAAGGGCTTACACACACACAAGCAGAAAGAGAGCCGATTTGTGCCGGTCGGGCGCATTGATTTGGTTATGGATATCAAGATGAGACGATGCGACGATGACGACACACTGACAAGACGATAAGTGTTGCCGTGCTGCTGCTGCTTAAGTCGCAGGCGCAGGCGCAACAACAACAAAAAAGAGAGAAACACACTCACACACACCCAGCAGGTAGTTCCCTTTTCACAAAGTGCAGAGCCGACCTGCGCGCAGAGATTAAAATGTCGCGATAAGCAACAATTGGTATTTTGTGTGTGGGTACAGTGGTCCCAAACAAAAACTAATAATTAGAAGTAGATTAAAATAATGTGTTCTACGATTTTAACTTTTAAACCTTTTTTTAATAATGTCAACCCCTTAAAAGTTCATTTATTTAAAAGCATAAAAAGGATAACTTCCGCAACATATACTTGCAAATTAAAAAATCAATTTCTACAGAATTTGGGATATTGTTGCAGTTCCAGTTAAAACTGCTTTGTTTCTTTTCTTTTCTTTAATTTTTTTTGGCATCGTTGTTGCAGCAACAACACAAACAATAATTATAACAACAACAGCAATAACATAAAATTTTTAAACGCGGTATTTTTCCACAATTCCTCACAACTCGAAAAAAGTTCAACTTTTTTTTGATGATTTTTGATTTTTAACGACTTATTTAAATATCGTTTTTTTTTTGTGTAATTTTGTTAATTGCGGCCCAAAGTTATTGTTATTTAACATACTTATTAAATGTTTTAAAAAATTTCCTACGTACTTAATTCACCTTTTGATAGATTGCACTTGATATACTATTTATTAAATCAATATTTAATATTTGCATTTAATATATATATATTTGTTTATTTAATAAATATCAATTAACACTTTTGGTATTTGCACTTTTTTTTCGTTTCGGGTTTTATTTCGTTTAATTTTTGTTTGTTTTTCTTTCTTTTGTTGTTATTTATATATTTATTTTGTCTTGCTTTTTTCGTTGATGATTGTTGATTCGACTTGTTGCGCTGCGTGGTGCTTACATGATCTTTGAAAAGTGAAAAATATGTCGATATCTATGCTACAAGTTGTTTCGTTTGGATAACGACCTGCTTGCCACGCTGTTCAGATTGAAACTGTTGCACTCGTGAATCCGGTTTTGGTTTTTTATACTAAATCGTGTAAGAAACTCTGAGAGCGACCCTCTTACCTCTGCAACATTGTTTGGCTGTTGGGTGGCGACTGAATCGCAATCTGTTAACAATCTTTCGTGCGCCTGTTAGTTCTTAACATAAACTAAGTAACAGAAAGAAGTGTTTACAGAATTGTATGATGTTAAGCCCCATGGAAATGTACGCAGTTTCGAAGCGGACAAGTAACGAGTAGATAAGTCGGTTCCCCTGAACGACAAACGGCTGTTCCTGTTTTGATTGAAAGAAGCATCTTTGTTAACAATACACAAAGCCGCCATGTTTTATTTGGTTTGTTGTTGTTTTGCACTGCTGTCCTATTGCTGAGCAGTTATCATTAGTCTATGATTTTGTCGCCGATGTTATGAGTCCCCGTCTGTGGTGCCGTCTGTTGTTCTGCAACACTTATTTATATATTCAATGCTTAGACACATGCTGCGCAACAGTTGGTGCAAAATGTTGCCGAGTCAATAGCTGTTATGTTAAAGCGCTGTTAATTTCTCTTTCAGACTCTGGCGCTCGCTCTTTCGTTATGTGTGCGTGTGTTGCTTTTTTTTCTCTCTCTCTCTCTTTGCGCCACTTGTTGCTAGCCGCAAAAGCCGTAACTGTAATTGCAACTGTTGCGATTCAACTCTTTATATTTTGAGGATCGGATCTCTCTGTTGAATTAAATGCTGTGGCTTTTGGATTTTCCCTAAGTATTGAATGTTAATGACGCAAATAATTGTTAATCGTTTTAATAATTGCAACATATAATTGCCACAAAACTATGTGCCATGTGAATGCGAATGTTATACCCTTTAGAACGATGCATTATCAGATGTTTTATTAAATGTCCAGTTCAACGATATGTGAATAGTTTACCAGAGTTCCAGAATAACTGTCACTTAAAGGTTGCCTATTTTGGGAAAAGTGACGTTGTCCATTAAATTGTCTTATCGTATGATTTTTATAGTTTTTTTGTATCAAAAGCGAACCCTTTATTTGACTTTCAAGTCATTAATCTAAAGAATCATATTATAAATTATTATTGCATACTATTAGGCTGAATAAGAATAAGGATTATTATCTTTTTTTTATTTTCTTAATTATTTACAAGGTATCCACCGAGCTCATTCAACTTTGCTTATGGGTTTTTGAACCGGCAGCACATGACAACTTAATTTCAACTAATTGAACAAGGGAAATTTTTGTAACATATACAATAGAAAACTCTCCATTGTGGAAAGTGCCAGTTTTAAGTCCTCAACTCTAGTCGATGACTGTACGATTTGTTGCCGGAACTATTGCATGCGAAAGGTGCAAATATGCGGGGGCTAGCAGGGTATGCGGTACATCACCCTACTCCAAAATGTGGTTACTGTGTTAAAGGCCAAAAATAGCTGATATGATTAAACATATTAAATCATTATTTTTCGATATTATAATCGTGAATAGGCAAACCAAAAGCAACTATTGTATAGTTTACTGTACAGTTGACCCGATTGATTTATTTTTTCGGTTGCGGCTTTTTTTTTCGTGTCATCAAGCCGTGAATCATGCCATAACGAGAAATCCCGTCATGACGTATTCGCTCTCCAACTAAAATGCACAAAATGAGCATTGATATTGTTTTCGGAAGCATGGAAATCAATCAACTCCAGTTTTTCGTGCTATTCCTATTACGCGTTTCCACTCAAAGTCAACTTTCCACTGGAATGCGCTTGAATCGTTGAAAAAAAAAACCTATTCCCATGCCTCTCTTAATTAAATACAATAAAATATTTCACACACACACACGCAAGCACCCATTACTTGCAAAACGGAACCGGAAATTACAGCGAGCAACACTTTTAGTATGCGTGTGAGTGCGTGCATGTGTGTGTTTGTGCGTGTGCGTGTGTAAAAGACGTTGGAATGAAATCAAATTCAACACACGGGCATTATTTTTTGTAAATATATACAAATTTATTTACGCTCAACAAACATTTGACCTTGTAACAATTTCTTTCAAAAACAACAACAAAAAGTATTAAATTTCTGTTATTCAATCAGAGTTAATAATGTGAACAATTGGAGACTGGAAGCTGGAACGATTTGATTTCAATGTTAATAACCTCAAACTGGGCCACCAAGCAAACAAACAAACAAATTTTGAACTTGCAATGCAAATGGAAATGGAAATGCAAAAAAAAATTGCTGCAAAACACATAAAAAAAAAAATGGGCTTGTGTCTGAGATAAATGTAAACAAAGCTGACTGACAGACACACACACATACAAACATTATGCAAATATGCATTGGCAAATAAGAAAATATGAAACGAAGATCAGAATCGCAGGGCCGCTTACCTTAGGCGCTTGTTTCGAGTTTGAATCGAGTTTTCTCGTTGTTTCTTTTTCCTTGCCTTTATTTGTTGTTTTTTTTTTTTGGATGCCGCTTATCGCCTGCTTTCTTTGCTGTTCTGCTCTGCTGCAGTTGGGCCTTTGGCAAAGTTTTGAGTTTATTTTGATGTTGGTTTTTAAGCTTGACGCTTGGTCGCTTCTCTGGCGCTTGAATTTATCGCCATTTTGTGTGGATTTTGGTTAAGTCTTTGTGTGCGTTGCGTTGATGAGGCGGTCTGGGCGGCATAGGTGGGCGTGGCCAGACCCAAATCATACACAATTCAAACAATTGCAATTGTTATTGCACACGAGAGCACACCACTTTTTTTTAATGTTTGGGTGTTTTTTTGTTGTTTATATATTTTTTATGTATTTCCACACCGCGCTTCACTCTCACTGCGGCTTATTCTTCCTTTGCTAATGCTGCTGTTGCTCTCTTTCACTCTCAGTGCGTTGACAAAACAGACAATAATCGCCCAAGAGGCGGTAATCACAATCGTTATCGTTCACAATGAAGCCGACGAGCTGAATGAATGAATGTGAGTTCTTGTTTGTATGTTTGCGAAGCTGATCTACACACTATCAACGCGCTCTCTGCTCTCACACACAAACACATACACGCTGAAAGGCAAATTGTAGCGTGCGCGCAGGCGAAGGCGGATGCGGAGTATTTCGCACGCAATGCGAGTAGTTGGCGTGTTTAGTGACATTCAGTGCCAGGGCATCGAAATTGCTTTACATATGCACGCACACATACACACACAAACACACAGGCACCAAGATTAACATATATACATATACAAACGTGCAGGCTATATGTATCTTTGTAAATATACTTCCACATAATTGATACGCGGCTTAAATCGAAGCTGTCGCCCCTGAGAAGGGCCGCACAATTCTCACGTTGTCACTGATAATTCACAATTGACTGTGCACTACATCCAGTTGTAGTTGGGTGTATGTTTTCACAGTAAATATATATGTATATGTATGTATGGTATGTACATGCATATATATTTTGTAAATAACTTTCGATAGCCCAAAAATTAAACTGCAACGCACAAAAATAAATACGTTGGTTGGCATATATTTTATAAGATATATCTATACACCTATATAACGCGACTTGTCGAAAACAAAAAACACTACATATATTCTTTTCGCTTTTGTTGTTGAAAGAAAACGCAACAATATGTCAAGCGGCATGAGCAGCGAAAGCAGACTAAATGCAAAAAATGAATTGACAAAATGTTGCGACTGCCTGTTGGGGGAAATGAGCACTGAGAACTGAGCGACTGGAACACGGACGATCATTCGCATACACAAACACATACATTCACATATATGTGTATGCTGCTCGAGTTTGAGTATCTGTCTGTCGCACAAGGCGGCCCCAATACTTTGCGCCCTCCCCACCCCATTTTTCATAAGCAGATATCTAAGTGGTGCTGTGTGTGACTCATTGCGTCGCTCAAATCAACGTAGACCAGACAAACAAAAGACTTACATTTTCCAACAGAACCCCTTTTGCCAGCTACGCCTCTGCTTATGTCATTCACTCACGCATACTTATGCACGAGCTGAAATGGAAATTGTAGCATGTAACTGTAATTCACTAGCACTCAACAAAAATAAACAGCTTCACGAGCATAAATGAGCAAAAGAACATTTTAATATTGGCTATGTATGACTTAACTTTGCTATGGCTTAACATCTTATTGATTATATTAATTTATTTAAAATTAAGTGTAAGTATAATCAGATTTATTTGTTAACTGATCGCCATTTAAGTATTTGGTATTTGGCTAAAGAAAAATGTATAACTATTGATTATTGAAATTTCGTGTAAGTATGCACTGGAAGGTATTTGTTTTGGGAAATATTAGCAAAGGGATCAATTAGAACATTTTTTCTTTATGTTCTTGTGCTAACAAATCTTTGCCAGGGTATACAAACAAACACAACAATAATTTTGATTGTCGATCGTCAAGTATGAGTGTCTTCCCTGGCTGTTCTTGGAGCACCTCAACCTCCGATTTGACGACATCGCCGTACCATGTAAAAAGCGTGTAAAATGTAAAACGTTTTGCAGTTGCGTCGCAAATTATTAGCCATTTCCGTTTTGGGGCGGCAACGACACAGCCCCCGGACTTAAATATGATCGTGTGGTATAATGACCAACCAAAGTCATACATATATATATATGAATAGCTATATATAAATTATACACGCCCGTTTACAATTAGATTTACGGCTAGCCGACTTTGACCAGCGATTTCGTATACATATTTCGTTTGTAATACAAGTAAATAAATAATAAGTACACATATGTACATACATATATGCAGGCACCTCTGTAACCTCCATATTAAATTGTAGGTATATATATATATATATATACAAATTACGTATACGTCAGCGTGTCAACAAACTTGTAATGTGGCACAAGTATGATTCAATAAAATAAAAAAAACCATCAGACGTGTTGTCTGGGCGTGTGTCGCAATGGAAATGCAACATATAAAAAAGTTTAACAAACGCTCGACTTATTTGTGTATCTGTAATCATTATCCTTATCTTGTTCTCAGGCTCAAGTTTCTACTCGGCTAGCGACTACTGTATATGCGCCATATGCTAATGCATTTGCCAGTAAAAGTCCAAGACATTTGCGTATGATTTAAAATACTCATTTAACGGTAACAATGCGATTGCATTGAATGCGCAATTAGTTAGCTAACTAGACTTACAATTGCAGCTTAAGGGTAGGTTGGGCGTCTGTGTGACAGTTAATTGCTGGTACTTGCTTGAGAGAGAGATATGTATATATATGTGGACTTAAATGTTCATGCATATGTATGTATGCGTGTATGTATGTATGTAGACGCAAATTATAAATACTTAGCTGGCCACATTGTAAGGAAATGCCAAACACAAGCCACAACAACAACAACAACTCTCAAACTTTCACAGTATAGAGAGAGCGAAAGAGAGCGAAAGAGAGAGAGAGTGAGAAAGACCTCAGAAAAGGTCACCGCAATATGATCTGCAGTTTATGTATAGATATATGTATACATATATTTCTACATCTAAATTCGTGACTCTGCCTCGTAATGGGCACTTAAGGCAACAAAAAACACAGCCAAAGATAAAAAATGATAACCAGATAAAACTGCTGCCATTTAAGTCAGACACAATTTAAGTTAAGCTTTGTATATATTTCATGCGTCTTTCATTTGAAATTTCGACAAAATTCAACAATGTTCGCCAACTAACTATTTCTATTTTCATTACAGTAAGGAAGAATGACTTTTTTGTGTTGTCTATTTTTATATGCAATTTCATTTGGATTGCAATTATAGATTGGTGTTGGCTTTAGGTGTTGCCGTTGTTGGCGTTGGCATTTGGCTTAAAGAAACCAGTTTTGTCTGCTGTAATTGTTAGTGTATCTAAAAATAGCTATCAAGCTAATAGATTTCTCAACTGTCGATCGCATTTCAAATAGTATACCCTGTTGCCATAAGAATATCTTTTAGGGTATCATTAAATGATTGATCGAAAGCATTCAATTAAATAACTTGTACCAGAGACTGAGTCATCTAATACTTTTGGAGTTATCGATAAAACTCGAGAGCTACAAAGATCACATTTACCATTAAAATTCTCCATCAACAACACTTTGATGCATATTTTACATTATTTTTGTGCTCCGAAAATTGTAAAACAATTTACAAACAATCCTAGATTGTTTAAAAACTAATTATTAATGTAATGTTGGTTTGTTAACAGATCAATTTGTACTCACCATTTTGTAAGCAATGATTTTTTAACTAACTTATTGACTGAAATACTAACGGCCGGTTGTAGCTGTTAGTTTAACTGGTTGACAAAAGTCCGTTGGGCTCCGCAAACTGTGCCAAAATGTTTGCGAAACTTCTGGCCATGCCGCTTATATAGCCCCTTTTATTCACATTTTCCAAAAGGAGTGGGGGGAATGGTCGTTGGGCGGATTGTTGCGGTCTTCTTTTTGCATAATACGCGAAAGGCTGCTGCTGCTGATTACAAAGCGCCCCCAACTGTATAAATTATATGAATGTGTGGGTGTGTGTGTGTGTGTGTTTTTGTGTCTTTCTTTCCTTTTCATATCATTATGATTATGATTATGATTATGTGGCACGTTGATTAGAATGCGCTCTTATCACTTGTTGCTGCTGTGAATTAATCGTCTTCATCTTCTTCACATCATCAATGCAATTTGCCGACAGCTCAACTACAAAGGCAATGTAATACTGACATTATGACCGACAATTTACCCCGCAAACAATATATCATTAGACAGCAAGGACGATTCATTTATTATATGCACACATAAATATATACATATATGCACATCGAAATGCGCTTAACTCAACTACGTCAAGCTACTTGTTACTTTAGCCTTTGCAATCCTTTCACTTTCCAAGCAGCAGCCGTTAAGTTTCCAGTGCGGTTTTCTTTAGCGGGAAACAAGCTAAGGTTAACGATAAAGGATAATACTCAAAGCTTTAGTGTTGCGAGGCTTAGAAAAAGTTCATACAAAATCAAAAACTGTTGTTTTTAAATGTGGTTTCAGTTTAAATTTTAGTTAATTTAATTGCTAGAAAATATTTTTTTTAAATTAGTTTATAATGTATTTATTTACAAAAACATAAATTCCAGTATATATCCAAATGAACTGACTTAGCCATGATGGCCATGCCCTTGTCCATGACCATGCCCATGTCCGCCTCCGCTTCCACCTCCACCTCCACTTCCACCACCTCCGCCACCACTTCCAGCACCTCCGCCAACAACAATTGGCTTGACAACAACAATTGGTTTGACAACAACGGGCTTAACCACCACTGGCTTCGATTTGGAGAGCTTTGCAGACAAAGCGCTTAAAAGCTGTGCATGATTTGGCAGATTTTTTGTTTTCTCTGTGATTTTGGCAGTCATGCCGCTTATTAGCTGGGCAGGATTCGGCAGACTTTTAAGTTTGTCTGACAACATCTGTGCTGGATTCGGTAGATTTGTTAGTTTTTCACTTAACTTGGCAGACATCATGTTTAAAAGCTGCGCAGGATTTTGCAAATATGTGGGTTTCTTCATGTAAATGGTAGGTCCTTTAGATTGATCGGGAGTGGAGGGCGTGGCCAGGCCACAGGCCAGGCCAACTATAGCCAGCAGCAAAAGGCAACACTTGAACAGATCCATTGCTTGTGTGAAGCAGCTGGCACTGATGGCAAGCTATTTATGTTTAAACTACAAATTACATTTGCATGCAATAACTGTCGCTGCTTTTCGCTCATTGTTGTTTTGTTTTTTTTTTCTCTTGTTTTGTTTTTATTATCGCTTGGAAACTCCACAGACATATTGTTGTTGTTGTAGTTGCTGTGAGTGTTTCCCTTTCCTTTAAGTTGAATTAATAATGATGATGGTTTTGGGTAGAATTATTCAAAGATCGTAGCTATCCATCCAGTTGGCATTCAGTCAACGATTTAGACATGATGCCGTCTTATGTTCTCGGTTCGATCTATGTGGAATCTGAGATGGTTGAACACTTGACTCGCATTTCCAATGGGATTCTGCCTTATTTCAATTGCGGAAGTATAATTCAACGCTCCACATACTTTCATGCAGCAAAATGAATCATTGAATAACAATAAATGTAATGTTTACAATGTTTAATAACATTATTGTATTATTGTAGGTGTTGTTGTTAATATTACAAAATATTGATATAAATAATGTTATAAATAACATTATTGTAGGTGTTGTTGTTAATATTACAAAATATTGATATAGATAATGTTATAAATAACATTATTGTAGGTGTTGTTGTTAATATTACAAAATATTGATATAAATAATGTTATAAATAACATTATTGTAGGTGTTGTTGTTAATATTACAAAATATTAATATAAATAATGTTATAAATAACATTATTGTAGGTGTTGTTGTTAATATTACAAAATATTAATATAACTAATGTTATAAATATTGGATTATTTTGTGTTTGCGGCACGTGCACGTTTGAGTTCGTTCACACGTTTAAGTTCGCTCGCCTTAAAATCTCTACGCACTTTGCGCGAGGCAATATAGATGGTCCGCGTAAAAAGTTGTGATTGGCAGTATGGAATTGGGTCGTAGGTTCCCACGGGCGGCTCAGCGTCCCAATTTTCACTGCAAGTAACAAGCGGCACAGAAGAGCATTCAAAGTCCATTGACCATATCTTCTTTTCAAATGGTTCAGATGCTAGTACTAGTTCGGCACACAGCTTAGTATGAAACTAAAGTGAAAATATAATTTAGTTATTTTGTTTTTGAATTGCTATCGTAAACTAACCTCTATGTCTGCTGCCTCGACGATATGAGTGATGTTATATGGGCACCTAACCATTGTGCTTTTCGGATTATTATTGGCGCATCTAATAAGGTGAACGGCCAATCGGGTTTTAAGCACAACATGCTTTTTATCGTACTGGCATACGGTAAACTCTGGCCTCAACGACATTTTATTGCTTCGATTCAGTCTGAAAATTGTATATTAATAATATATTTTATTTTCAGTAAACATTTTCTTACTCTAATTTTTAGGTTATGAATTACCTGCGTTCCGTAAATCCCTTTTATTAACACCAAAAGCAACCAACAAGAATTGAAAAAATAGACGTGCTGAACAAAAAAAAAAAAATTTTTTTTTTTAAATCAATTTGCAAGAGCTTCTTCTGATCAGTGCTCAGTAGTGCTGCTTTACTGAATGCTATTTGGCTAATGAAGTCCCATAAGCAGATGCCTATGTATTTGAAGCTCAAGGCAATGTGATGGAGAAAAAATAAAAACTGACGTTAAAGAGGTCCCTAATGTCATTGCAGTGACAATTACGCGTTACTTAAAAATATTGTGACAAATTCACTAGTTATTCGACTGTGTAGCCCTGGAACTATTAACAGAAGCAAATAGACGTCAAAACAATAATTTTCGGCAAGTAATTATTTACCGCAAATGAAATGGACGAAAACGTTATTGTAATTAACGATTCGATAATAACTATTGAAAGCGACGCAGATGTAGAAGATGGCGAAGTCAAAGAAGCCGACACCGAAGACGAAAACATTGCCGCCAAATCGCAATTACTATCCCCCCAGCCCGCCAGTTCACCGTGGGAAACCAACAACCAAGTACAGTAAATATATAATTAGCTAAAGGAACAATATATTGAACTTATAATTTTTTTGGGCAGGATGACACGCTTATATTCAAAGTGCATTTTCGCCATAAAGATGACTATGAAAGTCTGCACGAACGTTTGCTTAACGTGTTAAACACAACATTTGCCGAAGACGAAATAGTGTTTAAGTTAAACGATACAACGCCAAGCATTAGTGCCTATCAAAAGTCTACAACTGCCGCACTGCCGAATGATGATCTCTTTCTTATTGACAAGGCGCCAACTGTTCGCCTTAATGCCTCCCAAGTGCCTTCATACAAGCGCTGCCACACCGATATTCTCGACGAGGAGACGCCGGAACGCAAAAAACTTAAAATTGAGGCAGTAAACAAGTGCTTCCGGCCAAAATTTCAATCGGCCTGCTTCAACTGCGGCGACACGGATCATTCACTGCGCGAATGTACACGACCGCGCAATCAATCGAGAATACAGCGTGCTCGCAAACGATCGACTTTTCGAGCTGATCGCTACCATGTGGATCCGGAGCAAAGATTTGCACACATACGACCGGGAAAGATTGGCATTAAAACTCGGCATGCCATGGGCTATAATCGTAACGAGCTTCCATTTATGTTCTATCGCATGCGTGTGCTAGGCTATCCGCCCGCCTGGCTCGAGGAGGCCAAGGTCCAAGGTTCGGGCATAGCTCTCTTCAATGCAGACGTGAGTATGATAGAATTACAGCATAGTCCAGACTTAGCTTTAACTCTTATATCAATTGCAGGGCACTGAGGTGCAGAGACCTGAGGAGGAGGAAGGCGAAGCCGATAGCTTTAAATATGATATCAATAAAATTATTGATTTTCCTGGCTTTAATGCGTATCCGGGATCTAAGTTCTATGATGTAAATAATGTTTGTAATTTTTTTTTGTACTAGTTTCTAAACTCAAACTCAAAAATCTCTTTGTAGGACTTTAAGCATCACAATGTGCCACGCTTGCAGGAGCAGCAGCTTAAGGCTAACTTTATCAAGTCTCTGGGTGATAACGTAACGAAGGGCTATAAACGCAAGAAGCTACTTGAATTGCCCACGCCACATAATGCCAGTCCCACAACGCAAGAGAGGGGCGCAAATCTAGTGGAGCACGACATGGATGTCGAAGATGATGACGATAACGATGCAATTCCACCACCCTTGCCTGCTAGCCCTATGCAAAATGCACCTCCGCCGCCGCCGCCACAAACGGAAGGAACACCAAAACGAAGTCCATCACCATCGATGGAGGATCTAAAGGCACAGCAGGAAGAGTTGATGCAGCAGCTGGAAACAAATACGTCATTAAATAAAAGCGACGTTGGAACAGTAGAGTCAAATTCATCCATAACAGAGACACCTGTCGCAGCAACAACAAAGAAACTTGACGAAACTGCTGCCGCAGCTAGCACACCGACAATCTTTAATGGTCCATCGATTGAGGGCACGCCCATAATTAAGTTTTCCGTTTACGACAAGTTGCCTGTAGGCGATAATTTTAAAGTGGGAGTCAGCGATGTTATTAATTTTGAGAATTTGCCCGATTCCACTGGCAAATATGAGCAAATGAAGGGCGTGCTCAAGAACGTACGCCAGCGAATGGAAAAGATACAAAATGATGACAACTAAGTGGAGATTGGCTATTCAATCAATTTTAATTGGCTTTTAATGTGTAAATACTCGGAAACAAATACATAACCGGACACTGTTTTTATCAACATACATTACATACATTTATAAGCTGTAATTTGTGGTGTTTTTGGTTTAAGCCAAAAAATGTATTTACCAATTTCTTTTGAGATTGCACGCAAGAAATAAAATGTATATGATATAAACATATATGTATAGTATACATCTATATATGTATTGTAGTATGTAATTCAGTAAGTTTGTACAAAAATTTGATATTGAGTAAATTGAAAGTTGTGTTAATTGAACTAATTTTTCAAGACCAAAAACACATACACACATACGTACACTCATAATTACTGCTGTTTTTTGGTTGTTTAATTTTTCAATTGCATTTACATTTGTGATTTGCTGCCTGTTGATATTTGGCAATTATATAGATATAGTTATAAATATATAAATGTATATATGTGTGTATATCGAGCCAAAAACAAAATGCAAGCTCCACAAGCATCACAGTGATCTCTTAATTGATGGCCGGCCGTGGCTGATGCGGTGGTGGCGCACCATCCGGGTTATTATCCCGACGACTGTTCTTGCTATTAGTGAATCGGCTCCAGGTGCTCGGATTCACAACGTACATGAAAATTGCCAGCAAAAGGAATGCAATTGCAATCCCAATATTATTACCGCAAAAGTCATCGGCACCAGCCTGGCCAGTAACACGTCCGCTCACTAAAGGATATTAAGTTTTTAGAAACGATCACTTTACTGCATTGACACTTACCATCAATGCACGAAGTATCTGTGCATGCATTCTGATTTTGGCGTATCTGTTGATAATCACAGTAATAATATGCAACATGAATATACTATACAAATGTTTAGAACTTACAAAATTGATTAGCCTTTGCATGGCCATTTCATGCGACCAAATGCATTCGCAGCCATCTAGTTCATCACCCATCTTGTATTTTTTGCTTGAATCTAACGCGGTCTCTGCGAATATATATGTACAAAAAAAAAAAACAACAGAAAATTGTTTGTTTACGTATGTATATAGAATAGTTGTTGAAAACTGACGTGGCTCTAATATTAAGAACTCACAACAGACATAGAGGAGAACAAAACACAACTGGCAAAAAACACAATGCAAAACGATACATTTTTTTCAAGCTGTAAATGTGCTCAACTGAAACGAATTTGTGTTTTTCTTCGTGAGAGAATTGAAACGCAGAATGATTAGAACTCGTAACTCTCCCAACACACTGATGGAGAGACCATTAATTATACTATGTACATACATACATAGGAATTCATATATTTAGGCATTTGCGATAAAGTCAGCGGCTAAGCAATTTTTGAACAACGCAAAAGTGTATATGTACATGTCATACATACATATTTATAAAACCCATATGCCAAACTGTATGCAAGAAGCTTTGCTTTCAATACATAATATTTGAGCGACCGTGACAAAAGCCTCAAAAAAAAGATTACAATTAAGAGCACTCAATTGAATACAACCGATTAACACATAATAAACAAAACCTAAATGATGACATATGTCCATATGTACATGCATAAACATACATATGTGTGGATCTAATTTCACGGGTTGTTTGTGTAACAAGTGTAGGTGATTGGAATATGTGTGCATACTTGCATACAGCTGCTGGAACTTTTAACATAAATATACACACACACAAACATCCATATGCATGTACATACTAATTTCCCTAAGCCCAATATGCTTACTTATACCAGTCTTACATGTAAACAGTCTTAAAAGCACTTTGTTACTTCGCTATTGTACTATAAATTTATTAATTATTCAACTCATTGCCAAGCTGACCTTTTAGTCCATGAAGTCACTTTCTTAATTGATTGTTTTGCTTTCTGTATTTGGACCTCTTCCAATGGAAGTTATGCAGCGGACGTAAACAAAGTGCAATTGTTTATGTTTACGTGCAACTAAAAACCAGTATAACAACATTTATTTCACTTGATTGTGTGTCTGATATTTACGTGAGTGTTTACTATTAATTATTTACATTTAATTTTTGTGTTTTAAGCTGTGCTTATTTATTTTAGCTTACACTATTTATTTTCTTACCAACTGGAATTGGAATGAGAGACACATATGGTAGTGTTGTGAAACGACTGCAACTAAAATGTACTGAAAAACGGCACTGCCAGCAACATTTAGGCATTAGTACTTTTAGTAACGTTCTTTTATTATTTAAATATCATGGGATGATTTATTTCGAACGCGACTTAAGCCCAGACGACGCGTCTTATTTGTGGGCGCGTAAATGGGCGATAAAGCCTCTTCACTGCGCCGCTTACCCACACGTGATCTCTGCACGCGTGGTGAATCCTGCGAACAGCTTCGATCTCTGATAATCCCATGCGGATGCGAATCGTCTTTAACATTTTCCATTCGACTAGGCACAGGTGTGCTGGTGGAGGCTGCCGTTGGTGCAAACCGCAGTCTAACCGGCGTTTGGCTTGCATCCGAGCTACAGTTCTCTGAATCCCTCTTAAGTTTGCGTCGCTTATTTAGCGACAATAGATTTCGACGCGTTATTATAGAACTCTTTGTAGCGCAGTCAAGTGGAGATAGCTCAGTAAGTTGCGTCAGTGAAGCTTCCGTCTCTGGCGTGCATTTAGGCGTCTCAAATGGCACCTCCAAAGGAGCCTTTAATGTGGCCTTTTGTAGGTGCTTTGGCGTCGCTGTCATCGGATAAACATTTTGGTTCGTTACAAATGAACACGTAGTGTTTCCAATGTTTGCTACACTAGTTGGATTGGGAATTTCGTTTACATCAGTTAAAACGTTTAAAGCCGCTTTAACCTTCTCTTTTCTCAAGTCTTTGCTTGTAATTTCAAAAGTTTTTGGTAAACTCTGCAGCGTTGTTTTTCTCAATTGGATCTCTTCTAAATGATTGCAGTTCGTTTCCAAATCAGTCATCAGCTCTGCAGCCTTTTTGAGCATCTCCTCAGACAACTTAATTGATTTTTTTGATGCAGTGCAAAAACCAATTGTTTCTGCAATTTCAAAATTAAGATTTGTATCGTTAGCTTCCATTATTTCCCCGGAGTAGGTTGCTTTGACATCAGCAATAAGTTGAGCAGCTTCTATTTGCTTCTCTTCCGAAACTTTGATTGGTTGGTTTGATGCAGTGTGAATTTCAGCATATTCTTGCCTATGCGGAGGCGGACAGTCTATTAAATCGACTTTATCCAACTGATTGTAATCTGTTTCCAAATCAGACATTAACATTGCTGCCTTTTTTTCCATCTCCTCTGATAATTTCATGGTTTTATTTGAAGCAGTACGAAATTCCAGGTTTGCTGAGCTTTCAGAATGAGGTTTTATAGCATTAATATTTTCTTGGGAATAGCTTGCTTCCAAGTCTTCCATTAGTTTTGTAGCTGCTGCATGTTTTTCCTCGGAGATTTCAATTGCCTTGTTTGAGGCAGTGCGAAAATCGACCTGATCGGATATGTCCATGGGTTGCCATTCGCTGAATGCAATCGCATCCAACTGATTGCAATCATTAGTATCTTTTTCCTCATGCTTTAAGCTATTTGGAATGTCCATTGGCTGCCATTCACTGAAGGGAATCCCTTCTAGCATTTCATAGTCCGCAGCATTCTCTTCGGGTTTGTGCCGATTATTGGCTTCTATATGCTTTTGCTGCGTCACTGCAATGGTCTTGTCTGATGCGTTTTGGAATCCAGAAGTTTTATTTAGCTGGTTGCAGTAATTTCCAGCACCTTGTTGAGTTGCAGCATTGGAATCCAAATCGGCCATCAGCATTGCTGCCTTTTTTCGCATATCCTCCGTTAATTGCATAGTTTTATTTGATGCCGTGCGAAATTCAATGTTTTCTAAAATCTTAGAACGGTGATTTCCATCATTTAAAGCTTCTTGTTGATTTTGAGTAAAGCTTGCATTCAAGTCGGCCATTAGCTTGGCAGCTTCCTCTTGCTTTTCAGCTGTGACTTCAACTTTCTTATTTGAGGCAGTACGGAATTCGACGGCATCTGGAATATCTATGGCCTGCAATTTATTGGATGTATCAGATGTTACTTCAGCTCTCAGATTAGTTTGGTTTCTTGTTAAATTTTTTATGTCTAGGTGCTGCCATTCACTTAAAACAATTCCATCCAGTAACGCTTTTGTGGTTTCTTTTTCCTGCGATAAATCCTTTGCATTCATTTTAGTTACCTTTTGAGGATTAAAATCTCCATCAAACCAATCCCCGCATAGATGTGTATCTAAAATAAAAATTAGTTAAATAATATTGCGACTTTTCATTTATATGACCTTACTTACCTTTTGAATTGTTTTCATTACTTGGAATATTTGCCGATACCATTCGCGTTCTCTCATCGAAAAGAGAAAATTCTGTATTGTCTGTATTCAAAAAAGTATTATAATAATCATTTGTATAAAGTGCTCTGGATCTGTTTACCAATTGTTTTACTATCACAGTTATCATCGAAATATTTGCATTGCTCCGTGTTGCCAATGAGATAGCCAATTTCTTCCAAAACATCGGTTGCATCATCTTCTAACTCGTTGTACTTTATAGGTTCCAAAAGCGTAGAATCCTTGATTTCCATTTGCATGTCACGCAAATCAACCGATGTGTTTGCATTGCTTTGTTGAGTGAAAAATGCGCTAAGATTAAAAAGATTCTCACAAATTTTTTGTGAGCAATTAACATCAAAGTTGCAGTGCGTTGTTGTCGGCACTTGTGTGGTAAAATCCTCTTGCACCGACAGTCCAGAAGAGCAACTCAAGCGATCATCGTCATCATTTGAAGTTGTAGCTACTGGTGATCTTTTAATGACCACATGGCGAGAATATGTTTTGATTTGCGTATTCCGAAAACGAAACCAAGGTAGAGCATCATCGTATGTGGAAAGGTCCTCTTCAACATAACTGGGGGATCCACAAAAATCGTTAAATATCTCTTGCACAATGCTTATCGGTGTGCTCAGAATATGTTCGGTAATTTTGCACTCGTTCTCCGTTTCTCCATGTTCCAATGGCAGTTGGTCATTTTGGAGCAGGAACTGAAGTGAGTTAAAGTTTTGGGAGGGAGGTACAAGGCGCTCTCGCACTGGCTCTTGTTGGGCGCGCAGGCAGTCTAATCGGTCGGCTACAAACAGCTGTGCCTCGCGCAGCTCAAGGCAACTGTCCAAGTCACCAAGATTTGCGATTTCACATTGCAACTGCGTTTCAGTTATCGGCTTAGCTGTACAAGTTTTCTGTCTACGTGAGTAGGACCTCTTGGAAGAGCGTTTATTTTGGTTTGTTGGACTTGCATCTATGCTATAATTGTTAGCTCGATCATCCTCTTCCATGATCAGCATGCAAATCCATGCCAAATTTGTTTGTATATAATCTACACTTATCGATAGCAATTTTCAGTGCTGCACACTACAACTTTTTTTCTAGCATAATTTTAAATATCGTCTTTGCCGCAATGCATATCGATTGCTTTTTATTAACTTCGATTAAAACTACTGAACAGCGCTGTCAAGCTCTGCTGTTGCGGTCTTATCGATAATACTTATTAGTTTGTGTGATTTTTAGGTGCAGTTTAGTCAGAATTAGAGGTTGCCATCCTTAAAAATGGGGATATCGACGGCGGTGTTGCGAACCCAGCTAATGGGCTTAACAAACTTCGTGGGCACACACAAGGACCAAGCGGACAAGTACCGTCAGCTGCTTAAAAGTGTTCTGTCGAACACCGGTCCCGAACTGATCGATACTCTTAAGCTCTTTGTGGAGGCTATTGTCAACGAACATGTTAGCCTGGTGATCGCTCGCCAGATACTGAACGATGTGGGTGTTGAGCTAAGCAAACTTCCCGACGACATGTCCAAGCAGCTGTCCCACTTCACACTGGAAAAAGTTCATCCACGCGTCATTTCATTCGAGGAGCAGGTGGCCGGCATACGCTTCCATTTGGCCAACATCTACGAACGCAATCGGCAATGGCGCGATGCGGCCACGGTCCTTGTTGGCATCCCCTTGGAAACTGGTCAGAAACAGTACTCCGTAGAGTGCAAACTGGGCACATACTTGAAAATCGCACGTCTCTATCTGGAGGATAATGATTCGGTTCAGGCCGAGATGTTCATCAATCGGGCTTCGTTGCTGCAAGCCGAGACCAACTCTGAAGAATTACAGGTGACAATCCAATATAAATATATTTGCTTGTTATTTTCACATAACGGAAGTCGTTTTTCTTGCATCAGGTTCTTTATAAAGTGTGCTATGCCCGCGTTCTGGACTACCGTCGCAAATTCATTGAAGCTGCCCAACGTTACAACGAACTGTCCTACCGAAAAATCGTGGACCAAGGTGAGCGAATGACAGCATTAAAGAAGGCACTAATCTGTACAGTGCTGGCATCAGCTGGACAGCAGCGCTCTCGCATGCTGGCAACGCTTTTCAAGGATGAGCGCTGCCAACATTTACCAGCTTATGGTATACTAGAGAAGATGTACTTGGAGCGTATAATTCGACGCTCTGAGCTGCAGGAGTTTGAGGCACTGCTGCAGGATCATCAGAAGGCTGCCACACCGGATGGGTCGTCCATATTGGATCGCGCTGTTTTTGAGCACAATTTGTTGTCTGCCAGCAAACTGTACAATAACATCACGTTCGAAGAACTGGGCGCTTTGTTGGACATACCCGCTGCCAAAGCAGAGAAAATTGCCTCGCAAATGATTACGGAAAGTCGAATGAACGGACACATTGATCAAATCTCTGGCATTGTTCACTTTGAGAATCGCGAACTTCTCCCGCAATGGGATCGCCAAATCCAGTCTCTCTGCTACCAAGTTAATTCCATTATTGAAAAGATTGGCACCGCTGAGCCCGATTGGCTGGATAAACAGAACTGAGCATTCGAGAAGGCTAATCATTACTAATCTACTACACTGAAATTATCATCATATGACATGAATCTGTAGTGCGATAGCTGATACTGTCTGGTCAAAGTTCGACATGTTTTATATATACTTTAATTACATGTAAATTTCATTTTGAATTTAAGAAATAAACAATATAAAATGATCCCATGGATCAACGCAAAAACAATGCATCACAATCGAATTTAAATATAAATTCGATCTTCATGAAACATGTACATACATACATATATTCACAATCGTAGCATTTCTATTCGTATAATTCACAAAAAGTCTCTGTGTATAAACATTTTGAAATCTTAGACAACTAGCGGAAAGTTTTGCTTTTGTATACAATACAAATTACAAAGATAGACAGTGTACATTATATATAAATATATATGTTTTATATAATACGCAGAATGCGTATCAGTTTAACTTGAAAATTTAATAAGTTTTCCTCTTACTACCCAAGCCTTCAATTCCAAAAAAAAATAAACGCAGCTCAGTGCAACGTCTGCTTTCCATTTAAATTAACTAAGTCTTAACTTACATAATAATAGGCTAATTACATTTAAGAAAATTTAACTAAACAAAATGCAAAACACTTGCTCCTTCAACAAAAGCAAGGCTTTAAAACAATTTGCTGAAAACATCTATTTAAAAAACACATTGCCCATTCCGCACGATTCACAGAAATAATCCCAAAAAATTTTAGGTGGTGACTTAAGACTTAATAAACTTAAAACTAAGCGTAAAGTCATCCCTGCGTATTCGCCGAGGTCTCCTCGTTTAACTGCATTTGTGCAAGGGTGCGCACAACGACGCCGCGACTGACCGGCGTTAATCCTTGGCATAGGCCAACGACAGCGTCCAGCGCCACATCCGGACAATCCTGAAAGGATAAACAGAATGTGTTACTAGGAAAAAGCAAACGTATAAGACAAATGAAAGCTACCTCAAGCATTTTCGATATCGTCGAAATAATGGCATCTCGCCTCACAGAGTTAACATTTTTGGACACAATTGATTCGGTGTTTATTTGCTCCTGATACCAGTTAACCATTTCTTCATTCTTGTCCCACAAATACGCCTAGAAAACGATACAAGCTTTAAATCTGTTTTGTTTAAGTGTTGCCGTCGAATCACTACCTCTGTGGCGCCCTTATCCTCAACTAGCCAGCGTCGCAGCATCTGTTTGGCCTGGCCAACAGAAAGATTGTCCTGTGCACGCAGTATCTTCTTGATGTGCGCATCCTCGAGCAACAGACGACGCAGACGCCAGTAGAGCCAGCGACGAGATTCGCGCCACGGCACAATCTCACTGATGCACTGCTTCTCCAGCATACGTTCGGGCGTGTCGTGAAGATCGGCAAAATGCACAGCAACTGAGTGGTAAACATGCATCAGCACAGAGATACGTGACTTGATCTTCTCATCCAGCAGACCAGCCTTTACCTTGTCACCAGCGGCTACGGCTTCGTCGTGCTCTTGTTTTAGCTAAGATTTTACAAAATGTTACAATTATCATTTAAGTAAAAGTACAAAGCTTTCCAAACTTACTCCAATTGTGGTGCCATCCAACCGATAGATAGTCTTAATGAGGTCCTTTTCTTTGTACTTGATTTCGACAATGCCCTCGGGTTCTAAAACACCGCCACGAGCTTCTGGGTCAGCATAGGTTTCCATGTAACGCGGATTGATTAGAGAATCGAGCACGGCCCAAGCGCCACCACGCAGCTCAGCATTGGGTGGCAAATATATGAGCACTGGCTTCTTGTACTCGCGCAGTCCGTCCACAATGTAGGCGCCGAATTTAACAATTTGCTCGTACATGTCCTTCATGCCGCCGGAGAAGCCACGCCAGTTGGCAAACACAATCAACGGCAGCTCCTCACGTCCGAAATCCTTAATTGCTTGCGCCGTCTTGTACGAGGAATCCGGATACCACACTTGACCTGCCTGCTGCAGTGTCTTGGCCTCGGAATCCAAATTCGCTGGATCTGCGGGCATTTCAACCTCAACAGTGCGAGTCTCAACGGCTATAACACCGACTGGGACACCACCAAGACGCGCGCGTCCAGTGACGACAGTTTTAGCCCACGGTGCCATAATCTCACTCCAGGAATCGCGATCAAAGAATCCATTCTCCCATTCATTGCCATTGACGGGATTGACACGACCGGCAAGCATCCATCGAGGGTCATAGGGCGATTTGGTGGGCATAAAGTCTACGGGACGATCGACGCGATCGCTGGGCAATATAATTGGCAAATCGCAGCCAATGTAGGCGGGAATGTAGGAGAGCCAGTCCAGAATAGTGTACACACCGTCCAAATCAATCGATTCCGTTTTGTGCGTGACACCATTGTTGTACATAATTTGAACGCCACCAAGCTGATTATTCGAGGCATAAACCTTGCGGCCAAGCAACTAAAAAAAAAAAAGGTGAAATTCGAAGCAGAATTCATTAACGAACTTTCTAAATTGATTATTCATTATGATATTACCTTGTTCAAAGCAGCATAACCGGTAAGAATAATATGCGAATTATCAATTTGGATGACACGCTGACCCAGACGCACAACATACGAGCCAATGCCGATCGTGCGACAGGTGACCATTGCAATGGTTACAATCTCCTCATACGCCTGCGACGTTTCACCAGCAATGAGACCAGCATAGCGTAGATTCTCAACACCCAGACCATCATCCTTGCCAATGATGTCGGTAATCTTGTAGCGCTGCTCGCCCTCATCTTCAATCAAAATGGCGCGCACTGAGTTTAGATTGGCGACTTTGGCATAATCTTCCGTGGACAAGTAGAGATATTTGAAACCCTTGTCTGGCTCCTCAGGGTCTTCCCATGCTATCTTAAACATGGCTTTCACCTCCTCGGCAAGACCAATGCGTGCACCGCTGTTAACGGATATGTAGATCTGTGAATGAAGTAAAGATTTGATAAGTCTGAGTTTAGGTTAAACGAGAGTAAAGCCTGCTTACCCTGGGCACTTTAAGTTGACGTGCCAGCTGCGATGCCTTGGCAAAGAGCACATCCTCTTTGATGCCAAAGGAGCCGATCAAATATGTCAAATCATTAGCAATCACAATAATCTCGCGACCAGCCGGATATTCAGGTGTGGCCAGCACAATGCGCCAAGCTACCATTCCACACTGAAAATGGGAAAATTAATTTGACTATTATGCTAACTCGAATTTTGGTTGCATGCTTACATTATTCTCTCCTGGCAGTCGTTGCAGTTCAACCAGATTGTCATCCTCTAAAACCAACTCCTTGCACTCCATGAGAATCTTATCGGGTATGCGTATGTCTACTGTCGGTCTTGCCTTCGAGAACTCCTTCCAATGACGTTCAGTCATTTGGCGGAACATATCTGGCATATCGTAGACATAAGTTGTACCATTCGATTGCGCCTGGAAGCGTTTCTGCTGCAGGAAATCCTTGGTCATATAAGGCGTCGAGATGGGATGGCCATGCAGTGCGCCCTGCTTATCGCCATAGGCCTTAAACTTGATCTGAAAGTGAAAAAATCAAAGATTAATAGAGCAGCTAACGGTCATGTTGAGTTATCGACACTTACAATGCCCGTTTCAGGTTCAGTTTGTTCCGTGTACATGGAGATGTCCAGAAAGTAGCCCGAATCGTTGGCAATGCACAGACGCACTGCTTGAGTGGGTGATTGTGGCGACTGGCGGATGACCATCTTGAGTTCAGCTTGGAGAACGCGCAGTTTCCAGAGACGTGGTCCATAGCGCATGATCATCTTGGTCACAGACTCCTCAATTTTCGCCGGATCCATGATGACAGTTGGCACAAAGTTCAAGAAGATGTGATTACAATCCGTGCGCTTAGCATGAGGATGCGAGAAGGCCACCTCCAATTCATCCATGGCCTCGAGCAGGACACGCTCCCCTTCATTTTGCAGATACTCAAACGATGCTTCCTTGGTGATCAGATCCGAATGCCGAATGATGGAACGTATAAAGAATCGATAGTCTGTGACTTCTTGACCCTTGGATACCTTAGCCCGACCCAAATACAAGTGCATCTTTTGATTGGCTGTTGGCAATGCCTCCAGATCATATGTCTTCATGCGATTCAGCTCCAAATGGAAAGCCGAAGCAGGCTCCAAATGCCTATAGATACGATCCTCCTCGAAATTATCACGTGCGCGGTAAGTGAAGAACTTGGGGAACTGACGTTTCTTGAGAGCTGCAAATGTAATGCGGCGTATGCGCCGCTGGAAAAGCTCCTCGTTGTGCTCGTTGCAATAGTTGCCAAAGATCTGTGACATTTGCACATCATCCAATTCACCCGTCTCCCTCACCGCAACACTGATAATGTGTATGGGTTCCGTGGATTTGGCCTCTTCGGCAGCATTGGCTCTGGTGATGGGATCAGAGAGTGAGACATTGATAGACGTGCTATGACGACTATCAGAAATGGAATCCACTGCTTCTACAGCCTCTAACACTTTAGCATTGACCATTGCCGGCGATACGAAATCTTCCAATAGATCAAGTATTTCATCGGAGTACATGGAGAAATGCTCAAAGGAATCAAATGCCGCAATAGCGCCCGTACGCACACAGGAACTGCCTAACGTCTCAACAGCGGCCTGATCTAACCCTTCCGGTGAGCTCATGCGCGAGAACAAACGGTTTGGATGCGCTGTTGGCAACAGGAACTGGAAATGAACCAGCGGCAATCCACCGGAAAGCTCCAAATGCTGCAGACAGGTCAACTCATAGGAGGTATAGGCACGTCTCACATACACCTCGAGGGCTGCATTACATACAGCTCGATTGGAGTGATAGAAAAAGTCATGCAGAATATCAAAGATCGATGTCTCCGACTGAATCAAACGTTGTAGATTCTCCGGATGGAAATCATGACCATACATATCAACAGCCGAGAGGAAAATGGACTCCATTTGATTGTGACGCAACTCATAAGCTGGCTGATGAGCAGCAATAAGGACTTGGCGGGATCGCAACGCAACTCTTGAATGTTCCGCACGATTCAATGAAGTCAACTCACTCAATGTATTGGCCAGCTCATCGGTTAGACCGGGTTCATTGGCCCACAAATGATCGATGAGCAGGGTGACGAGAAGATTCTTTTTAGCCACTTGCGAGTGCGAGAATATTGTGTTGACAACCGTCAACATATCGTCCTTATTACGCTCCCGAACTAAGCCCACACATTTGTCATAATGTCCATGCTGGAACTGAGACTCGACATCGTAGTATTGACGCAACAGCTCATGAACTGCAGCCTTCATGCGTCCACGTATGCCATTCCTATAGCGCTGCACCAGCTGCACAATGCTCTGAGTGGTCAGGAAGAAGACATCACGATCGGCACGCTTCTGCAATGTTGCCGCATGGCTATCAATGACGCTGGCAATCTGCTGAGATGGAAATTGTGCGAGGACACTTGTGATATTTCTCTCATACAGTGTCATCAGTTTGCGTATCTTCTTCTCCACGGATATCGGTATGCGACCAGAAATGGAAGCAATTACCTCCTGGAGCTCTAGTAGGGGTAGCGAGGGATCCCTCAGACTCTGCATAAACTTTTCAATGATGTCGCGCAATCGTTGAGCATTATAAGGTTCTGGAAGGCAATATCCAGCCAATGTGTTTTCCAATATACTTTTATACGTATTATGCACACGATTAAGTTTCTCAGGAATTGGTGGATTTTCGGGTTGAGGGAATTGACTCTTGCAAGGCTGTGCTTTCGTTACCAGCGAGGGATCATCGAGTTCGAGGTGACCCAGAAGAGTGCCCGCATCCAATACAGCACCGGGGCGACGCACAAATGTGACGGTACCCGCTTCCAGGGATGTAAGTGTCATCACCATTTTCATCACCTCAATCTCGGCATAAGCTTGACCCTTACCCACATGTGCACCATCCTCCACAATCATATTGATGAGCTTACCAGCCGATGGACTGCGCAATAGCGAGGGATCATTCTCCTTCTCAAAGACACACGTCTGATTGCCAATAACAATGCGATAACGATCCACCTCCTCCTTCATATAGGTGGTGTACGACGCACCCTCCAGGGAAATCAGTAAACCACCATCCGACAGACGATGCACCTCAATCTCCTTGAAGGAGTTGTTCATGAGCAGGAAATAGGAATTGAGTCCGCTTTTGGCCGCCTGCACTTTGTAGCGTAGTCCCCCGTTAATCAGCTCTACATCTATTACATTCGTCAGTGTGTTTGCCGCCTGGATTTGACCCTTCTCCAGTGAGATCTGGAAACTGTTAAACGACTCCGTTATTTGACGATCCGCAATATGCAACGCTCCACACATGACTCCTAACAGGATGTCCGGCTTCTCCGATTGCATGCGCTCTGCAATCAAAGCGTCTAACCAGGCGGTATCTATGCTATTCTCTAGAAAACGATTCGTCTCCAGCAACGTTATCAGGTACTCCACAGTGGTACGGAAATCACCACGAATAGAGAGCTCTTTAAGGGCAATCACAAGGTTCTCACGAGCCTGCTGACGATTCTCACCCCAGGAGAAACAATGGCCAAACTGTGAGTCTGCAAACTCATGCAACCCTCCAGAGGCAGCCACACTAAAGTAACCCCAAACGTTTTTGCTCGAGCGGAAGTTCAATTCTTGCACTGTGCCGGAGCTCGGCTTGAAACCTTCATCGGGATTCTCGCTGGTGATGCGCGCAGCGATAACGTGTCCTGAGGGACGTGGTTTATGCGGCGGGTTCTCAAAATCAATGACCGTTGAGCCCCATGGAGATTCACCATACAGCATCCGTATATCCTTAAGGCGGTAGAGCGGTATTCCCATACCAATCTGCAGCTGGCAGGCGGGCAAATTCACATCGGCAACCATTTCCGTACACGGATGCTCCACCTGCAGACGAGGATTCAGCTCCAGGAAGAAGTATCTGCCCTCGGGATCGTACAGATACTCAACGGTACCAGCGCTCACATAGCCAACCATTTTAGCCAGACGCACAGCCGCCTTCTCCATGTCTTCGAAAACCTCCTCGTGTGCCACAATTGCCGGCGCCTCCTCAATGATCTTCTGATGACGTCGCTGTATAGAACAATCACGCCCAAACAAACTGATTGCATTGCCATACTGATCCGCCAGCAGCTGTACCTCCAAATGACGTGCACCACGTGCAAGTTTCATCACAAATATAGGAGACCCCGGCACCTCAGCCTGCACCTGCCGAAACAGACTAGGAAACTCTTCTGCGGTGTCCACACGTCTTATACCCTTTCCACCGCCACCCTCAGAGGCCTTTATCATCACCGGAAAACCTAAAAGACAATTAAAATATGTCAGTACGAGCTTATATTTGTGTATTTTGTGGTATTTTAAAATGGGGAAATGATAAACTGTACAAAAATGTTTAACTCAAAAATTATTCAAAATGTTAATATAAAGTCATTTTCTAGGGGCCAAAAGGCCTAATTGGTTATTCAAATTGGTTGAGCAGCAATTTTTCTTACCAATTTTGGCAACGGCTGCTAGGCCCTGCTCTGCATTGGAAACACATCCGCGGGCAAATAGTTCACTGGATATCTTAATCTTCTTGCCGCTGTACTGCGCCTTCAACCCCGAGCCGGACCAGGGCATCGTTGGTATATCTGCCGTTTGGGCTACTATCGAGGAGGCCACCTTATCGCCCAACGCCCACATCGCACGCTCCGGTGGACCAAGGAACACAAGGCCTTCCTTGTGCAAAAGCTCCGGCAATTTGGGATTCTCCGATGCATGACCCCAGCCCGCCCAGACGGCCTTTAATTTAAAGCATTAACGGTGATAAAACGCTTATTAAATAGATAAGGAATACGTATTGGGAAAACATTTTTTGCTGCCGGCATGCTTAAAATCAAAATTGGGGTGCAGTGTGAAAATGAATTAGGTAGCATTTCAAGCATACTGAAAATTAAATATTTTGCTGATTAAATAAATTAAAGTTTTTTCTGTTTACTTAATGTTATGAAAACCACATAGAAAGGTGATTCTTCCTTTTATTTACTTTAAAACGATTTCAAATGTTTCATCAATAAATTTTTGTAGGTTCTATTCTGACGTACTTTAGAACATTGAAAGTGATGCAATTGACAGTTCAAATTGTCGTTAAACTAGGCAGTTGTCACGCATCTATGACTTGGATAATGAAAAGTTAAGATTTAATTAACTCTTTAATGTTTGCTTAGCTTTATCAATCAAATAAGTGTTTGCTAAAAGGCAAGCACACACAAACACACAGGTTATGCCCAAGTTTGATATTTTAGGGACTGTAAACGTACGATCCACTTGGCTTGAGTGTGTATTGCGCTGGTAAACACAAATCGTACGATGTGTGTTTGCCAAGTATTTTGAGTAGATGGTGGTGTAGGTCTAGAGAGCGGAACCTGAATTAGAAAAAAAAAAAATAATACATACCTGCACTTGAGTGCGAAGTGCGATATCGACAATGAGCTCAACATTCGCATAGTTATTGTTATTGGAACCACCGGGCACTGGCACATAATGATCAGCCATTTTGATGTATTCGGCATTGGCCTTTAGATCCTCGGGCGTTACCATTACCACAAAGCGTACAGCTCGCTCGTTCTTGAACATTTCGTAGGACCAACGACGTATGGAACGCATACACTTCACCGCTGCAATTCCATTGTTAGCGATTAGAACACGATTGATGACACGTGTACCACCGAAACGTTTCACAAACTCCTCCGTTGTGGCAATGTGAAAGTCGCGATCCTGATTACGATCCTGGCCCAAGCCGGTGCGCGACATGCTGGGTCTGTGAATTGTACCAATTGTTGTTTGTTAGTGAAAGATTTGGCTTTTGATATATTATTATTAATATTAGCAAGAGGTGCGAGATCACACTTAAACAAATCATACACTGACTAATCACACGATTCCTCAGAACATCGAATTATTTTGGAGTTATTGATCTTTTTGTTTTATTAAAGATAGCTTTAAAATAAAAGCACTTTTTTAAATAAATCGTAATCATTTTTAAATCACAATCGTAATCATTTATAAATCACAATTAATCTCAAATTTTTTAGCACAGTGTATCATTTTCGCTGGGGGTCAATGTTAGTCAAGAGCGAGCGAGATAGAGAGAAACTTAAGTTAACAAAATACAATAAAAATGAAGAAGCAGCAACAGCAAACTGACGGAATTTACGAGGCATTTTGGCAAACCGGTTTAGACAAATTAAAAAGTTTCCTTGAGCTGTTTCATTGTAAAGCTAATTTACATTGTTTAGCTTAAACACGATTGCTTTCTCTCTCGCACTCACTCAGTCGCGCTCGATGTGGCATATGGAGGACGAATTTTGCATTTTTATACATAAGTCAATAATTGACTTGCCATATTAAGATTTAATAATGCGTGATATGTTTATGAAAATAGTTTCTAGCTCATTTACTTAAGGGTGCCGCCGGTGGTTGGAACGCTCAGCAGTGCTGGCATTGAGGAATAGTTGCTGTTGTTGTTGTTTTCATTAAAGCTGTCATTTAAGATGCTATTGTTGTAGACAGTTTCATCGCTGATACTGCTGTTGTTGCTGTGGTTATCAGTGCTGTTGCTCTCCTCAATTGCAACAATATTGGGTATAACCATTGGCGCATTACTGCTATCCACTGCAGTAGAAGATGTTGTTGATGGCAGGAGCTCTTCACCGGTTTCGACAAGGACAAAACGTTTGCTGGCGCGACGCTTTAACATTTTAGCAAACGCAATAAAGGCCAAGATCATTCAAGTCTAAAGTTGAAGTTTTTTTTTATATTTTTTATCGGTGTAAAGTGCACCCTATCTAATTACACTTTTGCTTTTTCAATTCGCATACATATACATATGTATATTATGCAAGCATGTGTTTTGTTTTGTATAAAATATGACTAATCAACATGCAGTGTGACTTTCACCGTATTAAAACTACAACACACACAACACTAAGATATAAACTAATGGCCAGGCGGGTCAGCTGAAGAGCGAAATCAAAAATTTACACGCAAGCAGTGAGCTTAAAGTTGCTGGCAACCGACGGGCACGGCAAGTGCTTTAACACTGACAGGCCAGCAGTGACTTCGCCAGCTTGAAAGCCTCTCCACAACAAGAATAATTTAATAAGATATTGACGCTGACGTCGTTGCTCATACGACCCATTGAACAAACAGAGAGTTAAAGATGACAGAGCGAGAGAGAGCGGTAGTTAAAACACGCACAGAGAGAGAGAGAGAGAGAGCGCGTATTAGATAAATTGAATTGGTGCTGACAGCGGATTTATTTTTTGTTATGAATGAGAAAGATAAAAAAACAACAAAGAACTCAACAACAATTCTTCACACTAGCTGTCAAGTGCAGTTGCAGCTTTAGCACCCGCTCTTGCACATACTCTCGTTCTCTCTCTCTCTCTCTTTTGTTGCTGTGGCTCTTTTGAAAGCTTTTCAAGATATACAATTTTTTCTCAGAGATTGCACTTTTGTTTGTTTGTTTTTTTTTGTATGTTGCCATCTCTTTCTCTAAAACTCGCGCGATTTGTTTGGCGTGGTGAGCCCCCAACAAAATTATGACGTAGTTAAAATTTGTTTGGCACGTTTTATGGTTGTTGCTGTTATTGCACATATCGTTTTTCTCACCTTAGACGCTTGCGTCGCTCGGCAATGTCTCCATTCTGTGAGATATCACTTTGCATTTTCTGCGGAAATTGATCGCCAGCTTCGCCTGCTTCTACTATCGCCTCCTTCTCATCGATTTCATCGCCCACCTTTTAAATACAATATTAAAAAATAATAATCTATAGTGGTGTAATTGTAATAGCCTACCAGAAAACTTGGGCGTTCGCCATCTGTAGTCGTTTCGCCGCTTGTTGCTGCTGACTCTTGTTCGCTCATTTTGTTGTTGTATTTGGCTTCAATATTATTGTTATTATTGTTATTGAGATTAAAACTGCTCTGATCGGTTAATGCGTTATCCTTCAACTGCTCACAGAGGCCATCTACTGCATCAGCTTTAAGGCTCTCGCTAGAGAACTTAACCTTTTTTATGCACGATTTAGGGAATCGTTTTGGCTGCTGCTGTTGTTGTTGTTGTACCTGCTGATCGCTGCCAATTTGTGTTGTGCTTATTGTTGCTGACGATGTTGTTGCTGGAGCCGCAATAACGCTGGAGTTGCCTGTAAAATAAAACCGAGAGAATATTGTTAGCTCTAAAAGGTTTCGAATCATTTACTTGTGATGTGCTTTTAGGGGATACCGTTTATTGTCGAACAGTGTTGCCATGTCAGCTTTTTTCACGTCAACGATTTATATGTTGATTATTATTTTAAGAAGAGACATTAAACAAATTGAGCATTTACTGATAAGCATGCAAATGGATTATATGATTGATGACACTGTCAAAAATGCTGTTATAAAGACAACTCAGGCATATTGCCAGTTTTGAATCTCTATGATTGTTTTAAATTTGGCAGCACTGTTGTCAAGCTTTAAATGATTTACATAGCGAATGCCATTCTTATGATTCTTACAATTGTTTTTGTTGTTGTTGTAAGTCGAGAGTGGTGGTGGTTGTGTTGTTGTTTCTCTTTCGCCGCCACGTTTGCGACCAAAGAGCAAGTTCAACAGGTATGCAATAATCGCCAGAGTGATTAATAGTGCGATAAACATTGGCTACACATCCAAATAAAAGCTAAAATTTTTGATGATAGTGCCACTTAATATATATATATAATCTTACAATAGGTTTTTTTTTTCTTATTTGTTGCAAAAATCTATACACGTGTATATTAAGGTCAGCAGGTCAACTGAGTTCAACATTTTAAGCCATCAATATTTATTGGTTTTCGAATTTTTGTGTGCCAAAACAGAGCTAAAAATACTAGGCATATTAAAATATATAATTACGGATAACCCCGTTTAATTAGTTGGCAAATTTTTGTGATACTCTTGATAATTTTGCTAACGAAAACGATCATATCAACATATGACATTGTCTCATATATATTCAGTTACATAATAAATTCATGCAATCTTCTTATAGCGAGAGACTTGGGCAAAATTGTGTTAAGATAAGAACAGAATATGACAAAAGTAGCGTGAAACTGTCTAAAATCCGACACAGGATGTTTAATTTCATCAACAATATGTTTAATCAACACTCAAATTAATACTCTTTATTTATAAGTCGTTGAGTAAAAAATATTTATTTTTAATTTCCTTTAAGTGGGTACACTGGGGCACTACGCATTTACAAAGAAGACTTGAAAAACAAAATTAAAAAAACCACAGGTAGGCTTTGTTGCTATGCAAATGAGATTTACATGTATATACATCTATATAGATATGTACATATATGTATATAGGAAGAAGTCATTGATTCAAGCTTTACAATGTGTAAGTGTGCCAGGCACAAATTCTAGGAATATACTTATAGAGCACCAAGTGCAATCATGCAATTTAAAAGTACTTTCAGATTAAAACTATTGCTATATTATATACAGTTAATATTGTAAATTGAAGACGTTCAACTATATATTTTATATTTTATGGTGTTATATTTTTGCAAAAACATAAAAAGTTAATTTGGTTGATTTGATTATGTTTTGACTTTTTTTTACCACGCTTTGTTCAGTTATTAGGTAATTTATTGCATTAAGGTCTCGAGGTGTTATTAAATGTTTAAAGCGCGCGCCACGCAACGCAGAAGCAACAAGTTTTAGCACGATTTGCTGAATTGCTACCGTAGTGACCGACGTTTGAAATTCGACTGATCGACTCATGGAGGCGCTTTCACAGTGCTCACACTATCGCTGATTCGCTGCTGCTGCCCACTGGGTCGCTGTCGATGTCGACGTCGTTGCTATCATCACCCAACTACTTATGCTTGCCCAAAAGTCTACGTCGGCAGCAGGTGTGTATGTTTATGTGTATGTGTGCACATACATACATACATATGTCTTAGGTTGTTGTGCTCGTATGTTAATTGCTCAGAGGGCTTTACGGGTCGAGGCAGCTGCTGGTCCGCTGCTGACTGCACACAATAGAAGCTGAAAGCTGCGACAGCGATTTATTTATTTATTTCTTCATTCTTATGTTTTATGTGAGCTTAAACAGTTAACTGTTTATTTATATGCGCCAAGCTTGGCGCGGAAGCTTCGATAACAGTTTAATCTATCGATAGCAAACAGTGTTATTAGCATATTTCTTGCTCTTATGCTCTTTCTCTCTCTTGCTCTCTGGCGTCTCTCACACAATTTTCAATGTCAAGGTTGTTGTTGTTATTGCGTAACTTGAAGTTAATCTTTTTGCTTGACACTGATGATGCACTCTCTGGACATCGTTCAAGGTTGTGACACGAACGCAATCAAGGAAACTGCGCCTACTACAACAACACCATTAACATCAACTAACCCAAATTGCACTGAGTATGCACGTCAGCAACTAAATAGCTGATTGCAATTGACTTGAACTAGCAAAAAAAAAACATAATGGAAGAAAACAAAAACAATAATTGATTATCTTGTGAATGTGATTATCATGTGAATCTCTCTAAGTTTGTGTGTGTGTAACACGATCCGCACAATTAGAAGAACACGCAAATATTATTATTTACGCCTCGGCATCAATTTGTTGTGTTTGTTGTACATAAGCATGCTTGAGCAGAGGATTTTTAAAAGTCATTAAAGACGTTTCAGGAACTGTGTATTGATAAGAAATCCAAACCTTAAGATTTTTACTTTTATTATTATCTTTTTTGTGATAACTGCCACGCCGGTATCAATGGCAAAACGCCGGTCTATGAATAATAGTTTTATTATTTATTTTTGTTAAGCGGTCAACAGTATAAGCCAGCTCTTATCAGTACAGAGTCTGTACTACAGACCGAACATGTTTTGTCTGCTCTTCAACATTGTTTTATTCAAGTTCGGCGCGTGGCCATATTGTGGATTATTAATGCGGCTTCAGCTTTAGATGCGTGCTTTAGACTTCGACTATTAATGCTACATACGTATGTATGTGCACATGTTTGTTTGTATTTATTTTTGTTATCAGTAGGTCGACACCATGTACGCTGCAGTTTAAGACGCGACGTCAGAGCGTATCGTCACTGGATTCTACTCCAATTACAGTTGCACACACTTGCAAAACGAATTATTAAGTAATTGAAGCCGGCTTGCTGTGAGTGCTTTTCAGGAAATCATTTCGAAACCACCCACAATCGTTCTACCGAAGCACAGCACATACACACACGTTCATAAACAAACATAGAGGCAAGCACACATCTTCACATACACCGTTTCATGCGGACATCACGCGATATGCGAGCCCAATAGAAATCAAGGTCAGCTCAAGCGGTGAGCACAGAAGAGAGCGCTCGATGAGCAACCACGAGAACGCACAACATATTGAACGAATTATGTTGCCAAGCACTTACATTATACACATAAGAACATAGTGCACAGCGAATTAAATTGACAAAAAATTAATATACAAACACTATCACACACACACACTGACATTAAACTATAAGCACCGTTATTTATATGTTGATTTATGCAAGTGTATAGCTTTGAGGTGAATAACCCGTACTTTTGCCCCTAAAAACTAATGCCTTTGCAAAGGCGCGTATTTATGTATTAAAAGTCTTTAACCGCACATTAGTTGTGTACTTGGTGCTTTGATTAACGCGCTAGTCGGCCATTGACTTACTTTTCTCCATCGTATTGCGCTTTCCTCGTCTCTTTTTGTTAGCAATTTTGTGTTGTCTAACTCTTTTAGTCTGGCACCAAAAAAATCTTTCCAATTGGGTTGTTGGTGGCTCTGGCACAATGTGCTTTGTTAATTGAAGTTCTTGATAAGCTCAGCTAAAAAAGAGACAATGCGCTTTGCCTTCTTCATGGATTAATGCACGGAACAGTTATGTTGTTGTTCATGCTTTGCAATTGTTTACAGGTTTTATCAGTGGTTTTACATACGCGTATGAATCCGATTCTGTATAGGCTGCAAGCGATAACGACTACCGATATTCACGGTGCCGATTGCTGGAAGAAGTGTTGTAAAACGACCATAAGAGCTGTCAGCGCGTTGTAAACAACAAGTGGGAAGCGCCGGCAGTCGGCAATGACTTAAGCAGCAAAAAAGCCGCGTTTTTCTATGTTGTGCAAACAAATTAAAGAATAATCAAAGAAAATTCAACATGTTCGATGTGGAGGCAATAATTGCGGATCACAAGGATGTTATACACGACGTGGTGTTCGACTACTATGGCCGCCGCATGGCGACCTGCTCTAGCGACCAGACTGTGAAGGTAAATCATTTGACATTGGCAAACGAAAAATAATAATTTTTAATGGCTGACGATTGTAGATTTGGGATGAGGACGATCAGGGCAAATGGTCAGTAACGAGCAGCTGGAAAGCACACTCTGGCTCCATATGGCGCGTATCCTGGGCAAATCCCGAGTTTGGCCAAGTAATTGCGACCTGCTCTTTTGACCGCACCGCCTCCGTTTGGGAGGAAGTCATGGGCGAAAAAGCCGCAACACGCCGTTGGGTAAGACGAACCACATTGGTGGACTCACGCACAAGCGTTACAGATGTGGAATTCGCACCCAAATATTTGGGCCTTCTGCTAGCCACTGCTTCAGCCGATGGCATTATTAAAATCTACGAAGCTCCAGATATTATGAACCTATCACAATGGCCCGTGCAACATGAAATTGCTAACAAATTATCACTCAGTTGTCTCTCGTGGAATACATCAACATATATGATCACACAACTGCTGGCGGTAAGCTATCTAATAATCCATAAAAGATATTTGTTTATGATGTTTTTTCGTTTGCAGGCCGGCAGCGATGAGTCTGCCACGCCGACGGGTAAAGTGTTACTGTTTGCCTACAGTGAAAATGCTCGCAAATGTGTGAAAATAGAGACTGTCAATGATATAACCGATCCCGTGACAGATGTCGCTTTTGCACCAAATGCGGGGCGCACATTTCACATGCTAGCCGTGGCCAGCAAGGATCTTTACATAGTCAACATACGTGGCGTGACGTAGGTTTATACAAATACTAATTACTAATTTTATAATGCAGTCAATATGTTAGAGAGTATCTTAGCTTTGACATCACGATGAACATAATGTTTCCTTTTTGCAACAAATTAACAGAATTCTCTCTTTCAGGGATTCAACGGGCAATGCAAAATTGGATCTGCAAACTTTAAAGTTCAGCGAGCACAACTGTCCTGTTTGGCGCGTCTGCTGGAACATGTTGGCAACCATGCTTATATCTACAGGCGATGATGGTTGCGTTCGTATTTGGCGCATGAACTATACGAGACAATGGAAATGTGCAGCTGTCTTAAAAGCAGAGGGCAGCGGACCAACATATGAACCAAATCCAGCTATTCCGGCACTAGGAACGACAGCGGCAGCAACGGCAAAGTTTTATAAAAAGGGCACCATTGGCAACCAAGTGCCATGGCATTAAACGACAAGTGTTTCAATGTGTGTGTGTGTGTGTCATTTGTTTGACCATGTTAAGTTGAAAATAATATAAAAATATACATAAATCTGTAAGCTGAAACGTGTACTCTGTGTGAAATTTGCTGCCATGACATGCTGCACTTACGTCCTGTGCTTCCTTGACATCGTGCGCACATCACGCTAGCTCCTTGGCCCAGTGCCAACAGCAGCCTCAGCTGCCGGGACCACATTTAGTTAGACCGCGCAAAGTTACTTCACATCGTGCGGCAGACTAACAAACCCATTACATCACACCGCGAAAATTTCGGTAAACGTGAAAGAGTGCGCAACACACTTAAATAACTAAAACACAGACCGGCAAATAAAAAACTCTTTAAATTTTGAATACAACTAGAACGAAAATCAAAACAATTTACTTTTTTGTGCCCGCATGCAACGATAACACAAATAATCGAAATGAATATGCATGTGTGTGATCGAATTCTTGTGAAAATGTGTGTGTGTGTGGGTGTGTAGGGCATGCACATTTATGTTATGTTAATTTAGACAACGTCAGCTGATTAGTGCTTGAAGATTTTGATATAACTTGTTGCTCTTTGAATATTAATTGACAAATTTATTTATATAAATAGATATATAAAATAGAAGAATATTTATAATTCAGTCGAACTTTCACTATCATATAATTTGGCTCAACCAAACACCCATTCTAGTATATGAAGAATTTTTTTCTTATCCCTTTGAGATTCGTTTTATGGAAGTTTGATTCTAATAAAATGAAAATCCAACTACGGCTTTTGCATTGATAAGCAGCCGTTTCAAAGATAAAAGGTTTCTGAACCCTTCAGAGCTGATAATCAATTTACGGCACTTATGCACAAATACCAAACAATGAGTTTAGGTCATGCACCATATAATACGACACAAAACAAGGACACGATAAGTGCTTCATAATTTTTGTAATTTCTTTCACATATGCATATTTTAGCAGCTGTGCTATTCAAACTTGTCGCCAAGCAAGTGTCGAACTCGATTAATTCGATGGTTTTTAATGCTCATATGGAAATTTCTGTCAGGTTTAACATGAAAATCCATTCAAAAAAATCACATAATATTCCACTTAATTGACTCGAACCGCAATAAAAATAAACCATTCAAACATATCAAACAACAAGCAGGTTAAAATGCATAAACAAAATTGAATATTAGGAATCCACCCCGCGCTCTAAAGGGGCCCCTTTTTGTTGTTGCTGTTAGCTCGAACGTAATCCAAGAAATGAAACCGAATTCTGGTTGTGCTTGTGTTTTTGTAGTCAAATCTATCCAGAGTGTAAAAAAAAACCAACCTTAATATACACAAAAAAACACATTACATATGCTCTTTACATTGTCCTATCCCATGGCAGAATGATTGTCTCTAATTGGAAGTTTTGACGTATATATTACGTGGATGGTGTTGACTACGTTGATCTCGGGGAAACACCCCTTAACTGTAATGCTGGTTGATTTTAATACAATGAAAAATCATTCGAAGCTAGGACGAATGCGACTTGCATAAATGGGGTGGCGTATTCGAATTATCCTGCGTGGGAAGTCATATCACCAAGGTCTCTCACATAAGTGAGAAGCCCAGCCCTGGTAACGCGATAAACATTGAAAACATTTATGTTTAACCGGCAAAGTTAAATTAATGCGCAAAAGATTGTTTCATATCAATGCCAAAAAAAGGGGTTGGTTTACTTGCTGCTGTTGCTGTTGTTGGTAAGGAAACGCTTATTATTACATCAATTTGAGAAGAATTTTGGTTGTTCTGCTTTGTGTCAGCGCAGAAGTAGTTGGTTTATTGGTTTCAAAGCTGAAAGAAAGTACTTGAAGTCTTGTTTGGCTGGTGTAATAATAACTATTTAATTTGCTTTGAAATACAGAATGCTTTAGTTTTAATGGAAATAACTTTCTTATATGATTTTTGCTATATTTTTACACATAATAAAAACACAATTCATTTTCCAATGGAAAAATATTGGAAATAAAAGAATCTTTGTGTAAAACCAAAGATAATAGAATTATAAAAGTGGGCAATTCAAGCAGAGAGATGAAATACCAGCGGCACCCTAAGGCGAAAAAGTTTTAAAAGCTTCTTAGCAATTGCACAGTCTAGAGTATTTAAAGGTCTATCTACGACAGAGGATTTTTAATATAAACTAATAACTTACAAACTTACATAATGCCTAAAACTTTTAAATTCTTAGTTGGATTTTTTGAAGCTATGATTTTATTTGGTTTTTGGACCTTTTCTAAGCCTTTCGGAAAATAGTCTAATATTGTGGTTTTGTATTGCCTTATTAAGGGTTATTATTACCCTTTTGCACCTTGTAGCCTGTTTTTAATTATGTCCAGAAAATGCAACAACAGCTTAACTAATTCGTTGGGTTTGTTTTAGTTAGCGCTTTGTCGTTATGCAAATTTTTAAGCATTGCCGACAAAAGCAGACACCAAATATTTGGTTTGAATACACCACAGTTGACCCCCAAACAAAAACAAAAACTAAAGGTTTCAAATGAGCGGTTTGACCACCAATGGATTTGACCATTGGTCAGCAGAAGCGAAAATATTCGGGTCGGAAACGATGGCCACCGCAGCTTATTAGTCGCGATTATGGATTCCAGTTCAACGAGTTTGCAATAATATGACAAAAAAGATTTACATATTTGCATACGTAATGTATTCAATAGAATATATAAGTATTAAGGAATATGTGTAAAAATAATTGAACGAGCTAAAACGTTTTTGCTATGGAAATGAAACGATATTTGGTATGCGGGTTTACCAGAGCTCTTAAATTTCTATACATATTGAATCACGCCAGAGAATCATAATTTTTTAAATAAATAAATGAGTTAAGAAGAAAAATGTATGCCAGTAAAAACGGATATTTTTAATCAAGATTTCGAAAGAAGAAATGAGAAAGAGGAAGAATGCCGTCCCTTAAAATAGTCAAAGAAAACATTGACTTATCTCTGGAAAAAAAAATAAATTTGCAAGCCTTAATAGCATTTTTGAAAATCGCATAGGGCGGTGATAATTTGTTGATTTTTTATTTATTTTTTTTTTTAAGTTTTTAGAGTTAAAGGGAGATAAAATGAGTGTGAAGAAATTATGAAAGTACCTTCTTATAGATTTCTATAAGCTTTTACTAATTCACAGCACTTTCAAAGCGGTAGTTAAAATTGAAATGAAATAAATACTAACAAATATTTATTAACCATTTTTTGTTAGAGTTTCACATACACTTTAATTATCAAAACTATATGTCTTTATTTACAGTAACTGTTTAAACTTTTGAATTAAATAGTATTTGTGCTCCATGGAAAAACTAATCCAAATCACTTAAATAATATACAAAATATAGTTCTTATGATATATATATTTTTTAAAATCTCATTGAGATTTACAACTTAAGACTATCACACAAGTTTTCGGCTTTGAACTGACTAGAATGGGTTGGATTTTAGTTAAGGGAATACCCCTACTTGCCCCTATTCAACTTTAATAGGCCATTTCAGCACCCCAAGGTCTATAAGGCTTGGCGCCATTCGCAGTGGCATATTGCAGGGCGCTGGCATTATTATAATCCTGACTGACACTCGACGGATATTGTGGTGTCGCGCTATAACTGAGGCTCTCCACAGGTATGGCGGGAATAGCCTCATTAACACGATGGCTATTCGTTAGCTCAATGTAGGTGGGTACCTGTTGTTGGGATTGCGGCTGATCCGCATGTCCAGTGTGCTCCTGTGTATAATGTTGTTGTTGTGGCTGTTGCTGTTGCTGCTGTTGTTGTTGCTGCTGCTGTTGTTGTTGTTGTTGCTGTTGTTGTTGTTGTTGTTGTTGCTGCTGCGTGCTTGCCTCTGCTCTCGGCTCCAGTGGTCCAATATTGGATGGCAATGAATCACTGCCAGCCGCTCCACTTGCCGTCGAAACACTGGAACGACTAACATGATGTGTCGTTGGTGTCATATAGGCACCCGAACTGGCAACATAGCTGCCAGCACTGCTGGCTGTCGCATAGCTCTGATAAGGAGATGCCGCACAACTCGGTTGATAGCTGCCGCTGGCGGTGATCTCTCGCTGCTGGGCAAAATACTGCAGGTGAGACATTAAACGCAAACGCATCGGATCCTGTATATCCATGCCCTCGATGGTGATTAGATAACGTGCCACTTCGGCGGCACATTCGCGAAAGCCAATGTTGTGATAGTCCATTGCCACACGCTGAGGATCGTAGCTCAACGAATCCATGGCTATAAATAAACAAATTAGGTTGGGAAAAAGTCAATAAGCTGTTGCAACTACAATTTAAAAATAGTTATTTCCCACACAAAAAACTACCCCCTATCCCGTTTCGGACTCTATGTTGTTCGTTTGGAAGGGCGGGGGGTGGCATAAAGCGGGTGATGTTGTTGGTGGTGGTGGCAACTTAACAGGCAGCGTGGGAAGCGCCGAGATTCGTTATTCTCTTGGGCGGTTTTTTTCTCCCTATTACTAAAATGCCAATTTGTGTATTGAGTTTCCCAGGGCTCTTTTTTTGCGTCAACAACAGGTTAACAATTGTTTATCCAGCATTATGATAATATGACACATATTGTTTGCTATTTATAAGGGATCAACTCCTAAACAAAAGCGTTCCCATGCAATTGATAACTGTCGATAAAATGCAGGATTAGCTGTACTTTCATCAAATTCTTTTTTGTTTGTAGATTTTTTTTCTTTTCCACTAAGGACCCTTTAGCGCTCTCTGTGTGATACTCTCCTGGAAGGGAAGGAACCCACTGTTAAAACTTTTTTTATATCTTAGTTTGTTTTGCTCAGAACTTTTCCTTATATTTAATTATTACTCCAATACAACATAGAATCAAGTATGAGTTTTAGTAACGGGTCTGAGAAAGGGTTTTGCAAATTGTTCTGTGATCATTTTCAGACTGATACTATCATTAGAGATCAATTTAAATAATGATCCTCTTTCCTGTTTAAAACCATCACATCAATTTTCAGAAATGGAATTTATTTTTATCAAGAAATAAAGTAAAAAATCATAGTGCTCATTGAAGGATCTATAGATGCTCAACTTAACTGTTTGTATATTTTTTATGGTGTCCCCTATATCAATCTCATGTTCAATTATCTGAATGTACTTACTTTTTGTTTGCAAGCTTTTTAAATGCTCGACGGTCAGTTGAAGAATCTCCGCTTTCTCCAACTTAGCCGATCCCTGCTTTTCATAGGCCGATGGTACTAAACGCTTCAATTCAGTAAGCGAAGAATTGATGCGATCGCGACGTTTCTTCTCGATGACACCGCGACGCTTCTTGCGGCTCATCAGCTGACAGCTGCCAGTACCACTAGGTGAGATTCTGTAAAAAGTGAGAGAAAGGCAGAAGGTTAGATAAAGCTGTTTCTTTGGTGTACAAAAGCAAGATATACTTGGTAAGGTACCCGCTCTAACTCTCTAGCCCTCTTTGCAAGCTGCTTTACTTTCATTCTCACAACAAACTGCATACTTTGCGCTTTCGGTTGAGCGCTAAGGTTCCGTGTTGTGTTTTTAAGCAGCTCCAAAAGAGCGGACCGCCTACCTAGCTAAGTATATCTTGCATAAAAATATTGCATCAAAGCTATAAGACATCTCATTAATTTCAATTGATTTCTAAAAAAAGCTTTTGATAGATCAAAATATCGATAACAATTAAGAATAAGCCATTGCTTATTGCAATAGACAAATTATTTCATAGGTTTCTTATGCTGGAAATGGTAGAACTTTTTGAAAGTTCAAAGGGCACACTAAAAGGATTTGATTGTAGCGATGCCTTCTATGTATTTTGGAATTCATTATTATTATTATTCATATTATATTATTCATACTATATTATTCATATTATCTGATATGATCACTGTATTTTTACTAACTTTATATAACAGCTTCGAATCTTATACTTGGATAAGTTGAACAAAGGTATTACAAGTCAGGTAAGATCAGTTTGTAACTCTTTAAATAGAGTATGAATTCGTCTGTTTAAAACTAGAGATTTCTGTCATTATTGATTTTTGGTATCTGCTTATAACAAATGCAAGAAGTGGTTAGATTACAAAAGAGGTCTTCATTATATATATTTTTTTTTTATCAAAACTTTGTAGGTAGATCACAACTTTTCACTTCTGAAAAGTATAAGATTCTGATTTTATGATTTTGATTATTCCTTAAAGCTTTACTTTTCATTTCTTAAAATTCACAAGCTCTTAATTTAATAGATTATTCATATTACGTATACGCACTGTTCTTTGGACGATTCTTCGGAGTAGAGCTCATCGCAATCGCTTTCGGATAGCGCTCGTTTAAGACTGTTATGCGACGAATGATGACTGTGATGGCTCTGATGACTGTGGCTCTGTGGCGGTGGCACCCAATGACTCTGCGGCGTTGCCGGCATAACCGCAGCCGCAGCGCCATAGCCCCAATGATGCAAAGGTGGCGCATTCACGTGCATATTGTGCTCCATATTGTGTTAGGCTTGGGCTTTTTTTAATTAAATATATCTGCGTTTGAATATTATTACTTTTTTGTATCGATTTTATTTTAGCACATTGAACTTGCAACGTTTTGTTGTAGTGCTTGTTGTACGTTGAACTTGCTGCTGCTGCTGCGAGGAGCTAGTTTTGAGCACGTGACTTATCGTGTGCGCGAACGACGTTCGACTGATTTTGCCGCACACGTCGAGCGGACGTTCAGGACCATTCCATTCTCCAACCCCTTATTGCCAGCGGCGACGGCAGCGGCAACGCCGGCGACAGAGCGGCAACAGCAGCGGCCCAATAAGATGCAGCAGCAACCACCCCCTTTTTTGTTGTTGTTGTTCAATACGCGTGCCACAACGCCGTTTTGACTTGAAGGGGGTAGTAAGAGTTTTGCCTAGTGATCATTGTCCAGGCAAACAGAGAGACCAACAAATGAACAAGCACGAGAGCGAACAATGAGAGACAGAGTGAGAGCACATCTATCCCTCTCTCTCTCTTTCTAAATTTTGGCGACAGTCTCAAGTGCAAATGCAAATGAAATACTTCAATAATAATTGTTTTTATTAGTCGCAGTTGCATAATTTTTTTATTTTTGGTGTCACCGATGCCGATTCGTATCTGAAGCTGTGGCAGACGTCGTCGTTTTCGCTGTGTGGCAGCATCGGCGCCCTGGGCGGCAGCAGCTTGTGTCGCATTGTTGCCGTTGTGTGGCTTCATCGTTGACTTGTTGCCGCTGTTGGCAACTGTGGAAACTGGAGCACGCGACCGAACCGAACGGCCGCCAGGCTCGTGTGCGGCACATGCGGCTCCAACAAGTGCAATTCCCGCCATGCCCCGTTGGGCATTGTGTATGCGACCCGACCCGCATTTTGTAGGTCAGTGGTTGACTTCTTTTGGGTTTTTGTCAAGGTTATGATTATGGAGCAGGTGGCGGGCGGGCAGTTGTTCCTCTGACCTATGACCCACATTATTTAGCTAGTCAATTGATTTTTCTCATTTTTGCCAACAAGGAAGCAAAATAATGTTGGCCACAAAGTAATTGATTTATATTGCTTATGTTAACAAATTAATTTCTAGTATATTTAAAAATTGCACAAAGTACAGCATAGTAAAAAAAATTGTATTTATATGTCGAAATAATTAGACTTTAATTGAAAAGGCTTAAACCACCCAACAATTTGTCATCTTAACCATTCGAATAATGTCGCTTTCATTAAGTTGCTTAAAGTGGAAATTTGTATAGAATTAATCAAAAAGCTAACAGATTTAAGTTGTTAATATAGTTTGAGTATTTCCTTACCGGATCAAGCTTATAACAAGTGAGTAATCAAGTAATGTGAAGAAATTTAGACTTTTGAACTTTACTTATAATTTTCGTGTTCTTAGAAGTACGTCAAATAAATATAGAATCAATATCTTTGTGTATCGATTCGTTTTCTTAGTTTTAATAGCTCACAACCCTTTCTCACTCAATAAAAAAATATTGAATCCATCTTAAATTAATACTTTTGCAATCCTATAAGTTATTCCAAGCTAGATTATTTTAAGAAACAATCTTTCAAAAAATAAATTTAAACAAATCTGAAACAAACCAATAATCTTAAGAAGGATGTTTTAGGATGTTAGTCAGGGGCGTAGCTAGCGCCCTACCTGCCATATCATTTATACGGGGCTCCCGCGTCACAGCGGCCCCCAACGTGCGTAACGTACCGTTCCTAAGGGCCTCAAAAAAATGAGCCCCGCCAAAGCACGCTGCGCTTCTGATGTTGAAGATCATAAGCACTTGACTTAAAAATTTTCCCTCTACTATAATGTAAAAAGTTAAAACAAAATACAAACCCAATAAAACAATTTCTTAAAAAAAAATACAACACGGCGTATGTTTAATATTTACAGTAATAACAAACACCACCACGCGTTGTTGATATCGGTTTCATTCAAAAATTAAGAAAAGTGGTTTTTCATTCGTTTCGCCATGCTTTTCGCTCTGCTCGCCAAAGAGCAAATCATAAGTAATACACAGCAAGTACATATATTTCAGAATTTGAGTGGGCGAGAAATTCATGTTTTTCTGTTGTTGTTGTTGTTGTCGTGACGCGTGGGACAACTCTAACAACAATAAAAGTAGTTGTTGCTGGCAATAACTCACCCCTAAAGGTTGGCCAAGGTTGTAATGTAATGCACCACCAACACTTACACCAACTAACACACCGACATCAGCACCAAGCACCAAGCACCCAGCACCGCGGCCACCACCATTTGCCACTTGGCGCGACAGTGAAAAATGGCTCGTGGGAAAGCCAAAGGTTCGACGATTCTCACGCATGTTCAGCACGTGCGGGCCGTGCGCCCGGTTCGATCAACTTGCCTACCCTCCACACACCCCGCCACCTTAGCATTGCCTTGGACGAAGCAAAAAAAGCGCCCAGACCAAATCGTTTGAAGTGCATTAAATGCACGTCGGCCCAACTGAAAGGAGCGCCGCCGTTCTCGTTGCTTTTACTACTTTTTTTTAATGGGTTTTTGAAATTGTAACCAATTTTGAAATAATGAAAATAATGGAAAATTGTCGGCGATTATAATTCTGGAGTATATTACAAAGGCTCGTCTCTAATGTGATATCGATTTATAAATTTTGTGTGAAATTCGAAATAAAAATTAAAAAACTTATAAATAAATACAGTTTAAACAAAATGCGACTTTGGTTATAAAAGCTCTAACGCGAACGGCTTTGTTTTTAAGGAACCAAGAAAAGTCTTAGCTCACATGTACAATTTTCTTAAATTATGAATAATTATTTGTTCATCTTAAAACCGAAAACAACTGGAAGAAATTCAAATTTCTTTAACCATCTTTCTTGTTTATAGTCATGGACTGAGTATATTTGTAATTTTTCTGAATTTCAGATAGAATCCTTAAAATACACCTTTGTACAAGAGATAACTGAGCATACTGTCAGGGTATTTTGTACCCTTACTTATTGTTTGCACAAAAGTTTAAAAAATTTTCTAATTTTTGAAGAATATTTTTTTCCGTTTTAAAAAAAAAGTAAGGTTGTTCGAAGCTATTCTTACTGAATTTTTTAAACTATTTCAGAAAGACTTTAGTAAATATTTTTTTAAAGAAATTAACGCTAGAAACCGTTAAAACGACAATAAATACAACAAATATCGTTAGACTGATGCCAAACAGATCATATAATTTAAAAAAAAAAATTGAAATCTTTTACAGACTTTTCACTTAACACCAAAATTCAAAAGGGGAAAAAATCGCGAGAACATTTTCCATCTATTTTTTAATACATATTTTTTTTTTTAAGTATTCTCTAGAAACTTTTAAGGCAATTATTACAGTTATTTTTGTTGTTGTTGGTTTGCAGTAGATTTTGCGAATCATCGCCCAAGCCCAGATCGGCATCATCAATCCAGGTCTCCAGGGTGCACGAACTAGAATGATGACTCGATCTCTGTGATTGGGCGCTACCGAGACGTTTCCCAGTTCCCGAGTGTTGGGACGCCTGCAGCTGCCGCCAGCGGCTATCGAATGCTGCCCAATGCTGTCGAATATCAAACTGCTCGTCGTCCATGGAATTGCCATTGATGTCCCACTTGACAATCGGATAGGCATCATTGGGCGGCTGTTCCACAATGATCACATTGTGGTACTGTCCATCGAACTGGGAGCCAACACTGACGCTATAAGAGCATTGAGGTGGTGGCGCCACCACCTGTCTCAGATCTAGACTCGAATTTGAACTGGAATTGGTTGGTGTGTGCCTCAAATAGCGAACGTTCTCCTTATAATGCATCAGATCGAAGTGTACATCAACTTTGGGCTCCTCCACTTTCACTTCCTCCTCCTTGTGCTGTTTCTCCTTCTCGGTGAGCTGAGAGATTGCCTCTTCACAATATTGGACGGATGGGTTGGGTTTAATGTGGTTGTTATTGTTGTTGCTGCTGTTGTTGTGGCATGCATATTGCTTATCACTGGCAGTTGTATTGATGTGCTCCTCCGGCTGCGGAAACTGCTCCACCTCCTGCTCATCTTCATCATCCTCGTCCAGTCGCTGCACAAACAGTTGCTTGGATGTCGATATTTTGCGCAGCAACTGCATTAAAAAAAAAAAACACAACAAAAGTGGATAACTGTAGTAAAAAACTATCAATATAAAAGCGCTTTTTGCTTTGCTCTTTTTTATTGCAAGGACGCTTTGTTTTTTTAGCGTTGATTCCTTATCCTTTTCATTTTTTTCAGTCCGATCTAAATTATATTTGTGACAAATGCGTAAATGTTAGTAGAAGCTGAGAGAATTGTGGAGAGAGAGCGTGAGAGCATGAACATGGAATATCGGGATCGGTTCATTTGTAAATTCACTAAGTTTTCATGGCTGCTAGCCAGTGCTGCCAGTTAAGCAATTTAGTTAGTCAAGATTTAAGAACTTTTTAAAAAATTTGCAACTTGTTTTTTGGAAGTGCTATTAGCCACAAATCTAGCACTTTTTGCTTTGGCGATTCTGGCAGCAGAGCTGCTGGCACGCGACGATTTTGCACTCTTAATATCGTATAAGACAATGAACAGACAATTCGTGCTATGAAAAGAGAAATTAAATGAATACATATAATCCAAAGGAACTTAAGCCAGCAAATGAACGCTCTTTTTGTCTTAAGCTCAATCAACATAACACCAACTGCATCAATACGTTAGTTTTATTATTAAATTTTGGACGTCAGGCAAGGGTTTATTATCCAGATGTCTTGCCTATTACTTTTATTTATCGTTTTTTATATACTTAGTAGTAGTTGCCCACACGCAGAGCCATCGATTTATTATTGATTGTGCACAAAGAACCAAATTACCAAACTCACCTTGAGACAGGATTTCTTGGTGCGCCTCAGCAAATGTGACATTTTAGTGCCTAAAATCTAACTATTGCTGTTGTTGTTAAAGTTGGTGTTAAAGTTGGTGTTGTTATTGCAAATAGAAGATGTTAAAAAAAGCAGCAACATATTGACTGCTTTTTTTTGTGGGTTTGGCTGCATTGGCTGCTGCTGCTGCAGCTTGTCGGCCTAACAAAACAACACTGAAATTGGTAATAGAGAAATTTTCAAATAAAAGCAATTCTAACCCCCGGCACGTTAACTGTTATTGCGAGTCGGCGACGAAGCGGCGGCGAATCGGCAATAGTCGACAAGGCAAGGAGGCGAGGACGCAAACTGGTCGTGTTATTGCCGCATGACTCATAATAGAGCCGAAGTCTGTGCCCGCTTTGGCATCGGCGCAGTGAGCATAAATTCTTATAATCTCTCAGATTTAGCTTATTTTTAAAAATGGGCAGCGATTCTCGAGTGGATTTTGCCTCGAGTGCAAAATGCGGCATAAATGAGCCGTTACTCAATGCGGCTTATAAATGTGCTAATGCGGTAATGCGATGCCCGCCCCATCTTCAAAAACCCCTTCCCACGACTTTTAAGTGGGGCCAGCCTTGAGAACGTGTTTTTATTGCGGTCAGGCGCCGATTTGGTCTGCAGTAAATCACAGTGTCCTGTTTTTTTTTTTTTTTTAGCGGGTTGCGCCCTCTCTGGAAACGAGTTCAAAAGAAGTTAGTTAGTAACTAATCTTACTTTACGACTGTGTCATTTTCGAAATTTAAAAACAATGTTGTAAACTACTAAAAGAAATTTATATGAATAAACATTGCATTTGGCCGGTCGGGCGGATGAAGTGCTTCTTATTTGAATTCAATTCAAAATCATAATAAATTTTGTAGAAATATCAATAGCTTATTATCACAACTTAAACTAATATTACTAGGATTTTTGTATAAAAAAAAACACATAAAATAATATCCTCAAATGAATATAGGAATTATGGTTTTTTGTGCAACAAAACTTTTTTAAACTTTCCGACGATTTACTTCCGAAGGCTTTATTTCTCAAGATATTTTTATGTCTTATTTTCACCTACTTTTATTATTCTGATTTTCTGAAGTTCATAAAATCAAGAATTTTTCTATATGTGTTCTTCAAGAAATCCACTTTAAGAGTTACCTAATGCTGATTTTACACTTCTTACCTGACCCCAAATGTTAATTAAATGCAAGGAACATGCAACACAAACTGCGTTTCCTTAAAAAAAGGAAGGAAAATTAATGAAGTAATGGAAAAAATTCGATTGCAACACATCCTTTGTGGTTTTGCCATGGGAAATTGAATGTCTGCCGTGGAGCCTAACAAATGCAAGGCAACGTTATTAATGACATTTACATTTAAATTTCGTGTACAACTTGTTACAAAATGATTTAAATGCATTTTAGTGTTAAATTGAAAACTTGTTTTACAATTTAACAACGGTTTATTTTTGAAAAGTTTCAAGTGTGCAGAATGGATGTTGAAATTGAAGCACTTTTGCGGCATGTCCGCACATTTGTCACATCACTCAAAGTAAAGATAGAGAGAGAGGGAGAGAGGAAATAAAGGACATACGAACGAATGAATGAATGATGATACGCGCAGGAAATTGCGCTGGCCAGCCTTAAAATCATATTTGATTGCAATTAATAATTGATTTTGTGCTACAAATCTTAAGCGTGACTGTAGGAATATTTTTTGGCTTATTTTGTACCGCAGACAATCGCTCAATATTTCATCTTCTTTTTTGACAGATGTCAATTTTACTCTTTTATATACTATATATTTTTTTACTTTACCTGATTGTCAGTGATCAAAGGGTGGCGATGAGTTTGCCCAATTAACGATTGATCGAACGTTTGAACGATTGTGAATTGCAATAAAGTTTGGATCAAGGGCTATCGATTTCAAGCGTTTTTGATTTTCAATTTATAATTGCCCGCCAATAGAGTTGAGGGGGAGGTTGACACTGCCTCAGCCTCTGCTGCGGTTGATTGCCCTTCGGTCACAAGTGTCAAGCCCGCAACCACCCTCCAACCCTCTTCGCACACACAATTTTATTACTATTGTCTGTCTGTCCGTTTGGCTTGATGTACTGGGGTGAAGGATATGGTGTGGTGTCCTCTCCTCTCTGTCCTTAAGTGTGAATTATGCGCATTGAAGTACACTCCGCTTTTCGTCGCTTTTAAGGCTTTGCTAAATTTACATTTTATTAGTTTTACATGCTCGACACATTAAAATTATTTACGATCCCAAATATTTTTGGTTGTAAATTATTTCTGTGGCACATCGAACACGTTCAAACATGGAATAATTTATTAAAACTGTGTTGGCCCAGAGCCGAAAAGGCGCAAATGTAACGGACCTTCGACGCTTGACCTTTTGCCGCTAATTAGAGTCACATTGTTTCCGATCGATCGAGACTCCCTCCCTAGCATTATTATTGTTCGATCAACTTAATCGTAGTGGACATTCATCTGGACACGCGCACATTGCGTTCTAAATGTTTTTCGAGTCTGTTGCGATTTCGACAAACAGTCGTTCAACTTTTTGCCTTATTTGCTGATAAGAATTTAGAAATTGAAAAGTCAAAAGAATGCTTTAGTTCGGAAAGCTGAACTAAGAGATTGCCTGTAGCAAATACTGTTTCTTAAAAGGAAAATAAAAACATGATTAGAAAATTTATAATTGCTTGGAAATGCCATAATATTATTCGTTATAATTTTTCAGATCGAATTTTTACAAAGCTTTTTATATCGAAGCACATCCACTCCGCAGGACCTCACATCGAAACAATCCCAACCATCTCCGACCACCGGCCCCACTAAGGACCCTTTAGCGGTCTATGCGTGAAACTCCTCTGGGAGGGTGAGTCGGTCCAACCATACCTTACCATTGTATCGTTCATAAACATTATTTTTATTATTATCCCAAAAATTTTTAAACTAAATCCTTATTTTTCAACAGCAACTTTCTTTAAATTTTCAAAGTATTTTATGCTCTCCCCTTTAGCCCACTCTAAAAGTTTAAAGGGTATACAAAAGTAAGCACATTGTGTGGCTTCTAATCAGTATTAGTTTTTAGTCTATTTTCATAAGTCGTTTCGTTAGTTTCGTTAGAGAAAGAGGGCTACGATTAGTCTGATGGCGACAAAGGGCATCAATTACTATAACAAGGTGCTCGACATTCGTCGAGTTATCGATGAGGCACAGGTGGAGGATTTTGATGAGGCACTCAATATATGTGATCTATCCAGTTTGGAGCGTAAACTACAACTGTGGCACAACCTTATGCCCAGAATAAAACCCTACTATGCTGTCAAGTGCAATGATGATCCGTTGATTATTGAAACTCTTGCCAAATTGGGTCTTGGCTTCGATTGCGCATCAAAAAATGAACTCAAATTGGTATGTAACTGTATCCTAATAGACTTTCACTCAACTGTACTATTTTCAAAACAGGTGCTGGGCTATGATGTTGAGCCCGAACGCATTATCTTTGCAAATCCTTGTCGTCCCATTAGCCACTTGGATTATGCCAAAGAGCAACAAGTTTTAAACGGCACCGTTGACAATGAATTTGAAATCTATAAGCTGCACAAACATCATCCCGACTCGAAGTAAGTATTCTCAATTTATTTAATCTCAATTTATTTTATTTTGTAATCTTATTACAGCTTGATTGTACGCTTCAAGTCGGAGGCGAAAGAAGCCCAATGCCCTTTGGGTGATAAATTTGGTTGCGATGCGGACATTGATGCTTCTGCTTTAATGATGCTGGCCAAAGCTCTAGATTTAACAGTGAGTCCGACAGCTTATTGATAAGAAAACGAAATACGCTTTAAGTTAAGAGATATAGTTGAGCTCAAGGGGAGTAAAACAATCTTATTTATAGAGAACAATTGGTTGAGCTTGAAGCTTGTTTATAATTTCATTACATTTTGCAGGTAACTGGCACCAGTTTTCATGTTGGCTCCGGTTGCAGTGAATTGGAGGCATATGAGCGGGCCATCAAGAAGGCCAAGAATATATTTAAATTTGGCGAACTGTTGGGCTACGATCTAAAGCTGCTTGATATTGGTGGCGGTTTTCCTGGCAGCAACGACGAACAATTCGAAAAGGTAATCAAAAAAGATGAATTGTTGGTCAATTCTAACCGTAAATATTAACAATAGATCGCCGGAAGTGTTAATCAGGCTGTGCATAAACATTTTCCCGATGAGCGCATTGAGATTATTGCGGAACCGGGTCGCTTCTTTGTTGCTGCTGCCTATACATTGGTCTGCAAGATCCATGCGAAGCGCGAGGTGCGCAATGCAGCGGGAAAGTTGGATACAGTGATGTATTACTTGAATGATGGTGTCTATGGTTCCTTCAATTGCATACTCTATGATCATCAGCTGGTGACAGCACAGCATTATTTGGTAAGTGTGTTCAGGCTAATAATCCAATTATTATTATAAAGTGATTGTGTTTCATATCCTACTAATAGTATAAATGTGAAAGTTTGTGAGAATGTGTGTTCCTCTTTCACGTTAAAACTACTGAATGGATTTTAATGTAATTTTACAATAATTTAGCTTATACATCAGAATAACACGTTTTTAAAATGTCTAGGCAAAGAATGGTAGCTTTGTTTTATTATTTGGGCTGTGCTTTGATAGCAGTCAGTCATAACTATAAATCTCTTATTTCTTTTTCAGAATATCAACGCTTCCTTGCCCACATTTAAGAGCTTAATATGGGGTCCCAGCTGTGATGCTCTCGATAAGGTGAGTTTATTTAAAATTGTATCAAGTTCATTCTTTAAAATAAATATATATTATTTTAGATATCCGAGAATCTTCAGCTGCCCAACTTGAACCGTGGCGATTTGTTGGGCTTTCCAAACATGGGTGCTTATACAGTGCCCATAGCGAGTCCTTTTAATGGTTTTCCATTGCCCCGAACTTTGTACTTTAAGGCCAAATGACTAAAAAACAAATGCAGCAACAATAAAAACTCCATTCTGTGCGTTAGTAACCAATATGATTTTTTATTCTTTTGGATTACTGCTTGAATTGCTTGATGGATTTACGTTTGGTAATATTTTGAAAAGAACAGCTGAGACCAAAACTGACCCGAATTGGTTTTGAAGCGCATTCTTTTGAAAATATTTAAATTTGAACATAAAAATTGAGGATTGCTTTTCGGATCGAACGCCAGAATGGCTAACTGACCCGATAACCGACTGGCGAACTATCCAACGAAATACATTTTTTTTCTTCTTCTTTCTTTTTGATAAATGGTATAGATGTAAATATTATTAGCCTACGCACAAATACTTATTAAGAAAAATAGGTAATATATAGATAGATATATGTATATGTAAATAACTTAGCTCAAATACAATTCATTGAAACATACATATTCGAAAATTTTTATAATAGAAAAAACAATTTCGAAAATTGTAAATTTTGTGTTTCACATGCTCAAAAATAGTAGGTGTCAAAAATGTTGATATGTTTCGATATATATGTAAGTATATTTAACGATTATGTATATAGAACAATAATTGATATGTGTATATGCGGATGCTGCAATCTGTCCGCTTCTTGTTTCAAGCTCCATTATTCTTTTCATCTCTTTCTTCTTGCATATAAAGAGTACAAACTACTTATTTCATAATCAGTTCTTGGTGATTGATGCAAATGTTTGAACGCGTACAATTTGTTTTTTTTATATATTTTTTTTTTGGTTTTTCGAAAAGCACCCAAAGTGGTTGCACATAGATACATATATAAATATTTGATAAATAATAATAATGTATATATATATATTGCCAATTTCGACTAGGTTTAAGCAGACAATATTTTATAATATTCCGCTTTTGAATAAAAACACTTTTGAATAACAAAATAATTGTATTAAAGAACAATAAACATAGTTTTTTTTTCGTTAATAATGATTGTATCTCACAACAGCGACGACAGGACGACGACATACTAGTATTGCACATAATAAATATAGGTACACATCGATAGACAACCAATACAATAGGTATATAAAGTATATATATATATATGTATATATATGTATGTCTAAAGTTTAAGATAAACATGTAAATTTGCTTTTCAAAATTCTCATAATTAGTTGTAATAATATCGCTTAATTTGTTAACAATTCACAATATCTGATATGTTTGCGGTTTTTTGCAACTTTAAATCTAAGCTACGATTAATTCGCCTTTCGATAACGATTACATTTACGATTAAATTCGCTTAGGCGTTAACAAATAACGTGTTTCCTTAAGCGGCTTTTGTCGGGCTACTGTACACTGTGCGTGTCGCATTTGATATGTGATATATATATATATATGTATATAGTATAATATAGTTATTTGTTAACTTTGTGTGTGGTTTATGGTTTTTGTGTGTGTGTGTTTTTTTTTTTGGCATCATCATTATATAATCAATTTTCAACAAGTTTGCTGTGTGTTTTCATTTAGTTTTTGCCTTTTTTTGCTTAGTTTTTGTTGTTTTTTTTTTGTGTTTTTCAGTTTCGATGGGGGCACTTGCGGGTGATTTTGCTGTTGTTGTTTCTTGTTGTTTGTTGTTGTTTGTTGTTGTTGTTGTTGTGCCACTTGGTTGGCGTGCATATTGAGAGTCTAACAATTGCCAGAGAGTTGCATAATTCACGGATTCACTATTATCTATAATAAAAAATACAATACAACAACACAGAAATGGTTTGTAGGCGTACAAAAATTTGTGGAGTGTCTTTTTTGTTAGTTAGTTTTTTTTTTTGTGGTTTTTCTTTTCTGTTTTTTTTTTTTTTTTTTGTAAGATCGCATAATTATCACTTCTTGTGTCTATGATGATGATCGAACCGAACCGAACCGAACCATCATGATCAGCAACAGTAGTTAGAATGCGTACAAAGAGTTTAATTTGTGGATTGTTTAGGTTGAGTGGCATTTGTTAAACGCTACTCAGAAACGCCACGCTACACATGGCTATTTGGGCCAAAATGTTCACTTGCAGTATCCGCATGAGACCGCCGCTCGTGGGTGAGGGACTCACATTGAGGCCGGCGCAGTGCATCTTTTCGGTTGGCATCGCTTGCACGAAATACTCGCGATTGTCCAGCGACATGTGGCACAGTGGCTTCTTCTTTTGTGACATTTCATCATCCTTGTTCTTCAGATCCTCCAACAGTTTGGGGAACCAGGCCAATTCGCACGAACAGTTCAATGGATTATCTAAAACAAATCACAAGTTTTTCAATTAGCTTCTTTTTTTTGTTTGTTTTGTTGCTTATAACGTCAACGACTTGCCAGTGATGTCAATAATGCGCAAAGTATCGATGACCGGTTCCATGGTATCCTGTGGAATCCTTTGCAATTTGTTGTTCTGCAAATTGAGCGTCTCCAGCGAATTGAGATTCTCAAATAAGGTGCTCGGCAGCATTTTGATGCTAAAAATCGTAAAAGCAACAACAATTCAACATTAAGATTGTGTGTGTGCTAAATACAATACAGTGGTCACTCGTTAAGTTAAAAAAAAAAATATATATATATATATATATATATAATTTTAGTTAAGTATTTGTTTGTTAAGTGTTTTGAGTGACCACTCTAAATAGGATTTATATATATTTTTGTTTTTGCACTTCTGCTAGCTTTACTCATTCTTCTGCAAATTGAGGAAGGTCAGTGAATCGCCGTAGCCGGTAAATGCATCATCGGCCAACACATTGATATTGTTGTTGCGCAAATCCAAATGACGTAAACGATGCAACGGACGCAATGCCTCACTGGGTATAGCATTAATATTATTATCGCCCAGACGCAAATACTGTAGGTTTTCTGTGATAAGAATTGGGAAATTTAATTAAAAGTTGTAAGGGGAACTCAGTTTTTTCGCATGTCTTACCCTCGAGTCCCTTGAACGCATCCTTATCAATGACACTGATCTTGTTGCCCTCCAATTCCAGCGAGTTTAGTAGACTCAAATGTGTGAATACATTTCCAGGCACTGTTGTGACCATATTATGTGCTAATATCAACGAATCCAAATTCTGTAGACCTGATTACAAAAAACACAGACAAATATCAATTAGTTGTCAATCGAAATAATTTATTTATAAAGTTTTTTACCTTCAAAATCGCCTTCACTGATCGTACGTATTTTGTTTTCTTGTATCTCGAGTTTCTTCAGGGTATCCAATATGGATAGGGCTTTTTGGGGCACACGCGTCAAATCATTGCCACCCAAGTTCAAACGTTTCAATTTCCTAAAATAATTTTGAAAATATTATAGAAAATTCCAATTGGTTTAGAACAGTTTTTCTCACTTCTCCAGTCCGCGGAATGCTTCGGGATCGACTTGTGTTATTTTGTTCTCATATAGCGTTAGTATCTCCAAAGTGTCCAGTCCCTCGAAGGCGTTGTTATGGACAACAGTGATTTTATTGTGATTCAAGTTCAAAATTAACAAGTGATACAAATGTTGCAGTGCCTATTAAATATATAAAATTAATTCGATATTTTTTTTATATACAAAACAAATAAAAACAAGTAGAAAAGTTGCAGTCGGACGCACCCGACTGCGGTATACTCGATACCAGTAATAAAACAGATTAAAAGAGACCTGATTGCAATGGGGTGCGGATACGGCAGGGGTTTACGCTGCCTCAAAGATTGTCTGGTGCAGATGGGGATGCCAAAAAGTTATCTTCCTTCCAAATTTGGTGACTCTAGCTAGTTAGTAGAATATGGTGGAAGGGGGGCTGGGGGCTGGCATGGGTAGGGGACACCATCCAAATTTTTTGGGTTTCTTCATCACCAAGTATAATTAACTTCGGTATCGAGTATAATAAAAAAACAATTACAAAAACAAATTTATAATGCTTGTAGTATTTGTATAAAATGTATGTGTACCAAAGTGCTAAGTGCTATGATATCAAAAAAGAAAGAAAGCAACAACAACAACAACAACGACATATTTATCAGCAATTGGAATTGAACTAAAAACTGTTTTTTTTTTATGCGGGTTCAGACAAAAAAACAAACCATTATAATTATTATCAGCGCACTTTAAATGGCTTCAAAGTAAAGTATGGGATCAATAAATCAGTTAACGCAACGCAACAATAAATAAATTAATATTTTTATAAAAATATATTTGCCATTGCCCCATAAAGCTCACAAAAATGTCAATTTGCGATAATGCAATCCAGAAAATAAAAATAATAATAATAATAATAACGAAAAAAAAAATGAGTTGTGTGTGGCAAGGGAAGCTGATGATGTGACGACATTCAACGAGGATTCCAATAAATAAATCATTAAGCAGTCATCCAGGGTTCAGGAGGGCGTGGCTCCAAAACGTTGATGCAGTTTTTTGGGGATCGTTAGCAGCTATCTTCCTACCAAATTTGGTGACTCTAGCTTTAACGCTTTGGAAAAAACACTCATTCCCGTTTTTAGTGAAGCATTGGGGAGGTGGGTCAGCTTGGGCAGTATGGATTGGCGTGGCATCCAAAGTTTTTGTGCATTTTGGGGGGTCGTTACCAGTTATCTACCTAACAAATTTTGTGACTCTAGCTCAAACGCTATGGAAGATACACGCACTAACGTTTTTAGCGAAGTGTTGGGGCGGTTGAGGGCAGCTATGGCAGTATAGATGGGCGTGGCATTCAAAGTTTTTATGAATTTGGTTGGGGATCGTAAACACCTAACTTGGCACCAAATTTGATGGCTCTAGCTCAAAAACTGTAGAAGATATGGGCATTTTTGGTGTTAAACTGCGGGGGGCTGGGGGCGGAATGGGTAGGCGTGGCTCCAAAACTTTTGATGCAGTTTTTTGGAGGTTGTTAGTAGCTATTTTCTCCCTAAATTTGGTAGTTCTAGCTGTAAGGGCTTGCAAAATAGCTGGATCTATCAATTTTGCGTTATCGAGTTTATCGATTTGCCAGCCCCCTAGTTATCGTAGAGCTCCAATCTTTACACTTTAGTTAACTATGCCATAGGTAAAGATATTTGCAAAGTTTCAAGTCTCTAGCTTGAAGGGTGTGGAAAAAAGTTGCGTTCATACAAACGGACAGACACCATGACGGACATTGCACAAACCCAATATACTCTTTACCTTCGGTATCGAGTATAATAAAAGCTGATTTGTAAACTTTTTCAATTGAAAAGAAAGCACTCTTTTAATTGATTCGGAGTCATTTGATTCCTAGAATGCTACATCAAGCTTCAACATATTAAAATTTTCAATATCTTTGGTATTTCTCTATCGATTTTGATAAAATTTTTACAGTTGATCACTATTATCTTAAAATGTATGATTCTTTGTTTTCGGATTTATATTAAATCGAAAGTCTCTAGTTTTGAGTTCAACGCATTCAAACTTTAAGATTTATATTTGAATATTTATATACTTATACTAGGCTGTTAATGCTCCTAAAGAATGATTAAAGGTTCTTAATTTGACTTTATTTAACTCTTTTTTTTAGCCATTTCAAGGGGGGTGGAGGGTATAGAAAAGTAAAAGTAAAAACTACAACAACAGACCTGCGATGGCACAGTTTTCATTTGGTTCAATGAAACATCGAGCTGGGTGAGGCCCTTGCCTGTAGTCAAATGAAATTTTATTATTATTTGGTTTTGATTGATATGTTTATTGAGCGCTTACCCAACGAGCTCAAAGCATTCTCCTCGATGGCCGCCAAGCTGCTGTTGTGTATTGTCAAATGGCGAATGTCCAATGCCAGAAAAACAAATCCTTGTAGCTTGGGCAGATTATTGTGTCGCAACTTCAGATAGAAGATAATCGGACTCTTGCCCTTCAGCGTACCCATCGATTTTGTAATATGCACCAGATCTGTTGTCTCACACAATATGTCCAAACCGTTCTTCTTCACCGTACAAATGCAGGGCGAGATGTCGCCCTGTTCCGGACACACCTGTTGTTGCGTACCCTGACCCATGGTCTGACCCAATAGCAGGAACAGTACACAGATCATCGATTGATAGGTAAACAGCCATTGCCTTTGACCTTTATCCATCTTTAACCAAAACACACCAAGCTTTCAGCTTGGATAAACCCAACACAATGGGATGGATGACTTGTGGCTCTGTTGCTTTGTTGCTCTATTGCTCTGTGATGTTGCCTATTTACAATTGTGTCCCTGTTTCAACGAGAGAGAAAAAGAGAAAACTTAAACTACAACAACAAAAGCGAATTAAGCGCACAAAGCGCGATTGGTATGTGTGTGTGTGTGTGTGTTAGTGTGTGTTCGGCGGATTAAAAATAAATTGAACTAATTGAGGACGTACAGTCCGTTGTGAGCACGTACATGTATATATGTAAGAAATATGCAATTTGAATATTGTACAATATTTACTTACCTATAATGTTTGTCCGTCGCTATTTGATCAGTGCCAAATAAAACATGCTTCTTAATGCGTTGCAATTTTTGAGTTTGTCAAAAAAACAAAGATAGCCAAACAAATAACCATAGCTCACTTTCACACACACACACACACACACACGTGCAGATGACGAAAAAGGCAAACAGACAAAACAGCGTTTTGGTTGGTTGGGTGTTGAGAGGGTGAAGGGTATGGCTGGATGTGTTGGGTCTGTTGCTTTTGAGACGAAAGAGGCGTGTGCTTGCGCGCGGCGTTATGTGTGTAAAAACTCGGTCAGAGTGTGTGTATAACGATGTAACGGAAAATCGATACCATATTCCAAAGAGGTTGTTGAATGACCAACGTTTTTTTTCTTTATCTGTGTGACGCCAACGGGCAGCGAATTAAGTGCACATATTTTTAAATTTGCTGAATTATTAAACCGCATGCGAGTGTCTGTTTTTAATTATTGATGGCAACATTTGCACTATTTTTGCGTTAAGTTACATTTTTGTTATTTTCGAAACGCTGCAAATTTTGGATATTTCGCTGCCGCGCGCCGACACACGCATATTGTTGTAATATATGAATATGTGTGATTTTAATAGAAAAAAAAATAATGTGTACACAAAGAGCGCGTGTAAGAAGCACGTTTACTTGGCAAAACCGACGACTGCGGACTAAAGTCGCAATTCAAAGTTGAATTTTTGCCGTTTGGATTTAATGGGGGTTGATTCGTTACATGCCGCGCGCAGTGTTAAAAAGCGGCATAATAATAGCGCTGCCACATAAAATGTGTACATGGTCACCCTAAAATTGCAAACAAAATAATCGAATGTTGCATCGCATGGAAATCGATCAGGACAATCGAACAGCTGTGCTCTGTTTTCAGTTAAATTTAAATTCAAATTCAAAAGTTATCTTAGAAGGCCTTAAAATTCATCATTATTCACAAAAAAAAAACACATTCATTCGCCTTTTATAAATTCACAGTGTAGCATTAAATTCAGTTGAGCAAACAAAATTTTTAAAGTTTATTTTCGCTTTATATATATATCCCATTTCCAAAAATGGGTTTTTGCAATAAAGTATTATGGATTAAGCTTCTGTGCGAAATGCTTGCCAGTATGCTCGTACAATTTCTCGGCTGTACTATATCAGGCGGTTCTTTATCAGGCGGTTCTTTATCTATATCAGGCGATAGTATTGGTGCATCTATCGGAACTCCGTTTTCCTTTTCTCCTTCTTCCTCTAAAAAGGAATCGTCAGAAGTAACGACTATGGTATATGCATTTGCCTGGGGAGCTGGTGTAATTGCATCGACGCAAGCATTTCGTATTATATCTGGTGCACATATCAATCCATGCGTAACGCTTGCAGCAATTATAGTAAAGAACACCCATTGGCTCACTGGCTTACTCTATATACTTATGCAACTATTGGGATCAGGTATCGGTTATGCCCTATCCTGGAGTATGTTTAGCACTGGGTTTATCACAATATCTCATTGTGTGACAATGGTTACCATCGAACCGTGGTGGAAAGCAATAATATTGGAACTGTTTATTACCGGTGCTTGGGTGATGGCCATGTGCGCCTCCTGGCACTCAAGCAACGAGAAATTAATGGAAACCATTTCGTTGCGCATTGGTTTGGTCGTTGTGCTAGGTTGCCTTATTGGAGTAAGTCTACAATCTAAAATTTTTTTTGTTGGTTTTTTCTATATACATATATGTAAATATTAATTAATATTAATTTTTCTGCAGCATCGAACTACAGGGGCCAGCATGAATCCTTTCAGAGCGTTGTGGCCAGCCTTTTCTGCAATGTACTGGGTGCACATATATATCCCTCTGCTTGTACCCATAATTGCGTCCGTTTTGATAGCATTTTTCTGGCGTTTTACCTATGCTGATAAAAAGGCTGAAGCCAAAGCTGAAGAATAGGCATACATACGTACATAAAAACAAATTCATTCATGTTCTCATGTTGGTTGCCACTTAAATTTTCAATAAATTTTGTTGGTTGATATAATATGTTTTTTTGTTTTCAATGATATAGTAAGTAGGCTATGTAAGTTTGCTATTGGCACTTTGTATACTGCTCATATATATTTTCAGTTGAATTACAGTTTTTTTTTGTGAACGTTCAACAATATTTTTCGAGACAATTGTTAATTTTTTCATTTAAAATTTTTAGTTTTTTTTTTTTGGCTAACAACAATAATAAAAATCACAAATAATGGCTGAATTAAAATTTAATAAAGAGCTGTGGTTTAAGCTACTAGCTGAATTAATGGGCACGGCAATGATACATTCTCTCGGCTGCACTTTAAGCTCTAACGGAGATACTGCTGTTAAGGCACTTGGCTGGGGATTCGCCTATCTGGCGGCCACTCACATATTCAGTTTCGTAAGCGGCGGTCATTTCAATCCGGCTGTTAGTGCCACTGCCACAATAATAGGCGCTATGAATTGGAAAATGATGTTGCTCTATATGCTGGCACAATTAATAGGCACTTGCCTTGGCGTTGGAGCGGGCTATGGTGCCGCGCCAAAAGGAACAATGACTTTTTGTACGAATTTCGTTTTAAACCCTGATGGCAAAAAGCTATTGGTCGAATTTATTTGTATGATGGCACTCTTGTTTGCCTATTGTGGCATTTGGGATAAGCGCAGTGAAGGTTTATATGATTCATATTCAATACGCATTGGATTCATTTTTGGTGCCTTGTGCTGTGCTTCGGTATTCTATTCAAATTTTGTTCAAAATATGTTCTTATATATGTTTATTTTAATGAGTTCTCTTTTCTTTTAAGATCAACTACGCAGGTGGACATATTAACTTCTGGCGGAGCCTGGCAGTTGCTTTAATAAACCTTGAATTTGTCTTTATTTGGCAACCGCTTGTTGGCCATGCTTTAGCCGTCGCTATAGTCGGGGTTCTTTGGCGCTTCCTTTTGGGCAAAGGCGAACCCGATACAGTTGAAGCCGTTTAAGGTCGAAAGTGCGCGAGAAATGTATGCGTTTTCCGAACAGAAATCTATTGTTTAAGTACATATCCGGATCATATTGTTGTTGCATTAAAAATGTTATATTATTTGCGATTACTTAAGTTACGAAATTGTAGTCAATGAGCCGATACTATGAGCTTTCCCATATCATAAAATCGATAGCTCCGTACGTTTGTTATCAATAACAGAAAAATCTTGTTTTTTTTCCCAAATTTACTATTTGCAATAGAAATTTTGACATTATGTCGAGCATCTCATAAAAAATTTCATCGAAATCGGTGGAGCAACACTGAAGTTATCGAAGATTGAAATTAGGCCAAGTGAAGGCCATTTCTGTTACAGAGCGGAATGTGTGCTTACATTTTTGGGATTAAATTATGTCAACTGATGTTTTCTTAATTTTGTTTTCTTTTATTTTAAACTCATTTAATCGATAAAATCAACAAAAGCAACATTTGCTAATCAAATTCACAATTCGTGTATCGATTTGGCCGCAAGTCAGACACAAAAAAAAAAGAAAGTTAACTTTTATTGCCATCTCTGGAATGATGATGATGATGACGATGACGATGATCAGGTTACAGCCGCACGTGGGCGTAATTTTCTCGCAATTAGGATGCGATTACGATAATGTGACCGTCGTCGTCGTCGTCGTCGTCGAAAGGGTAATTGAAGAATGGATAGGTGATGGTGATGGTGTTCAGTGCTGGTGTTGGTATTGGTTTCTTTGTGTCCAGAGACCCTTGCCGTGTTTTGTGGCCACGTGCCATCAGAGACGCCTTCGCGCTCACCAACTTGTTCCACCGATTGTCAGAGATCAAAGGGTGCGGGGAAAGGGGGTTTGCCAAAGTTGACAGTTTCAATTTGGCAAGGCTTGTTGCCCCTGTAAACGTCTTGGGGTTGTTTTGCCGCTGACGGATTAAGGTTTCACCAAGAGATTGAAAGAGTCTCAGGACAGAGCCCGACGCTTGTTGTTGGTGTGGTTTCTTTTGCTGGGTGGGGTTTCGTAGTGAATTTGAATTTGAATTTGACAAAGTGCAAAATCCTTCTGCACTTTGAAGACTGATTGACTTCTTATCCTTGAACGGATTTGAATAGAAATGTTATTACAGCGCAGCAGGAGGGTTGTTTAACCTCCTTGTGTGTGTGTGTGTTTCTGTGTGTGTTGATGTAGTATAAACAAAACGGAAGATAATCAAGATGTAAAACACAATCCGACAAGCGAGTGGCGCCTGTTACGTCCTCTCCCTGCCGTTGCCCCTGTTGCTGCGTGTTTGCAACGCGGCTGAAATTTAAAACCAAACAAACCCGTTGCTGGAATCAAAAGGCAAGCGCTGGCAAATTACAGCTTCTGCCGCCTGCTGCCACAGTTACAGTTACAACAGCTCCCCAAACAGCTAAGGGGAAAGGGTGTGAAGGGTGGAGGAGCGCCTGTGGATGCCATGTGAGAAAAGCGACAGTGGAAAAAAACCAACACAAACAAAAAATAAAATTTGAAACGGATTTTCGCAAAATTCACTTTGTACTTTAGCTGGGAAACAACTGTTATTAACTTAATGAAGGAGTGTTGTGCACACACACACACACACACACACACACATTCTACCTGACACGTGATTCGACCGTGACGGAAGCACAAAGAAACAGATGTGGGGGGATGTGGGCTGCAAAGGTGTTGCAGCTAGAATATTAATAGCCAAATAAACGGAGATAAAAATATTGAAAATGTTGGTAACGAAAATTTATAGCCGCAATTTTATATATGTATATTAATGGCAGCAATAATACTTGGCTTAAATAAAATTAATCTCTACGTGAAAACTTAAAATTATAAATATAATGTTTATCTACTAAATATTAAGAAAATGTTCACTGTAATTGTTTGCTTTGTTATGCCAAAGACCGTATACTAATTCTCTGTTCTATGATTTTATAATATTTGCTCATTCTTAAGCGATGGCCAAACAAGACAAAACCGAGAGAAAGTTCCCAGCTCATATACCAGAGAAAGACCTTTTCTTACCAATTGCAGTCTCTTTAGATTCTATTGTCTTTGGTTATACCATTGACCTTGCAATATTACAAGGTCTATGATAAAACGCAGATTTTAAAAAATAATATATTCAGGGTAAATTTATTAACAAAAATCTCAAATTGAGACGTATAATTAATAAAAAACAAATAAAATCCAAAAACCTTTTGTTAAAATTATTTAAATAATATAAAAACTTTTATACAAAAATTCCTTAACATAGATATACAAATTTTAGAGGATTTGAATATGTATTTAACTATTAATTATATTTAAGAATAACTATATCGAAATTAGATTTATAAAAGAATTTTTATAGTATAAATATTCATAAAAAGCAATGGCATTTTATTTCTTGATGGACAAAGTTTCTCATCTCATCTTAAGCTATCTAATAATCTTTAAAATGTGTGCTTAAACTTTTGATTAGTTTGTTGTCTGATTAAATTTTTATGTATAGCTTTTTTTTTGAGTTTACTCCTTAAAAATCGATTTGTATATATTTAGCCCGGAAAGAAAAAAATATGAGGAGTAAAATCAACTAAACAAATTTCGTTACGTTTTTGAGAAAACTAGCGAATGACGAAAGTCGGGTACCCTTATAACATAAAAATGACATCGTGGATATGAAGTTCAAAAAAATATTTGCAATAATTGCTTATTTTGATAAACAAAAGTTGGCGTTTAGTTAACAATTGAGAAATTGCTTCAATTATAAATATGTAGTTGATTGAACTACATAGCCACAGAAGCACTTATATTTTATTAGGGTGTCCAACTTTCGTTAGTTCACTATCTTATTAATGAAGTCCGTTATGTTAGTTCAAAAAAGAGTAAGAGAAGCTAAGACACACATAAGAATTGACATTAAATAGTTAGTAAATTTGTATTTTGTTTATTTACTTTTCGCTTCCAAACAGAGTTGCCACACAGTCTAAAATAACAACATAACTCAAATTGCATAGTCATATTTAGCTAATAGAAAAGCACACAAACACACACACATACACACAAATTTGATATTATCAATTAGTATAGAAACATATGTTTAACTTATTTGCTTGCAGCTCATTAGCTTTGGCCACCACCAACCTTGCAGCAAGTGGCAAACGGTCGCCGCATTGCATATTTAACAAGTGTTAACACACACACACACACACACACACAGAAATCCCTCGGTTGCTGTAATTAAACCAGGAGATACATTGACGCACACGCGTAGACAATATGCTATATTGTATATGATAAAATGTATCTGTATCTATGCGTTTGCGTGTTAGTGTGTGTGTGTGTGTGTGTTAGTGAATGAAGCTCATCTTGCAAAGTGGCAGGTTAAGTAAACAGTTTCATTGTGCGAATTCAATTAAAATTTATTCAAAACGTCAACGCCAGCTTCTCAAAAACTGCTCCAACAACAGCAACAACAACACCAATGCAACACAATGTGGCACATACAACTGTGTAGCTGTAACAGCAGATACACACACACACACACACACACACATACATATATTTATGTACTGCTATAGTTAGATACACATGTTTTATTTTTGGAGCTGCCATTGGCAAAAAAGGGGTGTGGCCTAAGCAGTTGCCACGCCCACGACCACTGAGGAGTCGTGCAATTGTCGCACTCGCGTTAAAGCGAGACAACCATACAAGCTGTTGCTGTTGCTGTTTGTGTGTGTGTGTGTGTGTGTTTGTGTTTGTGTTTGTGTTAATGTATCTGTAGCTGTAACTGGCAGCGCTTCGGCACTTGTCGTTGTTGTTGTTGTTGCTTGTGCTTTTGCTGTTGTAAGTGGTGTAAATGGCAATTTCGTTGTCTGTTGTTGCCTGCCCCGTCGCGACGTCCCTCACAGTAGCGATAATCATTGTAGCAGCGTTGACAGCATATATAGTATCTCTATGCCTCGCCTCGCCATGTATCTCTCTCCATCTGTATATCTATTCATTCGCATTCGCGCATTTTGTGCCATATCATCGTTGTAGTCGCTGCTGTTGCTGCTGCTCCGTCATCATCATTATGATCGTCCATTTTCCGAGTGTCTTATTTTTGGGTTGTGTATTATTTCTTTGTACGAAATGTTTATGTGTTTGTACCTGCCCCATTGGGTTATTTTCAACTTCCGTTGCAGCAGCAACACAACAACGTCGACAACACACTTCGCTCATCATCCCATCCCAACTCATCCCAATCCCATTCAGACAGGTATCCGAAGCCGATGTCCTCGTTTCCCCTATCTCATTCCATTCACTAACCTTCTCCTCCCGCTTTTACCTTGCTCTGTCAGTTTCTCGTTGATGTTTGTTATGCGATGTTCAGTTGTAACTAATAAAATTACTCAGTAACAAAATATGATTATGTGAAATAAAGTCTCAAAAAATGTATATAGATTTATTACATTTTGGCCGAATTTTTAATTTCAAATAAGTTTTAAAAGCAACTTTCAAGCATTATTCATCTAATTTTTTATCTTAAATTGCTTTTTAGAATTAAGTTCGTTTTAGACTTAACTCAAGATTTCGTAAGTATGAATCGTACTTAAATTATTCAAATACGAATAGGGATATATTCAGATTAAAAATCTTAAACTTAGAAAGATGCTTATTTTTTCTGTGTATGTTTATTATATATATCCAAACTTGTATTTATTATTTTTATAGTAAATATTGGAATAAGTCTTATTTGGTCCCCAACCAAATTCATTAAGACTTTGAATGCCACGCCCATCCAACCAGCCCTAGCCGCCCGCAACCGCCCTAACGCTTCGCTAAAAACGATAGTGCGTGTATCTTTCATAGTGTATGAGCTAGAGTCATCAAATTTGGTAAGAAGATAATGGTAATGACTCCCAAAAAACTGCACCAAAGTTTTGGAGCTTCGTACTCCCCTGCCGTATCCGCACCCCATTGCAATCAGGTCTCTTTTTATCGGTTTTATTACTGGTATCGAGTATAGCGCAAAAAGTTTCTACTTGTTTCTTGTAAAGAAATTTAAATCGTTTTCACTCTTTTATTTAATATTGAAAAAGATGGCAAAGAAATAATTTGAACGCAATAAATATTTCTGCCGAGGTATTCAATTTTAATCTTTAAAATTGTATCTTCATACCACAAATATGATTATGAGCATCAAATTAAATGAAATGTTCGGTTTCTGTTGAAATGATCTTTATCTACAATTTGGTCAAGCTACCCTTTAAAAAGAAAAATAAACATAAAATGAAGAAGGCTCTCGAAAAATTATCCTGTACAATGGCTGACCATTCAATACGTTTGCTCAACCAACAACAATGGCCGGCTACAACAACAACAACAACAACAGAAATTGATAATAATCATAATTATGAGAAGAAGATGATTATGATGTTTTTTTTTATCGTTGATGATGTTGACGAGTTGCTGTAACGAGAGAAACGACATTTCGCGCTAACGAATTCAATTGAGTTGAATTTTTCATTTAACATTTATTTAACTTTTGTTCATCTGCTTGTTTTGTGTGTGCCTATATGTGTGTGTGTGTGTGTGTGTGTGTCAGAAGAGTCAGCAAAACGTCCGCAGGGATTTCGCACAGAACACAGAGAGATAAGCCCAATGGTTAAGGAAGAGAGCATCATCGTCATAATCATCAACTGTTTTACAGTTACTTCACTCACTTGCATGACAAGTACCATGCACACACACACACACACACACACACACATTGGTGTATGTGTACGTGTATGTATTTACCGTTTTTGATTGTGCCAATGGCCGTTGCCTCGTATAACTGTATATTGTATACATGTCGGTGGTACATCGTAGTCGCCCATAAAATGTATGCCTAATGGCGATATTGTTGAATACAGCACACCCCTGCTGCCCCATTTTGTCTCCTGCCCCTGCCTCTGGCCCTGCTTGCTAGTTGCACATTGTGTCGCTGTCGTCATTGTACTTGATTATTAAATGACACATTATGTGATTTTCAACATGTTTCCGAAACTCTGAACTGCCAGACAAAACGCAGAACAAGAGGCGACGAGGGAAAAATGGCTGTGCTCGCCAGGGGTATGAGAGAGGGCGAGGCGAAGGCACAGCATCCCAGGCTGAATTTCAAGCAGAAGCAGCCGCAACAGTTCATAGTATGTAGTACCCACTTCGAATATTGAATTCAAAGCAAAACCAAATGGTCGACTGACTGTAGCACACCCCCTCACCCATTCCACCACGCCCCCTTTAAGCTATGTCTGTCAGCCAGTTACATGAGCATATGACAGACATACTAGAAGGCATTTTATAATATGTTCATTGAGAGTACGTGAGCTTCCTGTTATACTATCTATGTGTGTGGGGTGGGTGGGGTTGAGAGGAAAGGCTAGAGCACATGGGCGTAGTGTTAAATAAGTTACTAGTATTATTGCATAGAAAATTCAACTTTGAAGGTTTTCAACTGGTAGAAAGCTTGTAGAAATTTTGTAAATCCCATGACATTCTAAAAAGTGAATTTTTACATAAATCTGAAAATAAAAACAAACTTTTACACATTTAACGCGTTCTTTTGAGATATCTTAATTTCTATGGTAGTTAAATACATATATAATATACTACGCCCGGCCAAGCATAGCTGTGGTTTTCTTGTATTTCGTTCAGTTATTAGGTACTGCTGGTAGTTCAACAAACATAGTGACATTGGAGTTATATACAATTGATTATAAATTAAGATAAAAACTAACCCATAGTTTAAGTTGGAACAAAACCGCATATAAAACAAACAGAAAAATTTTAAATCGGTTTAGTAGTTTTAGAGCTCATCATAGAATATATTAAATCAAATAAATGTTACAATGAATGATAAAGACGTAAATCTTCTTTCCCTTAGACGAAAGCCTCTACCAACTACGCCACTGGCTGAAAGTTTTATTTTGTAAATGGCGTCGCATAGTCGCGCCTTTTTTGGGTTGGGCGTAACAACCACTCCCCCCCAGACTCCTTGTTGTGCCGCAACAGAATCGAAGGAAAGTGTATTAAACAACCCCCAGAGATAAGAACCGAATGGCATAAAAAAAAAAGTAAACCGTTATGTGGCACTGGCAGTGGTTCAACTGTGGCAGTCAATTCTAACATTCCAATTCAGAACCCAAGCCAAGTCGAAACTTTGTAATACAAATTGAAATTGCGTACACAATAATGTCCGCTTTCTTTCCATCCAAATCCCATACTATATGACTCACTTGGGATTCTGGGGTCGGAGTCACAGCAAATGCAGTCACGACTACACGGGGCACGCCTTTTGTGCTGCATAATGAAATTAAAAAATAAGTTACTGTTGCCCAACAACCCAACGAGCGTAAATTCATGAAGCGAAAAGTCCATTATATCATTAGGGAGGGTACTACTCCTGATTCCCATTCAATTTGTAATGAACTGTAATATGAAAAAAAAAGAAATAAAAAGGTGGCAGGAAGCACTGCCAATCAACGTGCTGAGTGTTGTGTTCCATGTTGGGATTCAAATTACACAGCATTGCCAAATGCTAGCATTACTTAATACAAATATATTTGCCAAAAACTCATGTCATAGTTTTCATATTTTTTTACTTTGGAATAAGGGTGCTTTGGAGTGTCTAATAAATACCTAAAGCAGTTTAGAAGGGCTGCAATAAACTTGTGTGACTTTTCTCATTCGAAAAGTCGCCAAAGTTAATTACCTAACAGAAACAAAAAACTGATTTGTGTATTCCGCATCGACTCGTAAAAGTTCTGAAAACAATTTGTTACTAGTTTGATATTATTTTTAATATTTTCATATCTTAAAACATAAGTTTAATATCTAAGCTACTTCAATTCTCAAAGTTTCGAATTTTAAGAAGCTACTCATTTTACAAATCCCTTTAAAAATCCAGACTTAACTGGCTTAATGACTTTGTATTAAAATCTTGTAAGCCTTAGCAAATGTTCCTTTGAAATTCGTTACATCTTTTATCTGTTATTTATCTGGATCTCTCGTCTAGACTTTGCTCGAAATAAAATTTGTCATGGTGTCAAATGAACACACCTCAAATTGCAAAAAAAAATACAAATTCGAAAGATGTTGATTCCTTGGCTTTGGATTACCATTTGCCATTTATGTCTGTGGCCAGGTTTCATTGGACCTGGGCAGTTCATTTCCTTTTTGCGACGTTATTAGTTTTGAGTGGATATTTTTTCGTTATTTTTTTTCGTTTTCCTTATATCTGGCTTACTGCATCAATCTATCGATGTTATCGATTGACGACTGCGGCGGCTCATTTCCGTTTACGATTTGTTAGAGGGAAACCCAACTTTGGTTAGGCAAAGAGGACATTAGAGCGAGAGCAAGGGAGAGAGAGACACTCTCCAGGTGAAAGTCCAGCAATTGCAAATGAAATGCGTTTAATATCATTTGCGAGTCGAAGTCCTAATGTTAATTACAATATTATGACAGCTTCGTGGGTCGCAATGAATAATTATCACCTCATAAATTGTGACAAACCGCAAGGCAGTTTTTTTTTTTTGTGTTTTTTGTACAGATGTCTGTTAACGTCAGTTGTTGTTGTTGTTGGCCTGGGCAATGATTAATCGCTCAGGTTATTTGAGTTGAGTTGCAATGCAATCAACGTTTGTCCGACACACTCAACAGCTACTGCTGCTGCTGCTGCTGCTGCTGCTGGCTGACAATAAACGTAAATGTTGTGAAAAGCCAAATCTAATTACACAAATGCTCGCCGACTATTTGAAAATGAGCAATTTCTCAAGATAGTTATCTAATTAATAGGCACAGCTCAGCTCGACAATCAACAGTCCCATTCACAGAAAACTGAAACTAAAAACAAAAAAACTAAAAAAAAACCAACAACAACAACACGTTCAGCATTCCCAACGTTAGCAACGTCGACACCCATGCTTGGCCAGACCATGTTCCAGTCTTAATGAGTTATTTAAAGAACAATGGCCAACCGCTTGTGTATATAATATCACCTCACCTCAGTCCCCCCTTTTATCTCCGACTTACTACCTGGCCAACAACGACTTGCCAAAACATTGCTCCGAATAGGCGTTACAACAATTTATATAAACGTCACAGAAAAACATAAAAAAAAAGAACAGCAGCAGCCGCAAAAGATGTATGACTGTTGTAGGGACAGTTGATGTACGAGCACTATACCCTGTTTTAAGTTACGGTTTTTAAATGCCAAATATTTCTTTAATTCAATATAATGTTTTTTTTTTTTAATTTTAAAAAGCTAAAAGGTTTTATGATTGTCAGTTAGTTAGGAATTGTTTAACAGGTTTCCTTTGAATTTTTTTTAAATTTTTCAATGCTGTTTTTAATTTATAAATAGATTATTTAGATGGACTGCTGGAAACTTTCTTACATCGACTCGATTGAGAATCAATTAATATACCTTATTTATCATGTACCCTACAACCATTCACTTCATTTAACAGCTACAGGGTATATAAAAAAAAAGGCGGCACAACGCAACAACAACAACAACAACAAAAAAGCAAGAGAGACATAAAGTGGCTGCAATGCGTTCAATTACCCAGCAGTTGCTGTTGTCTTTGCATTCCACCACTCCAGCCGCCCCCCTCTCACTCTATCAAGTTTTTTTTAAAACAAAAGGCTGATTGAGTGACAATTGAGTGCGAGTGCAAGCGAGATGGCTGCATGTGCGCAGGCGCACTTCGTATTAAGCTCATTGCGCATTTGACGCGTCGTTTGACGTTTCTCTTTCGGATCAGACAAGCAATAAGTGGTAGAAGGGGGAGAAGGGGGCGACGTGCTGATGGTTGATGCTCATTAATTGCTCTCTTTCGCTTAGAGACGTTGCGGTGTCGGCGAAAGCGCCGCTTCTTTGTAATTACATGAAATATGCCTCGAATAATGAGGCGTTTTTAGCACCGTTTACGACAGTTAACCTACGATATATACACTTACATTATTAGTGGATTTATGTGTGTTTGTGTGTGTGCGCGTGTGTAAAGCAATCGACAAGTAATTAACCAGTTAACGCTTGTTATGCAAAATCGATTTGTTTTTTAAAGCAAAAGTTTTGTCAGTTCTTCTTTATATTAGTTGTGGACCGTGGGATACAATTGTAGCTGGGAAAGTTAAGTCAAGTTAGTTGCGAGTCTCTAGGGTGAACGCATAATTGTTATTTTATTGGCAACTGTATCGTTGCACGAACGCTAACAGATCATTTTGACCAAAAATGGCAAATTCGATATTGTTGCCGTTGTGGCAGTTGCCAGTTGCCAGTTTGTGGCAGTGTCCCCATGTGATTGGTGTTAATGACTTAATTAAACCAACTCCAGCAAACAGCAGCAAGTCCTCTTTGCTTTGTCTCTCTCATTCTACCTGCTCCAGCTTTAACGTCATGCTTCAGGGTTTTTAATGCTTTATGCTTCTTGCCTCCTTGCAGTAGTCGACAATTTCACACTTTTTGCGTGGCAGCGTTCGAGGAATATATCAAAAAATCAAAAAAGTGTCCTCAAGTCGTATGAATTATAGACGATGGGATACTCTTTTGTTATTATAAATGTGAGATATCTGGAAAGACTCGCAATATTAAAGCTTTTGTATGTTTTTGAAGTTTTTACTTGATGCTTACACTGAAAATCTTTTAAATAATAAATAAAAATATTTAATTGGAAGCGGCACAATTATTTTTTTCTTTAAACCGAAATCGTTTATAATAATATTAAAGCACAACTTACTTCAAAAGTTTTTGGAAACACTTCGGGATATTCCAAATGTAAAACATTTTAATTCCAAACAAGATTCGCACAACCCAAATTTTGTACTTTTTAGGTATTATTTAATGCGCTTAGGAAAACTTTGAAAACACAGTTGAGGTTCAATATTCTTCCTGTTCTGGCATGGTTTTCATTCATCTAAATAAGAAATATAATCCGAAGTGATTTTTAAGTTTCTAAATCTGTCGATTTAAATATTATTGAAAACTGTTTCAATTCTTACTTTTACTTTTTAATATTCACAGGGTATTAAGACGTTCTGTTATCAAAAAAGGATGATGGTCAACGACACACACACACACACATGCTAATCTTGTCGAGTTGCTGCGTTGAAGATTTCATGCATGTTTCGTGCCGCGTATCACTTGCTAGTTTCTCGGAGAGATCTTTAGTGCTTCTTCTCCTACTTGTTTCTGTTCGATGTGTTGGTGTTGGTGTTGGGCACGGGCTGATTAATATGCGCAACCACTCCACTTCGTGCAACAAAACAGTAGCCGAAAATGCGCCTGGTGACGGCTCTGGGCGCGCAGATGACACTGAGCCTCTGACATTTCCATTAAACGAAACAGCCGAAAAGTCAATCAAAAAACAAAAAAAAAAGCCCACAAAATGCGACTCTGTTCTTTTGCCGTCGGTAACAGAAGTCAACATCAACATCATTATTACTGTGAACATCATCATTTGGTGGAACTGCTGTGAAGGTTCGTTGTGCGCGGCATAATTATTAAATGCAGCTCAATACATTTGCTGTGCATTGCTAAGATTGTTGGGCCAACCTAATGCCCAAAGGCATTCCATTCGAGGTAGCCTTATGACTATGGAATGCAGCCCAATCGCACCAGCTCCAGCCTCAGTCAGCTCGTCAAACAACACAAAATATGTGACCAACTTCGTCTTTGTCTTCGACTCTTGCTCTTACGTCCTGGTTCAAACATCTACATCAACTCCTGCTCCTGCTTCGGCTCTAAACGCCGGCGCAGTCTGTCGGGTACCAAAACAGAGAACGATGTAAATTCAACGAATGCCTGAAGACAGCGCCGATCTTTCATCATCTTTATCGATGCAGGTTCTGATTCCGTTTGCCATTACCTCTTTTATGAAGCTATTGTGATTTGTATACCCTGTAAAAAAATAGGGAAATAAGGGGTTCTTGGGCTTTTTATTGTTCACAGCGTTATGAAGCTTGTAAAGTTTTAAAAGTTTTTTTTTTTAGATTTAATTTGGTTCCATTAAGTTCTGATTATTCCAAAGCGATATGAACATAGTAAAATAATATAAATAAAATAAATAATAAAATTTTCAGTCAAAATTAAAGAGAAGAGATAAGCAATGAATATATATTTTTGGTAATATATAAAATCAATAATAAATAAAGATAGATTATAGTAGAGACACACTACAGGGTATTCTCCTATGCAATTATTATTCCAACTTCATGCATAGCAACTACAGGGCATCTAGCAGTCATGCCTAAGCCTCTACTTAACTTTGACTTGTTTGTTAAATTTTATTTCTTTTTCATTTTTTTTTTTTTTAGCACACGTATTTTTCAATCAGTGCGCCTCGGCTCTCGGTGCGGTTTGTTGATATTTTACGATTTATTAAATTGCGTATAAATTAAAATATTAAATATTTGCAGCGACAAAACTTTTAATTACCAGCCGTTGCTTGCTTGGCATTTTTCGCAGATATTTTTCGTTAAATCTTTAAAGGGCTAACGAACCAAACACAAAAGTCCCTCAATAAATAAACGGTATAGAAAAAAAACCGATTTGTGTAACGTTTAAATTGAATTTGGATCCCTTTTGTCAAACTCATATAAAAACCTGACATTGATTTTTTTATTGCATTTATTTTTATTTTTTTGCGGTCTTACAAAATTGAAAATTTCGGTCTAGAGGTCCAGCTAGCAAGCAGCTCACAAACCTGACATAAAGGTGTCGACGTTTTCAACTAGGAACAGCCCCACCCTAACGTAACAAGCACATATAAATATTCAGGTATTGTATGAAATCAGATTAAATTATCTTAAACAAATTGTGTCTCAAACGAAAACAACTTTTGTTGGGGCGAAAAAAAAAAAAAATAAAAACCCCAACATAAATCACATTTCCATTCTGTTTTCCTCAATTCGTATTAGGCATATGTAGAGGGGGGCAGGGATGGAGAGTCCTTGTCGAAGTGGTGGTAGGATGTGAAGGTAGAGTTTGGACAGAAAATTTACTTTCTAGCCTCAGGCACAAAGTGTTGCACAAAGCGTTCCTTTTCAGTTTATTAAAACGGTTCGTTGCTCTCTCAACAACTTTTTGTTCAGTCAGTTATTGTGGTTCAGCCCCACCCTGCCCCCTGCCACTGCCCCAAACGAACTGAAACGCGCTTGAAAACACTTTTAATTGCCTTTTAATTGTTTTTAGCAAAATGAAATTTCAACAGCATAACGGCATTTTTGGCATTTGCTCACATTTGCCCTAATTACATTTGAGCCTTTTGTCTGCCACATCCTATATCATCCCCCCCCCCTCCGTATATCACCGTTTCCCGGAACTGTCACTGGTCGCTGAATTTTGTCATTTAATGGTCCACTGGGCGGATGATTTCATTGAGCCAGTGACACAGTTAGTCCTTCTAAATTTTGGCAGTTGAATATTTTGATTAGCGCCTCGAGCGTCGCGTTACGCCAACAATATCACAATAAGCAGCATCAAACATTAACATGGCTCAAACGAAAATAACCAATAATTACTGGTTCGTTAGGCAATTAGAATTGGAATTGAGATTGCTTTTGCTTATAGTGAACAAACATAAAAGCGATAAGTCCAAAGGGCGGCAAAAGTTACTCAAAATAATCTGAATATGAAATTTTGAATATTATGAAGAGTATGTGGGGCTGTAATAAGTCTTACATGGTAGCTGTATTCATTTCAGCCATGTTTATGAGATTAACGCTGGAGATATGTCGAGGAAAATTATGTATATGGTTGGCAAGTTGTTGGGGAAATAATACTTAATTATATCTATATAATTATTATATTACATTACATATTCTTATGATTTTTTTCTAAAATTAATTATAAATGGGGTTTTCTTGACGTTTAGTTGTATGGGATAAAAAGTTTTTGGTTTTTTTTTTTTAATTTCAGTTTTTAGTAGTAAAACATACATTAAGTACTACGTAAGCAACTTTACATTTTAATTACACCAAAAATTAAAAATCAAATTATGAAATTGTTAATATTTGTAAATAAATACGTTTAAAGTAAGTTAATGAAATAAATTAACATATGTTTAACTACTATCAAATAATTTTATTCTATGCTTGAAGTTTCAGATCCTTTCCATACTTTCTTTAAAAATCAATTATCTCACTTTTAAAGTAACTTTTTTTTAAATAATATTTCTAACATTTTTAAGTAATTTTCGTATTTATTTTCATTAAGTGTAGAACCTGTACTAAGGCATAAAAATATCAATAACTGTGATAAGTCATATCCGAAAATGAATTTCGCAATTTTCAGAAAATTTGTCATAACTTAAAATATTAAAACTGAAAGTGAAATAATAGCTAAGAAAAACCAAAATATATTTTCATTCCTCAAAACATAATAGCACATAAATAAATGAATTTGAAAAAAAAAATTATTCTTCAGAGTTATTGCAGTAAACGATTTTTAATCCTTCCTTAAGGTAAATTATTTGGCTTTATGAATAATAATAATAATAAATATTTTACGCAGCTAGAGTATTAATTTTTTCTAGGATAACATTATGTTTATCAAATTTCCAGTAATATTTTGATATATTGTTTTGATATGCGGCAAGGTAGTGGAAGCCCGCACAGAGCCCGACAGACTTGAGCATTTATCGATAGCATAATAAAAATGCTGCTGCGCATAAATGATGATAGATACTTTAATGAGCGGTGGCCACAGGAGGGCTGTCAAACCGAGTACCATACAATAGTATGTATTGTATTAAATGTTATGGGAGCTGGCGCAATGCGTATGCGCTATCAGCAGTTATGTATCTCTTATATCTGCGTGTCTATCGTGAATCTATCTACGGGCAAGGTAACCCTCTGAAGCGTCAACTTGGCAACAGTAGCTATAGCCCCGCTCTCTCTTTATCTCTCTCTCTCTCTCTCTCTCTCTCTCTGTCTGACTCGCTGTTGTAATGCAATTATCCTAAATGCTCAACCAACTGCTCAAAAAGTCATCGTTCAGATTTAACAAGAGCCAAGCGAACGCGTTGGGCCAACTGCCAGCTGCACCGACAACGGTTTCAGATACAAAAAGCCTCGTGCAAGCCAGATATACCGACACGGATACGGCAATGGCAAATGTTTCTGGCTCTATATATGCTATGGTTATATATGGCGTTGTGTTAATGTCAAATACATACACACACAGACACACACACACACATATGTATCGAAGTGGGTTGAGGTTGTATTGGGGTTGGACACAGTTACGGTTACAGGGTAACGCCTCTGCATGGCGGCAATTTGTGTGAGAAACTCATTTACTTGTGGCATGTAAACAACTAATCTGTTAACACTATGACGATAAAAGCGCGAAAAACTTACAGCAACACTTACACAATCCCTTCTCACTACTTTCTATCCACTTCCCTTCCCTTACCATTCCTTCCCATCCCTTTTGACTCTGTTGTAAATATACATATATTTCCCTTATTCGACGGTATAGTCAAAAGTTTTCCTTGCTGTTGCCAAAATGAAAGCTGCATTTCGTATTCTGCATGGGTTTTTATAGGGGGGTAAACTGTAACTGTGAATAAGGGCTGATGGAAGTAAGGATTTCCTCGGCGGTCCCGTTAGCAGAGACGTTAACGACCAGGGCCCGAGCAAGCCACATAATAATCAAACATTTTGCTACACTTATACAATATGTTGCACTTACAGTGGTTTCAATGAATTGTCAATTTTTTTTAAACTTTTTAAAAGAGTTTATGGAAATTGGGATAGATCAGCATTGGTAAATATAATATTCAATTCTTGTACATTATTCAACACATTTTACATATTTATTATATACATATTCTAAACTTTCTGTCCATACTCAATGTAACTAATATAACAATTGCCATTATAGTTATTTATTTACTTAGTTTTTTTCATTCGACAAATCTTTAACTAGCTCTTCTTTTTCTCTTGTATAACCTGCTCATTCATTAACCAAATAGATGGGAAACACACAAACAAACACACACATTTATTTATTAGCCATTGAACCACTGTGCAGCAAAGTCGCTGCTATATGTTGTTGCCTTTGGCTGATGTACTACTAGCTGCTGTTGCCGCTTTATTTGATTTCTTTATCAAAATATCAACGAAATGCTGCTTTCCTCTCACTCATCAAACACAAACAAACACACACATAAACAGCGCCATTCCCTTCTAACCTCTTTTGCACTGTCATGCAATTACAGTTGTATGTTTGTGTGTATGTGTGTGTGTGTGTGTATAGCAGGGCTTATATACATTTCATTTAAACGCAACCGGGGCTGACTACCACCGCAGCCGCAATGCCGCCGTGCAAGCGAGACACGTAGCCAAGTAATTGCCAAATGCATGCGCAAGTGAGAGCGAGATGACTAGTGTCAACATAAACGTTCAGGCCACTCAGCGACTTTTAGTGCGCCCAGGAACGCCTACCCAACAGCCTCTGCTACTCTACTACTACTACTACTGCTGCTGCTGCTGTTGCTGTTTCTGCTGTTGCTGCTGTTGCTCCGGGTATGGTGGCTTTTCTCAGTATCCGTATCTGTTACCCAGTATCTGTGTGTTTGTGTGTGTGTGTATCACAACTCGTTTCTGTTGCCTCTGTGTATCTGTAGCTGGCAGCTGGCAAGCAAGCAGTAGTAGCTAGTAGCTGCTTGCTGCCAGAGTATCTGTATCTGTGGCGCGTCATTGTTGTGCGTCGCCCCGTTGCTATCGTAACCAACGCCGTCGCCGTCGTCGTCCATTGCCATAGTAGGCAGCTCAGTTACAAGACCATTATTTGTCGTATTTTTTGTGCGCTCGGTTTTGGACGGTTGCGTCGGATCGGTGGTCTTTTCACTATAGTACTACATACACACACACACACATAAATACCCACATGTATCCATAGCACAACGTTCAGCTCCAGCTTGAACGGCAATCCGGATTTGGATCAGCAGCCAGTTGCACTTGCGTTGTTGTTGCGTTGTCGTCTCGGTCAAAATTTGGGAATCATAAAAGGATTCCGCGTCGCGTTTCCCAATTCGCCAATATGAAAAGATAATCAAGAGATATATCTCTCTAAATCTATATATCTATAGTGACTGTGTGTTTTCGGAAAATAAATATTTACATACGAAAAAGAGAAGAAAAATTGTGCGTGAGATTATATAGTTTGTCTGGAAAAATTTAGTTACTCGTCGCTAGTAAAATTGATTCGTTTTGGTGCGGAATAGTATGCGAATTAGTTCACAGTGGATTCAACGCATAAAATGGCCGTTGGACCGACGGAGGGCAAACAGCCGCCCACAGAAACCTTCTCGCCCACACACCATCAGATTATAGCACCCAGTCCCATTTTGGCAGTGCCGACGCTGGCCTTCTCCGCCGCCCAAGTGGAAATTGTATGCAAAACTCTGGAGGATTCCGGCGACATTGAACGTCTGGCACGATTCCTATGGAGCCTGCCGGTTGCATTGCCCAACATGCACGAGATACTCAATTGTGAGGCGGTGCTCCGTGCCCGGGCCGTTGTTGCCTATCATGTCGGTAACTTCAGGTAGGCTCCAACTTTATATAAAACGAGAGAACGAGAGACAAGAAGAAAAAACATATTCAAATAAAAAGCACACAGCTCAAATATCAGCTCTGATTAACCTCGATCTGATCCGTTGACAGGGCGGTATAAAAGGGGGAGTTAGGGACGAGGAATTTGGTTATTTGATAGTTTATTCGTTAAGCTTTGTTTTTGTTGTTGTTGTTGATGTTGTTGTTGGACACGAACACAATGAGCTACGTAAATTAATAAACAATGGCATTTAATTTACTAATTAAAGAACTCAATTGGGCCAGCAGCAGCAGCCGCAGCAGACTTTGATTAATAAAACACCGAAAAGCGAACAAAAGGCAAAGACAACAGCTTAAGGATTCTGATCTATAGACGGAGTGTGCTCTCTGACATTTGCAGTTTCCGTCTCGACTTGTCTCTAATGGAATGTTTTTTTTTTTGGCATAAATATTCTCAAATTACAAAGCAAAAAAAAATAAATAAATGGCATTTAATTTAACCGGAAACTGAGTACAAACCAGCAATATTTGCAAGCTTAGCTTTCAGTTAAAAAAAGAAAGAAAAGAAAACTAAAAAATATCGGTGCCAAGATTAGCTTTCGAAAATGTTTCTCACATGACAAAAATCGTTGAACGACATGATTGACAAACTACTTTAACTAGTCATAGATACATTTATATATACATATATGATAGACTAGACTTGTCTCAAGATCAGGTTATTAACAAGTGGCCAAACATGTCTTCACTCCTTCTGCCTCATTAAACAACACACGCGACTCTCTTGAAGATATTATTAAACAAATATTGTAAACGTTTATAGAGTAGTTTGCTATTATGGCTGAATCAAGTTTGATATATTGCTTATGACAGCTGACAAACTGCCAACTGGCAATTTGACATTCAATAACAACAACAACTGTTGACTAATGTGCTTTCAAAACATATTTTCAAGTCAAGTCTTAATGCTAAACTGCAGTTTTAAGTTGCATTACTTGACAAAATAAACAAATTAAATGCATTGATACGATTGGGAAACAATGTATTTAAGTATTTAAGCATAAAAACAAGTTTTAATTAAAGCTTAAGACTTCGCTTTGAAAGACTTAAAAGGCATTAAGTAGATCTTAATTTGAATACAGTTTAAAAGCTTAAACTATTAAATACTTTAATACTTTAAGAACTTTTCAAAACTCTTAAAAAAAAGTGCTATATAATTAATTTTTTAAACTGTTGTTGATAATATTATATATCATAATATTTTAGGCATTTTTGTTTATCCGATCATTTTGCTTAAAATATTAATCTCGTAGTTTTTGACTTAACAACTTAAGGTTATTTCTTTACTTTCTTTAATGCTTTCTTTTTGAGCATAAAATTGTGATTTGAGTATTATTGTTTATTTTTAGATGTATTTTTTAGTTTATTAAATATTTTTTTTTAATTTTTGAAATTTTTAAAATACTTTTTTAGTTTTTATTTATTAAACTTCTTGCTATAAAAATATGGTACTAAGCTCTCATATATTTCCCATTAAGGAATCGGTGTTTATTTATTATATCTATTTTTCATATTGAATTAAATATATTTATTCAAATCACAGTTCATAGTATAAATCTGTATATATGTACTGTATATAATACTGTATATAATCCAGTAAAAATGTTTTGGTATTGCAAGTGATTTGATTGCTTTGAGTTGGATAAATAAATGACTTTCAATTAAAACAAATTTGTTGAACTTAACTGGGGCTGTCAAAGCCACTGACGGCAATCAATGCTTATGAAATTGTTTCAAAATACAATTCGTACATATGCTGAAGTTTTGGAGTAAAACCGACGACATGACACACGACCATTAACCAAAGCGCACAGCAGGACATTCGAAACAGCAGTCAGGATTCAGTTCAGGGTTGTTTTATATGTTAGGGTTGAGTTTCAAATACATAAGTATCAGCATATAGATTTATTTCGGAAACTTCATTGACTTGATTTTATACTTTATTCAAAGCAATATTATTTTGAAATTGTTCATTTTAAATATTTAGACTTTAAAACGTTTCTAAATTTACTAGGAAAACAAAAATGGAAGCAAATTATTTTCTCTTCATAATATTTATATGGACAAGGTTAAATAAAAACGAACATATTAATAAAATATTTAATAATAATTAATGCAAAAATAATCAATTTACTCACATTTTTTTAATGTTCTTTCCAGGGAACTTTATGCAATAATAGAGAATCATAAATTTACGAAAGCATCCTATGGCAAACTGCAAGCAATGTGGCTGGAAGCACATTATATTGAAGCAGAAAAGCTACGCGGTCGATCGCTAGGTGAGTTCAAAACTCAACTCGAACATATTCAAAACCTATAAAAATCTCGATATAAAACCCTAAAATAGGTCCCGTTGATAAATATCGCGTACGCAAAAAGTTTCCGTTGCCACCAACAATATGGGATGGCGAACAGAAGACGCACTGTTTCAAGGAGCGGACGAGAAGTTTGCTGCGCGAATGGTACCTACAGGATCCGTATCCGAATCCAACCAAGAAACGTGAACTGGCCAAGGCCACCGGCCTCAATCCCACGCAAGTGGGAAATTGGTTCAAAAATCGACGTCAACGCGATCGTGCCGCTGCTGCCAAGAATCGGTAAGTTGATCTCCAACTATATGGTAGTATATGGTACCATACCAACTCCAACTCCTACTCCTACTCCTACTTCTACTTCACTCCATCATTAGTTGGGGCAATATTTCTAATTGCCGGCAGCTTGGAGTAATCTGAGCCAGTTGCACCCGCTGCTAGCTGTTTGCTGCTGCTGCTGCTGCTGCTGCTGCTGTTGTTGCCATCAAGCAAAGCAGCAAAGTAAGCTGATATCTATCAGCATCCATGTGGAAGTGAATCTTGGAGGGGATCGCATACAGGAGCAGGCAGTAGGCAGTAGGCAGAGAGTAGTGTGTGCCACTGCTGCTGCTTGTGCTGTTGTTGCTGCTGGCGTTTCCATTTCATTGATCCGTGCCGGCGGCGGCTTTGTAGCCATCGAAGCGTTCTCAATTTCCTTGCCGTTTGTTGCGGTCGTTGCTTTTGGCCACATTAAAATGACCGCCGACGATGACAACAGCAATAACAACAACAACAACAACTGTTTGTTGCTTTTATAGCTGTATAAAGCAGTTACAACAACAACACCAACACCAACAGTATTGTAAAAGGTGCAACCGCTTGAAAAAAAAAAAAAAAACAGAAACACAGAAACACAAGAAAAACTGTACAGAAAAGAAATACGAAAACTCGACCAATTCGCGCGAAGTTGAAATGAAATGAAGATCCCGCGGCCAAAGTAAAGGATGGCAAGTTAAGTGGAATGACTTGGCACAAAAATCGGCAGCAACAGCAGCAGCAAAGTAAGCTCCCTAACTGATCTTCAAGTACGTTGCGTTTCGCTCCTGCAGATGCGCAAATATTTCTTTAACTTAAGTTCTACCTGCTGTGCAGTTGTTGCCTCAACCTCCTCCCCCCGCCACCAACCCCCTACTGCAAAGCACATTTTGGCATTCTTTAGAAAAAAGTTGCAGGCCGTGTTTATTAAGTTAGGAGCTTGCTTCGACACTGAATGAATCTGCACAAAGCGCCAACAACAACAACTGAAGCTCAAGTCTGGCAAGCGCCTTTTTGGGCAACGAGTCATTAGTTAAAATGATGGCGATTATTTCGCCTTGTAAAGCTAGCAGCCAACAACCATTACAACTCCATCTTCATCTTCAGATCCAACCATCGCCGCTCCTCTCTCTCCCTCTCTCTCACAGCAGTCCTAGTTTTTAGCTGCAGCTTGAGTTTTTGGGTTCTCTCTCTTTCTCTCACTTGTGTAGTCATCGTGCTATTAAGCAGCCAACAAAAACACAACAAGAAAGCCGCGCAAAACTCAGACAAGCAAAACAAGCAAAGAACTATTGAAAAATAAGTCGAAGATTAAATACACTAGCAATGCGCAGATGTTAGAAACCCTTAAGAAATTAAGAAACGATATTCGACAATTTACTAAGATTTCGTAAAGAAAAAATGTTTTTAAGGAGAAATAATGTTTCAAATAAAAATTCTTGACTGCAGAATTTTCATTCTTAGTAAAAGTGACAGAACCCTTCAGTAAGCCAAAACTCCCACAGCAAGGGTATACCAAAAATGAACAGCAATGATAAGTAAGAAATATGAAATTAAAAGCCAGCCTGACTGCCATTCAACGAAGCATCAAGCATTGACAGCGCCAGCAATAATGATGAGCATCAACTGAGACATTTTAACCAGATGCGCCCCCCCCCCCCCTTTCCACGTTTCGACAGCAAAAGAGAGCAACAAGAAGAGATCGAGGAAGAGGCAGCAGCGGAAGAGAGCAAAGCAAATAACAGGCGCTGACTTTTCAAGCATTGAGTGCTGAAAAATTGTTAACATTTTTGCTACTGCACTTGAGCGCAGGCCTCTTTTGTCTCGTTTGTTATGATTGTTGCTTTTTTAGTTCAGCAAGCAGACTTTCAATCATAACAGCAGCAGCAGCTGGACAGCGCATTAGAAAGGCCCCAAATACAACTCTGGCTCAACAAGCAGCAGCAAAAGCTACCGAAATTGAGTTATTAAGATATTAACTATCAAAATTTAAACAGCTGACAGTTGAAACTGTTAGTGGCGTAACATATATATATATGTAGTGTTTTTCGTCATGCTCTGTTGGCTGTTACTGCAAAATGTAATGCATTACAAATGGGGTTCATAAGTGGATTTTGTTATGAATATTTTTGCGTTGTTTATTTTTTGGATAATGCTATAATCGTTGTGGCAATGTTCCATTAATGCCCTTTAAGAAAGTTAAGGTCGTATAACTTTTTGTGTTAACTTAAAATGCTTATTTTTGATACCTTGACATCCAAAGTTCTGCGATAAAAACTAACTTTTAATTTGATACTGTATTGCTTAAGAAAAGTATGTTTGTTGGGTAAGGTCAGCAGATATGTTCGTATTTAAATACAAGTTATTAAGTTTATCCAATTATAAAGTTTCAAAAACTCAAATAAATTACCAAGAACCATAATATGCTTGAACAACCAATAGATTTCCATAATACTTGATTCCTAATAAGAAAAAGTTAAATTCAAACATATTTCCCTTCCCTGCTTTTACTTTAAAAATCAAAGTATTCCCCAGTCGATATGTTCGTAACACAAAATTCGGAATCCTCTAAATTCCATGGTGAAACAGCAAATTCTTTCATTGCGAAATTTTGAAAAAACCGAATAAAAAAAGGAAACAAAACAAAGCTCTAATACATTTTTAAAGAAGTATCATAAAAATGCCAGCAAAAATCTGAAATGAAACCTAATGAAATCATTTGGTAATAAATTTGAAATTTAAAAGAAACAACTGTTCAAATTTTGAGTTTGAATTTCTTGTGGCTAATTCAATGAGCAAGTCATAGACTTGAGTTCGTTCAATTATAAAGCACCACTTGATGGACGAGCCAAGAAATGAGAATGGGAGTTGAATATAAAGATGAGAAGTGGGAGAGTTATTGTAATTCATTAAAATCCACACACAGATTATTTTATTGCGTGAATTACATAGAAATGAAATGCGAGCCCGTGATAGCCACTAAAAATCTACCCACACACACACGCACGCACACTCGTGCACACACACGCAAGCACGCACCTCAAAAACAGAAGCCAAATTAGGAGACACAGTGGGCGGGTGTCAGTGAACATGGCACGAAATTATGCCGGTGCTAGGCGGGGGGTCGGCGTTCAACACCCCGGCAACAGCAATTTGTCAAGCAGCAACAACAAACACACACACACACACACACACAAGAAATGAGGCAGCAGAGAAACTGAAATCAACAGCAATTGAAATGGGAAATAAGATTTCTTGAAGTGTAATAAAAATGAATGGGAATAACAATAAACAACAACAACAGCAACAAATAAACAAATAGTATGTTGTAAATGTCAATGATCAATCAAAATATATTACAAACATTCACACACACACACACACATATGTTTATATAGTATTGTGGTTAAAGAAATTACCTCGGGAAAAAAAACGATTTTGAAGGATGTGAATGAGAATGAATGATGGGAATGAGAAGCCTGTGAACTAAGCTCAAAGACCAAACTCAAGTGGCTGTTCATCGATTTCCCAACTCAGCTCGAAATTCTAATGAAGAAAGGTTTTTGCGCCAAGCGAGTCTCCGTTCTTCGGCCAGTCCAGAAGCTGCCTGCCATTGTCCAATATCCAAAACCGAGTGCCCACTTGGCTGCGCGTTCGGACAGGCACACTCGAGCGCCATAAGTACCCAAACCCAATACCAAAACGAAAAAGCAAGAAAAAAAAAACCCAGCAGAAAGTCCGAGTCGAACACTCAAAGATGTTTGCACAAGGCAACTACCGTTTCGGTTTGGCTTGTGAGAAAAATATACAAGCTACAAGATACAAGATACAATGCATTTTAATAGCCCAGAAGGAGCATCAAAATACAGAAGGGGGGGGTGGGGGCTTATGAATCGCCCACTTCAGCAGCGTGTGTAGAAAGTGTATTAAAGAAATCAATGATATAAAAAAAAAAGAAGAATGAACACAAAGTTTAAGAGTCATTCACAAGGCTGTGCCTCATCGAACACCGGATGTGAAAATGTGAATAAGTGATTGGTGGGGTGATGGGTGATTGAAGGGAAATACTCTGACAAGTGAAACGTGTAACGAGTGCAAATAGTAGTAGAAAAACGAGAACCCAAAACTGAACTGAGCAACTCAGCAAATGATAACAGAATACTATATATATTCAAATTGAACAAATTTTAAATCCTGTTTGTCAACAGATCTCAAAAAAATAAAATAAATAAAACAGAAAAGAAGGTGAGAGCATTTGAGCGGCAACAACGACAAAATAAACGTTGATTGCGCAAAACCCCGAAACCCAGAAGAAAAAAAAGAACACAACAACAACAACAACTCCAACCCCCCTGGTACAAAATGTTATTCGGTCCACTTAAGCGTTCGAACCCTCGGGATTTGGGCACTTCTTCTTCTTCTTCGTTTGGTGTACTAACTGTCGCTGTTTGCTGTCTAAATATTTACACAATTTATAACTTTCAATTTGAATGACACAATTATCAAAATGCGTTCACTTCGAATTCATTTCGCTTCAATTTGCATTTATTTGTAACAGCCAAATTTCAATTCTAATCGATTGCCGGTATCAAAAATTAGTTGAAAAGAAGTTTGGCTTTAGCTTCAAAATAGGAAAAGAAGTAAAAATCTATTGTCGATCTTTGTATAATCGTAATCAGTAGTTACAAAATGCTTAACATTGAGAAATGTTAACAAAAAAAACCAAATTTGTCATTTTGAACTTTATCAAATACAATACATATATGAAAATTTTATAATAATTTTTTAAATAAAACATACTTATTTATCAACTATTTAAAGTTCCACTAAGGCAACAAACAATGTTGCATTTATCTACTAATGAGCTAAAAAGCTCTTGTAGTTCAATATTGTTATTTGAAAAAAATCGATAATAATCGATAAATCCAAAAGGCTTAGAATTTATATATATTAATACGGTTTTCTTATTGTGTTATTGTCCTATGATCAGATCATATTACCATTCAGCATTCTTGCAGCTGAATAAGTTTCAACAATCCCAAACAGAAAAAAAAAAATGAGCGACAGAGGTAGAGAGGGATACCAAATACGCATACACGAATCTTCTGACATGAGCCGATTAAGGCATTTCAATGTCTCGGGCCCTCTGCTCCTCAGGTTACCAGTTAACCGTGGAGGGTATTCTCAACAGGGTTAACTCTACCTCTACCTCTCTCTCTCTGTCTCTGTCTCTCTTGCACTGTGTCCAAATGGATGTCACTCACTTTCTGTTGTGTCCACGCGGGTAATTACATACGTGTCATTTCGGTTTCGGTTAGGTGCCACAGTATCAGATTCCCAACACACACACACACGCACACACACATATGCCTTTAAACCCTTTTTGGGTCTCTTTCTCTCTGTCTCGCTCTTACTTTTTACTGATCTGTTTGGTCAATTGTTTGGAAAATATATGTATCATATTCGTATCGAACTTCAATGAAGCGATTAACACGACCTTGGAACAGCGCCCGTGCCAGATTTTATACATTTCATTATTGCTTAACGAAGAGGTTTAATGAAAAAATAATACCAAAAAAAAAAGCTTCAATGAAGCGTAATCGCTACCGCCTAAAAAAAAAAGCTACAATTTCACAAAAACTTCGTCGGCCATTTTAGTTGTGACTTTTGTGAGTTTGTTAGAAATCTCAGGCTTCCCATAGTTAAATGCGCGGAACTTTCCAAAAAAAAAAAAATCACACAATGAATAGGCCGTTCATAATCATATGGGAGATACTTTATGCTCACATACCCAGCAGCAGGGTAGCCAGAATAGAGTAGTCCGAGTCGTTTGATCTGTGCCAGTTGTTATTCATTGGAGCGACTCCAGTGACTCCAGCTGAGAATTGATGCGAGTGTCAAGTGTGGTAAATGGTAATCCATCAAGTTGGCGCATTAGGCAACTAAACGATTCCATTTTCAAGCCCAACAACAGCAACAAAACAAAGGTAGCCGCAGATACATTTCGCAGCTCCAACCGAGTTGTGACTGCAACGGATTTTGTTCGCGGGGCATTTCAGGTTGCCAAAGCATCATTAATCAAACAACACGAGCCGCAAAAAAAAAAAAAAAAACAACAACAAAAAAACAAGTAAAGGACAAGGGCTCGGACAACATTATTATTAATGCTGATGGGTCAACAAATTGCGGCAAAAGTTCGAAACGAATCCTACCCGATAATTATGACAGTGCAGCAGGAGTCATGGTGTGATGTATATGAAGTATTCTGCTCTTCTCTGATGGCTCTATAAATATGCCGACAATGCTGCCACTGCACAGTTGCTGGCTGGCTGCGCATCGTCTTCTAATCAAGTCATCTTCCAAAGGGGGTGGGAGGGTACAGCAACACACCTTTGTTTTGGCCACAGATAATTTGTCTTAACCATGTGTGAAAGTTTGCGTCAGATTTATGGGGTCGCCTGCCCGCTAGCCGACAAATGAGCCGCCTAATGGGCGTGAGTAGACAGCAGTCAACAGGCAGCATGCAGCATGCAGCATGCAACATGCAATATAGCCTGTAAACACATGCAACATGCATGCCCCACCCATACCCATTCACTTAATTAACACCGTAAAAGCGTTCAAAACCAAATTAAAGTCGCATTTTCAGTTAATAACTGAGAATATAGCCAAAGAAAATCTCTCACAATTTTCAAAAAAACTCAAGATCAGTTGCATTTGCCATGGATCATAATAAAATAACAAAACGTTTTAACGGCTTAACAATTAAGTTCGAGATTTGCAGTACAAATCTTATCGATAGATCAATCATTAATTTGATCGATTTAACCTTTTTTAGCTTGAAATTGTTGAAAAGAGGCGTGGAAAGTGGATTTATTTTCTAAATAAATAATTAGTTTTCTATTGAATTAAGAATTTATGTTTTTTTATAAACATTTTCATTAAATTTTTTTCTTAGAAAATTTATAATGAAAAATTATTGAAATGCGGCGATTTTTAATATGAAAAATGTTTTTCAAAATAGCTAATATATATCATAATGTGGTTTCCATTATATATACTATATTTCATAATATTTTTTAACTTAAAAAAATCTGTTTCATCATTATTTATCATAAACAAATTTAAATTATAAGGAAATTTACAAGCTAAAAAATTATTTCGTTGTTCTCCAACAAAATATGTTTGGAATGCATTTCCCGCTTTTATTCTAACCTAATTTGGTTTGGAAAGTATAAAAAATACCAGGAATTTTTAATAACTGTTGACATTTATAATTAACTACAAGCAGTGCAACTATTAATTAATTATTTATTAAATTCTTTTTATGTGATTAAATCACTGCAGTATCTTTTTCAAAATTCTTTAGCTAAAGCATAGACCTTTAATATGATAGACGTTGCACGTGGTAACAAGAGCTTTTGAAGCTATTTCGTCTCAGGGTGCCGCTGGTAGTCCACTTCTCTGCTTTGCTGTATTATTCTATTCTCTTTGACTCAAGTCATATAGTAGTTGTCTTTATAAACTGGATTTTTGGATAGATTTTAGTGTTTTATAATTTCTGGTTCTTATTTTAAGGAGAGATATTAAGATTTGACAAGAGTTGATGTAGTTTCAAAAGTTTAATGTTAAAATCCTCAACACTTAAAAATGAGCATTAAAAAATTATTTCAAATTCTAAGAATAATTTCCTGAACTCTAAACTTTCCTTTAGTGTAACTTTCCAACTCGTTCTCACCTTTCAATCTTTGTCTTCGCCTTTCTTTTTTGAACAGCATCCAGCACAATCAGAATAATTCGGGCATGGGTTGTCGCAGCCGTCGGGCCGAAGGAGCTGCATCGCCAACACCATCGGATAGCTCCGATTCGGATATTTCACTGGGAACGCACTCACCGGTGCCGAGCAGCCTGCAACTGCAGCACAGTCCCGGCAGCATGTCCAACGGCGCCAACGAAGAGAGCCTTAGCGTTGATGATGATAAGCCGCGTGATTTGAGCAGTGCCCTGCCTTCGCCTACGCCGCCGCTGTTGCCGTCGGCATATGGTGGCGGAGCGGTGGGGCATAGTGGGCTGCCCAATTGTTTGCCACCATTTAAGTTGGATGCGGCAAGCAGTCTGTTCAATGCTGGATGCTACCTGCAAAGCTTTAGCAACCTCAAGGAGATGTCTCAGCAGTTTCCCATCCAGCCGATTGTCATCCGGCCGCATCCGCAGTTGCCGCAACCACTAACGCTTAACGGTGGCGGGGGAGGTGGTGGCGGAGGTGGACCAACACATCTGCATCATCCCGCCTATGCGGCTGCATATAGTGTGGAATGTGGTGTTGTTTTACCGCAGCAGCAGCAGCAGCCGCCGCCGCCAAAACTACGCATCAATTCACCGGAGAAACTCAACTCGACGGCGGTGGCAGCAGCAGCGGCAGCAGTGGCAGCCTCAGCTCAGCCTCAGACGACAACGACAACAGCGGCGGCAACAACGGGCTATCATCATAGCAACCAGCTGCTGTTGCATCGTCCGTTCTCCACATCGCCGGAGCTGAAACATTCGGCGCCGGAGATCACATGATATCATAATCAGCGTGTGTGAGGCAGCGGCGGCCTTGCCCCAAGGGTTTCTCTGCACAGTTCCTCCACCAGTTGCTGCTTCTCCTACTAAACTGCTCCTGCTCCTTGCACTAAGGCCCAGCTATATATTTAAATTGTTTCAATTTTTATTAAGTTTAAGTCATTTAAGTTCGGGTGAAGTTCGAGCGCCCCCCACGAAAGCAATAACAGCAAACAATCGCAGCCAACTTCAATTCGTTATGGCAAAAAACTGTTTCCTAACGAAAGAAAAACAGCAACAACACATACATATAAATATATACATATATATATATATAGTACACAGCTGATTATAAATTATGGAAGAAGAGAAACAAAAAGAAAAATATTTATAAAACTTCGTCGCACACTTTTCAAAGATAGTTATTTAAGATTTATGCATTAAAAAAAAGAAAAAAATCAAATTGGCGAACTGACAACAACAACAACAAAATACGAATAAAAAAACAACAACTGAAAATTCATCAAGTTATTCATTCTAATTTCTGTGTGTGTACGTATTTGTAAATAGAGTTTAAGTATGCAAATCATAGTGCTTACGTATACATTTAGAATGCAATAATAAAAACAAAAACAAAAAATAACAAAACACATGCGAAATGAAACAGTTAAGAATTTAAATCATTACCGAAAAAAACAACAACAAAAAAACAAATCTAAAATTGGTTTTATTATTTGATGGGCGATGGGAATTTCAGGAAACTAAACGGAAAACGGAAACTTAATTTGCGATGATCTAAAGCTATGGTCACACTATTTTTTAAACTCAAAAAGCTTCTGTAAAAAAACTTTCAAAAGACAAAAACTTTGGCAAAGATGTAGTCAAAATAATTTACAAAAAAAGATAAATTATTGTAGCCCATTTCGAAAATTATTCTTAAAATCTTGTTAAAAAAATTATTAAATTTTTTTTGCATATTACTCGACTTATAGACATTATTCCAAAAATTTTTTGAAACATTTTTATAGGTGAACCGGATAAAAGCGAAAAATGGATTTTACGACTTAAAAAAAAGCTTCAAATAATAAATTATAGTGAAAACAATAGAAAAAGAATAAACTTTCTTTACAGGAACCTTTAAAGAATGAAAGATGGATATTTAAGAAAGGTTGAAAAGGCCATACCAAGGCTCTTGGTAGCTTCAATAGTTAAAAAAAAAAAAAAACCATAAGCCGTACAAAACAAAGTTTACAAAGCTTTTTGATAATATTTAAGCATTGTTTATTTATGTTTTCAACTCGGGGCGGCTCTCAAGATTTATGGATTAAAATTTATAAAAGTGAGGAAAAGCAAAAGTTGATGATGAGAACAAAGTTAAGCAAAGCCGAAATCAACCATTTTCAAATTTACTTGGTTTTTTTTCTCTCAGTGCACCGAGTTACTGGCTTAGCTTGAGCTGTGTTTGTGTTAGAGGATCTGCTATTATTTATTTTGAAATAAAATATCAATTTCTGTGTAAACAACAACAAATGTTGACTGGTAAATAATGCATACAACTCACATATTGAAATGCAGCCCAAAAAGTCATCTGCAACAACATCAAAAGCAACAACAACAACAAAACCGAACTAAGAAGAAGAACTATCAGTCGTCGTCGTCGTCGTCGTCGGTGTCGACGCTTTGGTTTTGAAATACTGGCGCCAACGATGACATGTCCTACTCTTGAGTGGTTTACTTAGCTGCCTTATGAAAATATCCGTACTGTGGCCACAAACACAACCGAGATCAGTCCAAGCAGCTAAAACAAGCGTCCATCAGGCTTTCTCGATCCATAAATGACTCTAGCGGCCCTTAGACGTTGGCAGAGCCCGCCACCACCAAAACTGACGCGTCACTGTCACTCAAATAGTACAACACAAATGCAACGCATCATTCTCATCGGCCGTTTCAGAAGAGTGCCCTGGGAAACATATGTATATATATACATATATATATTTAAAAGAGCAAAGCAGCCTAGAGTTCCATATGCATTTAGGTTTTGTACAAATATATAAAGAACTTACCTATGCATACACTTAGCAAAATCTTATTTTAGTAAAAGTACAATAAAATCATTTAAACTTTGAAATAATCTTTAGTCAAAATCTTAAGTCAAGGCCTTAAAAGTTTTTGTACTTACACAATTTTGTAATAAAAAAATGTTAAACTTTTTTTATATTTTCTATAGTTTTTGTTACTGTTTTATTTTCTGTCTTTTAATGTCTTTTTTATACTTCAATATAAACAAAGTTTCTAAGTCCAAGAACTTATTTTTCAAGAACTAAAATCTACTAGAAAAGTTTCGACATGTTTATAAAAGAAAAACAATGGTACTCAATAATTCCCCCCAAAAATCTTGCACTAAAAAATAGTCCGGTATTTAACCATATCTATGTTTTTGATACAAGAACTTGATACCCTCTAATCTGAAACCTTTGATTTTTATGGAAGAAACATTGAATTAAAAGTTCTCTGCATAAATTCTTTATAAATGTTTTTAAGTGTATTCATATTTGCGATATAATCTGTAGCGCGTTTAGATGCAACACCAGGCTACAGATTGTATTTTACGTTATTTGTACATTTTTATATTTAGTTTTTTTTTTATTTTTGTTTTCTTCGTTTGGACCGCCTAGATGATGATGATGACTGACTAGTTGTATAAGTGCTTCCTTCTTGCAACCGAACAAATTTAGGGCTCAAATTACAAGGTGAGCAGCAAGTGAGAGCCATGTGGAAGTTGTCAGTCCAGTCAGTCAGTCAGCCGAGTCACTTGAAAGCCTATGCAATTATCAGTAGCTGGCGCTCGTCTTGTCTCAAAATGTACTATTTAAACACACACACACACACATACATACATATCGCGTATACGCCACACTGTTCAGTTAATTTTCGCCTTTCAGTTCTTTTGTGCATAGTTTTTTTTTTCTTAAAGTTTTTCGGCGCCGTCGCTACGTCATCGTCATCATTAAGCATGATGTGACACTTTTGACCTCATTTCCCACTAGCAGCCACTAGTTATTTGCCACATTTTGTGGCAGCAATCGATAGCCGATAAATGTGAATGCAATGATTGTCATACATTTTAATTAGCCGTCATTTTTGTTTTATTTTTTGGTTGTGTTTCATTCAAAATGGCATCTGGCAATGCGTAATTAATTTTACACCATGTCTCTCTCTCTCTGTCTCTCTCTGTTTTCAAGGCTATTTACCAATTACAGCAAAAAGCAAAAAACAGCAACTATAAAAGCAACAACTAACAGCAACAAACAGCAGCTAAAACAACAAACATTCAAGTGTCTTTGCCACTGTTTTTATATCAAATTAAAGCTTTACTCCATCTCTCCTTATTATTGCTCTCTCTTTCTATTTTACACCTCGCAATGTCCTTTTTGTCTTTTACATTTTTGGGTGGTTTTTTTGATTTACATATTAACAAGCCGACTCAATTAGTTAAACCACAAAATGTATAAAGCCGACATCCTCAGCCTCAGCCCAAGTATTTTTTTTTTCATGCATTTTGAAATTGAATTTATGCACCCTTCAGTTTGACTTGGATTTGCGGCTGCTTCTGCTGCCTCTCAACTTAGTGCTTTGCAGAACTTAACAAATTCGACTTTTTTTTTGGTTTTCTGGACAGTGGCAAGAATCAAGTAATTTCCTAAAAGTTGAGTTATTGTAAAATATGTATATAAAAAATAATTTTGATGTAAAAACAAAATAAGTTGATAAATCCTTTTTAAGTTCATATATTAATAAAAAATTGTGAGTAAATAAATTAGAATATATTTGAAATGAAAAAATATTTTTTGTTTATTTTTCTTGCTCAGTGTTTAATTGGTACCAGGCGTTCACGTAATTAGCTTACTACTGTAGTAGATTTAAAAACAATATAAATATTTAAAGTTGGGGAAATAATGGAAAACTTATGGATTTCCGATTATTATCGATATTTCAGATAGCAAAATCGATTTTTTTTAAATTGCTGTTAAATATATTTTTAATTTCTTGTGGAAAAATACTAAACACTCTGAAACGCTTCAAAAATATATATTTCTAGATAAGTGTAAGATTTATAAAAACTCTTTTTCTTTAGTTTTGAGTAACTTAATAATATTTAACTAATAAATAAAACCAGGGTTTGAAATATTTTAGGCTTATTTGTGGAATTAGAAAAGATTTTAAAATATTTCAACTGCTTTTCCAACTTTACATCTAACACTTTAACTAATATTTATTTTATATCTCTATTTTAACTGCTTTACTCCACTGTATCAACTTATTGGCTGCGCGCATATGCACTAAATATAGCAAAAGACTGTCAGACAAGTAAATATACTCTACCCCCATTAGACTTGAAACATTTGATGCTCACATCTTCAAAAATTCATTTGACAAGCGGCGGGGGTAAAGACAAGCCAACAATGAACCCCATCATTAAGTGCGTAAATGTACTGTAAATAGACAAACGCGTTTTGAATAAAATTTAACAGACCCAAAGAGTTGCACTAGTACTGTGATGGGGGATGAATGTGCCCAAGGGGGATGCCAGGCAATGCAAATTCCCAGGGCAAACACAAAAAGGCAAAAGACAGACGCAGTTGCCGCATCTGTGCTGACAAATTGTGAAGCCCCGGCGGTCAACAGGGCGTAGAATCAATAAGGCAAGAGACTAACAATGGATTGTTAGACGGTGAGGGGTATGGAGAGGGCGCTTAACTATTATGATAATTTGGCGTGACAAATTGAAGAAACTTTAAGCATTGTCAAAATATTTGTAGCGCCAAATGCGCAACACAAACACAAACAACTTCACACATGCCAGACTTAAACCCTTTCTGAACAAAAAGCAGCAAGAGCAAATTTCTAGAATTTAGTTTAGTTAGAGAACATAAATGAGAAGGGGGACGCGGGGCGTGGCAGCTGCTTGCTCATTAAGCAAAGATGAAGGCGTGAGCTGGTGCTTATGGTTACAAATAATACGACACTTGTGTGTGTTAATTGTCATTGAGCATCAATTGAAATCTGAGGCAGAAGCAGCAGTAGCAGCAGCAGCGGCAGAAGAGCCCGAAAAAATGGTGACTGAATTTTTGGTTCATTGTTGGCACATTGGCGCGTCTAATGAGATTTGTGCCTCACGGAGTCAGATTCGGGTGAAAAGGTGCAAAAGGAAGTTAGGATGTGGCAGCAGCAGCAGCAGCAGCGATAAGGCGTCGATGCGTAATTCATAAAACCATTGAAAAGGCAGTAAAATAAAAGAAAAGGGAATGAAGCCCAGAGCAACACACACTCAATCGGTGTCTATCTGTATCTCTATTAATGCACTGAAAAAAATTCATAATAAACAAATTGATATAAATTTAAGAAATTAAATAGAAACTTGTACTAAAAAGTTTGCATTTAATAATTAACTTTGAGGTTACCTTAAAAAAAAAAATATATGTATATAGTTTCATTTGCAGTTAAATTTTGTATAACATCCAATTTAAGAGTTCATCTATGATCCTTTCGCTATCATTTCGCTATAAAAAAAAGGATCCTTATGTTTAACGGTTTCAGTCAGTTAGTAAACTTAACTTTAACTAACTTTTCCACTCATTAAATTCTCTTGGTGTAGCTGCATGGCTTTGTCCTCTGCGCCTGTGAATGGAAACAAAGGCGTTGCGACGTGAGAGGCGTGGCTGTTGTGGCTGTTAGGGATCTATCTATCTATGAGTTACAAGAGGGTTTCGTGCTAAAGAGCCCAGTCGCAAAATGGGCGAAACATTTGCGGTTATTCTCATACCTCAACGCTCAAAAACTCTCAATCCACAATCCTCAAACTCTCAATCCTCATCCCAAAAATTAACACAAAAGCACTCAGCACTAAACTGATTGAAACATTTCCGCTGTTTGTTATTGTTGAACGGCATACGGATTTAGAGATTAGAAACAACAGGGGAACAACAGTCGAAAATAAAAACCGCTGCATTTTAAAATAAGCCAAAACAGAGATCTTTAGCCAAAGACAAATTGCAAATTGTTTTTTTTTTTTTGTGAAATGTTTGTGCAGCTGCTCAACTTAGTTAAGTTAAAGTTGACCAATTTAAGTCATTTAACTAAATTGGCTATGCAATTTAACAATTCAACGTGAATCCAACAAAAGCTTTTCATCTACTATTTGAAAAATCATATTAAATTACACACAAACACACACGCAGAAAAACAAGAGATGCGAAAAGAAAATTGAAGTCAAATCACAAAAAAGCGTATGTGGAACACACAGAGAGAAAAAGCGAATCATCATCATGCATTGTGTGCATCAGGCTGGGCCCCGATTGAATTATGAATTAATAAAGATGTTTTGCCCGCAGGCAAGATTTGGGTTACACAACGCAGAGGCTTTGTGGGGAGATACTGGGGTACTGGACTGTTGTTGCAAAGAGCAACCCTCTGTGTGTGTGTGTGTGTGTGTGGTGTTTGCCGTTTTGGCTTTACGGATTTACCCAACAAATCCGTTTGGCTTTTGTCTAACTCTCTCTCTCTCGCGCTGTAACTTGAGGATGCACTTTTTGTTTTTGAGCTGCCCCCTTTTTATATATATATTATTGAAAGATAATTGGGTTCACAGCGCTCAGACAACCATGAAGAGAGTTACAACTGAAGACTGAAAATGTTCATCATCCAGCAACAACAAACTCAATTCAATTGAGATTCAAATTCACTTAGTTTCCAAAAAGTCCCAAACAAAACTTTCTCATCAAGCGTACAACTTATTGTATTACACCGGGGGGGGAAATACAATATATGCCACATATAACACCACCACCACCACCATTAGACAAAACCTTCAGTTCATCATCATCATCATCACATGATTATCGCTTTGACGTGTAAATGTTATCTGTTTTACAAATTAAGCCTCGACTGACTGCAAATTTGTACGTTCAGCTCGTTTTGTGGCAGATTTTTAACACAATTCTATTAGAGATACTCCGCCTCAACCTCTCACCCCCACAATCATGGCAAAATGTTTAACAATTAAATGTAATTTGAACCTGCTGAACTGTTTGTCGATGTGGGAATTCATCAGCATCAACTAAACTGAATATGAATCTATGCTCATGTTTGGAAGGGATCATCGGCTAAAGGTCAGAAGAATCTGGCATATGCAAAGATAGATTATGTGGGCTCTTCTATTAAGATTCATTTAAATACGGATATATTTAAGCATTTACAGTTTCTGAGAACAGAAATTGATTGTAAAATTGAGGGAGTTGAATTTAATAAAAATATTTTTGTTTAAAAGCAGAAAAGTTAGACATATTTCATTACTTCATTTGGGCAATAGCCTTGAAGTCGATTTAAGGAAAGAAAATATATATATATATTTTTAAATCAATCTTTGGCTATATCCATACTTATTCTACAGTTTAATAGACTACATTACCTTTAACTTAACATTTCTTTGCATTTGTCGTTTTAATAAAATTTTGCTTTAGCAAATTTATATTTTCATTCATTAAAAAAAACCTTTTTTTATATAACTTAACATTTTTGAATGTTGAGCAATGCGCTTGAATGAACCTTTTGGCTTCTTTTAGGTATAATTTTACCTATGCCCCGATCAAATCGGTTTTGAGTTTCGACCTCACACAAACCTATATACAATATGTAAATATAAATCGCTGCACATGCCAAGCCAAGCCAAAACCAAACCAAACCAAACCAAACCAAAAAATAAATATGATCCCATTGGTAAAAAGGCTTATGTCACCTGAATACCAAAAACTTCAACCAAAAACAAAAATGATGAAGGCATATACATATATTTGTACATATGTTTGAACGATAACTGAAGCAAATCGGCTTAGGGACAAATAATCGCCGTTTGAAAAGCATAAAAACACGCGCATCATCGACACCAAAGTTCGACTGCTGCCGCTGCCAACAAATGATTATAAACCAATAACAACAACATCAACAATAAGTGACTGCATTGTGGATGCCAAAAGATTTGGATCGACAAAAAAAACCTTCGGCTGTCGCATCTATTTTCCATTTGTCGCCTCTCTCTAATGACATATTTAAGGTGTTAATCGTCTCATTGGAAATGTCGCTTCAGTTCACATATTCGATATTGCATTGCATTGTTTAAAAGCAGCTCACACACACGAACACACACCAGCGCACATAAACATATGTGTAGACTGAGAGAAATATTTGAAAACTTTGAGTTCAACCAAAGTCAAATTTTTTATGTAATTTTATTAAAATAAAGTAAAAATAGCAACAAAAAAAGATGAAGAATTGTTTCATGAAAATTAATGAATCAAAAAAAATTATTTAAATAAAAATTAAATAATTTTAATGTAAAAAAAAAATGTATTAAGAAAATTACAAAAATTAACTTTGGTATAAAATTGAATAATATATTCGAACACTTAAAATTGTTGCAGTGCATTTCTATTCATATACATATGTCTTTCGGGGTAAATATTGATGTTGCGATTATGCTCATTGATGCATTGACAAAGGACATTCCGTGCATTATCCTTAGCCAGCAATCTGCCTCACTCTCTCTCTCTACCATCTCCATCTCGCTCTGTGCCACAGTATCGTCATAGGGTGTGTATTAGTTGCAGCCGCCGCCGCTGTAAGTGTGTGTGTGTGTGTGTGTGCCGTCGGATTCAGTCAATCGTGTGTGTTGGCTTTATGGCGCATTATCCCCTAAATCACAAACAAAACTGCAAACAAATTGCCGCTGCAAGCCCAAACATAGCACCTAAGGCTTAAAGGCCAACAATAACAACAACAACAACACCGGCAACGGCGGCATTTGGGCCAAGGTATTAACACAAAATTGGCAAATGGCCTCAGCTCTAACTGCATTCATGGAAATTATCCGCATTGCTTCCGACATCGATATATACGTATATATACAGTCGGATGCTCTACTAATCTGTCTATGACAAATCCACAGACACACACACACACAAGCAAACACACACACATAGACACATTGACGTTGACTGAGCGGATTTGATGCGTTTAGCCCATAATCCATGCAGCGGCGGTAACATTAATAAGCGGTTTTTCCCACTATTATAACTATTTGTTGATGTTTATATATTTGTCGCTTATCATCATCAGTTAATTTAAAAATGCCAAACTCACAATGTTGACTAAAATATTTGACATATAGCTTTTTGTTGCAGTTCACAAAAGGTTAAACATGTTTAGAAAAACGCATCCATACGTACATATTATGTACTAGGCAGTGAAATTATTAACGCTTGCGCATTAAAAATAATATTTGCAAACAGTTTGACAAGTTAAACACCACTGTGCTGGTTGCTCTGAGCTGATTGGCTGCTCTAAAACTGGCCAATGAGTGTTGGGCAAGCGCAAACTGCTTGCAAGCAGTAGACTGTGCAAAACACAGCAAGCAGCATAATTTCCCTCGAGGAAATATTTCTAAATAACTTCGCGTTAACTGTTGTTAAGGTTTTTTCGATGAGATTTTAAATATACTTTTACATTTTAATTTGTTTTAAACCATTTTTATTTTTAATAAAAAAATTAACATGCCTTTTATTTTTTTGTCGCTATAATTATAATAACTAATTAAGTAAATGTTTTTTTTTTGTTTTGTTACCTTTCTTAGCCATTTTAATTGTATTTTTAAGTTTTATGATTTTAATTAGATCTATTAAAAGTTCAACATGAAAGTTCAGCTAAAAATTGCTCAATTGTTGCATTCAACGTTAAACGTTTTTGATTTCGAAATTGCTTCTCTTTTTCATTATTATTATTATTATTGCTTTTTTTTAATATATATTATTATTATTATTATTTTGTCCCCACCCACATTCATACTATTATTATTTATAACAATTTAATCGTAATATAATTAACAATGTTTTTTTTTTTTTTTGCAAAATTTAAATGTTTAATACAAAAAAAACAAATGAATATTATTAACTAGTTAAATGTATACAAATATATTAATATTATTATTTTTTTTTTGTCTAAAATTAAGTGAACACAACAAAAAAAAAACTAAACCATTTACATATACAATAATAGAAAATAATAATTAATCAATTTGGCTAGAGTAGAGCAATGCAGTTTACTACAGGTATGTGTGTAAGTATGTGTATGTGTTAATGCATATTTTTTTTGTTTAACTTTTCTGTGTGTGTGTGTTTATAAAATGCAAGTGCTGCAGGCCCTGCCAAGTTAGTTGACTGTGCTAACAAAAAATGTAACAATTAGTTTTATATAATTTTCTTAACTTTTTTCTAGCTCAAAAAACCAAAAGCAAAAAAACCTTAAAAAAAAACACAAATTAGAAATAAAATTGTTAAGCATTATTAAGATTGCATAACAAATGTAATTATTACTTATTTAAACTTTTCTACTACGTATCGTATAATTTTGTTTCCATTCTCAACTCTAGAAATTGTTTTTTTTGTGAACCTCATGGACGGATGTTTGAATCTGAAGTAAAAATTGGCGCACAGCAGCTCAGCCCAGGCTGCATACAACCCCCGAGTGATGTCAGCAAAGTAGAGGTACTATATGGTGGAAAAAGAGGGATGGGAAAGTGGGGCGAGGAAATTTAAGGAAAGTTCAAATACCACAAAATTTTGATTTACACTAAAGTTTAACTATACGCTAATCAACAATTGTTGTTGTTGGTTTTTGTTATCTCTTTTTTTTTTTGTTTGTTTGTTTCTCAGTTTTTGTACAGTGTATACGTAAACGTGCTCGTATCCGTATATGTATAGGCATCTAAGGCATAGTTTTTTACTATATATTTTTTAAATAAAGTACTCGTACTTTCACTTTGTTTTTGTTTTGTTTTTGTTAACCAATTATTTACAACAATTTCGTATCACATTTGCATTTGTTTTTTCTTGTTTATACATGATTTTTGTTTTTGTTTTTGCGTTTCGCTTTTTGACACAGTGTCGTTTGTTGTATGCAATCTTTTGAGCAGCACTGTGCGAATCTAATAAGAAGACGAAAAAGTGACGGACTTTTGTAAAGTTTCGTTCCCTTATTTTTCTTTGTTAAATTTTCTGGGTTTTTTTCTTCACTTTTTATAAGTTAGTTTAACACTAGGAGCTAAGTAAAAGGTACAGGTTTAATAATATATATATGTATATATATGTATATATGTTTCGCAAAGCGCTGTATGTGTGTGTGTGTGTGTTTGGTTGCTAAAACAGTGTATCCTGGCTATAGATAATTGTATTGAATATAACTTGTATATATATATACGTAAAGTTTTATATATATGTTTTGTATATATTGTTTTTTAATCTGTGGTTATATAATTAAACTTGTTTTTTATTTGTTCACTGCTGTCCTATTTATTTATTAATATAAACTCTGAAAAACATAACAAGTTGAAAGCCCTAAGAGTTATGGTCATACAATAATTGTGGAATATTTAAAAACAAAGTTTGCTTACTTTTTATATACCATATATATATAATAATATATGTATTTAAATAGAGTGTTTGCTTTAAAAATCGATTTTTTTCAATTTTTTTAACGATTTTAAGTATTTTTTTGCACATTTGTTTAAGTATTTTATGCTATTCTTAAAAGTTAAGTCAAATTAAAATGTTTTTAATAAAAAAATATTAAAAAAACCCAAAAATTTTTCATATAAACTAAATCTTTGAATTAAAAATCTTTAAAATCATCATATTATTTATAACATTTTTAAGTTTTAAAGCAAACACTCTATCAAAATACACACATATGCATATAATATATATACAGGCCAACTTGGCTAGTATGAACAAGAAAAAATTCCAAATTTTGTTCACACAATCCAGTTTGTTCACACTATCCAGGTTTGCCTGTAGTACATTTGTCTAGCCGCTTATATAGTTTTAGATTTCTTATTTAGATATTTGAAAATGCCTAGTTTAAAACCTTGGGCGTTTAAGGCGTTGAAAGACGTCTTTTTTTTCTTTTTGCACTCTAAAACTGACGTTTTGGCTTACGCTAGACGTAAAGAGCTTACGTAGAACGTAAGCTAACCTGCCAGTTGAACTGGCTGGAAAACTGTTGTTAATTATTGCTCTTCTTTTTGATTTGATTTTTTTTTTTTTTTGATTACAGACTAAAAAAATTGCGTTAATTAACACTACATAACAGGATTTTATATGTTTTGTTTTTCTTTAATATTTTTTGGGAAGAGGTTGCTATTTGATTTTAAGATCGCGTTTTTTAACTTTTCCTCATCATCATTGTTGTTGTTGTTGTTTGTTGTTGTGTGGGATTAGGTAACTACGTAGCTCTCATTTAATAAACTTTTTTGTTTTTTCCTTTCTGTTTAAACTAGTTGCATGTGTGTGTGTATAATTGTTGTTGTTGTTTTTTTTTTTGTTGGCTCAGATTGAGCTATAATCGGTTATTATTATTTGGCCGGCAAGTGTCAATTGCCGACAAACTGTGGCTGCTATTGATGGCTTTTGCTCAAGAGATGCGCATTGAACTCATAAACATTGTTCAATTGCTCGCCACAAATGTTGCACTTCCACGGATTGCTCTCACAGTGGCAGCCCTTGTGCAGAAAGTAGAGTGTCTCATCGGGAAACTCGATGCCACAGAAATGGCAAGTGAGTATTTGCTTGCGATTCAGCAGCAATTCGCTTTCCTGCCCCGTCGATGTGATCGTGCCATTGCAAATCTGCGTCGCACTGCTGCCATTGTGGCTGGCATTTGTTGCTGATGTTGCAGTGGGCGTGCCATTTGCGCCACCAGCAGCGCCACCACCGGGTGCTGCATTTCCACCTGCCGCACTGCCATTCATCATGCTTTGCGGCAAACTCTGCAGCTCGTGCTCCAATGTTGTCGCATTTCTGCTTATTCGATTGTTTGCCTTGGCGCAAATTCGTCGCTTCAAATCTTCACGCAGCAGCGATTTCAACGGCGAGACCTGAATAAAAGAATATAACGTTTTAGTTGGAGATCTTCAATCGGTGTGAAAATTAACTTTGAACTTTGTTCAACACATTTTACATATTGATTTGTAACTTGAATTTCGTTTCGATAACACGAAATTGCTTAAAAAATTCGTTTAAGTATCACCTTGATCAATGAGGTGATTCTGTTGTTGTTGTTGTTGCTATTGCTGTTGTTGTTGGAAGTTTGTTCATTATCGCTGTTGGGATCACAGCTGCCATTCAGTGACTCCTTCTTATCCACATCCAAATCCAGCAGCGGTTCCTAAACGAAATGTTAAGAAAGTCAAAAAAAAAATGAATTTTGAAATTTTGAATTCAACTTACCTGTTTAATGGGTATTAAACTTATCGAAGGCGTTATGTGATTATCATGATGTTGATGATGATGATGATGATTGTGTAAATGTTGCTGATGATGATGATGATGATGGTTCTTTAGGCTGGCCAAACTTGTTGCTGTTGTGCTGGATGTAATTGGCGTTGCTTTGCAATCCATTGGCAAATCCTGTGGAGCGCCCAATAGAAGCGTATGCGTATCCTTTAATTTCTCTGCATCCACATCATGGTTGTTGTTGTTGTTTGTGCTGTGATTATTGTTATTGTTGTTGTTGTTGTTGTTGTTGTTGCCCTGTAAAGCAGATTCACGCAAAACGCAAATCAGCTGAGCGCTCATAAGCAAAAGCATATTTTTGTTTGGATTTGAAATTGGTTGACGAGATCGAATCTCACTTACATTGAACAGTTCCGTATTGCCGCTGTCATTGAGCGTTGAGATCTCGACGTGGGGCGTCAGAAAATGCATTGGCGGCGTTGCATTCTCCAGCGAACGCATCGATTCGCCGCTATCACTCTGATGACTGGCCGGAGCGGAAGAAGAAGATGTCTGCTGTTGGGCAGTCTGTTGTGGCTGCTGGTGTTGTGGCAATGCGGCATAGCTGGCCGCTGCGGCAGCAGCTGCCGCCGATGCCTGCGACTCCAAGGCCAAAAGCAATGAGGACGTGCCGCCCGGGCCCGGATTATCCAAATCGATGCCATGCCGATTGAAGAAATGTATGCGTAGCGATTTCATGGAGCCGGCACGATAGCTGCACAACGGACAGGTCTTGACGAGATCATGCTGGCCCACATGCTCGTTCTGGAAATGGGCGCGCATCGCAATCTGACGCTGGAAGCCCCGATTGCAAATCGGACAATGATAGGGCAACGTTTTGGTGTGCGTTGTAAAATGTTCGGCCAGATGGTCTTTGCGAAAGAAGCGCTTCTGGCAGACGCGGCATTCGTAGGGTTTAACGCCAGTGTGCCGCATTTTGTGGCGTCGCATATTGGCGCCATTCGAGAACTTCATGTTGCACACATCGCACTCAAACACTTTGCGTGACGCATTGCCGTTGTTGTTGTTGCTGTTGCTGTTGCTATTGTTGCTGTTGTTGTTGTTGCCACTTGTATTGCCCGCCGCCGGCGATGAACTCGCCGATGAACTCGAACCATTGCCAGCGGCATCTTGTGCCGTTTCTTGCTTGCAACTATTGCTGCTGCTGCCGCCGCCATCCATGTGGCTAACACTCATATTCTCCGGCTCCTCTTCGCTCTTCAGACGCACGGCGACCACCTGCCCGGCCAAGCACTGCACCACATGCAACAGCAGCGTGGCACGCGAACTCGTCTCAAAGTTATCGCAACGCTCGCAACGGAATGTCATTGGCGGCGAATGTGGCCCAGTGCTGAGATTCGTTGGTGTCGGCGTGCCAGCCAGCGACCGCGATTCCGCCTGCTCGGATTCTGCTGTTGCGGCTGCTGAGGCTGCGGACACAGCGGCCGCTGCCACAGCAGCCTCCTTCAAGCTGCGCAATGCCAGCGCATTGTGATGCAGCAGCGCCGCTGTTGTCGGCGTCATATCGACAAGAAGTCCACCGTTACTGCCTCCAATCACCAAATTGTTATCCTTGAGCGCCAGCTCCATGCTGTTTGTTGTTGCTGTGCTTACGGTTTCGGCCATCTGCATAAGAAAATGGAAATTTGCAATGATTTATATGATTTCAATCATCTCAAAACAATATACAAAAATCACCATTTTACAAAAGAAAACTAAATCCACAAAAGAAATAAAAATCTTTCCTTTTAAGTTTTAAACATTTTTCATTCTAGCTATTTATCGATAAATGAAGAATTCTGTTAGAATTTTATACAAAAAAAGATTCCCACACTTTTTTTTCCATAATTAAGTTGAACATAAAGTTTAAAGACAGCTAACAACCTACATATAATTTGTCAATGGTTTTAAGCCATATTTATTCAATGCAATTTCTTAACGTAAATGACAAAATGCCATCAAAATGTTGCCACTGCTGCATGGTGCACGCTGCATGCTGCATGGTGCATGTAATAAACTGAAATCGGGGTCAGCGTCTGGAGAGCAGAGAGCGAATCGCTCAACCAAACGGCCATTTGCAATGTGTTTAATTTTTTTTTCTATGTTTTTGGTGACTTAAAACTAAACTGCAAATTGGCCAAGAACGACAAGAGCCAAAAGTAAAGATATATATATATATATATATAAATATATATAGTTGGGCTGTAACCATTTTTGGGCGGCCGTCGTTTCGATGAAAATACCAAAGTTATTGAGGCCAATTACTTGTCTTGCAGGTGGGCAAAAAATACAACACACACAGAAACATAGATACTCACACACACACACATACACATACTAAGAAAAACAGTGCCACACCACATACAAAAAATAAAAACTAAAAAAAAATGTTGAGCTAAGAATTAAAAGTTAAAAAATAATAATATTGGATGCTCAATGTTAAATGGATGGTTTTTCAATAGGTCAAAGTTAGGAATTTAAGTTAACAACAGCGAAACGAATTCAAAACCGTCGACACACATACACATGCTTCGGGCCAAGTTAGTTGTTGTTGTTGTTGTTGTTTTGTTGCAGCTAATTTGTGATGCGACCTTGAAATACTTAGTTGTATGAGATTGTGCATTAGCTTAAATTTTAGCCAGAGATCACAAAGGCCCGAAAAGAAAAAAAAAAACAACAAAAAATAAAGCGCCATTAACGATCATCATTAATGTGATTCCCTCCCAGCCCCTCACACACACCTACACACACACACACACACTGACACATTCTTTTTCACACACATATTCATGCAAATTGAGAGCGAATTGGTATGGCGAGGGGGGAGGGGGGCTTGGGCATTTCATCATTCTGGTTATAGTTTTAGGCCAACTAGATTTAGGGCCGTTTAGGCCTATTTTCAACTACATAAAAACCCACACACACACACACACTCATTTTTATGTAAATATCATTTGAAATAAACTTTTGAGCCCTCAAAAACAAAAATTAAAAAAAAAACCTTTAAATTATACATAACAGGTTTTATTTGTATGCCCTTGCAACAAGCGGGGGGTATTTGCATTTGATAATGAAAAAAAATAAATAAATGTTACACTAATGAGATCTTGAAAATAAATTTAGATATTCGTTCGTAAATGATAATAAATCTTATCTTGAAAGATAACCTTTTGTATTTACATCAACATTTTTTTTATCTAAACTTTTTTTATTGAATGTAAATTATAATTAACAAAAACTTCTATTAGTTTGATTGATATAATATTTTTGAATTGTTTGATCTAAATCTCTTTAAAAAAACGGATTAAAAAGAAATTTTATTAGATCGATTCCAAAGAAAGCAATTATTAACTGTATTAATATTATTCGATATTTTAAAAGAAGAAATGGAAAACTTTTTAGCTAGAGGTATATTAAAACTATGAAAGATTCGGTTCTTCCAAATTAATTTCATATTTAGTTTTAGTTTTTTATTTTAAAAGAATCAATTTCACAATAAAATATTTTATGATTTATTCAAGTTTTTAAACATATGTTCATTAAACTCTCATAATAGTTAGCTAAACATGTTTTTTCCTCAAACTTACTAAAACACCCAATAAGTGATTTTCCCTTACAAACTAGAGTGTATAGAATTCGTTCAAGCACAAAACAACATAGATTTTTCCTAGATATTTTCTTGGCTTTGAGTAAAGTCAAACCAGGCTTTAACATACATAAAAGCAAACACTCACACACACACACACACACACAGAAACACACAAACACACATGCACACACTCACACAAACACACTCTTGCAGACACATAAAAAGATATTTATATACACAAAGCTGATGTTGCCTTTTGAGTATGGGTAATTATTATGAGGCGCTTTGGTGCTTTATGTATGTATGGTATATGTGTGTGTACGTATGTTTATTTTTTATTTTTTTCTTTTGGACATTATAAATGCGAGCGAGCGTAGTTTGGTAGTTTGATAGTTTAGCTAGTTAACTGGCCAATGGAGTCATTGGGTCAAGTTTTAAATCAGCAACTAGGTCACATAATGACGCTGGCAGCGACGTCGGCAGCGCTGCTAACTGCTTAGGGTGTCCCGCATTTTCACTTGGTGCTTTCAATATTTTGCGAAAAAAAACATTAACATAAACCAAGCCATATATAAGCTGAAGCCTAAAGTCAAAGTGTAACAATAAGAGTCATATAAAAAACGACTAGCAAATACCCTTTAATTCTATTAGTAATAAGAATATTTATCGATCTGGATTAAATGTCAAAAGTTATCGAACCGAAAGAAAACACAACCGAAAAGTGAGTTCTATAACATTTGTTATCTTACCGCTATCAATACATCTATCGACCTAGTTCATCTTCTTGCTTCACCTAAAGCTCACACATTCATATACAAACATATGCACATCTTTGCCTTACCCCTTTAAATATGGCAAATTTAGGTATAAAGCTCCTTTGCTTTTGCTGTCTGATGGCAAAATGAGAGCACGCACACAAACACTGACACGTACAAGCACACGCAAGCAGAGACATAATTGGAACAATTTGAGAGCCCTTAATGACGGTGACTGCGACGCCGTCAGCATCGTTGGCTTGTAGGCCAAAAGTATATTTTAGCGAACCCATTTTCAAGCTTTGTTGTTCAAAACATTCAAAATCGAACTCGAATTTGTATGCTTGTGGATAAATAAAAAATAAATAGCATTGAGGCATATTAAGTTTTTTTATTTTCATACACAAAATAGCTGGTTAATCATATGCAAAAGACAGCAGCTTAAAAATACATCAGCAGCAGCAACACATAACAGATTTGACCTTAACAGCAAATTTTTCGTGTCTATTTTTTTGTCTACCGGTTTTCTAGTGGCATCAAGATGAGGTTAAGTCTCCACGTTTACCCCTCCCCAGCCACCCCTCCACCAACTCTTCACACACTTGTCCCCATTCATGGGTAAAGAAATGAGTCAGTCGGTCGATCGGCTATTGCCTTGCTTTTATTTTTGTTTGTTGCTTTTGCTTTTTATTTGTGTGAGCTTTCATCGCTAAACCATTCCCAAAGTGTTCCCCTCTCGAACAAAACAAAAACATCACAGCCGCATTAGCAGCAGCGGCGCCCAATAAGTCGCGAGTTAGTTAGTTTTTGATTTTGCTGTGAGTGACATGTGCTTGGCGACGACGCCAGCAATCAGAATCAGAACAAGAACAACAACCAACAGCAACAAACACACATTGCACACAAGAAACAGGCACACAAACGAGACGACAGAGAAACAAACCACTTTCCACGCCTGACACACTTTAATGCTACGTGCTCTTTTGCTACTTTTGCTGTTGCTGCTGCTGCTGCTTTTATTACAGCCGACGTTGGCAGCGCAGCTACTCCCATAATAGAAAGTGGAACAGGAATTTCCCTCCCATCAATGCCAATGCGGCGGCAGCAGCAACAGCAACAACAACTACTGCCGCTAACGATGATTTCATTTTGGCTTGCAGCAGCGAACGCCCGTCGCGCTCATTGCGAAACACTTGCCACGGCCAACAAGCAAATGGCAACAACAACAACAACAAACGGGCAAACGAGAAAAGCAGGCAAAAGAGGAAAAATAAATAAGGCTAAAAAAGAAATAGTTCAGTTGGGGGCAGCGTCAAACATTTCTCAGCTGAGCTCCAAGACCAAAAGAGAGCGTATGCAAGAGAGATAGAGAAAAAAAAAGCGGGCGCGTGGGGAGAGTAACTAAATATGTATAAGGTGAGAGCGGCATTAGCTATCGAATCGGGATGGCAAATGGAACATGCGGCATGCATTTATTGTTTATGCTCTGCGCATTGCTACTTAGTTTACATTCCCTGCATGTTAAACAAACAAATGTGCCATGTGGTATTTGACACAAAAAACAAAACGAAACTTTCTTATTGGTTTTTTTTTAATTGTTGCACAAATTGCATTTAATTAATATAGATATTATGACCATTTAAAAAAAAAGTGTGAATTGGTTTCTTATTATTTATGGCATAGCCTGAGGCCTGCATCCCGACTCGTTCCGTTTCGTTTCGTTTCGTACCGCACACTCTCTTCGCTCTCTTTGGTAATGAATGGCGTATAATTTTATATTTTTATTTTTTTTCTGCTGACCTAATTATACGCTCATTTTGATTCACTTGATTTTCTCTGCACTCAAACACACGCACACACTCTTGTAAATTTCGTCACTGTGACGACAAGTGGAGCAGCAGCATTTTGCGGCGGCGGTGGCGCTGGCGGCCCATTGGGGCAGGCGGCAACCGCAATATATTTTTTTTTTGTGGTTACTGGGACGAGTGTACATTATTGGGCTTCCCAATAAGTTGGTTTTACATGTAAATACATATGTATGTGTGAGCGCGTGTGTATGCACTTGTACTCACACGCTAATTCGCACTCTATTTATGTTTTGTATCACTTTTCGTTCTAGTTAATTTGCAAAGTGCAAATTGCATTTGTTTATGCGTTTTGCAAAGATTTCTTTTAAGTGCTTGGTTGTGATCGAAACACCTGCGCAACGTTGCCCACGGATTTCACTTCGCGCGAATTCTTATTGGATCAGTCGTCGACGACGCGCCGTTGAATTCCGATTCCGATTTACGATCCCGTTGCCGATGCCGATTCCGATTCCGCTTATTGACGCTGGCGTCGACGACGCGCACGAACGAACTGAAACCCAAGCAAACTGCAATAGCTGGTGGAAGTACAAAATGTGTGAGTGTGTGTGTGTGTTCGTTTGTGTGTGTGAGCGAGCGTCTCTGGCTGACTGTCCGACTGGCAGTCTCAGTTTCTGTTTTGTTTTGGGACGGAAATGCCAGTGGCGTAGTCGCCGCTCCAATTTGGCCCATACAGGGGAATTGGAATTAGAAGTTCGAACGCTATGCTCAATTTTTTACATTTTTAAAATTTAATCACTTTTATTTACTTTTGTGATCAATTTATTGTAATCAATCGTAAATATATGAAATAAACTATTCCCAAATTTAATTCTTTAGTTCCAATGCAAATAATACAAAAGGCATGTTTTGCCTGCCCCCTCTTAAATTGACGCCACTGTGTAAAGATTTGCCAATCGTTGGCGCTCTCAGCCGCAGTCGCAGCCACAGCAGCAACAACAACAATACACAGTCGACTGGCACAAGCAGCAGAATTTGAAATTAGGTCAACAGGTTTAGTTGGTAGTGGGCCTGAAGAGCGCTCTGCGACTGCGGCCTAGCCGTATGATAATAGTAACTAGAGTGTGTTGTTTTTTTATTGTTGTGATTTGGTTGCTGAGTTTACCTACAATGCGACCTCGGACTGTCGCTACCACCATCCGGGCATCATTCAACGCCAACGTTACCGCTACCGTCGACGACGACGTCAACGCCAACGCAATATGCGTTCGTTTATTGCACCACAGTGCAGTTGCAGTTGCAGTTTGCTGCCTTTGCGGGTGTCGGAGATGCACAATTTGAGCTTTTCGCACAAACAGACACACACACACATAAACTTGTGTGAATTGAGCACACGGCATGGTTAGAAACGAAATGAAGATGGAACAAGTATAGGAAGAGGAGGAAGCAGAGGAAGCATGAGCTTAGTTGCGCCCGTTTAATTTTTTTATGTACAATACCAGTTACGAGTAGTTAAAAAGGGTATGTTAGTGCTCAAAAGAGACCATATACTCAAAATTCATACATTTATATACATACATATGTACTTATCAGAGATTGAAACACGCTTACCATATTTAAATATGTATTTTTCTAAACTTGTGTTTAAAATACCAATTTTGTTCCTATTTATTCAAAGAAGGTAAACGGATTTTTTTGATGGTTTTTTCTGTTTTTGTTAGATTATTATAGAGTATCTGCTAGTCTTAATACAAGCATTCTTAGTTACAATATGCGAAAGATCTTTTGCAAGCTCTTGTGCGCGTTGAATGTGTGTGGTTGTGTGCGTGCGTGTGGGTTCGTGTGTGCATTTGGGGGAAATTGTGTGCGTCAGTAAAGTGCAAAATGTTGGGAGCAAATTGATGTGAATATAAATGTTTATGTGTTTGTGTCACAAATGTACCGAATTGTAAAACCATATGCAGCCAATAAGACCAAACAACCACACAAACATACACACATCACACGCATGTAAATGTGCCCAACTTGAATTTGTTTTCATTTCATTCCGTTGCGTTGCTTTGCCTTTTTTTTTCGTTGTCCATGAGACTCTCGTCGCAGCATGAATTGCTACATACTTCTTAGTTGGTTTCTATGTCACAATCAAATACACCACACAAACACACACTCACAGAGGCATAGATGCGAATAGGTAAAAGAGATAGACAGAAACGAATCGTAGTCGTAATGAGTGAACCACAACAGTCAGCAAGCAGCACCTGCAAGCAGCGCAGCAGCCGCGCGCACCACAAGCAGATAATCCCAGTAGAAATTGAAACTGGCTGCGGCAAGTTTAGAAACTGGTATAGAAATACACAAATATACCTACACACACACACAGACACATTTATATATATAGGAGGCAATCGACCTTGTAGGAGTATTTTGTCTTGGAGCGCGCGCACGCCCGTAACTGGGCCAACGCGATTGCACTGAAATCAGGTGGGCGTGACGTAGGTAAATGTTGGCCAATGCATAAATGTGTACGTGTGTTAGTAGGTGTGTGTGTGTGGGAACATTTTGGAAAGCAAGAAGCAGAGGCTGTCCGTACCCTTGGCTGCCCCATAATCCACATTAAAAATGATCCACACACTAACTCACACTTAAGCATAATGTTGCCTTTCGAAATATGCTCACATTTACATACATACATATTTAAGCATCGAAAATAGCAACATAGATTTTTTTTCGTAAGAACAGCAACAACAATAGACTGGCGCAACAACAATGGGCCTTGTGTGTGTTGTTCTTGCTTTACTGAATTTACCTTCAGCGCAGCTGGAATATTTCGCAACAGACTCCGAAAGGCGTTTGTATTTGGCAATTTTCAGATTTTGAAATACCACAAGGTGCATTCTAACAAGAAAATATACAAACAAACACGTACACACACACAAACACAGCACCGCGCTCTTAGCACTCACACATACACACTCACTGCAATTCTTGATAGTTTCTCAATGGAAGTGGTGAAGTTTAGATTTTTACTTGTTAAAGGGGGGACCGGGCCGGGATGCGCAAGGTGTAGCAGCAACAACAACAACAAACTAACCTCTGCTATTACTGCTTAGCCGAAAATATAACCGCGCGCGTCTGTTTGTAGAAGTGTTGTGTAGTACTTGGGTTTGTTTCTGGAGCGAATTCGAACGCAATAACAAAAACACACGCACACACACACACACAAATTGCAACTTAACGAAAGGGCAAGCGCAGCGAGCAAAAGTTAAAGCTTAAATAATAAACAACAATAATATATAAAAATGTAACGGACGCACACGCGTTGCCCACATCTGTATGGGCCAAAAGACGAAACAACACTGCTGCCGCCGCCGCGACGGCCGCTCTATTGTTCGACTCAGCTTCTGCTTCTGCTTCTTGCTGGCTTTTGCTGCCTGCCGCCTCTCAGTGTTGCAGTTTCGAGCCAGTCCCGCTTCAACTGCGCGCACTCGCTCAGTAAACAAGTCGAAGCGATTTCGACGATTCCTCAAGGCCTACAGATTTAGGCCAAAACAAAACAAAAAAATTTACAATGTACTACAACACCAATAGTGTGGCTGTTGGAGTCGTGTCGGTCGGCAACGGACAACGAGTTTGCTAGTACCAATTGGCTGTCTGTCTGCTGTTTTATTTCTTGCAAAATGCATTCGTTCTAGTTGCGCAACTTTAGTTCACCGTTTGCGATGCAATCATGCAAATCAAAAATATTCTATTTAAACTTACCGCCTCGCAGTCAATTATAGACACATTTATCGATATCAAACAAACAGGCGATTTGAGAAACTTTTAATCTGTTCAATACATATAAATGAAATATAGCACTGAATATGAATTTGTGTCCTTTATTGATAAATACTTACGTTATCGTTATTGTATATTTTCATTGTTCAGTACCCATTGTTCATTTAAATATGTTTGTTTTTTAGAAGTCATTCATTATTATTATTGCTTCCCAGTGTCACTCTTATATGTCCTGTATTTAACATATTTTATATAAGTTACAATTTAACGTTAGCCATGCCGCCTGCGCTATAAACAAATGCTCCTTGCTTGATGTTGTGTTATCGAGATTCATTCGATTTATAAAAACAGCTGATATTTTTCCAACAATAGCAAATACAATTTTGCAAGAAATAACTTATATTTAAATGCATTAATCATAAAATTTAAACTTACTGAAATTACGCATGATTTTAAGTTTCTTTTATATTTTTAATCGTTACCGTCTTTATTTTAAATGACTGTATTCGATATTTATTTTACCTGTCCGTTTAACAGCACTGTTTTAATATAAGTGCGTTCTCGCATTTGCAGGTACTGAGGTTGGCACCGCATTGAAAATTTGTTTACACGTGAAAAAGCCGCGTAAAATTTACGAACTTTGTGTAAAAGTGAAGTCAGAGCTTGCTGGCACGTCTGTGCAGTGTTTTCCCATTAACAATTGACTGTTTTATAGTGTAAATCTCAAGTTGAAAATTTACAATTAGCCCGCTGTCTGGAGCCGCAGTCGATATAATTATACTTTCCATTGGTTTACATAAGAGTGAATGGGTCAGCTAGTGTACCAGTGGAAGAAATGGCGTCGATGTGGTGCACATGGCCAGCAGTCGAACGATGACTCCGTTTATATATACAAATATGAAAATATTACGCCCATATATTAAAGGCTGATAATCTCAAGCCATCGAGTAATTTGTGAATTGAGTGTTTTAGTATCGAAAGCAGTGGGTGTTCAATTGATATCCATGTACACCATTTTGTCCGGTTCTCTATTTCGCTTTGTGCACATTTTTCGGTTTCAATGCCCTCGCATTAAGTGTTGCTAAATGCCAGCGCTTTAAGTGCTGTAAAACGTAAAAATCAACATGATAGTTTACTTATATGCTTTGATTAATTTATGAATTAAATCACAAAAGTAAAGTGCGTTTGATTTGAATTATTTTGTGCATTTATTTCACATGAATATTTGATAGATATGGTTTCTACAGCTTGTTTTCCGAACTGGCAACGCTGTAGTTTAAATGCACCAGCGGCAGTGCGAAGGAGACGCCGATATTGTAGTTTTGACGAAAACCGAACACAAAGCAAAGTACAAAACCGAAGCGAACAGGCCAAAAAGTTTACAAATCAATTTTTTGTGTATGCAAGAGCTGTGCATTTCATACCGCAACTAAGGTATTTGTTTCGTTCAGTGCAAGTGCATCAAGTAAATGCACAAAATCGAAAGGAAGTGCAACTTAAATAATTGGTATTGTTTTGAGATTGTTTAGTTTGATGCTGCTATAAAAAAAAGTGTTTTCATGAAATGCGGTGGCGGCGGCGGCGGCAGTTGTAACAACGGCAGCTGCTACTTGGCAAGAGCGTATGACAAAGCTTTGTGTGATATGAGCAGTGTGACGAAAATTTTAATATTCGTCTCGAAAAGTTAAGAATGTACACGATAACAAAGATCAAAAAAAAAAAAACTCCTAAGGGATGATCCGTTATGAATGCTATGTTTTTCTTCGTACCTTCAGACAGACAAACGCCGTTTCTGTTTTCCTGCCTGAATTGCCAACCCCCTCGTCATTGTCAGACGTCGATCACGTTGCGCTGTTCCGCACGTCACCACACCCTCCCCTTTTACCTGTTTGCGAATACACACCCGCCTGGATGGCGTTCTTATTATTGCTTTTGTTCGCTTCTTGCTACTTCCATCATTCCGTTCGTCTGCATTTCGGCTTTGTTATTCTGAAATATGCTCTCTCTCTCACTTTCTGTTTAATGCTGCGTTCTACTTTGTGTACGTGCGTGTCTCATCTTTGTACGCGTTTATGTGTGCGTGTGTGTTTGTTCACGTTCCTTCATTTTACCATTCTCGTTGATTAAATGTACATTGAACTCAGCTGAGCTGGCTAGCTAGCATTTGTTGTTGTTGTTGTTGTTATTCTTTTTGCCATATTGACCTGATGCTTCGTCTGCTTTGCTCCTCATCTCTTACTACGCTCGCTTAATGCGCATAAGACACTTGTTAGTTTAATCCTATCCTAGTGATGAATTTGTTGCTTTGCTTCTCAACTCTTAAAAGCAAAATACCTAAATATAGACGAAGAATTTTTGTTTGTTGCGTAAAAACTCGGCTTTATCTATACTTTTAGAACTAAAAGTAGGCCTCGCCTCCATTATTTGTTATTTACTAAGGCTCTATCCAGTATTGATTGAGTTGTTGTTAAAACTAATTTCCTTATTTGTGTGATATATTTATATGTAATAAAAAAATCCAAATTCCTTTTATTTACAGCTAATTTGTATATACAGTGTACATAGAGATGAGCACACAACAAACTCGTTCGGGAGGCGGCGGCGGCGGTCGCACTCAGAAAAAATCAAATTCCGCTCACACTGGCGGTGGTGGTGGCGGCAACAGCAACAACGATGGCGGTGGTAACACACATGCCGCAACGGTGCACAAGAAAACCGATGCGAACAAGACAGAGAAACCAGAGAAGGCACAACCGAAAGCCACTACGGAACAGTTGCGCATCGCTCAGATAACTAATAGCAGCACCACAGAGGATCCCCAGATCAAAGAAAAGGTCACCCTATTGCTAACAATGACCCAACGTTCCGAGGAGGAAGTATGCTGTGCATTAAACGAGTGCGACTATGATCTAGAGGCAGCTGCCAATTTCTTAATTGAGATTCTACCACAGGTACGTTTTTAAATAAACAAAACGCAAAGAAACCATTATTGCAATTTCTTATTATGTTTGAACAGGGCGCCTTTGCCAAGTACGAGAAGAAACGCAAGAATAAGGCTGCAAGTGCCGTGGCCGATGGCGCTGGTGGCGATGGCGAATGGGCAGATGGTAACGCAAATGCAGACAGGCGTGAAAAGTCGCGCAATCGCAGCGCCAACCGTGGTGGACGCGGCGGCACCGATAGTCGAGGCTGTAAGTTCGACTGAACAACTCGCATTACATAGAAATGTGGAATTTGACGTTTTCGATTTCTATTTTCTTAGGGCGCGGCAGAGAGGCTCGTGAGAATGATCGCAACACTCGTGAGTCTCGTGGCGGTGATCGTGGTGAGGATCGAGCCAACGACAATTATCGTGGGCAGCGCAATGGAGGCCGTGGTGGACTTGGTGCCGATCGCAGTGGCGGCGGCATTGGCAGAGACGGTGGTGGTCGAGAAGGCGGCGGGCGTGGTGGTGGTTTTATGTCACGGCCTGGACGCGGCGGTGGTCGCATGGGCGGCCGCAGTGGTGGACCACGTGGTGAACGCGGCTTTGGTGTGCGCAACAATGCCAACAACGAGGATCACCATGAGGTCGAACTGTGGGATAATACCATTGCGCAAAATGCAGAAAAACAGCAACACCAGCAGGCGCATGACGATGCATGGGGCGATTGGAACAACGAAGAGTACGAGGGCTCGCTGAAGGACAGCAAAGTTTTTACAACGAGCAATCTGAATACGCAGACAGTGGCAAGTGTTGTCAGCGGGACGGGTGGTGCAACGGTCGTAGCCGGTGAGCTATCAGCGCCACCTGGACTCGAGCATCATCATGTTGGGGCACAAGGATCTCATCTGAGTGCGGGGCTCGATGATAGCAGCAGTGCGGCAACAACGCCAGCGGCTAGTTCATCAGTTGCAACGCCAATGATGCAGTATAGTGCAGCGGTTAGTAATCCGCCGCCACAGTTGCAATCATCGGTGGTGAGCACGCCAAGTAGCGTTGCGGTCAATTCCTCACCTTATGCCACAGGCGGCAATGCATCCGTTGGTGCCGCGCCCGATACATTTTCGGTAGCAGCTACACTGGTGCAGCAGGTTAAGCAGCTGCAACAGCAGCAGCAGACACCATTAAAGCCATCGGCTACACTATCAGCGGAACAATCTCAGTATTTCAACTCGCTGACGTCGCAGGGCGCCAGTCCAACGGCCGCAGCGGCAGCAGCAGCAGCAGTTGGTGTGCAACCATCAATGGCCGGCGTTTATGGCAGCCAGAGCCAGAGTGGTACATCAGCGCCCTATCCAAGCACATATGCAAATGTGTTTGCCTCGGCGCCTGGGTCCAGTGTGGGCACACCGAACAGCGAACAGTCGCAGCAGCCGCAAGTGAGAAGGGCAAGGGTCAAGTTGCCGCCACCATCTAAAATACCGGCCAGTGCTGTAGAAATGCCGGGCGATAATGCGCTCAATAACATTGGCTATTTGGATGTGCAATTTGGTGCCATGGACTTTGGCACTGACGACAGTTTCGATGCGCTGCCGGAGAAGTTTAACTCCAGCATCGATGGTCAGCAGCAACAGCAGCAGGATGACTATCAAACCAAGGCACAGCAGCAGCAGGCGGCGCTTTCAGCGGGTCTACAGAATGCGCAAATTGTAAGTTAAACTCAAAAATTGTCTTGGACCAAATAAAACATAACTCACGTCTTGCTTTGAATACAGTTACAGGGTGATGCATTAAGTGCTGCTGGCTATTCAGCACGCTCGACAGCACAACAACAACAGAGCGCCAATGCTTTGGATCAATTGACCAAAAATGATCCGTATGGCCAAGCGGGCAGTGGCAACAATGGCTCAACGCCATATCAGAATGCTTATCAGAGCAGCGCCGCCAGCAAGGCGAACAGTGCCTATCAAACATCTGCATCTGTGCAGGGCTACAATAGCTCCAGCTATGCTAACGTTCAATCCTCTGTGGGCAACAGCTATCAGCCGTCGAGCTATGCCAGCTATCAGCCAAATGCTGTTAACTCCTATCAGCAACAGCAGCAGGCGGCCAACAATGCGCAGAATGCGACGGGCAGCGTTGCTGGCAACGTTGCCGCAACACAAAACATTCCGATTAGCGGCAGTGGCGGTCAAAATAGCTCCAGGTAAGATCGCAAAATGAATTGTGTTAGCTTTGAGTTGTGTTTATTTTGATTGCCTTTCGTTTTTGTTTAAAAATAACCCTTTAAAAAACTTAACCATTTACAGTGGTCTCTGGCAAAGTCATTCTATCTATTTTTTTGTTGAAAATTATAAAACTTTTGGCATGCTAAAATTATTTTAACAAAAACTAAAATTGAGAGATTTAATTTAATTGTATTTCTGTTGTCAATTAAATTCGAGTTATTTTTTAAATGAATTAAAGTTGTTTATAAGTGATCACTGTACCATATATATAACCATTATGCAACTCTAATATATTTGTATTTTGTTACGTTCTTTTCTCACTGAAACCCTTTGCCCCCTTTGTTCTTTGCCACAACTAAAACGCACAAATGTAATAACACAGCGCAAATGCGAGCTCCGCCTATCTCACATCGGGTTATTCGACACCACAAAGTGCTTACCAGTCCAGCCAGAGTGTCTATGGCAACACTGGTTTATCCAACAGCAGCGGGTATGTAAACGATGAATGCTTCAAATTTCTTCCCCCCCCCAACCAAACTAAAACTATATTAATAACATTTAACTGCCTGAAGTTCCTATTATAATATGCGTTACAAGCGATTGCATGTTCTGCTTTTCGTTTGGGCAAACAAATTTTTAAATACTATCAATAGTTTGTATAGGAATTGTAACTTAGAGATCATTTACGTGTAGTAAAACGCTTTGAACATCAGTCTAGGGCTAAGAACTTTCTTGCTTTGTGAAGTTAAAATAGCTAAGAAAGATAGCAGAAAGACCCAGAATCTTAGATATTTTTGTAAAAGCTTAAAAATCATTAATTTTTCACTCAGTTAGGATTTGTTCTTTAGTTCTTCACACACAATAACTTAATGCTTACTACTCTCATATAATTCTAATCATACTTACCACATTACATCTTTGTTTATGTTTCCTTCCTGTTTTATTGTTACGTTTCGTTATTTTTTTTTTTTTGTTTTAATTCCCCCATTTATCGCTGGCTTCCATAGGTTTGCTGGCAGCGCAAACAACTCGTCCTCGCAGTATAACTTTAGTGCTAGCGCTAAGCTTAAGGATGCTGCTGCAGCAGGTGCTGCAGCCCATTATGACAGGTGAGGTGGTTTGTTTAATGCCTAATCCAATTACACAATGCACGACTTTTAACTTACTAAAAATAATGAAACGAAAACGCACAACTTAATGCCTATATCAACTTCTTGCTTTTTTCATCTTTCACATGAACTCATACTGGGCGGTGTCTCCATAAGCAGCGGTGTAAGTAGCAGCAGTGCCAGCGCTGGAAATGGTGCAACGGGTGCAGGAAGTGCAACAGGTGCTAACCAAGCAGTCGTTTCAAATAGTGAGTGAAATTATTCTTATTCAAATTTATTGTTTCAAATAATTGTTTTAAATTATATTTATGCTTTTAGCCAACAACAATGTGAGCGGCAGCAGTTCGGCGAGCAGTGTAACAGCTGGTGGCAACAGCAATAACAGCAATGTGGCAGCAGTAAGCAGCCAGACGGGCGTAAGTAGCGGTGGTACGTCCAGCGTCGTCGTCGGCGGTGGTGGTGTTGGTGGCAACAATGCTGGCTCTGTCTCGGCCGTTGCACAAACGGCTGCTGGCACCGCAGCGGTGCTGGCCTCGCTAACCAACAAGAACAGCAGCAGTAGTAACAGCAGCGGCAGTGGTGGCAACAATGGCGGCAGCGGTGCAACAACGGGCAGCGCCGGCGGCGCAGGCGTCGGAGGCAGCAACAGCAGCTCAACCGGCGGTGCTGGTGGTGGTGCTGGTAGTGGTGGTGCTGGCAGCGCCGGCGGCAGCAGCAGCGGCTTGGTGCCCACCAACATCCAAATGGTTAGTCAATATATTCAGGCTGGGGTGCCATACTATCAGCAACCCGTTTATTCCTACGAGGAATTACAAATGATGCAACAGAGAGTGCCACATGTGGTGAGTTCATGGAGAAAATGCAAAATGCAAAACAAATAAAAATAAATACCAAACAACAACAACAAACCATCCAACAACAACTCAATGCAAAAAAATTCCATTTATTAATTTTTCAATTCGAAACAAATCGTTATTAAATCTTTCAAATGCTTAACGCATTCCAGCTGATTGCAGCTGTATTTATTTTTCTTTCTATTCACGTTCGTCTGTATATATATATATATATATATAGTTTTATCGTCGGTGTCTGTGTATGTCTGTGTGTGTTTATGTCGCGCGTATGTTTGTGTCTCTGCCTGTATTAAATTCCTTAATCCACATTGCACTTTAATTGTTATTATCGAATCACAAAATTAATCTCACATTCTACACCGAAAATCAATTCCGTTTCCAAATCCAATCCTTGCATCCTTGAAATTTGTTGCTTTGCACCGTTCAACCATCAAAAAAAAAAACGATCCAAATTTTGGAAATTTGCTAACGCTGTTTAACATCATAAGAAATATTTCAATTTCGATTCACATGCATTTTTTGTAAGTGTATTGAAGTTCAACTATTTCCAACGCATCCTCTCCACTCCACGCTCATTATCACAAATCATCATCATCAACTTCATCAACAACATTTATTATAATTTTCTAATCAAATTTGTTTTTTTTTTTTGTCATCTGTTATTTGTTTTTATGGCACACCTAACATTTTCTTATTTTTGTTATGCAAACAGCATTGCCAGCTGTAAAAAAAAAGTTGGAACTTTTCGTGATGCACTGGCAACACTGTAACGCTTTCATTTTCATCACGGTTTAGTTCATTTAAACATTATATGTACATATATTTTATTTGAGTATTGTTTGCTAATTTGTAATGTTTTGACTTGCAGCAAGGCTATTATGATCTGAACTACACACCAACGAGCCTAAATGCTGGCCGTGACAATCTGGGCTCGGTGGCATACTCAACCATGACTGATGGACGCTTTGCGCGCACTGACAATAATTCCAGTCCTGTTAGTAATGTAAGTATGAACGTTTTATTTCTTGTTCCATGCTATAACCTACCTCGTTTTCCAACAGGTGTCTAGCACAATGTCACAACAAGCTGGCTCAAGTGCGCCCATGCTGAATGTTCCTTATGCTTATTTCTATGGTGGCAATGTAATGCCCGGCGGTTTCCAATATGGCACACCAGCCATTTATCCAGTAAGTTTTCTCAACTTGGCAATTATTAAGGTTTTGAAACTTACCGTTGTTTTAATTACAGCAACAAATACCGGCCGCTAATACCGCATCCGGTGGTCAATTTCCAAAGCCATCGTATGGCACTGGTTATGGTTCGAGCACTTATGAAACATTGTCGCAAACAACTCAGGATTATAGCAAGGGCGGCTATTCGTCCAGTGTGAATCAGCAGAGTAAAACACAAGCTGTTTCCAATCAACCGCAAGCGGGCACCGGTTCCGATTTGACCTCATCCATGTATGGCAAGGGTCACGTGGCGCTAAACAAGGTCAATGTGCGTAGCAATCGAGACTGCTATACAAAAATTACAATCATACATACTTAATAAGATACTAATTTTACGTTTTTAATTTTATTCATGCAGTCGTATGAAAAGCAGAGTTTCCATTCGGGCACACCGCCACCATTCAATATGGCGAATACACAAACAGCTGGGGGAACATCGGCCCAGCCGTATGGCATGTATCTGCCAATGCCAGCTGCCGGACATCACAACATGATCCATCAGCCTATCCATCAGGTAGAGTACAATGACAATGAGCAGTTAACACTACTTAATCAAGATACAAATGACGATATGCAAGCCGAGTATGAAAATGATCAAGGCTGGCATCAGGTGCAACATCATGAACAGCAAGATGATTATACAATGTTGCGTCAATTCAATCAGCAGCAAAATAATAATAATAATAATAATAATAATAATTCTTCGAGTAATAATAACAATCACATTCAAAATGATCATAATGAATATCAGTTCTTTTCTGATTGAAATTCAAATCACCTAGTACATCAACATTATTATTATTTAGCAACATTTTACCAAAAATAATATTAACCACATGCATATTTATTGTTTACTCACACACACACATTCTTTATCCATATCAAATTCGAATTTATTGTTATCACTATCATTTTGTATTACTGTTGTTGCTGTTATTGTTTAACCATTACTCTAAATCATTAAAAACTACATACTAATAACTATTATATTTTAAGTTTTTAATTCACTCGCTATTTTATTTACATTGAAGCACATTTTAAACTTTCTACTAAACTCATTTTGATAAAGGCTGCAAACTGCTGAAGTTAAACTATTTACTAAGAATAGGATTTTCTCAGAATTAAAAAAAAAAAAACAAATTGAATCTTAACTCTTTCGCTTGGAATGTGATTTGTAGCCAGTTTCTTCTATATTTTTAACATGCTTTTTATTCTAACTCCAATTTAAATAGTAGCTTCTTGCAATCGTAGCTAACAAAAATACATTTCATGCATTTAAATCACAAATAAAAGGAGAATATTTGCCTTAAATTTAAATTAGTTTTAGAATTTAGTTTTGGGTTTCGACAAAAAACAAACTCGTTGAAATTGTGAAATGCATGAAATTGTTCGATTGTTTGACTTTTTTTCTTTATAATTTCTTTTGATTTTTTTATGGGACAACATTAGATGGACGGCAGGATTCATAGCTCATCCCGCCGGGTAAGTTTCCTTTTGTTGTTGTATATCAAGTGAATAAAAAACAAACCAAACCAAAAAAATGTATTCTAAACAAAAAAATAATTTCTAATCGTTTTCGTTTGGTAAATATCTTTATATTTTCTCTCTTTATATATGTATGTTGTATATAACGAAAATAAACTAACACATATTCACGCACGCACACTCACTAAAAAGCAATAATAACAACATTATAAAATGTATCTTGCATCCATAGTAAATTAGTTTTGCTTTAGACATCATTTTGACAATTTGTTGCTAATAAGAAAAATAATGAAAATGGAAAAAAGAAAACATTATTCATGTATATTAAAAACAGCAGTGTTCATTTAAATATATATATATATATATGTATAAACACATACATCCATTATCCTAAACATGTTTGTGTATTATCTATACTGTATCTATCATATACAATATGAATATATATATATTGTTTATGCTGCTAACCCCATATAGCCAAAAGATGTATTTACCTAATATAGTATGATCAACTTTGTAATATGTTTTGTGTTCTTTCTTTGCTGTAATTCGACTTTTGCAGGACTCGAACAGTGCTGGACAGCGCCAACAGTCGAGCAGCCAGTCCAAATCGGCCGGAAAACAGAGTTACCCAACCTCGTACTGGACCGGACAGAACTAGCTTCCGGAGAAGACGATTTGGCGGCCACAAAGTAGCGCCAGCCGAACAGGCGATTTATCTAGCGTATGCACCAATACAACAAAAACAACTGTAACAACAACAAAACCAACCGCAACACCCATTCACATTTATTGTAATAATAATAATAATAATATCAGTCAGAGAACGTTGCCTATAGCAGATACGACCACAATAATAATAACAACAACAACAACTACTACTAAAGCGACTACCAGAGTAACAACAACAAACACAACTGCAACAGCAAATCAGTTACTAATGCTTGCAAAGGAGAAACAACAACAAATAATGAGCAAGGAGCATTCATCATCGGATATCGATGATAATTATCTATTAAATGAAGATGAGATTTCATATTTTTCTTAATAAGAAAAAATGAAAATGATTTTACTACGAACGCAGCGTTAAAAAAAGAGCGCCGCCGGCTCCAACTCCTCTGTGTCCGTCTCGCAACAAAATACATAGAAACGTATCGAAAGAGCAGTAAAAGATTTTGGTATACTTGCGGATCAATGTACTTTTTATTGCTAGGTCTACTTTATCTGGATTTGTTTTGTTGTCTTTGCTCAGCGATGCATAGGACAATGAAAATAACAATATCTGCAACTGATCTTTTATCTATCATCTGCGAAACATGTTCACACACAAAACATCCCACACACACACACAATCGCATATATACACTGAAACCAAAATACACAACAATCATACAAAACAAAAACAAAAAAACCATACAGCCAACATTTGCATATAAAATTATACCAACTACCATTTTTTCACATTGCATAAAAAATAATTTACAAAGATAAAAGATAACAATTACTAAATATTAAAGGCGTAAAACGATTTAACAGATATATATATATATAATAAGCGTAAGATGAAAACAAAACAAACATAAAAGTGAATGAGAACAGAACACACAAACAAACAACAAATTAATTATTGTAATCGGTTTAAACTTATGTGTATTGTATAATTATAACCTTAATATTTAAATTAAATACAAGAAGAGAAGATAAAAAGATATGATTAAATCCAAACAAACATGCAAAAAAAAGCAAAACAAACAAATTTGAACGTATTTTGAGCTTTGCATCGATCTGGGAGAAATTGTGAAACTGAATTTATACAATTTGATTTTTATTGCGATAGTTACAGTTACAGACTAATTGAATATATATTTATGTGTATGTAGTACACGAGTATAAAAGCATTTAACAACTATTACTGGCTATGGAGCAGCTTATTGAAATCCGCATAGGCCGACTCCAGATCAAAAAGAAATTGACGCACTTGTGCCTCGGTTAGTTCATCTGATGCCTGCATTTCGTTCAGTGTAACCAGCCATTTGTCCACCTTTTGCTTGGCATCGAAATCCTCGGGTATTAGCGACAAATGATTCATATTGTCATCCAAATCCTTCACATCCGGCTGCAGTGCATCCATTGTGTTTATCTGCAGACGCAACTTATCCATAATCGTAATAAACAAAGAGACAATCTCAGCAATGCATTTCGATGTATTGCCTTTGTCATCGCGTATGGTAATGGGACGATCTTCGCGTATGCGTTCCAGAGCCGCTGGGCAGTCCAAGCGAAACTTCTTAACGAATGTGTCTACAGTGGGAAACTCATCGCATTGTACCTGCTTAAAGGCAATCTTGTATTGTACGAGATGCTTGGAGCAAGCTGCTGTGTATTCTTGCGGTGTGATGCAGTCCCGAATGTACGCTTTTTCCAACTGCTGAATTGTGTTTATGATTGCATACAAATCAGCCATATTGTCGTATTTCTCACGTTCGCGTGCATTCCGAAATAGTTTCACTTCCTCGTACAGCTCTGGGCTTTGTTCTTGCATTGCGTTTTACTTTTGTTTTCTAGTGCTTTGGAAATAAAACACAACAATTGCGAAAATTAGCTCAGACGTATGACGAAGAGCGATAGAAATTTGTTGATATCAAATGCGAACCTGTTATCGATTGCTCGCAGTGATTCATTTGATTTCAGTAATCGAAAAGTTCTAAACAGTTATGGCGCCAAAGCAATTGCACATTTGAATTGTTGGAAACAAAGTATTGTTTAGAGTCACTTGTCTGTTTATTGTAAACTGTTAAACCAATGACGTATGTTCTCATTCGATTGATAAGCACTTGACATAAACATATTGTTGATTGTTCTTATGGAAATTGCCTAACTATTCAAATCTTATCTGAGTAGTTCCGTCGAATTATTCCAATTCATGTTGTTGAATGATTTTGATAAGCAAATACGATACAATTTAGCACGGTGATAAGCACTGTTCTGATTGAAGTAGTCCAATTTTTTTAATTGATTACCAATGCAAGTTTAACTCTAAGCACCAGCAATAACAACTATTTATTATCAGCATATCAGCCGTATCACAACACGTTCAAGTGTGTAGCCCGCCCGTAAATAATATAATATACTGCAAATCTTTCTTGCATGTTTTAGTTTGTTTTCAGCTCGCAATCTGATTTAACGTGCTTAAGTGGCTGTTTTTTGAGTGTGTTTTTGCCGATTAAATCGAATACATTAAGATGGGCGCTGAAAATCAGCATAACAATGTAAGTACCTCCAGTATTAAACGATTTTTGCATCAGTTTTATAAATATATATTACATTAATATTAAATACATACTAAATGCTACAAAGCGACATTCTTGTTTTTTTTTGCCAATTTACGTTATACTATCAAAATGTATAATTTAATACCTGTACTGAATACATGCTTAAATATCATTTGCAAAACGCGCAATATAAGTACATACAAATACACTGACTTAATAATACAAGCTACTAGCTAATAATGAGAAACTTAAAAGGGCACGGCCTGTTCCAATAGTTTGTAGCCTTGACCGGTAAAACTGCGTGGCGGATATAATACAAACAATCCCAGTTGCAACAGGGACAACAGACAGCCTAGAAAATTAGGTATCTAAAAGATAAATGAATTAGAATGCAGCTAATGCAAAATGCAGGGGCTGGGAATAGTGTCACCTGTATAAAAGAATCTGATATTAAAATGCCGTAAATAAGCCACTGTAGGCTGACGAAAAACGATGCAGCAATCAAGGGCAGCGGTAAGCTCTCCGAGTTCTTAACGCGTATCACATGCACCAGGGACGTGAGGGGTGCGGCAAAAAAGCAAACAGTAACAATGCAGCACACAATTCCTGCAAAAAACAAACAAACAAAAATACAATTTCATATTTTTATTTTACTTTTATATTTGTAACTCACCCGTTACATGTACCATTTTCTTAGGATCATCTTTCAATTGATTTGTGTAGACAATAACTGAAATTAGGATAACAAGAACAGCTGCAAATTGTCGAACATAGGCGCGCTTATTAACGGTGAATACATAGTAGATTAATGTGTAGACCAAAAACAATGTGGAACCAATCATGTTGACCATCACGACGCTCTGCTCGTTGGTGAGCACACCATAACGTAGCCAAAAACTGCAGCTGTATAAATACAAATAAATAAATGCGCTATATTATATTTTTATCTAGTACGTTGACATAAGTACAAAAAACATATCTTGTCTACGTCGACAAATTGAATGAAATTGTATTTGTGGTACTTACGATAAGAAGCCACATATGAATGGCACGCCAGATGATTCACCTGTGCTCTTCTTTTGTATGTATTTGCGGCATATAACGCTGCATAGATTGGGTTTGTGTGAATTTCCATAGATGTACAATTTTATTTGTTAATGTTACTTACGAGCCAGACAAAAACTGAAATACAGTGCTAATTACCGCCGTCGTGGCTAGCAGGGAATCATAGGCCATCGTCATAGTCAACTGAAAATAAAATTATTACTTTATTATTTATTATTATTGCTAGTACCAATAATTACATGTTTTTCTGGCTAACGAACACCGCTACAACGTCAACAAAAAACCAAGACAGCTGACTACAATTAGAGTTGTCATACATAATGTAGCCAGCAGTTATCGATATAGTAGGTTTTCGATAAGAACGAGGGTGCAAGCTTTTCCTACTCTTCAGCATGTTGCTGGAACTTTAAGAGCTTTTGTTGCTAGCGTGCCGACGCAATACTTGTTGTTGGTAGTTAAAAGCTTTGGTCTGCCGCATGCTACCAAAAAGTTGACACGCTAGTCGCTCACAGGTGGCGGACGGCGCCGTTTGCATAAGGCACGACTTTAAGATTTTTGATTGGCATATTGTAAATAAAATTCTTGAACAAATTACGTGCCGTGGATTTATGTAAACGAAATACGTGTGCGATTTGTTGAATATTTGTATATGTATGTTGTTATACAACACTAACAAGCAAATGCAGACGCCGGCTGCATGAAAAGTAGCGCACAATTACCGTCGATTGTTAAAAGGCACACGTGTGCGAAACATAGCCTTATAAGGTTGAGTTAAATTTGTTTACAACGGCAACAGTTACTAGTGTCTTTAAAAATGCCGGCCATTAATAATGCCGAGTTTGAGCATTTGAACTCGCAATTTAAGGTTGAAATAGCACCACAACAAACGGAAATAAATCAGGTGAGCAGTGTCAAAAGACAAAGGTACTTTTTATCTGTATGTTGTCTCAGCACTTTGCTCTCTTTCTTTCTGTTCCTCATTCCGCTTTCTTATATATTTTGATGTTACACGCGATATTTTGTTTACAAGTGAAGATCGATGAACTCTACCTCAATTTGTAGCCAACTTTTAAAACTGCACTTTTTTAACTCTCTCTCTTTCTCTAATTGCACCTTATTTCTCTTTTATTTGTTGTGATCGTTGTGTATGAAATGAATACTTGAAAATGATTGTTAAATGCTTTGCGTTGTAGCATTTTACTATTGCTGTTTACAAATTTGTTGTTAATACTATACAAAAAATTGTTCAATGCCAGTAATGAGTTATACAATAAAGCTGACATAATTATCTTCAGACATGCACGGAAATAAATATTTATTTCAACATTTACATACAGATGTAATTATGCATTTACATTAGAAAAAAAAAACATTACGCATTTACATTACAGCTGAACGAAAGCAAAACTCACGATCTTTGTATAATATATTTACATACAAATATGAACAGTATTTAATAAAATGAAATGAACAATTTATTCACAGTACCCATATTTAAACATGTATATAGACTTTTTTGGGTGACTGTATAAATATACCCATATAGAATTTAGAGCTTTTATCGTCTCTCCCGTGCAGAGTCCAAGTACATATGGGTACTACATTCATGCATATATGTATTTATTTTGAGAGTCTATACTTATTTACATTTCTATGAACATACTTATTTGTACACATGGCGATTTTTGGCATTAGGTACAATGATTATCAGCTAAATATATTTTGGATTCTTCTCTTATCAGTCGTCCCAGTATTTGTAAAGATTTTTTTAAAAAATCCAAGTCCAAAGTTACAAGCTGACATTGAACCATTTTAATTTAATAACACAGCAGTTGAAAAACTTAAATGGCTCGTTGCTAAAAAAATGCCTCAATAATTGAGAATACCCGAAAATAAATCATCCATTGGGTCGCCAATTCTAGCAACTTAATTAAGTGTTGCTTAATAAGTGGAAAATAAAGCTGAGTAAACATAAAAAAATTACTGATATTGTTTAAGAGCCAAAAAATATGAATGACGCACAACAAGAAAAACAATAAAATATTTCAATTGCTTTAGCACCTCCCATTTTGAATGTTTATTTTAAATGTATTTAAAGTTTTAATTTAACTTTAAACTCTTTTTAGAAACCGTCATGGAGCAAACTTTTGCTATTTGTCGCCTTTGCCACAACTTTGGGCGCTGCAGTACCCACAGGATATTGCATAGGCGTTATCAATGCCCCTGCAGAGGTATGTTCAAACCAAACAAAACAAAAACTTTATGTTTTACAGTTTGACAATCATTTTTGATTATCATTACAGTTGATGAAGGTTTGGTTAAATCAAACGGTTTATGACAGTTATGGCAGCACATTGAGTCAGAGCGGCTTAGATATATTATGGTCATCGGTTGTTTCGATTTTTCTCGTTGGCGGCGCGATTGGATCGCTAGGTGGCGCTGGATTGGCAAACAAATTTGGCAGGTTTGTAATCTTTGAGTGTATGGAATTTTACCAATCGCAGCTTATCTAAATAGACTAACTTAAATTTATGGCTATTTACTGATACAGCTCTTAACTAAATAGTGCTTGGTTTTTTGTTTTGATATGTTTTTCTTCAAAGCGGTCTCGTATTAATAGTCTATGATAACAGCTGTGTAAATTATGTTTAGGTGTTATTTGTACCTTGAAATTTAGCTTTTTATTGTTGTTGTGTTTGTTTCTAATGGTACTAAAATTTCCATCAACTAGTGTTATATCATGATTATCAAAAAGTTCAATATGCCACATGCAAAAATATTAATGATAGAATTTAAATAATGATAAGAAGATTCAAATCTAGAGTCTACTGTACCATTAACTCATAATTTTATTAAACTTTTCAACTTACCAATACTATTTCTTTTCACAGAAAATCCTGCCTGTTTATCTGTGCCGGCTTTTTTGTTATTGGCGCTGTGCTCTTCTTCTTTTGCCGGGCAGCCAAATCTGTGGAGATGTTGGTACTGGGTCGCCTGATAGTTGGCCTATCATCAGGTTTGGTAACTGCAACCCAGCCCATGTATCTGGCAGAGATAGCTCCACCTGCACAACGCGGCACCTTGGGCGTCTTTTGTGGCGTTGGCGTCACCGCTGGCGTTGTTGTTGGCCAAGTGTTTAGTTTGGCCGAGATCTTCGGCACTGCCGAGCTGTGGCATTATGCGTTAAGCTTTTACTTAGTGCTCATTGTGGTGTGTTATGCGCCCTCGCATCTGTTCCCGGAGAGTCCCAAGTATATCTATGTGATGAAGAAGGATCCGGAGGCGGCAAGAGCGGTTTTATTGCGATTGCGTGGTCATAATGCCAGCAAGTTGATTGAGCAAGAGATTGCCGAAATGGAGGCCGAGGCCAACGCCTCTGATATGCAGAGCAGCAGCTTTAAGGATGTTTTATGCGATTCTCGCTTCCTAATGCCGCTCATCATTGTCTGCTGCTTCCAGGGCGGACAACAGCTATCGGGCATTAATGCGGTGAGTCTGGATATATATATAGAAAAATTTAGTCCTTCACTAAATATACTTTTGATTTGCTTGCAGATATTTTATTATTCTGTGTCCATATTTACAAAAGCTGGCTTCTCGGAAACGGTGGCACAGTGGGCCAATTTAGGCGCTGGCTGCCTAAATTTAATCGTCTCGCTATGTGGCCCACTGCTGATGGCCACCTGCAAACGTCGCAACCTAATGATGCTATCCAGCGCACTCTGCTCCTTATTTCTGTTCAGCATTGCTTTCGTTTTAAACTATATTGTAAGGATATAATGCTGAAAATCGATCAGACCTTTTATCTAATTGATTTTATGTATGCTTTCAGGAATCTGTTAGCTGGTTTGCTTGGGCCTGCATTGTTTGCATTATGGGCTACATATTCTTCTATCAGTTTGGTGTCGGTCCCATTCCATACTTTATTGGCTCAGGTAATGTCACGGCTGGGTTATTTGCATGTTTTATATTATGAATTGTTTACTTAATTGTTTATGCTTCTCGATTTACAGAGCTATTCGAGGTGGCGCCACGGCCTGTGGCCATGTCAATGGGCAGTCTGTCTTCCTGGGCATGCAATTTTATAGTTGCCATGACCTTCCCCAGTTTACAAAGCGTCTGGGGTGCTTTTGTTTTCTTACCCTTTTCCTTTGCCTGTGTGCTGCTGTTCCTGCTAACGAAATTCTATCTGCCGGAAACGCTTGGACGGGATCCCTCCGAAGTGGCACCACTCCTCTCAAAAGGTTTACGTTCCAAGGTCAAATAAGAAGCGGATGGACGCATAGCTATAATTTGTTTAATAATAAGTTAGCATTAAGTTGATTGTGACTGTTTCAAATTTATAGATATAGTAAAGTTGAGCATAATGCAAAAAAAATTAAGTGCCTGCCATGACAATAAGCTCAATCAATAAAACAATTTGTAATTGGTGAAATGAATGTACAACAATTAATAGTATAAGCCATAGGAAGACACCCTGTTAAAACTTGTGTTACCTTTAGACAATTAATGTTTATAACTGTTGTTTGCTCTTATCGCTGCACAAGTTCAACTTAATTGCCTTGAACAACTCACCTGTAACTAGTACTCTGCTATAAAGGCCAACTTAAAAATTCGCATCTTATGATTCATAGCCTAATAAAAGAAACTAAGACTCCTAACAACTTTTATCGTAATTAAATGTACTTATTATTGTTAATGAAACAGAAACAACAATTAATTAAATTAAGTTTCCCACGCCACAATCTTTACAAAAGAAGGAAGAGCAAAAAGCTTTTCTACTGTGATAAGACAACGCCACAAGTCAATGATAACCAAAAACGAGAAATATGTTTGTTCACATATCTTTTAGTACAAGAGTACTCTTGGTTTGAATAGCATTGGCGGCTGGCAGATACCCTGTTCTTAGGAGTGAAGTTTTGAAGGATTAAAAAGTTTCGAGGGAAAATGTAGTCATGAGAATATAAACACAGTTTATAAAAAGTTGAAATAGTATGAAAAAAGAAGATAATGAAAAAAGTGAGTGATCCAAGACTTGTCTTAGAGCATTATAACAATGGAAAAATAGAAAGTTAATGAAAGTTTAGTTATTGAACTTATATGAAGATCAAAATCTGACAGCCTTAAACTCATGCGAATCACATAGTAGGGCAATATTTAAAATTCTATTCATTCCTGTTTCTAATTCAACGAGTAAAATAATTAAAAATGAAATTACAGAAAACTACTTTAGTATGCCCGCCATATACCTACTTAGACATAGGGTATTTGAAGGTATCGACGCATTGTCATTTCTAAAAACACAACTCTTCAATTTGATATTGAGAGTAAAGGTGTGAAGACAGACAATTTTCAACACACAATTTGAGTGCAAAGCATCGTAAGACTAAGAAGAAATTACGGATTATGGAAGTTAAAATGGTATTAAATGAGCTTCAATTGCATTTTGCCTTTTAGTTTGTGTCTTAAATCTTTTGTTGTGCCTTGCATATATATATATATATATAAATATATATTGCTTATTTTACAGCGCGTAAATGATGTATCCGAAGGGTGGACCTGTATGCTGCTCCTTATCTGTATAACAACAACAGTTGGCAGCACAATTCCAGTGGGCTATTTTTTGGGTGTACTCAATGCACCCGCCGAGATCATTCGGAGCTGGTGTGACAAAGTGATGGCAAGTGAATACGACACAAATAGCAATCAGAGTCAGTTGAATATTTTGTGGACATGGATTGTGTCCATCTTTTTGGTTGGTGGCATTGTCGGTTCCTGCTTTAGCGCCTGCATCAGCAATAAATTTGGTCGGTTAGTAGAATCCACAATTTTAATTTATTTACATTTATTTAATTACCAACGCTTTTATAGCAAGGGTACCCTGATGATAAGCAGTATAATTCTTATGATCTGCGGATTGCTTTTCTTCTGGTGTCGTGCAGCCAAATCTTTAGAGATGCTCATGTGTGGCCGTTTCTTGGGAGGCATTGCTGCTGCATTGATCTTTACCGCGCAACCAATGTATTTGCTTGAGATGGCACCGGCTCGTGTCAGTGGCAGCGTTGGTGTCTTCACCTGCATTGGCGTCACTGCTGGCATTCTGATTGCCCAGATTGTGAGCCTGCCCCAGCTGCTGGGCAATGATGCGTATTGGCCGCACGCTTTGAGTTTCTATGCGCTGTTGGTGTTCGTTTGTTTTTTTCCTCTCATTTGTTATCCGGAGAGTCCACGCTGGCTGTATCTGGTCAAGGCTAATGCGGAAGGCAGTGCTCGGGCATTGGCTCGATTGCGAAAGGATTCAGCTAGTGTGCAGCAGGAACTTAATGATCTGCAGCAGACCTTGGAAATGCACAAATCGAGCAGCTATTGTCAGGTGCTGCGGGACAAGGAACTTCGTTTGCCATTGCTTTTGGTTTGTGTTTTTCAAGCCACACAGCAGTTAAGTGGTATTAATGCTGTAAGTACTATATAAAAGCCACATACAATGGGGGAATTTTTAACAGAAAACTAAATTTCCTTGTAATTTATCGATATAATTTTTTCCAGATCTTCTTCTATTCGCTGTCCATACTTACCAGTGCTGGATTTACGGCCAGCGCGGCGACTTGGCTCAATATGGGCCTTGGTAGCTTTAATCTGTTAACCTCGTTGCTTGGACCGTTTCTGCTACGCATATTTAAGCGAAAACCGCTTATGATGCTATCCTGTGCCATATGCAGCATCTCATTGGCGGGAATCTCTTTGTCGCTGTACTTTCTGCTCCGCTCACAAAGCACTGCACTCAACTATGTGAGCATCGCGTTCATTTTGATGTTTATATTTGGCTTTCAGCTGGGACTTGGACCCATTGCGTACTTTATTGGCTCCGAACTGTTAGAGGATGCGCCGCGTCCTGTGGCCATGTCAATGGGCAGTCTGTTCTCTTGGACTGGCAACTTTCTTATAGGCATGTGCTTTCCGCTGCTGCAGAGCGTCGCGAGCTCTTTTGCTTTTGTGCCCTGCATTTGCGTCTGCATCTTTTGCCTGCTGCTAACCTGGCGATATCTGCCAGAGACTCGTGGCCGTGAACCCAAAGATGTTAAGCCGCTGATGAGCCAGGGACTACGCTCGAAGAACAACTAGATGAAGATATATTGTATTTAATAAACAGTACAATAAGTGTGTTGACATGAACTTAACCAGCCATTGCAAATGGATAATTTATATACTTACATATACATATACAAATACACTTGAAGTTAAATTTTATTCAATAAACACGCCAACAAACGTGTGTTAAAAATCAAGAACATTTTCCCACTTAACGGTAAATACTGCGAATGCACAGACAGAGATGTTAAACGTGCGTCGTCTCTTACAAATGCGCTCTTTCGCTCTCTTACTTTCTCTGATGGGATGATCACCAAACCTATTGCGACGTCACAGGTAAAGCATCAAGATTAGCATTTGTATTCGCCGTCTATTAATACATGCGCTCCTCAGTGTGTAACTGAACGTTGTGGTGAACGTTTCACTTTGACTAGCGGCGCGCATGCAATTCGCCTCCGAATGCGGCAGAGTCGGCATTAAAAATCGGCATCGCCTTGTGAAGTGGAATTAAGAAATGTACGTTTAAAAATAAATTTTCGTGATGCAGGTGCCAATAAATAAATAGAGCAACATGAATATTTGCACATTGAGTGAATGATAAAATAACATGGATATATTTATATGTTCATACACAAGTTTGCAGTTTAAAATAGATGTGCATTAAAATCAGCTGCTAAGAAAAAGAAAATCAAAAGACCAACGATACAAATTGAACCGAACCGTAACAAAATCAATGACGACAGCGCCGTTAGTGACGTTACAGCCGGCGTGTCGTGATTCTGGCATATGGCAAGAAAAAACAGAGAACAACAACAAAAACATACAAACATAGGTTCATATAAACATTGTCGACAGCAGCAACAACAAATACGAGCATTCATAAATATATTGCGACCGTTGATAATTATCGATTGTCCATGATAAATGAGTCTGCAATCTGTGTAAATACCAATAATAGCATACATTTACATATATATACATACATATGTATATATGTATGTGTGTGTATAAATGTATTTTAGATATAACGGTCAATGCACGAATATGAATTTTTTCCGTTGTTGGCCTCACATCAATGTCGGTTTGTCAGTCTGTCAAACGGAATGAACAGCATTTGGTAGCCAAGTACTACCAACATAGTATGTATGTACATGTGTACGAACATATGCCGCTGTAAATAATTATTATCCATGTCATTTGCTTTGCATACAAACACACACACTCACAGAGACACAAGCAGTTGAAGCATTTGTGTGTTTTCATTTGATTTCAAACATTTTTTTGATTTTTTCTATGAATTTAAAAATATTTGTTTCGTGTTGCTTTTGGCACTTAACATTCTATGTCGCCGGTATATTATATTTTTGCTGTACATTTTTGACGTTGGCAATTATGTATGTATATGGAAATATTAATTATGCAAGTGCCATTGTTTTGAGGGATTCAAAATGTGGATTTTGTTTGTATTATTAAGCTTGTTTTCTTTGCGGCAAGCACAAACATACATGCATACTAGTATGTGTGTATATTTTCCCAGCGATAATAAACTTTTTGGGGGCTACTCAGACATAAACAATCCAAACATTTATGAGGCAATATAGTTTTTTACGTAAACGGCATCTCAATTGCCCATGCAAAAGATAACAGAATCGGCACTTCCCAGAAATCAAGGTATATTTTTGCCCAAAACATAAAGCAAATTTCTACAAAATTCCTTTTTTTTTAGTTTCTGCCTTTTGATCTTTGTCTCAATCAGAGAATTTAAACAGACGGCCTCAATATATATTTCCCATATTCCCCCAATATTTTTTTAAAGTTAATTAGTATTTGTTTGATTTTTTTGAATGCTATTATTAGATTGAAATACACTATAAAAAAAAATTAAACATTTTCACGAAACAGTTATTGAAAAACTAATGCATTTTTAATAGCCATTAAGTTTTAGCATTTATATTTTAATTGATCGAGTCAAAAACAAAGTAAGTTCTTTGATTTTTTACGATTGCTCAGCTGCATTAAAAGTACAACATAAAAGTTGACTGAAAGATTTTAATTTTTGTAATTTTCCTACATTTTCGTTGCTCGTATTTCTCGAAATTTTCTATGTCTCCCTCAATTTTTGTGTTTCAAGCATGTTGTTTTTTTTAGTTGTTTTGCGTTTGACGCCAATTTGTTTGGTTTTTAATTAACTATGTATATATGTATGTTTAGACTTTTGGCGCTAGTAAATAATGAAGACATCAATTGCAAATTGAATTCAATTTATGAGCAACCCCCAACTAACACTGGCCTGCCGCCCAACGAGCCCCCCTTTGCCACCATCAAGATTGATATAAAGTACTTATCCATGTTAGAATGCTTGCTGCCTGTGGCTTTATCCAAAAACTATAAATTAAATGATTTTACTGTGGGTCTCATATGAATTAGGAAAACACAACCACAAGTTTCATAATGTTTTGGCATGGCCAGCAGACGCATAAAAAAAAAATAATAATATACAAATTAGACAAATGACTGTTGTGTGTTTTAGAAGTTTATAAAAATAAGCTTCAACATATATTTCACACCCACTAAATGAAGCAAGTTACTATGTCGAGTGCAACATTAGACCATAAGATACCCTGTGATCAGGCTTTTATAGATATTTGCAGAGAAAAATTTAGTAAGTAAAACTACATTTATTTATGTTTAAAAACTGCACAAGCAAACTAAGTTTCCTACTTTTAATGATTGCAAATATCTAATCTCCCCTCTTGCAACCCCTTTTAATGCCGCATACATTAAGTAATATAAAACATTTGGCAACATTTTTAACGCAACAATATGGTTTGAATAAAAAGTCTCCAATTTGACGCTGTGGCAATAACATTAATGCGCGAAAGTAGGCGACAAATGTCATCATCATCAACATCATCACGAGAGCAATCCCAGAATGCCACCCACAGACACCACAGCAACCACATACATATCTCATGGCCATTTGATCAAGACGCTTTACAGACCCGTGCAGTCCTAAAAAAATCAAATATTATATATATTTATATATACAATTTATAATTATGTTTGTGGCTCGTTTATAAAACATGTGAAATCCATTGGCGATGCTGCTGCTGCTGCTTGCGTTAAATGAATGTTTCTTAAATTAATTTGTTTGAAAATATCATAAAATGTCACAGCAAATGAATCACTTGGAGAATTATTTTTTTTCTTCTTGTGATTTATACGACATAGTTTAAAATTAAAATAATCAAATAATAACAGCAAATAAATTTTAAATATAAATGTTTTCATTAGCGTTAGTTAAAAAATTTTTATGAATAATAATTATATGGTAAATTTGAGTCTCATGCTTAAAAAAATAAACTTAATAAGGTAAACATTAAATCTTAACTAAATGTTAAGTTAACAGAGCATTCGCAAATTGAGTCCCCCAATCTTAAAAGCTATAAACATTTTTGCCATAAACATGTCCAACACTCTCTGATGGATAGTCCCTGCCATAAAAGTAACAAAAGATATAAACACAAACAAATAAGAAATAGTACTTACAAGTGAAAAGCTTATCCGGCTTGAAGATTTATGTATATACATACATATGTGTGAGTGATTTCACCATTGCGGAAGTAACGTTAATATGCCACATTGGTTTGTTCTTTGTCGGTTATTTTCGTAAACTTGCATTTCGTTTCTTAGTTTCGACAGTGCTTTCAAAGTTCAAATTTTCATTTTCTATTTGATAGTTTGTAAAACTGACGCCAATCCAAATCAATGGGCAGGCAAATCAAACTGAAGCATGTCCAAATCAAAATCGAAGCCATTCTCAGTACGCCAACAAGTAGAGAGCCTGCAACGAGAACCATTTAAACTGGGCAAATTGCATGTGGATGTGGATGCGATCGCGACTGAGATCGATATCGAGTCATGTCGTCGCGTCGCAGCTCGTTTCGGCGCAGAGAGCGAAGAGAGAAGCCGGCGTTTGAACGTTTCAAGGAACATTGCCGCCATTTTACGGCGTTCATGTTCAGCAATGTTGGCATCATACTGCTAGTCACATTCTATACAATAGGTGGCGCTTTCATATTTCAGGCCATCGAAATATTTGAATACGAAAAACTGAAGATAGACAAACCGCATCGATTCATAGCGCAAAATGCGAGTGGTGATTGCTTAAATCGCATTTGGGAGCTAACAGCTGAGAATATTAGTTTTTTTGATCTACAAGCTTACAGAAAACGGTTGGTAATATTAAACAATCGAAATATTTATTTAATTTAAACTATCATTTCATTGATTTATACAGTGTTAACGATGTGCTTTTGGAATATCAGCGAGCTGTTGTTAAGAAACAGCTGCTTGGTCCGGATGTGGATCATCAATGGAGCTTCTCGGGCGCATTTCTTTACTCGTTGACTGTCATAACGACCATTGGCTATGGCAATATAACGCCCAGCTCCGATTGGGGCAAATTGGTGACCATACTCTATGCAATTATTGGCATGCCACTCTTTCTGCTCTATCTATCTAACATAGGTATTTATCATATGCAAATATTTTCAAGTGTAGCAGATTGTTTAAAACTATTTGGTTTTTTCAGGCGATGTGCTGGCCAAGTCTTTTAAATGGATTTACTCGAAAGTCTGTCTCTGTCGCATTTGTCCGGGCGTTGCCAAAAGGCGTATAATACGCGAGCGTCGCAAACTGCGTCAATTGGCCAGAGCTGTAAGTGGCAGTTGATCAAAAGTAGAACTTTATTTGAATCGCTTATTTCTTTTTCCAGCTTGAGCTGCACAAAATGGAAAGTGCGAGGGGCAGCAGCGATACCACCAGTTACACCAGCAACAGCAATAGCACTACAAATAGCAGCAGCACTAGCAGTGATTATAGCAAGAGTTCTGCGACGGTCACATCTAGTGTGCCGGATGTGCCTTATAGTGATTCAGATTCGGATATAGAACGCGAGATACGCGGCAGCACAGATGAAATAACCGTGCCACTAACAGTTTGTGTCGTTGTGATGGTCAGGTGAGATTGCAAGAAGCTTATTTTCAACTCTTTACTTATACTATTTATTTAATCTGTAAACAGCTATATCTTGTCGGGTGCCATACTTTTTGGACGCTGGGAGGATTGGAACTATCTGGATGGCAGCTATTTTTGTTTCATCTCATTGAGCAGCATTGGGTTTGGTGATTTGGTGCCGGGTGATCGTGTGGTAAGGCTAACGCTCACTTAAAACTTTCAACTTTAATTATCTTCCATTGCCAGATAACTGCCGATAAAGACAAAGTTGAGTTGAGCTTTATTTTATGTGCCGTTTACTTGCTGCTGGGCATGGCCTTAATTGCCATGTGTTTCAATTTAATGCAGGTAAAACGAGTAATAAATATACTTACATAAATTAATTAATTAACTTAATTGCATTGCACTTATTTTAGGAACAAGTCATACATAACATGCGAGCTATAAAGCGTGCGTTTAAGGCCTGTTTCCGTTGCCGTAGCTCCTAGCCATAAAATTGTTGACGTACAAAATACATCATCCTAGAACAAATAACATAACTTTGAACTTGTCTAAGTAGTTTTTACATATCTTGTTATGTATATTGTACATTGCAAAACTGTGTTCCTTTGCTTTATGTTTACCTATCTGTTTTTTTTTTTTTTCAATCAATTTAACTAGTGTAGAGAGTAGTATGTACATTAATACAATATATATATATATAGAACTAAAACCGTTGGTCATTCCTAGTCAATTTGTAAGCGTATAATATTGGTTTAAAAAACATTTCAAATTTACATTTTTTTGTTTTTTTCTTTGAGCAATCGGATTTTCTCTGACTTTTTTTTTTGCCTTTCTAAACGTTTCTTTTGCGCAACTAAAGCCCTGACCTGACGATCATCCTCTAATGGCGCCACATCAGCCAGCTCTTCGGGCATTGGATCCGAATACCTTTCAACGCAGGCATTTCGAAATAACTGTCGTAGTTCATCAGAGAGGTGAGTTAAGCCCGGCGATGTCAGCAGATCGAATGCCGTCATTTTAAGTGCCTCGAACTGCTGATGGGTTTTGGCCGAAACCTGTTTGCTAAGAATCTTAGCTTTTGGAACTTCCACATCCTTGTTTATTGCATCCTGTTTGGGCAGCGTCTTGTGCTGATCCACAATAAGCTTTCGATAGCGCGCTTGAACTTTCATGGGTGGACTTGGTGGCTTGGTGGACGACACTTGCGTTAGCCGCTTCTTTTTGGCCAATGGCGACCAAGAGATGGACGCTGTCGACTTGGTGGTTGAGCTTTGCCTGCGACGTAAAGAGGTGCGAACTGGTACAGCCTTGTCATTCGGTGGGGTTGGAGACCTAGGCGTAGACTTATAACGATGCCGTGTTCTTAAGCTTCTCCTTGGTCGAAGTGGAGTGGAGTCGCCGTCACTAGTGTTCAGCTGCAATTCGGGCAAATTGGGGGCAGTTGATGTCTCCAGAGACGATTGGATATCATGGACTTGAAGGGGCGTCAGTGGAGTCGTAAGCTGCTTTGCCCTGCAACGTTTTGGTTTTGGCGTCAGTAGAACTGGTACTTTCTCCTTTTCACTTGGGATAATTGAACGCACAGCTGGTCCGCTTGCTGGTGTACTTCTCGCCAGTGGAGCAGAAATGTCGTAGTTATCTGAACCATAGTTATATCCCTTCGATGGCAGGATTCTAATGTTGCCAAATTTTGAGGACGGCACGAAAAGACAGTTTGGTTTTGCCTGATTAGCAGACGGATTGCAGCAACGGTTTTTAGGTATAATATTTTGGAGTGAAATGATTCCATTTATTATCTGCGGCATGAATAGCTGACTTTCGTATCCGGCACAGTCGATCATCAAAACATTGTTTCCGGCTAAAAACTTAATTTTAAATTGCATCGAAACACTTGTTATGTTTGCCATATCTCGCATTTCAATGAATGAAGATAAATGTGTTTGAAATAATGATTTTAAAATATTTTTTTGTATGACTGAAAAATATTTTATTTTAAATGAAAATTTTTAAACCTTGTTTGTTTGAAAATGCCACAGCAAATGAACCACTTGGAAATATGAGCTATGATTTATATCGCACAGTTTAAAATTTAAATAATTGAAAAAGAACAGCAAACTAATTTTAAAAGCTAGTTTTCATTAGGAATATTATTTATATGGTAAAGTATTTATACTCGATACCGAAGGTAAAGAGTATATTTGGTTTGTGCAATGCCCGTCATGGTGTACGTCCGTCTGTATGAACTCAACTTTTTTCCACACTCTTCAACCTAGAGACTTGAAACTTTGCACATATCTTTACCTATGGCCGGGACAGATAAAGTGTCAATATTGGGGCTTTACGATAACTGAGGGGCTGGCAAATTGATAAATTCGATAACACAAAATCGATAAATCAACTTAATTCGCCCGAATAGAACTACAACAAACGGGGAAAAGATAGCTATTAACAACCCCCAAAAATCTGCATCAAAAATTTTGGAGCCACGCTCACTCATTTCACCCCCAACCACCCCACCGGTTTAAAGTTAGAAACGCCTATATCTTCTACAGTTTTTGAGCTAGAGCCACCAAATTTGGTGCCCAGATAGGTGATGAAGACCGACAAAAAACTATACAAAAACCTTGGACCACGCCCATTATTACTGCCCTAGCCATCCCCAACAGCCCAAACGCTACGCTAAAAACGGTTATGAGTGTATCTTCCAAAGTGTAGAGTCACTAAATTTGGTAGAAGGATAGCAATTGACATCATACATAGATCTGCAGCAAAAATTTGGATTAGGAACAAGTCATACATAACATGCGAGCTATAAAGCGTGCGTTTAAGGCCAGTTTCCGTTGCCGCAGCTCCTAGCCATAAAATTGTTGACATACAAAATACATCATCCTAGCACACATAACATAACTTTGAACTTGTCTAAGTAGTTTTTACATATACTGTTATGTATATTGTACATTACAAAACTGTGTTCCTTTGCTTTATGTTTACCTTCCTGAATTTTTTTTTTCAAGTAATTTAAGTCTTAGGAACTAAATTACAACTAGTGTAAAAAGTAGTATGTACATTAATACAATATTTATATAGAACAACTGCTGCCAGTTGGCCATTCATAGTCAATTTGTTGTAACAACAACAATATGTTGTGTAACTATATGGTTTTTTCTTTTAGCAATCGGAATTTCTCTGACTTTGTCAATTTTTTTTCCAAACGCTTCTTTTGCGCAACTAAAGCCCTAACCTGACGATCATGCTCTAATGGCATCACATTAGCCAGCTCTTCATAGTTTGGCACTGGATCCGAATACCTTTCAACGCAGGCATTTCGAAATAACTGTCGTAGTTCATCAGAGAGGTGAGTTAAGCCAGGCGTTGTCAGCAGATCGAATGCCGTCATTTTAAGTGCCTCGAACTGCAGATGCGTTTTGGCCGAAACCTGTTTGCTAAGAATCTTAGCTTTTGAAACTTCCACATCCTTCTTTTTCGCATCCTGTTTGGGCAGCGTCTTGTGCTGATCCACAATAAGCTTTCGATAACGCACTTCAACTTTCATGCGTGGACTTGGTGCCTTGGTGGACGACACTTGCGTTAGCCGCTTCTTCTTGGCCAATGGCGACCAAGAGATGGACGCTGTCGACTTGGTGGTTGAGTTTTGCCTGCGACGTGAATAGGTGCGAACTGGTACAGCCTTGTCAAGCGTTAATTGCGTTGTGACAGGTGGAGTTGGAGACCTAGGCGTATTCTCGTCACGATGGCGTATATTTGAGTTTCGTCGAAGTGGAGTGGAGTCGCCGTCACTAGTGTTCAGCTGCAATTCGGGTAAATTGGGGGCAGTTGATGTCTCCAGAGACGATTGGATATCATGGACTTGAAGGGGCGTCAGTGGAGTCGTAAGCTGCGTTGGCCTGCAACGTTTTGGTTCTGGCGTCAGTAGAACTGGTACGTTCTCCTTTTCGCTTGGGATAATTGAACGCACAGCTGGTCCGCTTGCTGGTGTACTTCTCGCCAGTGGAGCAGAAATGTCGTAGTTATCTGAACCATAGTTATAACCCTTCGATGGCAGGATTCTAATGTTGCCAAATTTTGGGGACGGCACGAAAAGACAGTTTGGTTTTGCCTGATTAGCAGACGGATTGCAGCAACGGTTTTTAGGTATAATATTTTGGAATGAAATGATCCCATTTATTATCTGCGGCATGAATAGCTGACTTTCGTATCCGGCACATTCGATCATCACAACATTGTTTCCAGACAAAAGTTTAATTTTAAATTGCATCGCAACACTTGTTATGTTTGCCATAATTCGTTAAATTGGTGAATTTTCCAGCATCAAGAAGAGAAGTGCCTTTGCATAAAAGTCTTTTAAAATGGTATGACTTAAATAGCTATGTATAATTAAAAAATTTTATTATTTATTGTATTTTGTTTTTATTTTAATTTTTTGATTTGTATATTCGAGGTGGTATATTTCCGATACACTTTAGGCGTCGATTATTTATTCCCATAGCAACACAGCTATCAAAATAATGTTCTAACTAACACTGGTTCTGTTCAAAAAATTATTTGGTTAGAGATGAGAGTAATACCAGGCACTGCAATTACAATAAAATAAAAATATATTATATGATGGAAATATATATTTCCACTACCAAAGCATTTTAATTATGTTTTTATATTAACATATGACGTCAGAGACAGTTCTAAATATCAATCGAAGTCGTCGATAATTATAATAATAACATGGACTTGCAAATGATGTCAGACAGATTTTGCATTGTGAACGACAACTAGTTTCCAGCTCATAGAGTTCGAAATTTTTACGATTGAATATTATCGCTCCAAAATTTTTGAACTTTTATTTGAAATCACAATCAAATTTTTTAGTTTCTGACCAACTTAAATCCAAAGCTGACTGTAGAAAATAATCGGTGGTCGCTGTTAATGTAAATGTTAATGCATATGTAACCAAAATGTTAGTCAACAGATGTACCATACATACATAGACCAAGTAACAGAGTTAATTTATTTGTCTATGAGATGGACGAGCAAAACAGCGGAACGCAGAAACAAAAAGAAAATATTTATTAAATGCCATATATTATTTGCAATCAAAAATATCTTATAATATAAAGCTGACAAGGTACGCAACAACGCAGTGAATACGTGGCAAATAATAATTTGCATAAAAAGAAAATAAAAAGTAATAAATTAACTACGAGTCGAACAACCAAACATACTTTTTGTGCTTTTTATGGCAATTTTTGCACGAGTGAAAAATTCGCTATGATGTTGCGATGATTCATGGTTTTTAAAGAAAAGATACGCATAGCAATGGAAAGGTAGCAGTGACGCGATACTTTTGGCCGCCAAACCACCCCTTGCCCCACATTAAAACAACAATAAAACACGTTCGTAAAAAATCATTGCTATAATTATCTCATATGTATTTAAATAAAAGAAGTATAATTCCTACATTGATAACGCATGTCAAACACAAATTGACTGCAAGTAAAAATTGTTTGCATTTTAGGAGAAAGAAAGTGACTATTGTGACCATAACTACAAAAATAGCTGGAATACATTTTACATAATAATCATAAATACATATGTATGTTTAAATATCAAACCAATCATCATGCAAACACTTTACTGGCACTTCATAATGAGATAAGTGGAAAAGTTCGTTATTCGAATCTACGTATTTGCACAGAGAAGCCAACCTTGTCATTCTACTCAAATACTAATCAATAATAAATCATAGAAAAGAGAGTTGTATGTGTTGTAAAGCTTCTCCCTTTTTTGTGGTTATTCTTCTATACGTAATTGCCGCCTCCAAACAAACTACGATAACCGCTGCCTTTGTGCTTGTGTGTGCTTTGTATTATATGAAGTTATTGTGTGTTTGTAAAATTTGTAAGCAAGATTTAGTAGTATTTGAGCAGACTTTGTTTGCTCTTTGACCAAGCGACCTAATAAGATAAATCTCAGTCTAGCTGACAGCTTCATTTTGTGATTTGTGTGCCCGCATTGAAGTTAAATTAATTCACGCTTTTTTAAGAAATTTTTACAGCTGATGAAAATGTTTTTACAGTTAAATTGTTTAAATAAAAAAATAATGTATTTATTTTGGCTGACATAGTTATTTTAAAAATTTTAAGTTAACGCAAATTCTGTACTGTAATTAAAGAAAATAACAAATGGAATCTATTCAAGCTTTTACCCCAAAACGTGTTAGATACTTTCACATTTGTATATGAGTTAGACAGTAACAAAAGCATAAGACTTTCACACAGTTAGGGTATATAAGCAATCAAAACAAGAGCAGCATGATTACTCATATATGATTATGTACTCAGCTGCTCGCTTATCAGCAGTTTTATGTACACAAAGACAAGGTGTCACACGCTTCGGCTTTATTTCGTGTCAAAAACCAAATAAAACGAAATGGATATCAAACGCTTGTTATTTAGCATTAATTTGGCATTTTTCATTATTTACAGAGATTCTTTTGATTGCAAGCTCAGAAGATTGTGAAAAATGAATATCACAGTGATGGATAATGGTTACGGGAACGATTCAACGTATTGTCCCTCAGTTAGCAATCGTACCGCATTGTTCATCAGTGCATACAATGGCATACCCGAAACTCTAATTCTAAATACAATATTTTGGGTGTTACTGATCCTATTATTTACGACACTACGTCATCAGGCGAGCGATTATCGTTTGGCGCTGGTCAACACCAATGGCACCAAGAAGCGTTGGACAGAAATCTTTTATTCACGTGCCGCCAGCGTTGTGGAACCGCAAGCTGGCACATCCACACAACCAACGCCTCGTCCGAGTGCGGCCTCACAACCGACACAGAATGGGGAATCCACGCCGCTGTCTCCCACCCAAAACGAACCAGGCATATTCAATTGGATACGTGTTACGTTTAAGCTGCGCAAAGAAACCATTTTGTTGCACTCTGGCCCGGATGCGGTGCACTATCTGTCGTTTCAACAGCATTTGATGGCTGTCATGTCATTGGTTACCATCATATCGCTAGGCATTATATTGCCCATTAATTTTCTCAATGGACCCAAACACACCACATACGATGTGAATGCATTTGGACGGACCACAATGGCAAATCTGGAGCCACAGTCGGAATGGCTCTGGGTGCACACTATCATTACCATATTGTATATACCGCTGGTCGTGCTCATCATGCGACGCTCTTCGGGACGCAATGCCTTCAAAAAGGCTGCCACGCGCACCATCATGATATCTAATATATCCAACAGGTTGTTAAGAATTATTATTTATTAGATTTTGTTTTATTAATATGGCATTGTTTTTTTTTTTTATTTGTTTGCAGTGATCGGAACAAGACCGTTATCCGCAACTATATGCAGGAACTGTTTCCAGATGTGACCATCGAGAGCGTAACCATTGCTTACAACATTTCACGCCTGTTTGTCCGCAATGCTGAGTTCGAAAAAGCGCACGAGGCGCGTGTGTATTGTGAACAACATCGCGATCGGGACACATTGATGGCAAAGCCAGAGTTGTGTTCGTGCAAGAAGGAGAACGCTTTTGAGTATTATCAGCGAGAGGAGCGCAAGTTGTCTGGCGATGTGGCACGTTTACGTGCCTCGACAATGAATGAACCACTTGACATTGCATTCCTTACAGTTTCCACTGTGCAGGAGGCACAGAATATTGTAACACACTTTACCCCTGGCACTTATAGACAATGGCATATGATGTTCGCACCATCACCGGATGACATCTTCTGGGAGAATCTAAATGTGAACAAGAGCCATTGGTATTTGAAATTTGTTTGCGTCAATGTTGTGCTCTTCATTGTGCTATTCTTCCTCACCACACCTGCCATGGTCGTCAATTTTCTAAACAGTCGCGCCTGGATAAAGGACACAGAGACAAAAATATCACCGCTCGTATCGGACTTCTTGCCCACGCTGATGCTGTGGACGCTGTCGGCACTGATGCCAGTTATTGTATCGATATCAGACAAATGGATGGGTCACTATACGCGCTCCAAGCAAAACTATTCAATAATGACCAAGTGCTATGGCTATCTGCTGCTGATGATCTTGATATTGCCATCGTTGGGTCTGACTTCGGCACAAGCCCTGTTGGAATGGACTCTAACAAATGATACGCATCGTTGGCAGTGCATTTTTTTGCCGGATCGAGGCTCGTTCTATGTGAATTATGTTATAACCGCTGCATTTATTGGAACCTCATTGGAGCTGTTGCGTTTCCCCGAACTGATTGTCTACATTTGGGCATTGCTCAAGGCCACATCGAAGGCAGAGACGCCATATATACGCAGATCCATATTGATTGAATTTCCCTTTGGTACACATTACGCTTGGACAACGCTCGTCTTTACCATATCGATTGTGTACAGCATATTTTGCCCATTGATAATGCCGTTTGCCATGATCTACATATGTCTAAAGCATATGGTGGATCGCTATAATCTCTACTTCGCCTATGGACCATCGAACATGATATCACGCAAAGGTGGCAAAATACACTCTACAGCTGTTACAATGACCAAGTTCTCGGTGCTCATCTTGGTCCTTGTGATGTCAATGATATGCTATTTCCGTGGTGATGAAGGCATGGCACGATTTTTAATTTTAATCATTACGCTGGCAATCACCGTGACGTTATTCGTTTTTATGTCACCCATCAAACGCTGTGCGGCCACGCGACGACCAAGCATTGTGGAAATCGCTGGCCCCGCACCCGCCTATATACCCGATGTACTGAGAACACGCACGCAAACGAGTGTCCGACCATCGGGTGCCGGATTTGGTGGCTATGGTTCGGACAATGTATCCGATTACGACAGCTCTCAATACAGCGTCAACAGTGTGGAGGCGTAAGGTGGCATCATAGGTTTTTTATTTTGTTGCTTTTTTTACAATTTGGCTAAAATAGACTTTCAATTATAAGCAATCAAAAAGTTTGATAATAATATATTTTTGTATTAGATTTTTATATAGTAGGCCGTTAGTACCTTTCCAAAGTGCTGTTAAATTAGAAAACCTTGTTCGCAAATGGAGCCTACATGTGATACCAATAAGCCTCGATATTTGCGTCTGAGAACAGTTGATTGGCGTTTTAAAAACTCGTTCCCTGCTGCGACCCTCTGATAACTGTAATAGTTTGTATTTTGTATATATATAAGATAAATGCATATCTTTTCCAACTAATGCAAACCTAATTTCTATGTTAATTTCTAATGTGTTAATTGTAAATACTTCCGTTTTAATTCAATCGCATGTTGATTATAACCAGAATATATATATATGCCAACTATAACCACTCCAATTCGCAACTAAAATTTATATACTAATGTATTTCTGTACTTTAAGTATAACAGTAAAAAGACATAAGCAAAAACTCAATGCAATAATTATTATATTGTGTGTTGTCGTGTCAAATCATAAGCGTAATGAACTGAAAATATGGGTAATTGGCAATACTTTTATACATATGTGTATTTATGTTTTTTTTATCAAAAAGTTATAAATAATAAAACGACTAAGTTAATGTTTATTCTAATGCAGAATAACAAGAACTAGTTTATTTATTTATTCAATCTATATATATGATACTCCTCAAACCCCTTTTACAACAAAAATAAATAATTTATTACTTTTGGAAATATAAATCGGCTTTTATTACAACTGCTTCGGTTACAAGCCAGAATATATAAAAAAGATTCTGAATTTATTACGTTGTTAAAAGTAATCACAAGTAATTTTTTTTTTTATTTATCGAAAAATAAACAAATAAAAACCGTTAAGTTTACTCGTATCCGTTTTACATACAGAAGCAGAAAAACGAGAACTAGTTTATTATTTATTTAAATATTCTATTAATATTAGCCTTCATCAATTGTTATTTGAAGGACATGTTCTCAACTATCATCAATAATAAAATACAAAACAGACCAATTAACAAAATACGAACTCTGTAGATTGGAAGTTACTTTAAGTATTGCTTTGTATTGTTTTTCTCTGCTAACGAATTGGATAGTTTATCGCAAAGATCAAAACATTTTTGTGGCTTGCATTTAGCATTTTATTAAATTATATGCCTAATTTATTAAATTTTGTTTAGTTTAAATTAAAGAGCAAACGGATTGCAGCAACTACACCAGCCACCACATTAAACTCTGTGGTATTGTGTATGCAACTGCAATAACCATATGTAATATTGAAAGTTTTTTCAATGCAGTATACAGATACCAAAAAACGTTCGTTGGACATGTTCAGTATGTTGAAGACAAACAACATCACTTCTACAATAGTATTGTTATTTGAGTTGGCCGAAAACTGAAATTTTGCGCATTTATGCCACGTAGTTGTATTGATTTTGATTATCCTTGTCCCGTTCCATATAATCACGATCAATCAGAGACTCGATCCGCTTTTTCAGATCAGCAGGCTACAAAATATAAGAGATTAATATAAAAAAAAAGAGTTGTTTTTTTTTGGTAAAACGCACCTTAACGGGAAACGTCAGCTGGTTGAACAATTCGGTGATGAGCAAATTGTGGCTTAGCGTTTTACGCATTTTCATAATACGCACTATAGCCGCATCAATTTGATACTGACGATCCTGAAAAACGCGCTCCTCCGTCGCCTTCTGCTCCTCGTTCTATAAAGTAAACAAAAGTCAATGTTTAATTCAATAATCTTTTGGAGTGTTTGCATTGCTTACCGTTTCTTTCATTTGTATTTGATTGATTTTAATGCGGAACAATTTATTAGTGAACTCATTATTAAAATCAAATTGATCCTTATCCTCAATGTCACGTCCCTTTGGCGTCTTGGTGATGACACGAGCACGGCCGCAGGCCAAAGACTGCAGAGTGCGTCGCAGCTCACCATCCTCAATCAATGTGGCCGCCAAAATCTCCTCGTAGCTCAGCGTTGGTTTATCATTGAACAACAGCAGAACTAGACCTTGAAACAGTGACACCATCAACTCTTTGGGACCCTAACAAACGAATTTGAAAGATTTTTGAAAAGGTGTTCTTTGATTTGTTTCACGTAAACAATTAACTAACCGCATCGAAACTGGCACGCAACACACAATTGCCCAGTGTTGGCTGCCACTGTAGCTTTCGACCGCTATGCTTTTCGAGATAGAACTTGTTAAATATTTGCTGGGGATTTATGAATTGTGGCGGCATTGTGACCTCGGTGGGCGCATATGTTGGCCAATAGCCCATGGTCAATATGCTGACGGTTAGGTCTAGATTGGTAACATCACGATCGTTGCTAAGCGCATGACCACGAAATGCCAAATTAACATCACGACTTAGTTCCATATCCTTGAACATGCCCTCCAGTTTGGATGTGAATCCACCGCCGCATTCCTGTTTCAATTTCGACAACATACTCTTCTCTGAGTCAACCGAAGCACTCTTGCCGACAAGCAAACGTTTAGCTAGATCCTGTTAAATGTATGTGAAGTTAATTATATTAAGTTTCATATTTTATGCATGCTGGATTTTATAATACTTTTTTGTAGAATGCCTCAAATACGTCCTTGCCATGTATAAACCGAAACAGAACCATGATCTTATCTAATGTCTTTTCTAGCTCCTCGTCGGTGGTGCCCTTGTTGCCTGAGCGCAATTTCATGTCCACATACTTAGCTGTTGACAATTTATAGAAATACATCATCTGGTTATTTATATATAAGATGACAGCATACCAATTAGTTCTGCCGGTTTGTTGGCGCGCTGATTGATGAAGAATTCGAAGGCCTCACGTAGCGAATTTGTGAATTTCTCGTTATGCTCAAAACAATTGCGAACAATAACATCCATTTTATCCTTAAAGTCCAGCAGATCTTGAACCATACTCTTATCCTTCTCGGGATCAATGACAATGGTGCGACCTTTTTTCTATTATATATGAAATAAAAATGTTTTAATCTCTAGAAAGAAAAATAGTTACGAGTATCTTTTTTCTTGCCTTGATGTAACCATTAAAGTTGCCGCACAGTTCAGAAGTACCGTTTTTGACACGACTAAGTAAGCCATACAAAAGAGTTAAATCGTTCAGTCTGTTGTCCTCTAAAAGTGAGTCAAGGCCCTTTTGCAGAATTGTTGTTAAGTGTTCAGCAAGCAGTTCCTTTTCTACATTATATATTAAAGGGTGTCTATAAAGAGAGCAAAAGTTAGATATGTTAATACATAAAATCCATAAAGTTGGCATACTTTGTGCTGGAGTCTAAATAATGCAATAAACGCTCATTCTCCTCGGCCAGACGTTTGCTCACATGCTGTAAGTACTCGGGCACCTCCAATTCCTGCATTTTACGTTGACTCTCAGCCTTGTACAGTTGATTGGTCGCATCAAGGAACTTCTCCTCAAACGCACTGCTATATATCTGCAGATCACAAAGCATACGCACTAAACTCTTTAACAGGCCACGATCGACAGATGCACCTTGGCGTTCCTTCTCAATGAGCGTTAGCAGGCCATCAACGGTGCGCTTCTGGACGACACTGTTTTGGGCAAAGTGTATTCGAAAGAGGTCCAGCCCCATGTCCCATATTGAGTGTATGGACGAATTTTGCAACACGTAGGTGCGATCCATATATAAAAATATGCTTCGTATCATGATCATTTGCTGACAGAACGAAAGCCACCAATTGTTAATTTTCTCGAGCAAAACCTAAAAACAAGTATTACATTAGACATGTGTATTTTAAGAAACGCTTTGATCTAATTGGCAGCAAGGTTTATATAATGTATGTATGTATATTTATCTGCTATAGACAGTTTTCTTACTAGTTTGTCCATGCTACCGCCAGTGAGTTCCTTCAGTTTGATATTACGTTTGACATGCTGCTCGGTCAGCTCCTTGAGTTTGGCATACAATTGTGCATCCATTTTATGACTACACATATTTACAACGGCCTGGTAAAGTTCCTCCAGTGAATATTTGATGGGCTTGGACAATTGTATGGCAATAACGGCCTCCTCCAGTTTCACGTAAGTGTCCTCAGAATAGTTATCAGGCAGTGTGGGCTTAGCTAAATGCGTTATTAAATGCAATTGTAAATAATGATGGTTATCGTAATCGTTATCGCGGCTCCTGCTGCAGCTTACCCTTGAAGTTTTTAATAACAATCTTTTTGACATCACCCGGCTTTGTGTTGTGTATGGCGCCCATGCGATTAAGAAGGTTTGAGGTAGTTGATGCCGCCCGGATTTCATTGCTATGATGCGGACCCAGCTTTGAAAAATTTGGCAATCGTTCGCCATTTGTGGACGCTGCCGAATTCATATTTTGAGCGGCGAAGGCGCTACGGTTTGCTGTCGTCGTCGTTGGTAATGGGTTGCTGTTCTCACCCTTTTTTAAACAGGCGGCAATATTCTCAGTATCGTTAAGCTCATTCGAATCCATAGGCCTGAATTTCTTAGCAGCACTCATTGCTTGGTATGAGGAGTGCGTAGTGTCCAATACGCTGGAGCCTGATGGTGCTCACGGCGCTGGCGCTTACTCAACTTTGCTGTTACTTCTGAATCTTGCTACGAATCGTTGCCGTTCTAAGTGCTACCGTCCACAAGAAATTTTTTTTGTTTGGCAATCAGGAAACTTGCTCTTGTTTTGGCATAAATTTACCCCGTGCTAGTGCGAAACAAGGCCGACGATATCGATATATGCAATGCCTTTCGCTAGTTTTACACACTTCTCCCAGTCGCCATCAGCAATAAACTGAATATCGTTGACAAAGGCACTTTCTCTGCTCAAGTCCAAGTTGCTAGCTGTGCTTGTGCACCAAAATTTCTACACGCAGATATAATAGCACAATATAGGCATTAAATATTTATTTGCACTACACAACTCAATTTATGTGTCTTGCAGATTGTAAAAATTCGACTACTTGTTATCGAGCTACCACCACGTTCGACGAAATGTTTGCCGATATTACCAGTATCGGTAGTTCGGCGATGATTAATTTACAGGTTTGCACGACAGTACAACCAACCACGCTCGATCTGTATGACAAGTTCGATTCAAACAAACTAGTCTAGCCCGGTAAATTCAGTTTGTATTAAAAGTTCAGATTTGTTTTTTGGTAAAAACACAACCTTATATGTATGTATATTTAATAAGCGTTGAGTTTTTCTTTTATTTGTCTTATTTATATTATCAAATATATTTTATAGTGTAAGATTAAGGTTTTTGCTAAATAAATACTGAAACGTGTATACAAAATGTAAAGAGTGGTGTTTGCATTAAAAAAAAGTTTTATCTACAGTTTACATATACATAATTATGATGTGTGTGGTATACAACAAAGTCGAAATAGTCCAGAATTGATAATGTAGCTCTCCTTCGACAGCGCTTTGGAATATGATATATATTATTTGTTTGCTTAATTTGTAACAACTTCTAGGTACAGAGGATTGAAATGTTTACTTATATTTTTAATAATAAAGTGTTTTATGTATTTTTGTTAAATATTTGTTTTCCGTTCTTTCTCGTCTTTAGATATATATATAATGTTTTATGTGTTATAGCGTTGAGACTACAGATTTACGTTTGCAATTGGGTTAAGCTTTAATCAGAGTAATCTTTTTAATTAACTTTGTTTTATAAACTTTAATTTAAATCCTTCAACAGTATTACATATTTTGTGAACGAGTTTATATTAAGTTAAAAGCCAGACCAGGTCGGCTTTTATTATTATTTTTTTTTATTTGTTGGTACATACTTATGTAAATGTATTTATATATGGCAGCGTATTGTTAAGCATATATCAATACATAATTTCATAGTTTTTCGATTCCGTGCAAGCGATTGTATTTTTGATTTTTACAGCAGAGTAACTTTAGTGGACACCGTGTTGATTTTGGCTAGCAAGTTAAGTTAGTTAATTATATGATGATGATTTTGTTATAGTTATAGATAGAAATTATAGCCTATAACACATTTGCAGGACATATTCAGCTGTAAAAGCAATTCAAAGCGGCGTCTACTTAAAGTTTATGCTTTAAAATGATTAAAATTACCAATTAAAATATACACTGTAAGTGTTTACATAATTATAGTATACTCTATTTAGGTTCGCATTTAAAAGAAATAAATATCTTGAGACATTTTTTTTTATATAGCTTAGTGTGCGTTTACAATAATCGAGTAAACCGTTAAATAACAATACATACAGTTGTAAATTTTTGTGATACAAAATTGTAATAAATAATAAACTGTTTTGTAATACGCACTCACACACTCACATAGACTTGCGCTCCAAAAAGCACACTTTCAGCCACACACACACATACACATAAACATACAAAGAGTGAAGACATTTAATCTGGCAGCATATGTACAAAACTAACGGGAAACATGCCACGTCTTGCCGGATGCCCCTCAATAATGCCCTCCATCCAATTCTCATCATCAGTGCGCTCATTAAGCACAATTAGAATTTCACCCTCCTTAAATTCCAGCTCATCATCATTATCCGCTACACAATCATAAAGCGCTCGGCATCGACGTTGTCCATTCTAAAAATAATTAAATATAATACAAAACTTTACCATATTCGTATTTTATTAACTTACATAATGCAATTTGGCACTGGAGCCAACAGCAACTGGATTCTTTAACTGATTGTCGGGCGACGAGTTAAGTCGGTCATTATCGCTCGACGAGACATTTGACTCGGCAGAATGATCCAGACCGCCGCCAGATGAGTCCATATCGGTGTGCCAAGACTCGAATTCCGTGAAATTTGTGGACTGATTGATAAGCTATTGATGATTGGATGGTAGAAATTCCATATTAGTTATAAGAAGTATTTAATATGTTTTACTGTTTTTAGTGTTAGTGCAACAAATATTAGGAAACACAGAAAAACAGACAAAATTGTTTGAGTAATGCGCGCATGGAGTTAGAAGAGCTTTTGAGAAAAATGCACACGGCACATGTTATAAAAAAAAATTTAATTAAGAACATAAACAGGAAAGAACAAAACAACAACAAGACGTTCGAAATTTGTTTGTTTTGTTTTGATTTGATTTGATTGTCTCTGCAATTTACCGTTTCCTCGCTGGAATGCTCTAATCTCAACATTTTTTGTTGCTTGCGCTGAAAATTTGTAAATTACAGGAGATAACACAGGATACATTGAAAACAAATTGCAAATTTATATCAACTACGCACGCATCTTTTCGGTTTGTTTGCTTGAGCCCCAAACATGGATGCTAAGAACTTACCTTGCGTGGCGGCGCAATCGGACCTTCATCCATCGAACTAATGCTCTCATTTGACTGACCATTTGGTATTTCACGCTCTATTTGAGAATGAACAGATTATGTTTTATAGTTTTAAAATTTGTATTTAGAGTTAATTACCTGCTGGCGGTCCTGGCGGTGGTATTTTGGGTCTCATAAGCGCCGATTTGTCCACTATCTTGAGCATAGGTATTTCTCCAGTGGGTGGCAGCACCAGTTTGGCACCAGCCAAATGTATATTACGATTCAATGATTCGCCGCTCGGTGATCGCTTATGACCGAATGTAGTCATGTGCATTAAACTGTTATTGCTGCCATTTCCACCTCCACCAGCTGCACCTCCGCCTCCTCCTCCACCGCCTATAATCCTTGGTGAGCTCTCTACGCTGCGCATGTGCGGCAATGTTCCATACGCCGTACTCATTGATTGATTTTTGTGATTGATGGAGCGTATATCATTTGCATCCATGTTCTGCGAATGCCTGGGCGGATGTGGCAAAGTATCGTAGAATATACTTGTTGGAGCGCCACTAAATGTGCCTGGCGGCGGAGCTGGAGCGGCACGTTTCTTTAGCGAGTTCATGTTTGCCGTGGACGTGGATTTGCGTGCGCCAGTCATATGTGCCAGCTCACTCTGCATATTCAAGCTGTTGCGTGTGGCACGTACATTTTGGCTGCAAGTCGAACTGGGACTAGAGCCACCACCACCACCAGCGGCAGCATTATTGCCGCTGCTACCCAAATTGTTGCCACTGCCCAAATACTGGCCAACATTTGTGTGCTGCTTGGGCGAGGTGCCAGCCGATTGTGTATAGCTGGTCAGCGTAAACTGACGACTTGGACAATTCGCAATTGGACTAGAACTGGACTGTATGGAATCGCATGTGGAGGAGCGTGAGCGTAACACGGGCGAATCACCACCAGCAAAGCTGGGTGGACGTGATCGCGATTTCTGTTTAAAACAAAATATATAGAATATGTGTTCAAATAAATTTAAGCCAAGTTCAGGTTTTTATACTAACGCGTTCATCTATGACGGTCTCATCGTCACTGAAATCCGTGGAGCCATCCTCGTTGGGCAGATTCCAATCGGTGTTGATGTGATCAAAGGCGCTCTTCTCTCGCTTTATGGCACATTCAATCTGCAAAGCAAATGAATTAAAAAACACAAGAAAATGAATCGTTTGAGCATTAAGCTCACCAGCTCCTTGCAGCTATTGTGACCCATCTCTTTGGCAATATCCAGCGCTGTTTTGTTTTGTGAATTTCGTAGCTCATAGTCAGCGCCGGAGCGCAGCAGCAGTTTCATGCATTCGCGTCGATCGTGCAATGCACATAGATGCAACGATGTATTCTTGCCGGTAACATCTAGCAGACCGGGTGGATTGGTGGCTCGATTCAAACCCTTGGGCGGCATATTTTGTATGAGAAAGTCAACAATGTGCAGCGTGGATCCACCTTCGCGCAACACGGCCAAATGGAGAGCAGTTTCACCCGCATCGGAGCTGGGCAAACAGCAGGTTAGATCGGCACCTTCAGCCCACACCTGAAGTAGTTGGCTCATATCAGCATTGACAATCGCCTGCTCCAGTTCGCAGCGCAGATCATTATCATCCGCACAGGTGCGCATCACGTAGCGCTTGGCCACATATTTGGCGCGTATAAAATCATAGCGTTCCTCCCTATAAATAGCAATGAATTAATCAAAATGCACGGAAAGAAATCCAATTGAATTTAATTTACATGCTGCTCTCAGGACTGAGTTTGCCCCTGCCTAGCTTGGCCTCCATTATGTCATTCAATGTGCTGTTTCCCATGGCGCGTGCTATCAGCAGATTTGCTGTTGTTAGATTGTCTAGTGTTAGGCTCTGGATGCGTGAGTGATGAACACCGAGATCACGATGCACACCCGAGCATTGTATGCATACGAGAATGCCAAAGTTGAGGCTTATCCAGGTGACATCGTTACGTGAACCACAATCGCAACATCTATCGTTGCCCGGCAGCAGTTGTACATAACGAATCACTGTCTTTTGTAGCTCCACCAGGCTGGGGCTCATCTGGGGATTGGCATGCTGGAAGGCTTTTGTGAGTGCCTTTTCCTTGCAATTGACCAAGACAGCCATCCAAGCCTTTTGATCCGTTTCATCCTCTGCTTGAAAATGATACGGACGATTATCTAGACAAAAAATAGCATGCAAATCTTATTGTTGTGAAAGAGAAATAAATGTGTTGTTATCACTTACAGCTGATTAGATCAAAGCCACGCTTGTCATCGGGCACCGGTTTGATCTGACAGGTGAGTAGATTAACTCGTGTCGGCTGCTTTGATTCGTCAGCATGGAAAATGTCTAGAAAGCCATCGCTGGTGACGCGACAGCGTCGCTTTTGCCACACACGTCGCACCTTGCCCTCACTCTTCTTGAGCAAATGCCCTTGACGCGTGACTCCATGATGTTTGTCACCCTGCAGCTGATGCAACGAGTAGCCAGCACCCGCACCACCACCGCCGCCGCTGCGATTCTCTGATGACGACGCATTGTCCACACGCTCAAAGTCCGGTGTGCTGCGCAACAATGTTCGCAATTCCAACAAGCTGCGCTTATCCTCGTCCTGCTTCTGCTTGATCACAAGCAACTTGTCGCTCAGATCGCCAATGTACGTGCCGAAGTGTTCGATCGTTTGCAGTCCATCTTTGAAATAACTGCAATGCCAATAAGCTTTTGTTATAGAAAACGCGTTCACAATAAAACAAATAAAGCGAAATGATTAACAATTAATAGATACCCTGTAGCTAAACAGTTTAACTAAAGGATGACAGATAACAAGAATCTCTTAATACCTAAAATGTACTCAAAATTCATTTCGATACGCACACTTAAGCCGTTTTGAGCTTTTACAGAGTACAAATTAGCATGCAGAAGGTTAACTTACTTATTTAGCGCGTGATAATACTCAATAAAATGCTGCAGTAGCTCAATGCCAGTTTTTGTTTTGATCTCTTTGTATTTCAGCAAATACTCGCATGTGTGCAGCTGATATAAGCGACGCTCCTTTTCTATTTCATCGGCAACGTGAGCGGCATCGATCTCTGTACGCACCATGCGTGCCTCCTTGGCTTGGGCCTTTTTCTCCTTTTCAATTTTAATAAACTTTGCCTCGTAGTCTTTGGCCGCCTTATCAAATGGACGCTTCATATCGCCTTTAACGCCGCGCAGTTCGCTCTTAAGCATTGAGTCCACCGGAAACATGACAATGTTGTTGATATTTTGCATCTATCAATGAGAATGGGGGCTTAGTTTCAACAGCGTTCAAATATTTTTATTCAATGTCATTTACCAATGTTTTCATTAGCGCACTGAGCTCTTTGGTGACCACCGAGAACTTGAGAAACGCAGCACCAATGTCTGGCTCATCCTGATCAATAACCTTGCCGCCTAAACGCTCCAATCCGCGTACCATAAACATTTCATTGTCCACATGAGCTAGAAGATGATAATGATGTACATAAGTATCTGCTTTTGTTGTATTTTTTTGTATTTGTACTTACTATTGCCAGAATTATGTATGGCTTTGACGGCCTTCTTTAGTTTGGTGAGACCTTCGCGATCGAACTCCAGGCGCTGTAGAGAAACAAACGAAAGATTTAATAAATTAATTCTAAGTAAGTAAAAGCTTAGTTTATGCACTCTTTAAAGCATCCCGTTAACACTTACGTATGCACTGGCCATAACTCGTTTAACCTCTTGACATTTACAATTAATATTAATTCATTTTATTGAATTAGATACGCCGTTGAATATGAGGCAATCAGTGCTTGTTCAACGAATTTAAAGTAAGTTTGGAAAGTTATAAGACTCAATCATGATAACACATTAACATACTGACGTATTATAAAATAATAATAAATAGATTTATATGTATCAATGATTAGATAAATGCATTTACTTAGAAAAAAAAAACAATTTAGATTGCGATAAGAATGAAATTTTTGAAGATGTTATTAAAAGTTAGAAAAGGTTCTAATTAAGCCATTATTAGTCATAATATTTATGTATGTTTGTGCTGTATGTTCATGAACATTTGAAACGCAAATCGCTTAGAACAATAACAATACTAAGTTGGTCAAACCCAAGAACAACAACTGGTTTCCGTTTCTCTTTCAAGCGAGTTTTTTTTTTTGCTACTATCCCCCTTTTTTTTGTACTTTATACCGTTGTGTCTTGATAACAAAAGATGTTAGAGTTCTTGAAAAGAGAAAAAGGTGAGACGCCGCAGTCCGGTAAAGTCACTTTTTAGCCGAAACCGCATTAAAGTATTATTTGTATTATTATACAAATGTGGGCATTGTGAACAATCTGCGGCGTAAATAAAACTTTTTTTTTGGGTGCGAGGATTTAATTTTAAATAGGGCAACATATACATATATACGTATGTATGTATATACATAAGATTATTTCTTGGTTTCTTATAACTTTAGCAAAAAAAAATTTAAGGTGTGTCGTTTTTTTTTTTTTGGTGTTCATTCATTTATTGATTTCGCTATTTGGGGCACATTTTGAAGAACCATCAATGAAATTAAATATTACACATTCGTCAGGAACAAACAAACAGAAAGTTGGGCGAGTTGAGTGACGTGTTTTTAACCAAATCCTAAATATTTAGTCTTTTGCTGCACACTGGTATAATGTAAGCAAAAATAAACTGAATTGAATAGTATTTAATTTTTTGAAAACAGTTTTACTCTTTATCTGTATCAAATCAAATTATCCTAGCAGCTTTTTTAGTTTCAACAAAAACAAAGTGTCATTTGCTGCTGGATACCACTGTGACCACTGGTGACAGCTGATGGCTAATTTTAGTAAAAGAATTAGAGCACAGAGACTTCGAAGAAAAATGTTTTTAAACAGCTGCATGCAAAAGAATATCATGGGTGCGCCTTCTATACATAAAATTTTTTTTTAAATATACGATACATTTATATTATTACTATATTGTGGTTGATTGATAAGCTGCGATCGTGGACAGAGCGTCAGCTTACAGCTGAATATGCTTTATCATATTCTCTTCCGCCCGCACTTGCGCTTATCAACAACAGTGCGAGCACAGCAGCAAACTCATAACAAAGTGTGCGTGTGTTTGTGAGTGTCTTATTTTTTTATAGGGTGTAACAGCAGCTGCAATGACTAAAAATAAAACATTGGATTGCTTGCTTGTGTTTCCGAATGGGGACGAAAAGTTATGGGGGGTAGGTTGCCCAACTAACTGCATTGATTTCAGCATGTGCACTTTCATTATTTATGACTTTAATGGATGAAGAAGAAACCACCTGCAATTGCCGCCGCTGTCGACAACCACGACGACGTCATCGTAGAACAATTGTAAAGAGAGAGAAAGAGAGTGGAGTGTGAAAGAGTGAGAGAGCAGGGTGAGGCATAAATGTGGGATTTACTTGGCGATGTGCCAATGCACAGTGCATTGTTGTTTTATTTTCTACATGTTTGCTTTCCATAGGCCACACTATGAAAATACATAATAAACAAATTGGTTTTTGTGTGGGAGTAAATAAAGCGCAGTAATGTACAATTGTGTGTGTGTGTGTGTGTGTGTGTGTGTGTGTGTGTGCAAGCAATTTATAGCGCTGGATCATTGATTAGCTACCTTGAACTTTTGAAAACGTAATAGAGAAATTTAAGGAGAGAGGGAGTTTTATAGCTTACTTCTTCCAATATGCTAATCGTTTGACGGCAGTCCGGCATACGGGACGCAAATTTGGAGGTGGTTGGCGAATTGTAATCATCACGCGTCTCCTCCACGAACTCGGAGATGCCAATCAATGCTGGCGGCATTTTGATATTATTGATGCTTCACTTTTCACTGCACACACTTTTTATTACTTTTGTTTTTTGGTTTTTTTTTTGTGTATCTTGTTTTTGCACACAGTTAACAGCGGCAATCTTCAAGGCCAGCCAGGCAACAACAAATGTGTCGAGTAATAAATGACAAAGGATTAGAGTGCAAGGGAAAGCAGAAACACGACCCAGACAGCTGCTACTATGCTGCCGCTGCTGCTGCTGCGACCAGCAACAAAGGATCACACGAAGAGGCAACAGGAATAAATACGCAGCGACAACGATGCCTTCTTCGTGTTTTTGTGTGCGTGTGAGTGCGTGAGTTTTGAACTGGTGCTGGTGTTAGTGTTCGCACGTACGTCTATATTGGTGTACTCTTATTTCTCTCTTCCTTTTGCAGCAAATGTTTCGTTATTCCTTTTTTGATATAGTACACACTAAACTTTTACACACGCTGCCGTTGTACTTTTGATTTACGCATACAACTTTTTCTTGTGTTTGTCGTACACTTTTTAGGCGCGCCACCTGATCGCCTCATCTTTGCAGCAAAATTCGAGTCGCAGTCGCTGTCGAAGCGCAATTAATGTTACAGTAGTAGAGAAATGCGCCGCGCATATTTACAGCCCACAATTATTGGTCACATTTCTAAAAATCGTGCACATTTTTAAGATATTGGTTTATTATAACTGCCGATTTGTCACTTTTCTTACTGTTGACGAGCCCGGGCCGGAATCAAAATTAAATATTATTAATATTGCAATTTTTTGCTGCTCTGCTGGCGTCGTCGTCGCGTACACTGTTGCCCAGTGTTGTCCATAGTTAACTTTGAGAAAAGTACTAAAAATTCCCAAAACATTCAAAAGGTGTACAGCCAGCGCATAATGAAATAACATATATGTTATTCCATCATGAGCCAGCGCAGTGTGCTCTACGTTTCAGGGCTGCAAATATATTGGTACTGTTGCAAATGTGGTACGCGAACTAAAATAAATAATAAAACTAATTTTTAAATAAAATTGTTGGAAAAAAATGTGTTTTTTAAAATCTTTGCCCATGATTACTTGCTCGGATCCGCAAACATGTTAAATTTTTCCGTTCGCGGAACTTGTTCAAATAAGCTCATAAGTGAACAAATCAAGCACTTTTAATCCACTTTGCTGCCCCAGACACACTAATATATAAGGGATTTATATAGTGTTAAACTAAGCAATAAATACTGAAAAGAAATGGCTGGTAAGCGACAAGCGACATCGCATCTGGACCACGAAAACTGGGAGCAAGAGGACGAGCCCGAGGAGCGAGGCACATTTAAAACGGCACCGCCAGATGAGCTTAAGGCACGCGTTATTAAGAAGGCTATAAGACGCCAGCCGGCAACCGGTGCCACTAAAGATGGTGACGCCGTTGACAGTCCACCTAAAAGTGTGTTTAGTGGGTTTTCAGGTACGTTTTCGTTTGTAAAAAATCGATCGATTTTATTGAGTACTTTTTTTGGCATTTAGGTTTTGGCAAGCCTAGCATTGCAAGCTCAAGTGCCGGAAATGCTGCCGGATCGCCCTTTGCCTTTTTAGCTAAACTTCCAGCAACGGCTGCAACTGAAGCGTCAACGGATGCTGACTGCTTTGCGAAACCAAGTAGCAGCACCGATGTGAAAAGATCGTCGGTATCAAACATGTTGTCGTTGGACACAAACTTTCGTAACGATTTTCAGAAAAGCAGCGCCGCCGCCGGTTTAGCATCATCAACAACAACTGCAACGACTTCAAGCACCTCTATTTTTGGCAATGCTTCAACTTCTACTGTGACTACTACAAAATCGCCAATGAAGGCCGCGCCAATGTTTAAATCGACCGTGAATTCTGTGGAGCAGTCATCGACAAACAGTAGTCAGATAAGTTTTTCGATGGAGCATCGCGATGCGCTGCGCGTATTGAATCTGGAGGTTATGAAATTTCTGCAAGAGCACATGGACAAGGATCCACATGTTATACTGACGCCCGTATTTCGCAGTTACGAGAGGTTTTTAAATGAGCTGGAAGAAAGATTTTCGTCCGAAACTACAACACCGATAACAGCACCTGCATCGGCTAGTTTCTCCCCTAACAAGTCCATTAACAGCACAGCTTCACCGTCCATCTCGACTGCTGTGGGCTTCTCTTTTGGCAATGCAAGCACCTCAACGATTTCTGCGCCCAGCGTCACAGCTTCAACTTCTCTGGCTGCTGCTGTTCCAGCCACCGGCTTTACCTTCGGCATAGCCAGCAAGACCACCGAAATACCAACATCATCTTCTCCTACTGCCGGCTTTTCGTTTGGCATTAAGACCACCACCAACACCGAAAAACCGGCACCATCTTCGCCTGCTGGCGGCTTCGTCTTTGGCAAGTCGAGCAATACTCCAAGCTCAGAAGTAAAAGCAGCACCTGCAGCTGTGGGTTTTTCATTTGGCACTTCGAGCACTACAACCACTGAAAAAGCTGCTTCATCGTCTATAACAGCGGCACCTGCTCCTGCTGCTAGCTTCTCGTTTCTTAAACCGAGCACTCCCGTTTCCAGTGTCAGTGCTAGCGAATCCGCATCGCCGTCTCTGTCCTTTGATAAGAAGCCGAACTGTACCGTTACCAGTGGAGGCACCACAACCACAGTGACGGCGCCACTCTTTTCCCTTGGACCTGTACAGACAACAAACGTTTCACCAACCAAATCAGAGGCTACATCAAGCACAACATCAGCAGCTAGCATTTTCAGCATAGGCGTCAAGTCCACAGCAACTGACAGCACTAAGGGCGAGGCTCCAAAGCCGAGCTTCTTTTTCGGACCTGCTGCCAGCTCAGCGCCAAAATCAAATGGTTTCAACTTTGGCATGAAGAGCTCCGATGATAAGCCAAGCACGTCGGGCTTTACTGGTTTCGGCAAACCCGATAGCGCCGACGCCGCCAGCGAATCAAAGATGCCAGCCACAACTGGTTTCTCTTTTGGAAGCGCTACACCGTCATTTTCCTTTGGCAATGTTAAACCACCAACGGCTGCGGCTATTCAAGCTGCCGAGAAGGAAGAAGAGGAGGATACTCCACCGGTAGTACAGTTCAAGCAGGTAACAAAAAAACTTGATTTGCTTCAAAAACATTGATTAACATATTTCCCAATAACCGCAGGTCGTTGAGGACGATGCCATATATTCGAAACGCTGCAAAGTGTTTTTCAAAAAGGGTGCGGATTATACTGATCGTGGTGTTGGTACGTTGTACTTGAAGCCGGTCAAGGATACAGAAAAGACACAGTTGCTGGTGCGGGCCGACACTAATCTGGGTAACATTCTGGCTAATCTCATACTGACCGAGGGTTTGCCATGCCAGCGCATGGGCAAGAATAATGTCATGATGGTCTGCATACCCACGCCCGAGGAGACTAAGCCATTGTCCGTTTTACTGCGCGTCAAGACCGCCGAAGAGGCCGATGATCTATTGGAGCAAATCAAGAAGTATACAGTCTGAACAACATTCGCTTGACGACTTGTAAATTCATGTTATTGGATTGTCTTTACATCAAAATAATATGGAAAATAAATAATCACATGAAAATGTATTTGCTTTTGAGCGTTGTTAATCCACCTCGGACACAATAACCATGGCATCAATAAGTTCCTTAAAATGCACATTTAAATTTGGTGTCGCATCAAAAGAGCTTTCACAATTGTTGGAATATTGTTGCAGTATATGGCTAATGCCTCTTGCACTGGCTGGAATAAATACAGAATTTTAGAATTTCTAATTTCAGAGTAGTAGATTGAAAATAATTACCGATTACATGAATTGTTATTTGCTTTGTACGTCGATTAACATAGGAACAGGTTCCAGCTATGTAATCAGTGTGAGAAAGCTTCGACTTTTTTGACTCTACTTGATTTTTGTATTTGGCCAACTTGAAGATTAGGGTTTCACCTACGTTTGGCAAGTTATCTAATGCAACCGCATTTTGCAACATATCCGAAATTACATCCAGTGACACATCATTTTTTTCGGGAACAGCTTGTACATCTGTGCTATCCGAATCATCCAAAATCGTGTCATCTAGCACCATGACGTCATCTTCTGAATCAGAAGTCAACAGACTTTGCTCAGCCAGTTCTGTTGGTGCTTCAAATACCGCCTCTTCTTCCAGTACCGTGCTTTCGTTCTCTACTTGACAAGGTGATGCAACCGGCGTTGGTAATTTCGGAACCATTTCAGCATCTGCAACAACTTGCGCTAATGTTTCTGCTTCTTTCACAGGCGATTTATGCTGGATCACAGCTGACGGATGGCTTATTGGCGGCGGTATAACAATATTTTCTAGTATTTTAATTGGATCCGATTTGCGTGGAAGTTTAAACGTGCGCGGTGTGTTGACTTCCAGTTCCATTAGCGAACAAAGAAACTCCACGTCAATTGCAGCTTTGGCAACTTCTGCTGTGGCATCTGCTGGCTCCATTTCGATTGCATCATCCTGATAGATTATGTGGTTGTTGGTAGTGTTCGGTGCCCGAACAATACTCAAATTTCCATCTGTATTTGTTTGCAAATGTTTTGATTGATTAAGCGGGGCTGTTGTTTCAAGCGGCTCCTCCTCAAGTTTTTTTTCGGGCTCCACATTTTGTCGCTTTGATTTGTTTCTCTTTGCACTTTTTCCATTTAGTTCAATAGAAGTGTCGTTCTTTGGTGTAAGCTCCAAAAGTGTTGCATCATCTGCCGCAACCGGTTTGCATTTGGAACGCTTTGGAAAATTGGGTGTGGAGCTTATAAGCTCTTTTTCTGTTTCCACTGAACGATTCTTGCGTTTTCTGCTTTTTTCGGCCGAGTTTTGAATGCTGCAGTTCTTTGGCGCTTCATCAGAATCAAGTGTAAAAGCCTTGAGCGAATCGGCTGCTTTGAGCACCATAATAGACTCCTTAGGTGGCAGATAACATCCATCGTTGGTCAACAAGCTTATGTTAGTCTACTCAATTTTAATCAATTATAAATAAATACAATTCAAATCGACACCTTTAAATCAACTTACCAGCTGAAACAATTTTTGAATGTGATCTTGCAGATCCTTTACATTCGACCATGTTGCATCAATCAAAACTAAAGAACAGCTGCGGGCGTCAGCAAAAAAGTTGGATAGGTCTAATTTCATAGGAAAATTGTCCATTATTGTTAAAACATACTTTAAACAACTGGGTTTGTGTGCGTGCATGCATGGTGCCATCGGCGGCATATCGAGACAAAATGTTATCGATTAAAATAGCAACGTTAACCAATATCGCAAAAGGGTATATGCTGATGTGTTTATAGGCAGATTATTTTTTAAGCACAAGTACACAAGTTTAACTTCTATAAAAACTAGAGTGTGAACATGATGAAAATATTAACAAAAAATTGATAGTAAATACTTTAAACAGAGAGAGAGATTGCAAGAGTATTGCAGTTACAGGGTACTTGAGGGCGAGCACACGCAACTAGTGAATTCTCACTCGCTCAAAGTATCGATACATTAAACGTTCCTCGCACAAAAATAGCCCTTCCACTTCTTGTATACTACTACTCCAAACGAAAACGAAAACAAATACTTTATCATATTTAATTTGAGTTAATCACTGGAATTCATCGTAAGGCTTAGTATGTGATTATCGTTGGGCGCAATTACTCCCGAAAACGCACTCGCGAATTTGGTGAAGATGAGTAACGGCAAGAACAACACAAACTCACGCAGCCATACCCAAGGCCAAGGTGCTGCTGAAGCCAATACGAGTGGGAGTGCAGCAGTGGGAACCAACCAGGGATTGCAAGCAGTCAGCAGTGTGGAGCAAAGTATGTATAACAGTGTTGTATTATATTTTCACATTCAACACAGTATATCGCATTTGAAATAAAATATAACTTTGACATATCTTCAACTAAGTATCTCTTTTAAAATAATGTGCAGCAGCTGCAACAGCAAAAGCAGCTACAAAAGAAAAGCGCAACTGGTTTCATTCATTGACTAGGCGCAAAAAATCTGACTCATCTCTAGTCAGTTCGAGTTCAACAGTTGCAGCTGGCGCGCATTCTTCGCAGCTGCACACAAATAATAACAATGAACCCATTGGTGGGGCCATCGAAGCAAGTTGCAGCACAGCTGCGTCCGGAGGCAACAGCAGCATTGGAGGTGCTTTGCGCAAGCGGAAGGACAAAAAGAACGTATTTTCGCGGCTTGGCAAGAAAATGGGACTGGGCCTGAGTGCACTACGCAACTGGCACTCCATGGGCGATGACTGCGATTGCGATGGCGGGACTACAGATGCAATGTACGAGTTTTTGTCGCCAACAATTCGTATTGAGCCGACATTGTCATTTACGCATGATTACACGCGGTTCATAAATAAAAAATGGCTGGAGCGACAGGATTCACCCAACGAGGTCATGCACAAAGCCTGTTCGGAAATGCTCAAGTATGTGTTTATTTGTGTGCGTTAACTTTCTGATGAATCATGAACATGACAAATGTTCTTTAATTTTGATTGATTTGCAGTCAAGTATGGTACTGGGGCGAGATATCCCGTCGCGATTCCCAGCGTCAGCTGAGTGACAAGCCAACTGGATCGTTTTTGGTACGAGATTCGGAAATGAGCGGTTCACAATTTACTCTCAGCTTTCGCATTATGAACGTCACATTGCATTATCGTTTGGAGTACCGGGATCAGTTTTGGCATTTTGAGGAATTGCAATATGGCTCAATTGTCGAAATGATTGACGACATATTGCATCGCTGCACAAATGACAATTTTGTGTGCTTTGTAAAAGTGCCCAACGAGATGCAGCCGCCGTTTCCAGTGATACTTAAGTATCCGCTCAGTCGATACTTGAATATGCCTAAACTGCAGGATCTCTGCCGTCGTGTTTTGCAGCGTCAAATGTCCGTTGCTGAGCTGGCCAAACTGCCAGTGCCGGCCCAAATGCTAGAGTATCTAAGCGTTGAGCGTGAGTTGGTATTTCAAAGCTAGGCATTACACTAAAGCTGGTATTAGCTTTAATCAATGTGAACAACCAAAGAGGTAACAAAGGCAGCTGCATCAAATAACGAAGTTTTCAATTCAATTTTCTTCAATATTGAACAGAAATTTGCGAGTGTTGCATTTTCGGCAAACACTCACGACTTATCTTTTTGAAATTTGTACTTTCTTGTGTATTTTAATGTAGAAAACCCAACTTATAGTGATTTATGACCAGTTCTATTGTATTTTTTAATTAAGTTTACTAAGTCGTGGTGTGCTTTGAAATATTTATGTGAACCATCCGTCAAAGTTAAGAAAGCCATAAAGTGTTTCAAGTAATTTTTGTACACAAACACACTTAAGCGTTTTAAACACGCACAAAAGAAAAATGATATAATATAACATACTATACCATCACATACATATATGCATGTTTTAACTCTATTACTGTATTAACTTAGTATATTTTTGTTCATACATATATAAAAGTATGTAGTAAGTATGTATGTTATTATTGGCCAAAATTAGTGTTATTAACTTGATTGCCCTTGTTCTTGGTTGAAAGCCAATTTTGATATTGAAACTAATTTATAGATAACTTCACATTTATGAAAAGTATTTATGAAAATTAAATATACTAAGATTAAGATCTAAACTCAATGGAGCTAAATATATTTGTGTTAAATTTGCATTTGATTCCTAAAAAAAACTTTTGCTAATATACTATACTAAACTATATATATAGTACAAGAACTTGGCAGAATATGTTTAACTATATATTATTGTTACATTGGGTATTGAATAATTATTTTTTTTAACGAACAATATGAATAATTATGTTTGCATATATTTTATCAAAATAAAGTGAAATTAAACATATGTAATTAACAGCTATCTTCACTACTGCTAAATTTATCATCTGTTTGTTCACTCTCGAGCTCCGAATAATCGTAAATGCGATAGGCCCGGAAATTTTCCACCTTCATCCCATCCACATAGTTGTAGCTGTAGAAACAGGTGCGGCACATATATGAGGGATCGTGCAACTGCCTGCGAGACTTTTCCACAATGAAGTGATAGCCGGTCATGCCGCAAATGTAGCACGAACGTCTATTTAAGTTGTTAACGGCGCGCAAAATTGGATACGATTGGCGAGAGTTTGGTCTGACAAGCTCTACCTGGGAGAAAACAAACAAATGCTCACAATTAGCATGATGTAGGTATTGCAATGGGGTGCCCAGAGAAACGGTGAGATCCAGGAAACGTGTCGACTCCATTGTAGCAACCTTAAGGACTTCGTCCTGAAGACCCTGCGCTGTCCGTGCCCATTCCAGTACAGTTTTAGAATAATCACAATTTTCTGGATTGCGTGTATCGTTGTAGAATGTACCATTGATAAAAAAGTAGCCAGGATCTGTCGCCAGCACGGGCAGCGTCGCATCAGGCTCCATGCTAATATCCACAAATCGTTTGCCATTGCAAATGCAGGAGATTTTGTCTCGCAGTTGAGTCAAGTAGTTGCTGCCGAGGCATTTGAATTCCTCGGCAAAAACTGGTCGCTCTAGTTTAAAGTTACGATGCGCAGCACGTGGTGGTCGATAGAAACGTACAGTTATTTCCAGATCAAATTCATTATCAGACTCTATTGTTTCTGTATTGGTGTTGGATTGGTGTGATTCGGTAATCAAACGGTAACTATATTGTGTACGTGTAAATGGACTTCCACGTGAATGAGCCTTATGCTCCATTATTGCTTTGTATGTTTTGGGCAAATATCCTTCGATTTGGGGATTTAGCTTCATGCAACGGCGTGGCTCAAGCCCCGGATGAAATGTGTAAATTGGATTGTCATCTGCCGCATCTAGCAGTTCTATTGAACAGCTTTTTTCTACATCCGGTGAGACGGGTGAATTCAATTGAAAATAAAATGGCAATTGCTCCGCGCCCTCGTTTGAACTGCCTATTTGGCTCATATATTCGTCTAAAAATTCCCGTAGGTTTATAGGTGGTAGCGGTTTCTCGAGAACGTGTTCCATTGTACTGCAAGTATATACGAAACCGTAATGATACTATGTGGAACAGTAAAAGTGAACTCGTGTTACAAACGATTCAATAGTGGACAACCTAAATTTCGTGCTTTGTCACTTGTTAATATCTATTCTTACACATACATACATACATTTCACTGCTCTTTCCCAAATTTGTTTATAGCGTCCCTATAGCTGATATTAAGCTTCAGTGTTTGAGGCTTTAGTTCTTCTGGCTTCTGATCCTCTTCTAATTTTACTTCTTGTGGCAGACTTTCAATGTAGACACGTTCGAAAACGATTACTTTATCGGATTTATTCACGTATTTATACTGCTGTCGGCAAACTGGCTCGTACAGTGGATCCCCAAATACGCTGTCGGTGTCTTTTTCGAAAAAAACGTTAGTGCCCAATGCAACGTCATAAGATCCTGTAAATGTTTCATTAATTGTCTATAGTAATTGCGGGCTGTTTTTATTCACATGTCGCACCTTTGAAAATGTTCCCATTAATTTCGGCCATGGGCGTTTCGCTCTCAACACCAATTATTCGAATGGCAGCATCTTCGTGCTTCAGTTGATGGGGTGCAAGTTGATTTTTAAAGTCGGCATATACCAAATATTCTGTTTCTTCATACTCCGAGTCAGAATCGCACATTGTAAATGGGAAAATTTTATTTTCGCAGCTTTTACATCTGTTTGATATCGATAGTTATCGTTGCATACAATATTGATAGTGTGCAGTCACTAAAAACAAGGCGAAAAATATATTCGCTGCAGATTTTCTGCGTTGAAGAAATCGTTTCTGTGAAAAAACCTCAGACTGTTGTAAATACAAAAATAATATTGAATTTAACTGCTGCGGTTAGTTTTTGAAAGTAGAACCGACTGAAACTATAACAGCTTAAGCGTGAAAACTATCAAAATCAAATAAAACTTAAAGTTGTATCGGTCGAGAGTAGCGTGTGTGGATAACCATTAGACTGCGGCCATTTTGAGCGAACACAGAAACGTCAGCAGCAGCGCCTTGCCTTGTATTTGACGTAAGTGGTGGTTAGTTTTTGAGTAATTATATAGATGCAATCGTGTAAATATATAAATTGTTAATGCACACAAACGTACAGCACACTTGTTAGCTGATAACAGCTGGAATTAAGCAACTCACAAAAAAACGTAGAATGTACATTATTTCAAGTGTTACTCTTTAATAACCATATTCGCTCTGGCACTACGATCTCTTTGCAGTGAACTACGATAACGATAACTACCACAGTGCCGCTACAAGCTTTTACGCGAAAAGGTTTTGCTTAATAAACATAAACAAAGCACAAAAGTTAAAATCAAAAACAAAAAACACTTTAAAATGGCTGATGAAGATATTACTTTAAACGAAGATCAGCTCTTGGAGTCGCTGGAAGAAACAAACGGTGAACAGGAGCCTGAAATTGTGACTGAAACCGAAGTAAGTTTTGAACGCCAACAAACCAGTTTTAATTTCGCCTTGAATGCAAAAGCACTGGAATTCGCAGAAAAAGCTTTCTGCAAAGCTTACGAACAAAGCGGCCGCCATTTTCGAAGCGTCCCCTTCATTCACAATTACTCACTCTAGTTGAAACACACACCGCTTTTTAAACATTTTAATCAACTGAAGATTATATAAATCACTTAATTTTGCTAAATTTAAAAAATACTTAAGGAGGAAGGCAACATGCAGATCGATCCAGAACTGGAGGCCATTAAGGCACGTGTCAAAGAGATGGAGGAAGAGGCTGAAAAGATTAAACAAATGCAATCCGAGGTAGACAAACAAATGGCTGGAGGTTCAACAACAGGTTTGGCAACCGTGCCGCTTTCACTTGAAGAGAAGCAGGAAATAGACACAAGGTCCGTCTACGTGGGTAATGTAGATTACGGTGCATCTGCTGAGGAGTTGGAGGCACATTTTCATGGCTGTGGCACAATCAATCGTGTTACCATACTTTGCAACAAGGCTGATGGGCATCCCAAGGGTTTTGCCTACATTGAGTTTGGCGCCAAGGAGTTCGTTGAGACTGCACTGGCCATGAACGAAACCCTTTTCAGAGGCCGTCAAATAAAGGTTTGTCTACTTAATAATTGTATGTAAAGATACGTTTAACTCTTTTTTATTAACTTGCAGGTTATGTCAAAGCGCACTAACCGACCCGGCCTCTCAACCACAAATCGTTTTGCACGTGGCAGTTTCCGGGGCCGAGGAGCACGCGTGTCTCGCTCCTGCTGTCACTCCACTTTTCGAGGCGCTCGACGCGCAATGTAAGTCACTTGGCAATAATATACAAAACCATGATATGTGCTAATTCCGGTCTGTTTTTCGTTTCAGAAGAGGTGGTTACCGCGGACGCGCAAATTACTATGCGCCATATTGATTATTGTTTTTGCTTAACTTATAGTAAGGTAAGTTGACTGATTTCATCCGTTAATAGTCTCAGGGAATATGCATTTGTGATTTGAAAAATGGCACAATTCGTATACGATTTGAAACATAGTTCAATAGTCATTCAAAAACAGTGTATCCATATAAAATATATTGTCCGCTTTCAAAAAAGGGATAAATAAACTTAAATTTCGTTTTTTCAAGCTCAAGGATATTGTGCATAGACGCAAAAGCTTTTTAAGCTGTGACATACTATTTATGCTAACGCACAAAGATATTTTCTTAAAAAGTGCACTAATTCATGCAGATTTACATTCACATCTAAACACATTTGTGTCGGTTCATTTCGTGTCTATCCGTCTGTTTATTCTCTGTTATTTGTACCTTAAACATTTTCGTGGATCTGGGGCACTTGAAAAACATTTAAATCGTTTGATTTTTAACACAATTCTTTAATCCAATAAATATTTGATTTCAGATTTTTTTAATGTATAATTTCAAAAAACATTTTATTGCCAAAACTTCTTTGTAATAAATACAAAAAAAAAAAGAATGCAAGAATACGCCACCAAAAAAATAAATAAATAAAATATATTATACATGAAAATAATAATAAAAAAAGAACAGCAGCAACAAAAAATAAAATATTTATATATATAAAACAGGCGGAAAAAAGATGCAAAACCTATAAAATGAAAATCAAAAAGGAAAAACATAAAATAAAAATACTTAACTTGGCTATAATGTTTTTTGAAGCACCCAACACCACAAACACCCTTTTATTACACTTTTAATTTTTCTCAAATCAATAATATATATATCTACCTTTATATATATTAACTGCCTAACAACTAAAAAAGAGGAAAAAAAGTTGGTAGTAAAAAAAAAACTAAAAAGAAGACAAAAAAGAATAAAATAAAAATCAATGAAAAGATGTTCTTAAGATGGCGAGACAAAAAAATAAAAGGACAAAAAAATGGTTAAAAAAAAAAGATATGATTAAAACGCAGATAAGGAAAAGATGAAAATTCCCAAAAAACAATAAATATCATAAAAAAAAACGAACCAAGATTTCATTCTTGTTTATGTATTCGAAAAAAAAAAAACATAAGCTCACAACAAACTTGATAATACCGAAAAGATGAAGAAATATAAACAAATTACAACAACATTTCTATGCCTTTCCTTTGGGTGGGACAAGGTAGGGAGCACGGTGAGAGGAAAATGTCAAAGGCAAAACCACTAACGATGGAAGTTTCACAGCTTGGACAGTTTGCGGCGTTTATTATATGATTTACTTTTTAGGTATATTCAACTATATTAAAAGAGCGTGTGTAAAAAAATTATAAAAGATAATAAAAAAAAACTAGTAAATAAACAATTGAATTTGGCTTTAAAGCTTGCTATTATACGGTTTTTATTTCAATTTCAAACAAAGTGCGAAACCCAAAGATATGTTCTATGATCGTAACATTAAATGCTCGTAATCACAAAAGTGTGCAAATATTATTGCGATGCTCGAAAAGATTCGCTTGATTGTTCTACTACGTATTTGATTTTTTTTTTTTAGATGGCGCTATCGCAAAGAATTGCCTTAGGCGCTTAGTTCTTCTTCAGGATGGCAGCCTGGACAAGAGGCAGATTCTTGCTGAGGAAACACTTGAAGCCACGATAGGCCCAGGCGCTGGCATTTGACTTCTGTTCGTTCTTGTCGGCGCACTTCTCAATGTCAGCCTTCAGCATGGTCTTGTCCTCACGTCCCTGGCCCAACTGTGCAACCAGATTGTCAACCTTGAAGCCCTTGGTGTCCTCGAACAGATCGAATTTGTTGAAAATGCACTTGATATAGTTGCGGGTGATCTCATCATCGGGATACTCGAAGCCCTTGTATTTGGCAACCAACGCCTCGGTCACCTTGTTGGCTTCGGCGCACTCCTTGCGCACCTTTTGCAGATCCTCAGCGGTGCGGAGCTTGTACTCGGCAGCGGAGGCCTACATGTTAAAAAAAAAATATATAGATAACACTTTCAGTTAGCTTGCCACAGGCGGCTCACTTCCAAACTTACCAGGCCAATCAAAGCGCAAAGGAGAATGGCAACGGAGTTCTTCATATTTGCAGGATTTTTGTTTGTTTATTGCTTATTTAGAAATCAGACAATTTGCTTGCTTGCTTGCTTTCCCAGAGAGAACTAATGATTGACTGCTGTTGCGGCCTGGCTTTTATACCTTTGTTATAGGGGGGGACCACGATTAAAGATCCGAAGTGGGGATAACGACGATGTCGGCTTCATTTTGAGTGGCGCTCAATTGAATTTCGCTGTCGTGCAATTTAAATTTGATATGGAAAATTTAGCTCGGCTTTAAAGTCTCACAATATGGATTTTTATTTTTTTTTGTTTGCATTTATGTTGATTACCATAAAATACTAAACCAAGTCACTGATTAATTTTAGTTATTGTTCTTATTGCCTCTTTAAGTATATATACATGTACCTATATGATTTACACTTTACTAAGAATTTTCTGTCGCTGAGTGGGAGGGAATTCAAATTTATTTGTTTGTGTTATTGCACTTGAACAAATTGTCCAAATTATGTCAAATCAGATGGGTTTGACCTCCGCTTAAGCATTATTATTGCATTTAAGTGGCACTCTAATCATAATCAGCTAAATCTACTCTTATCCTGTTAAACGACCAATCCACACAGCCCAACACTCAAGAGATGGAAAATTTTTAATTTAGATGCTTTGCGGCTGCTGCTTGATGTGCGTATGGAATTGGGGTGTGTGTGTAAGATTAATTAACAATAAGATTACTTGTCAAACTTATTTCGCAAAAACTTTAAAACATTTCATGAAGAAGGCGATAGAAATGTTATTAAAGAAAACAGTTTTAAATTTCAAGAAATTTATTAAATAACTTTATAAGTCTCTTAATTTTTAGGAGAATGCTCTGCTAGATAGTTCATGTTCAAGCTGTGGGTTAGGTTCACAAACCATTCGATGGATGTTTTTAAAGCAAGTTTTGGATTAATCTCGATACATTGAATGGCTTTTAATTAAGCTTTATTTATATACATTAAATAAGCTAGCTTTAAGCAAAATGTAAGGCAGTCGAGCTTACATATATTGAATCTTAAGGGGACAAAAAAACTGCGTTACAGAGAAGATTTATATCAGAATGGGTTTTGGATTAAACCACATTGCTGGGTGCTGTTAATAAATTCGTTTTATAGAAAACATCGTTAAAAAAAGTTCGTACTCAGGAAATAAAGTATGCATTGAAGTTAATATCTTTTGGTAAGGTTCAGATAAAGATTTGGTGAAATATTCATTAATGGTTGCTTACTGAAAGTATGCCTTAAAACCGAAGAATCAAATGGTAATCATACATGAGTTTTTCACTCACTTTAAGTCACAAACAATTTTACAATTACAATTTAATATATCTAACATAGGTCTGAAACTCTAAGTTTCTGCACTCCAAGAAACGCCCAGATTACTTCATAATATATTTTCCATATGCATGCTAGCGTTTCATATAGATAGAATGCATTTACTTATACCTATAAGATAATATATATTTTCCTTTAAACGATTGTATAATTTATTTGATAATTTTTCGAGTTTCACGCCTTTGATAAAGTTCACCCCACTTTTCTTTAAATCAAAATCTGTATCGTTTCTTAGTATCCCCATTTTGTATGCTACTGCTAATGAAGTTGTTGTTGATGATCATGATAATGATGATGCTGCAGTTGTTGCTGACTGATTTAAATGAGCATTAATTGAATTGGCAAAATTACGTTGACTAATACATGCAAACTACATACAATGCCTGCCCCACTTGTGTATACATTTGTTGTACTACAATGTCTGCTGTTCAGTTCACTTCACTAGCCCACCCCTCTTCCACCCTCGCCATTCCACTTGTAATCCAACTACCCGTACTTAGTGATCCCGTTTATTGTTGTCCATAATCGCACACACAAACATTTTCTACTCGAATGTTCTCATATTTATGTATGCATGCTAGACGATGTCGCGACGCGGACGACGATGGGCAACGAACAAAGGCAAACAATTGGTTTTGTATTTGGACCTATGGAGGAGGCGGAGGAGAACAACACCACCCAACAATTTACAATAAAACTTTCCACAGAAATTTGAGTTCATATTTGTCGCCTGATTTCCTAGAATTTTGGTTTGTTTATGTCTAGTAGTAGTACTGGCACCACTATATCGTTTTAATCAAAACAAAGTGTTTAGTTTTTTGTATACACATTTGTAGAAATTGTTTGAAGCATTTGATTTTTTATTGTAAACATCATCATAGTATGTATGTATGTATATGTATTTGGGCTAAGCATATTCAAGTATCATATGTGTTTAAGCAATGAATTGTGCCCAGGCATTAACGTATGTATGTATGTGGTTATATTATCATTGAATTGATCATCACAAAATCATAGTAGTAATTATAGTTTTAAACATAAATTAAAAATCACAAGATGCATTTGAATAGTAATAACGTTTAAAGTATATATAGTTGAAGCTCAGGAATTTATAGTTATACAATTCATATAAATATATTTCAACTGTAGATCCTTTGCGTTGATAAATTCTTAGTTTTTCAAATAATAATATTTTAAGCAAATCAAATTAACTAATTATATTATGCAAAAATAAACTAAATCACTTTCTCTTGATTGTTTTTCTTCACATTTAAGTTGTATACATAGGCATAATGTAAGCTATATTAAATTTGAATAGTTGAGTTAATCTAGATTAAGTTCATACATTTTGATGTCTTAACTCGAGATATGAACATATTATTCTACGAAACATACATTTATACGATAGAGACCGTCACACAAACAGTAACATTTAAGTACGGAAAGTAAACCACAAAAACTGCAAAGCAACTTTTTCTGACAGAACAAACATCTTGTGCAGTTATCTTACAAGCTTATTTTTTTCTTATAATCATAAGAGCTTCCCCTAAACGTAAATTAAAAGTTTTCATCAATACGATAATTTTCAAATTTTGTTTATCTTTATGCGCTTGGAAAAGAGGTAATAACATTTGAAAGAAATAATGGCACAAAATCTAACTTTATACTAAAAAACATTTAGACATTTTAATCCTTATAACCATTATTTTTATCATTAAAGAGTAAATAGACCAGAATTTAAAATTTAATCGGTTGGGTTTCGTTTTTAAATAATGCAAGAAATCTTTTTGATTTTCATACATAGCAATCATTTTTAAATAATAAATAATTGATTGTAATGTGCGAAACTTAGTCTCCAAGCATTTGAACTATCTTCTTCCTTATCCAAACAGTCTTTCAGTGTTTATTTGTAATTTAGAAAAACCTTACCAATCGACCAAGTTATCTGATTTTGATGATTTAACCTTAAATCCTGGCCTATTTACTTTTCAACAACTAAAACTATAGTTTTATGTAGTTGAATATCTGAAACATATGCTTTTTACTATTAAAGTAGATTTGTTGCTTTATATATGTTTTTATCACTTTTAACACTTAAATTTAATAGACAATTTAAAAGTTATCTTATCTGTTCAAACTTATAATTTACATTTAGGAAAAGTTCTAAGCAATAGAAGTAAAAAATTCGCCTGGAAAAGTTGTTGTTACTTTTGAATTTTGGAAAGTTTCCAAGCAGTTTTTTTTTTTGGTTTCCTCGTGCATCTTTAGGTTTTTTTTTCTTTGCTTATGCTTGTAGCTGTGTGCGATACAAAATTTGGTTGTTTTAGTTTTCAGGAATGGATCGAAGTGTGACCTGATCGGTTTTGTTAGGTGGCACCAGTGCCGTCTGCAGTTCCGGCATTTCGGGTATGGGATCACGCCAGTAGTTAAAGTTTGAGAACTCCACGGCCACTTCGTCATGCTTGACGGGCGGAAACAGTTGATCCACAATATAAGTCATGCTGCAGTACCTGCAAAAGTATGTGTGATAATAAATGAAGTCAACAACAATATAGTGTAAGCAAAATGACAAAAGTTATGCAACTAAATTAGATGGATTGCATTGGCCTTGATCGCCTAAGCGTATGCAACACAAATTTGCAGCGCAACCTAACCTCTAACTGACAATATAACCTCACATAAATTATCCTCAAACTATTGCCACATTCCATGCCAAAGTGAAAACATTGTAATAACAGCAAGAGTAGGCACACATTTTATTTGTGTATAAATATGCAATCGTATATACATATACTATATAGTTAAATAGATCTTTTAGATCAATAAACAACTTAAACTTTATGCTTAGACTAATGTAAGTTTGCAATTTTTCGTAGAACTAAGAATAACCTGTTTTGAGCATGCGCTTACAAAGCCTCTGCTCGCTTAGAATTATAATATGTATGTTTTTTGTGGAAGATTTAGCTCTCAAAGCGTGCTTCCAATAGCACAAAACTATCATCTATAACATAAAAAAACTTAACAATATATCATTATCATATCACAATTGAAATTTCTAGACCTCTCTTAACTGACTAATATACATTTGGTGTTTTATCGTTTGCCCATTTGGGCGGTGAGGAGAGAAGTATTTCATTTTTGGCACCATGATGATTCATAATGAGGCTCATATTACGCTCATTAACATCGTTGTCGTCAACATCATTGGCATTGTCAAAGTCAGAGTCGGACTCATCCTCATCATTGTCATGATTTTCACTGGGTTGTCGCTCAACATCCACATCGTAGTCATCGCTAAATTGCAGCTCATCCTCCAATTCCTCATTGTCGAATACATCGGTGCGATATTCGTATTCATCGTTGTGCAGCAACAACGGAAAATATTCATCGACTTCAAGCGACTGATTGATGTAGCCACTGTATAAATTTGACAACCAAAATTCTTCAGTTGGATTTGTGCACTCTCAACATAGGGTTTGATTTGCGATTGATTGTGTGAATAATAATGAAGTTAGTTCCTATACAGACATAGTATATGAATACATATAACCTATACATATAAACCTAGCATTACATATAATGATGTTAATAACAATGCGTTTTGTTTGACGATTTCGAATGTGGCATGAACTAAAGCTTTAAAGACTTTCATAGATTAAAGCTGATTTAAAACTTTTTTATAAAACCAGGCACCAATTATTGAAAGGGTAGATGTGTAGGGTTCTTTTTTTTTGGGTTGGAGATCTACTTACGATGATTGGAATGTTTGGGTCAGCTCGTGCTTTAGCTCGCCTTTGGTATTGATGGTGAAAATGCGCATGATTGGTATGCCAACGGCACGATATGCCCACACATCCTGCAAAGACACGAGTTAATGTAACAAGATTTAAAAAAAAAAGCGAAGATATTTCACTTACATTGATGCGATTGCCGTAGCCGGCATAGAAGGGTTCTTTGTCGGGGAACAAATCACGTATGTCCGTCAAACAGGCAATCTTAAATTGTTCCGGCTTCTTTTCAATCACTTCGCGATGGAATGCCGATATCAATGATGTGGGATTCAATAGCAATGGTCCATCTGGTAGCATAACATTACCCTGACGGATCGAGCGTAAATATTCGCGTGTCACACGTGACTGGCCAATGGCACGGGCCGATAAATACAGCAGCTTATAGCCATTCTGTTCAATTTTTGAGAAGAGCTCTGCAACGCCCAATTGCGCCCAATCCTTGCCAACCATCGGCAATATGTGACCTAAGACATCGGACTTGGTGATCGTCCCATCAATATCCGAAATGACAACCTTATCATTGTGCTTCCAGCGGAATAGATAACATTTACAACGGGTAGTGCCCTGATAAGCGGTCGTCACACTAAACTCAATTTTATTGATGCCCTCCTTTAGATTGAGTTTTTTCTATACGAAAGAGTATCGAAGTTATTATTAAGGCAATCAAATAAACAATATTTGATTACATACAATGGCCGCCGAGCTAAGACGCAATGTTTTCTTGTAGCGCTCCTTGGTTTCATCGCTCTTGGTGGAGCCCATAGTCATCTCTTCAAGGTTGTCGACCAAAGCGGAAGTGTTCTCGGCATTTATCATTGAATCGCTTTTGCTTAGCGTAGGATCGCTGATGTCCGGTGAATTGGGACGTGATGTTTGAGTGCTTACAGCAGCTTGATCTCCATCTAAAAATAAAATTAAGATTAGCAAAGGACACAAGAAGCATTACATATCAGATTGTCTCTTACCTTTTTCGTCTTTTTGCGTTGGGCTCTTGCGGATGTAAATGCCTTTGTTGTTGTTATCTTGATTGGGTGCAGCATCCTGAGATCGTCGCCAGCTCCACCATGAACGTTTGGTTTGACCAACATTGTCCGTTTGGTTTGCAGCTTCTGGTTTCTCATCGCCTTGAACACTCGGTGTTGTCGATATTAGCTGCTTGATGTCTTCCTGCAGAGCAACAACAACAAAAAAGAAAAACAGAGATAACAAAAGTCAAGAAGACATGAAATTCAGGCAGTTTCGCTTATAACGGTTAACACACTTCTGGCAAAAGTCAACACTTACTTCGGTTAGATTTTTCTGGAATGTGATCATTGTCATGACAATGGTACATGCAGCGATCCAGGTATAATATTTGTCATGAAGGCGTACAACTAGATTTGGCGATGCGAACATTTGTGGATTTTTGCACACCTGCATGGTGATGGTGATGATCGGGGGAAACAGCGGAGCGGAGCGGCAGGCATGGCATGAGCAATGTTTAATGTTATTGTTAATAAGTGCAGTGCTTTGTAGTGTAGTGTTGATGTGGGGTGCAATAGTATCGAATGCACACAGTCTAAAAAACTATCGATAATAGGCAAATTGCAAATTTTACTGAGTACCCCTAAAGGCCTGGTGTCACATACACCGTAAACAGAAACAGAAACAAAAATATCGATTGCACAAAGAATTGACCAGCGTCAAGTTATCTGCGTTTGTAGAAAACAGGTGATCGTCTGTTAACAGCAACAGAATAAAGTCAAAAGTACTTGTTTCGGTTTCAGTTGCTAATGTGCTGAATTCGATTACTATTGCTAACAATTGAAAAATACCGATGTTTCTGTTGCAGTTTCTATCGCAGTCGCAAATGTACTGAATTCTGTTTCTGTTTCGGTTTACGGTGTATGTGACAACAGGCCTTAACGTAATTTATGCTGCCTTCAATCAGAACTATCGATAGTTTTGCAGTTCCACACACAACATTTGAAATGACATGTCGAGTACTTACATCTGCATAGGTGATCAGATTACGATCAAAATCCTCATGTGACGGTTGTCCACCATTATCTGGCATGCCGCACGTGGACATAGCCGCAAAATCCAAATAACTAGTTCCAAATCAGGTAAGAGAAAATTATGTGAATATAAAAAAATTTTCAAATTGGTTTAGCAGCTACCCACTTCTTGTTATCTGGCATAGGCGCCATCCGTTTACTCTCATCGTAGTCAGAGTCTACGCTTTTTTGGTTGTCCTCCAGGGAGCTAGGTGAATGGGGCAAACTGGTGCCGTTGCCACTTTCGCGATCCTCGTCGCCGCTTTGGGTTTGCTTCGAATCCTTGGGTTTGGGACTGGGAAAGTAGAGAGCAGCCATTTCGGGAGCAATGGTTCCAGCATCCAGATCAGATAGATAAATATCACCTGCTTCGGTAACACCCTCCTTACGCAAACGATTCGCCCGCTTCATAAAGCTAAACATACTGCTGAGCATCGATGTGCGACGCTCCTCAGCGACAAGTTTCTCCTGCTCCGCCGTCGGCAGTTCACCCCATTTCCACAAAGCGCTGTTCGCATTATCGGCGTCGCTATGATGACGCTGACTTTGCATAGTTGTCTCCAGCTCACTGTCGCTCTGTATGGGAGTCGAGGGTCGACCGGCGCCGCGAACACCGCCTGAGGCACCCATGCTTGTCGGTGTGGAAATCTCTGTGTCACTAAAGAAGTGAATATCTAGATCGTGACGTGCCACATTTGTTGGCGTCGTGTGGGATTGCGTCATTTCACTGGCAGCCGTTAGCAATGGTGCCGACGAAGCTGCCTGCTCGTCATTGGATGACGAGTTTGTGTTTAGTGAAACGCTAGCGGGTGCATCAATCTCATCAATATTGCTGACCTTTGACGAGCAAAGCGAGATGGTATCTGCATTGCCGGCATCAAAACCCGCAGCGCTGCCAGCAGAGCTACTGGAGGATGTTTTACGTTGTGAGTTCTTCTTTTTCATTTGTGACTTCTTGCGTCGTTTCTTAGTCTTGGTTTTGGCATCATCCTTGTTGGTGGTCTCGGTATGAAGAACTGGCGTAGCAAAATTGCCACTGCTTGGTGTTGCCAGCAACACCTCCGGCTTTACTGGCGTTTGAATAAGTTCCGTTTGAGGTTTGGTTTCAGTTTCAGGTTCTGGTTCTGGTTCTGGTGCCGTTTCGATCGGCTTTGTGTCTGGTAGCTTCTCTGACGGCTTTTTCTCTAGAAATAGCTCTTCATGCTCGGCCCATTCCTGGCGCATTTTTTGTGTAGTGTATTCCTTGAGTTTACCAACCATGTTGCGTCGCTCCAGCATGTTATCTGTGTGTCTGGAGTGATAAGGTGAATATTAGAATAAAGCTGATATGGTATGGAAATATTTTTAGATTCTTTACGAGCATGCAAAGCAATTCTACCTGCGCTGTGTGTAATCCGAGGCTTGGTTTTCGAACTTGCTGCCCTCAGCAATAATCTCCTTAGGTTCATCCTTGGACAGATCAATAGAGTTGCGCCGCGGCATGGGCAACGGAATTTGCAATTCATCGATAGCGCTTCTAAAAAAAATATGAAAATGATATATGTATTTAGCTAGCTGCAACAGCATGAGAATCTACTCCAAATGCACCATAGTTAAGAAAAACATACTTGTCTGCAATGACGCCGCTAATATCCTCCATGGTGTCATTAGCTTTATTGTTGAGAGACTGAAGAAAACTCTTTGGTATAGGTGATGTGGCTAGATTGGCGGGCAGCTCCTCGCCATCTTCTTCGGGGCATTCCTCTACAAAGAACGCCTCGCCCGAATCGCCCAACTTCATTTGTATATCGACCGGTGTGCCATTTATTTCGATGTCCACCTACCGATGTAAGTATCAAATGTAATCAAAAATGCACTTTTTCATTTCTTTTTTTTTTTTATCTTTATCTGTACTTACCACCTTCTCGCGACTTCGCAACACGCCCAGTTTGCCGAAGCGCACATGGAAAGGCGAGCATTGGAATTCGCCATCCTTTTGCTCTACGACGATAACATCGATGGCACCGGTTAGTGTAGCCGCATTGATATCATTATAAAAATCGGACAGGTTGCTAAAAACGCGCACCAAGCTGTTCATCTTGAACGGAAGTAGCTAATCGATCTGGCTATGCCTATCGATATCGTCTTCTTGAGATTTTCTTGCTTGCGGTGTACACACAGCGCGTTTGTGTATAAATATGGATGTATCTTCGGTTGATGCTACGGTGATCAAGTGCAATTAGCAAGCGGTCATTTTTTTTGTGCACTTATTTTAGTTGCTCATTTGATATTGAAACTGTAAATGGCAGAAAACACAGAGATTGTCATAAACTTATTTGCTTTTATGGCATTGTAAATATTATATATGTCGGTGCTTAAAAATAACCTTATGCGACATCAAACAACCGTTCGTCCCATTACTCTTTTTGTCTTAAATACAGCAGCATGTGCATCAAGAGCATCCGCATCAAAGGAAACAAAACAAAATGAAAAGCTTTTGCGCAACATGAATATCATCTGAATTTTGTTGTTGCTAACCGTTTTCGCTTTTAAAAGCTTTTGCGCAGAAAGTCAAGGTGATTGCATTTCTGAATGCAAGCAAAACTCGTACAAAGAACAATTTTGGTTTTGTTGCCTAGAAACCCACAAAGTCTAAAATAGAAGGCGTTTATAGCGAATTCGGTTTGGATATACACTTTGCTAAACTTATATCCATAAGTTGTTTGTAAATCTGTATGTGTATAATTGTATGTTGTGCAATATTTTTTGCTGATGTAACGCGTGTCCTTGAAATATCATAAGCGAATGCAACTACATTGTACAGCTTTCTATTTAACAACTAAACAGTTGAACTAAATTCAAAGTGCATTCACTTGCCATATGCGCATGAGTCTACAACAAGTTCAAGGCACACGCAGAGGTGCACAAACTTTACGCGAGGTGTAGCTGTGTGTAGCCTTTCAATGTTGTGCATACATTGAATTGTTATCGATAAAAGAATATAGTGTGATAATTGCCGCACAGCCATCAACAGTTAGTTAGTTCAACGCTTTAGTGGTCTGTTAGTACTTATAATGTACGTTTCTGTTAAATTAAACACACACAATCGTAAAACCATTAACTCATTACTCATTTCGCATGCCACTGAAAAAAATCATACGATGCCATCGACAGCACGCATTTTTAACTTAAGTACGTAGTACGTACTACATTGTTTATAGATCTTTAAATTAATAAATTTGTATTTGTGTTTGACAGGTCTGTTCGGTAAATTTGAGCTTTGTGTGTGTGCGTGTTTTTTTGGTATACGTTTTACCTGTTCTCTACGCTCAAGAAAAAATAGTTTGTCTGCAAGCTGCCAGCCTAGCGTAAAGGTCAATGTACAAATAGCTAGACAATATATTAGTGTGTTTTTGGTCAATTTTATCAAAGTATTTGTGGTTTATGAGTGGTTCCCTTATCGCTATTGTGTGTATTTTATTTCTGTCGGACTTAGTTAGTTCTTCTTTGTAGTTGATCATATAAGGTTTTTCAATTATGTTTTTCTATGGTTTTTTTTTTTTTTTTTGAACAAGTTATGATTCAGTTAATGCTTTTTATGATGCACAAAGTCCAACTTAAAGTGCTTGTTGCTAGAAAGACACACATCACGCCACCTATAAGCAGGCGTCATTAGCGGAGTCGGTTACTTTCACCTGCAAACAAACGCGGCGCAAGGTAACGCAACGTGCGAAAAGCCTTAAGCAAAACAAACGCACAAAACTAAGCGAATAAAAACGCTCTCTTACTTTGTTGTAATTCTTACAGTCTTCGAAAGAGAGAGAGAGTGGTGGGGAACAACACAGCATTAAACATTATGCCAGACGGTCTAGCAACAAAAAAAAAGCTGTAGGGCAACTATAACAGAGGCTGGAGAGCAACGCAAATTAAATGAAATGTACACAAAATAAGCGATTCTAATTCAGCGAGAACGGCACAAAAACAACAACAAGAACAATAAACAATACATCAATTGACGTGTATGCACAAATGTAAATGTTTCGTGTTTAACTATTAGTCGCATGGATTTAGGCTGCTTAGTGAATTGTGTTGAGTCACAAACAAAGTCCAAAATATCACTCATTAAATAACGCAACAAGAAACAAACACAGGAACAAAGTCGAACAATTCAGCTTGCCAAGAAAAATCATTTTGAATTGCAGACGATTCTAGTATAATGGAAATTTTATGTGTTCGCTACCTTTGCTGTTTTTCACTTGTTCTTGATTTTTCCTTCTCAGATTTAAGTTTCTTTTTCCACGAAAAACTAGCAAGACAATTCCGTCTTTCTCTATTTCTGCTGCTGCAGCACTTGAGCTAGTTTATTTTTTTTTTATTTTGTCAAAGTATCTTTTTAGTAACTCTATATAGTATTTTTCAGCAAGACTTTTTGTTAAGTATTTCTTTTATTCTAGCTAAAGTTCTTAGCTTTACCGCCTCGCTTGCTGTCCCGACGACAGCGTTGACACAACTGAGCGCTCGAGAAACGGCGTCGTCTCTTTTTAGTTATTCAAACGCGCCAAAGCTAATTTAATTAAGCACCTGTCTATGTATGTGTGAGTGTGGGAGCGCAAGCAAGACCAAGAGCAGCTGGCACGTTGCGCGTCTGACTTAAGAGTAAAAGCTTTGGCATCTGGTTATATCAATGCTCAGAAAAAACCTGTAAAACCTGAATATATTCATGTGTTGTATTGTTTTTGCTCAAATTTGTTGCTATGACTTTGACTGAAGCAGCTGTTCACGAGAAATCCCTCTCCCGCTCTTTCAGTCGTTTGTCTGTTCAGCGCTCCAACAAAAATTTATGTATATATAAGTATAATGTTAATAACTGTGCTTATCAGCTGTACGCCAGTAGTAGCTGTTGTTGGCAAATTTCATTTGATATATGGCATACATACATATGTATGTGAGTACTTGTATGACCGATTGTTGTGATGACGACGCCATATAATTTCATTGTCAGCTGCAGACTTGTTGTTGCACTCATCCGTAAGAGCGGAACTTTCAAAGCTTTCTGGCTGAGAGACAGGAAACGTCTTGCGATATGTATGTATGCATGTACCTTTTTATTTATTAATGTAGTATGTATGTATGGCTTGAATTCATCAACATATTTTAGCGAAAAGAGCTCTTAACGCACGTGCTCATGGCCATCTATAAGCAAATAATAAAATAAAACAAGTCGGCCAACAGAATTTGTCACAGTTTTTGCCAATGGAATCTTTTGGTTTGAACAAATTGCCGTCGAGTGCCAAAAATCATCACAATGATAAATACTACACGGTTACACTGAGCAAAAAGTGGCAAACAAATAAAATAAATATATAAAAACTTACCAAAAACAAAACAACAAATTAACAAACTCAACGAAAAACTAAGATTTTCAATATGAATAATGTAAGTTTATTTATAAATTTATATAGTCGTATATAACTAAAAAAAACTTCATTATTATTTACATTGAACAAATTGTATCAAAATAATATTTATAACCTTTTCAGTATAATTTTCTTTTGTTATTTTCTACTTGTTACGGTTTTTGTCAATTTGAATGCATATATATCATCTATATAGTATCTAAATATATATAAAGGTAAAAATATAACAAATACAAAATAATTGGCAAATGCAGGCATACAAATAAATGTAAATATAGATGTATGTAATGTTTGTATAAATATGTTTCACTAAAAACTAGAGTTTAAACAAAAATGATAAAAATAATAAAATAGTTTGTTGAAATATGATTTTTTTTTTTGTATTGTATATAGCTTTTTTCTTTTCTGTTATTGATTTGCGTAAGTTAAGCGTTTTATTACTTGTTAAAGAGACAAAATGCAATCATATTAGGATAAGGATTAGGATTAGGATTCTTTAGATAGATGTAGTTTCTAATTGCATTTACGACGCGCATCCGTTATAGCACCCCAGAGTTCGATAATGAAATCATCGGTGAAACCGAAAGATTCCAGATCCGAATTATCAATGGCCTCGGCAAAATCCATGGAATTTGTCTTCTTGTCGCCCAGTTCCCAGATCTGTGACGCCAGTTCCGTATCGTTGATGCCCATAAAAGATTCCAGTAGATTATTAATTGCCTCGACGCCCGCCGTTGTCGCCTCATCGAACTTGGCCTCAATCTGTGCATTGCCATTGGCCTTGAAGCGCAACGTTTCCTTGCCGCTGCCATAGTTGCGACCACCATTAGCGCCACCGATACCACCAACACCGCCGGAGGACGAGGCACGCGATTGACTGCGCGGCCCAATCCCCGAGAAACCACCGCGCACCGGCTCGACCAGACGCAACGTAAACGTTTTACCCGTTGCAATGTCCTTGAGCATGCGTGCCACCTCATAATGCCGCTTGCCCACCATATTGAGGCCATTCAGTTTCTCGATGTGATCACCAACAGCAATGTGCTCGATGCGATCAATAATCGAATCTTCCTTGATGCGTTTGATGAACGCATAGCCAGCTCCGTTGTCGGTGATGGTCAGACCAAGTGCATCCTGTGTCTTAACAATCTCAATTTCCTTGGCACGTCCCTTGCGATGGGCAAAGATAAAATCGTCGAGCCCAATCTGACCACCCAGCAAACGCGTCATGTCCACCTTGTGCGAGTTGAGCGTGCAAAAGAGTATTTCCTCTTCGGATATATCAAAGCATTCCGCAATTTTCTTGTACAGCTCACGAACACTGGCAAATCCTGTTATTAGCCCTGTTGGACTGCCATGCGCCAGTTGGCAGTGAAAGATTAATGGTGGCTTCTTTTCCAGCTCATTATTGTTATTATGATGTCCATTGTTGTTGTTATTATTGTGGTGCGTCGATCCAGAATTTGTTAACGAGTTGCGTCCTTTAATATCCTGACTGATATCGCTGTGATCGGAAGCGTTCTTTGTGGATTTACGGGCAAAGAGCGGCATCTTGAATTTATATATGTATATTTTACTTTTTTCTATACCCTTTTTGAAATACTCGATATGGATATATATCTCTCTAAATATGTATGTATTTATCTGTGTGCGTAGAAGAAGATTTTGATATTCGTTTGTTGTTGTTTGAATATTTTCAATATTTTTGGTTCATAATGTGGTTAGATGTTTAGTTAGTTCCGTACCCATAATGTAGTTGATATATATTTATATGTGTATATTTATGTGAAGTTTGTGTGCGTATGTACAGGTAAAACACCAATAAAACAAATGTATTAGCCCTGTTAAAATGGTATAATGATAATGTGAAGATATTTGCCAAATTAAGATCTTATATTTACAATTATCAAAAACTGATTTTTAGACTTACTTTTTGCCTTATATTTGGTTTTTTTCTAAGCTAATTAAAATGGTTACAAGGTATTTGCTAGTCAGTCACTTTTTAAATGCATTAATCTTATCTTTTTTGTAATAAAACAAAAGGTATAACCAAAGTGAGTCAACGCTCAAAGTTTTTGCAGTTAAAAAAACGAGCATAAAACAAAAGTAAATCAAAAATGAACTAAAATTTTAATTATGTATCCGATAGTATCATAAGAATACATTACGTATTCAATTAATCGATAGTTTTAAGAAGCGATCGATGAGGGTGCATCTTGATGTAAGCTTTTTTCTGCTTGATTGGCAAAGCCACAATGTCACGTACTACAAGTCAAATAATAAATCTTTAAATATAATAAGAACCAACTTATTACAAAAATCACATTTAATACGTTAAACTTTGTGAAAAGTTTTTAAATGGTGCAAAAATATGTTAAATGCATTCATTTTGCTATAAACAAAGAAGTCTATTGTGCACTCAATTTAAAAGTGAGGTTAAACACAGTCACAATTGATTGATTTTTTTTTAATAAACAGTTAATGTTAAAGTATCTTACCAAAAAATTTAATTTATTAAATTAAACTTTAGTTGTTAAGCTCGCACTAAACAGGATTAACTTCTTAATAATGACAAAAACGCATCTCGCGTCGCAAAAATACACAATGAATTAAAAGAAACATTAAAATAACTAGCAAAAAAAAAAAAATGCTATTGATAAGATTTCAATGAATGACGAGCGCGTGATAACTGCTCTCAGAGAGAGCTAAAAAGGGAAAGAGACTGGACAGATAACGTTTGGTGATAATACTCCCAGTTTACCATCGTAACCAAAACACGTTTAATACCCGCTTTTTTTCAAACTATTTTTGTCCGACCCGCGTTATTTTTTTTATTTTTTTTTTTGCGTCAAACCCCAAGTGCGCGTAGAAGAGTCCGTTAAGTGTTTTGAAAGATGTGACCAGATATCACAACGATAGTTTTTTGTTTGTTTATAACAGCTATCTTATCTATTAGTTAATCTTAAAGAGTGTAAGTTGATTTGTTACCTTCGTATGCGCTGCACTCTTCGAAATTATTTGCAATATGTACTTAAAAAACTGAATGGCATAATTTTGAAAAAATAAACTTAAGCTGAACTAATTTATTGACAAATCAAACAAAACTAAATACCAAGAGAAATATAAAACAAAGATTGATTGTTTGTAAGATTTGTAATTTATTGAACTTGCCACCTGACAAGAGTTGCACAAAGACTAAATTGCATTCAATACTCAGACATGATAGATCTTTTAATGGTTTTTGTTTTTTCACTTTTTTGCGGTTAGTGTAATTTTATCATTTGAGCTCCTTAAACTTTTTTTCTTCTATGTTTTGCTTTGGTTTGGTTTTGTGGTTTCGATTTTATAACTTTGCGTTACCTTGATAGTTTATAATATGGTTGCGTTTGCATTTTGTTTGATTTTTAGCATCCGCTTTATACATGGTTAAAAAATAAAAATATGCAAGCAATATTTTAAAGAAAATGTTTCAAGCCAAAGGAGAAGCTGCAATAATATTTGACTAACTAAATGTTTCAAGTAGTTCTGAAAGAGAGGGAGACAGAAAGAGGGTGAAAACTTGAGACGAGCCCCTTTAATAAAATAAGAAACAATATAAGCGGGTTTTTTTATAGAGAATAACAAGGCGCTATTGACGACTATTTTCAAGCTGATCATCATAGCTAACCCGGCAAATGAAAAAAATCGTTAAGAAACTTAAACACGCATCAAGGTCGAAAAAGTTAAGCATTGAGAGAGGCGCGTGTAGCACTATCCGCACCTATCACACCAAACTTCAACAACAACAGCAATTACTATTTAATAAAAGTACTACGCAGTTTGGTTTTTGTTAATAATCAAAACATGCCGGCAATATAAACAAAATTGTGACAGCACCATTTAATTATCAACAAAAGAGTTGAAAGCACTTTAAATTGAACTGACAACAACGAATGTTTTCTAATTGTGAATAGCAAACTTTATGAAAAACATTTATTTAAATGCCGTAAATGTAAAATATTCTTAAAGTTTGATAAAAATTATGATAAATTCGGAACAATTTAATTTAATTTTTTTTAAATAAACTTTTTTTTTTAACTTTATATTTTGTTCAAGAAATCTTTAATTTTGTAATCTAAAAACATTATTTAATTCTCTTCGTTCTCGCCTAAAATGGTAAGAAATTTGATTTATTTAATAAACATTTTATTATTTTTGTTCTCATTCTTTATAACATTCAGAAAAATCATTCACAAAACGCTTAAAGCTTATTTTTTTCATGTTTTTCTATCTAAAATTTTAAAAATTTATACTAAAATACACATTTTTATTTGTATTTTGTATTCATTTAAGTTTTTTAAATTAAGAGAAACTTTATAATTGCTTTTTATTTTCATTTCATATAAAGTTAAAAAAGTTTAAATTTGTTGTTATTATGTTTATCTCTCTTCGAAGACGAACGTGTTTATATGTATGCATGCAACTGAAAAACAACATGAATCAGCTTTTGATTGTTGACACGTGTAACCCAGATTATCTGGGCTATGTGTGAGTATCTAATTTTGTATTACATTTAATTGGCACTACACTCCGCGTAAAAAACAAACAACAAAACTCAAACTAACAGCATCAACAACAAAATGTTTCCGCATACGCAAGGCAGCCGGTTCTATAAAGATACACGAACACACACACACACACACACTCACGAACATTGAAATTGTTGTTTACTCGCCCCCGATTGGTTGTAATTTGTGGGCTCGACTCGACTCGAATGTGGGGGCAAAGAATCTTGTCTACTTTGAAGTGTATAAAAACAAATTACATATGTATGCATACATATACACATGTTTGTATGTATTTACAAAATGTATTAAAGGTGCTTAGTTTCTTAGTTGAGGTAAACAACATTTAAATGTAAACAACATAAACTGCGCATGTGTTTAATTCTTCAACTGCATTTCAAACCAAAAACAATAACAACGTTGTAAATTAATTTATCATTTTGAGCTTTCGCTTGGTAAACAACAAAGTATTTATTTATTGTTTAATAATTATTTGTTTGTTAAATACAATTATTTGTTTTATTTTTATGAAAAGTAAGGGGGATATTCTTTATTAAAGTAGTTGAATTTGTTAATCAATTAAGAAGCTTAAAAAATCTATTGAAATAGACATTTTTTACTGCCTAATTAAAGTTACTTTCAAACATATTAAATTTCTTTGGCTTTTGAAATCGGTAAAAGATACTTAAAAAGAAAATTCCATATGATAAATTTTATTTATTAAATAATTCTTGGAAAATATAAGAGTTGTTATTGGGCAAAATCTTTTATACATATACTGTAACATTAGAAGCTTCAAAGCTCTCAAAACTCATAAAGTGCGTTATAATAGCATTATTATAATACTGAAAACATTCAGCTTATGTTATTATTAGATCGATAGTAGATAGTAAGAACGATACCTAAGCATGGTCACTTTGCTTCTTGGCTGCTTTGTGATCAGATCGTCTGATGCAGCATAAAAATAAATAAAAACTGAATTGTTTGTAATCATTACAAACTAGTCTTTTAATAGAGTATAGCAAAGTAGGCAATGCTTTAAAATAGTTGATTGCATTTTCATTCATGTATATTTTTATGTTTTTGTTTTACATTTATTTTAATGGTTTTGCACTCGTACTACAAATGCGTTAGTTTGTTCAATTCTCGAGTATGAAATACATACATACATACTATGTACATATAAAATATATGTACAAATCCACATGGCTGTGTTATTCTGTTATCGCACATGTATGTACATATCTATAGTATATAAAATAGTGCGGTGTGCTTTTTTGTCTCATGCGATAGCCGAACCAAAAACAAAAACAAAAGTAAGCGCTTTACGGGTAGAAGGTATTTATTAGAATAACATATCAAGGTTATTGAATGTACGATTATTATTATGTTATGCACAGAGAGCATTATTATTATAATGATTATAATCAATGAGGCTTTATCATGAATGCGCAAGTTGTTTGCAAAATACACAACTACTCAACTCAGTATTATTGCATAATACAGGCCATATACAATTGAATAAATAAAAAACAACGTTTGCGTGTCAGCATATTGTCTTTGTTGTTTTGTTTTGTTTGTTGTTTACACAATTGCAATTACAAAAATAATTATCAAACAGTTAATGCGTTCTTAACTTGACTGTCGCCCAGTCAAGTAAACGTTAAAAATTTGCATTAAGAGTGAATTTTTAATGAGTCGCAACAGCTGTTAAACTTAATTGCGTTTTATTGTTAAGTTTAAATGTTGTTTTTATTGCAGCTGAAATATTGCATTCAATAAAAAAATAAGTTTATATCTTTTAATACATTATTTAAAACTTTAAGCCGTTAACTAATTTTTTCTAAACATCAACAGAAACTATTCAACGCAAAAAAACAAAAACCTATAAAGAGAGCTGATTGTTTTACATTTCTCTTATCTTGTGCTCTTTAAAAGCTCAGTCGTAAAGCTTTGCCATAGAAAAAGCTTTTCTCTCTCTCTTTCGCTCTCTCTCTCTCAGGTCGCTGATCGAGTAAACTTTAAAAAGTTCGATGCCATCGTCATCATCATGATTCATAATTCGTTGACTAGGTCAATATTTGGACGAACCGTATGGATTTGCTAACTGTAAAAATTAATTTCAAATGATTTTTCGCTCAAATTGCTTTCTGGCAAACCAGAAAATTGATCAGCTTATTGGGTCGCTATTTACTGCAAATGTATTTACGAAATCTTTATATAAAAACGCAAAAGCGAACGAAATAAACTGTGAAAATTCAAGTATTGATGACGTTTGCTGTATTGTGTGCCATTTAAATACTCTGTAATAATAATATATAGGAAAGAGAGAGGGTAGCTCTTGTGCGGTCTAATATATCGGTCATTCACATAAAGAAAACTTACTCACAAAATACATTTATCAATTCAGTTTTGAGTTTGTTTTTAGACTAGGTTGCCAAAAAAAATAAATAATAATATACGCCATTAAGAAACGCGTGGCTATATGTATATTGAAGATATTATAGTGCGTTGCTCCGTTCGGATTGTATACAAATTATTATTACTTGTTTGTTTATAGCATTTGTGTCACATCACGTTTTTGTACATTGAGAGGCATTTTTCATAATTTGCTGACATGTGCGGACAAAGCAATATGACTCTAAAAAAAAAATGCTCAATTTGTAAGTATTTTGTATGTATTTCAAGTGCATTGAACCAATATTTAACGGAGCCAAGGCACCCTGTATCAGCAGATTAGGGTTATAATGTGGAGCACAGGCAAACATACACAGCTTTGTATGTAAATGATTGTAAAAAGACTTGGGGCAGGTTTTAAAACATTTAACCGTTTCACCTCGCTGAACTTAGCGCGTACCAGGTAATTTAGGCATACAACAAATTCAACAAGTTCACAATATAAACTACAAAATACATATGCATGTATATGTTTATAGAAAGCCGCAAAAGAGAACAAATAAACTAAAGCTAAAACAAAATCGTTAATGAGCTTTGCAAGATGAAAGAATATGAAATTTATTTATTTTTTTTGTTAAGGTCATTAGAAGTCAAAAAAAAGTCACACATATATAAATGTGGAAACAGGGCGGGCATAAATAGTTTTCGTGTTCAAATTGCACTTAACAAATGGCTGATGATCTTCAGAGAGATAAAAAGTTGGATAATATCTTAATAGAGCAGCGAATCGCATTAACAGACTCTAAACATGGCAGGAAATGAATTAACAGCAGCTTTGTATAACAGAAATGTAGGAAGCTTTCAAATGCTAGAAAAAACTTATCACAGCTGTAAACTTACAACAGCTGTAAAAAGCTAATATGCTTTATGCAAATTTTGAACTTTACTGCTGATACTTAATGGTAAATTTGCCTGATTACGGCCATCATAGAAGCTTATAGAGCGCAGTCGCCACGGCAACATTGTTCACAATATTGTTGTACTTAATTCTTAGGGGCGTGCTTGCAACCGGTTCATAATACGGTCTCTATATAGTAATGTCACGCAAGCAATTTACATAAATGACGTCGCTTCCGCTTTGGGGTAAGCGCAGCCAACAGGAACAGATACAATTGCAAGTAAAGTGTATCACAATGCAACACAAAATATAAAAAAAGAAAGAAAACAAAACCATGGCAAACAAATGGAGGATGGCTAGGCAAAAACACAATCATAAAATAGCATTAAACGAGAAGCACGAACACACTTATAAACCGTCAGAGAAGAAGAGAAAAAGTGTTGCAAAAAACCAATTGCGTCTGTGTGATTGGATTGTTTTGTGCGGAAGTAGAAAAGCAATCGATGAAAAAACTATTTTCACAGCGCCTACCGACTGCTAACGGCAAATGTTTTTTCAAAAGATAACAGCAGCAGCAGAAAAAAAAGAAAGATAGAGATACAACATAAACAACAACAAATTTATACGCACACATTTCTTTTTGACCAAAACAACAAACCCACTAACCAACTTCACGGTTTGTTAGCAATTTAATTTGCCTACAAATGGTTTGAATGTTTTTTTGTTGTTTTGCTATTCCGTAGGTTTTTTTAAAGCCACCTAAACAGGTGCTCACTGCTTGTGCTTTGGGGCACGCCCTCTCAAAGTTAAGAATTTTTGTGAAAAGATAATTTAAATTGTAAGCGGTAGCGCCGCACGTGTTACAGAAACATTAACACACTTAACGCTTTTTGGGAAATTTTGTGTATCCAAATATACACATTAGCAACAACGAAAATTATTTCGAAAGCTATAAGTGAATCATATGTTGCAATATGTTGTGCGACACTGAATCAATATTCGCAAGAACCCTTGGAAAATAACCACCCGGCAAAAACTGTAAGCAACATATCCCCGATGTAGGAAATTGCATGTCGAAAACCGCTTGAGGTAGGAAATGGCCAAAAAAAATGTAAGTACATAGATACGTCTAAAGGTCATAGACATAACTTTGTGTTGCCATGTCGTTTATTTGGGGGTTGCTATGAAAAATCGTTATATACATATATGCTCGCTGTTAAAATATACTGGTGTGTATACTAATTTCTACGTATGAAAACATATCCGGTCATGACATAAGCATTGTGGGTGGTTGAAAACACTTGTTAACATTTGATTCTAATTAATTAATCAGTTTACGGCATTATGGAGACACTGTTTCACACGCACAGATGAAAATCGATGTCAAAAGTGCATAAATCTTTTTATCGATTCTTAAGTTGTTATTTTTGTCGCTCAGGCCCTTGTCCTCGCCCTTGTCTCTCTGCAGTCATCTCTTTCGTACGCACTTCTCTCATAGATTCTACCGTGCTTATATTGTATTTTTGTTTTCCTCAGCATTAGTAGACAATTGGTTTTAGTAATAGGAAGTTTTAGTAGATTACAACTACATGTGTGCTTTTGTTGTGAGTCAGGCAGATGACTGAAGATGTGCCACCACCTTTCACTTTATTTTGTATTCGTTCGAAATTTGTTGTATGAATAAATAAATCTATTGTTATATGGGATGCGGCATACAAACAATCAATATAATATGTATGCAGACAAAATTAAAGCAACGAAAGTTGAAAAATGTCTACGCACCTGTCACCGAAGCTGCTGATGGTTTTAGGCTGCACTTGCCTGCACTTTGGGCACAGAAAAGCACCGTAATGAGCAAGGAAAGCGGACATACGAGACCAGGTTTTTGTTGTTGTTGCTTTTTCCACCGCACACACAGACAAACACATTCAACACTTGTACGAAATTTCTTTCTTTCACCCGACACAGACTTAACTGGTTTGTGTTATACTGCACCACCCGTGTATTGTATGTGAGAGGCACACTTTAATAACTTGTAATTTAATTAGCACTTAATTTGTGTGAACAAAAATTTAAAATTTTGACGACTAGCGCATTAACTATTTATTCTACTGCTCTAAGCAGCTCATTTTTCACTACTGTATGACCAACACGCATACACATTCAAAGTGTCGCCGTCGACCTGTCTGTTGTATTTGTTTTAGTGATGTAAGTTGTATAAGAAAACATCGATGCACCGATTCTTGCCAGAGCGATTGCAACCGATGTATCGATAAGGTTCGTTAAACTAAAACGTGGAAAAATTTGAGGCACTTTCTAAAAAGGCCTTAACCCTCTCATGACCGAATTAAAATGGGCGACTAAAATTTTTTGTGTAGAAATACTATAAGATAGAGTTGACCTCAATATCAACTGACAAAAATTTCAATGTCCTAGGTGTCCTGTTCAAGAGCTACAGGATGTTGCGTATAGGCAACATTGGCAACAATGGTGTAATACATTTTAATACCAGCTAACTTTTTTCAAATGCCTTTTATTTCATTTTATGTATGGTAGGATACAAAACAATTTTTTTGAGGATTGGAGCACAAGTGCACATTGCATTTGCTGCATTTACAGCAGTGTTGCATAGCCTACATCTGCCCCTGGATCCCCATTCCAGCCAGTGATTGTAGCCATCGAATCCTAGGGATTTTGCTGGCTCTTTAACATATGCCCTTTTGTAGGTGTTTGGTTCAGAGCCCGAGAAAGGAGCTGGTGATGACGGAGTTGATGGAGAAGGTGATGAGGTTTCTGAATTCATTGTCATAAGAAGTAATGACCTCTCTCGTTTGTACTGTAGTAACTTTTGATCAGTTTAGGTTCGTATTGCTTCAACACCAAACAATCGATATATTTGTAAATTTTTTTAAGCAATATGCCACGATCTGCATTACCATCGATAGCTAACGATTGATTTAAATCTTGATTCCATAGTAAGAAAGTCTGCCTCCGCACAGGTAACTGATTATCACGATCCCATATTTTTAATTTAATATAATTTTTATTTAAAAATATACATATTATTAGTTTTAGGTATGTTATACGCTGGGAATATGTTTCTGGCGTTGAAATGAAAAGCGAAGCGGCTTTACAAATGAATAACAATATAGAACAAAGATGGATATATAAAAAAACATAAAAATTTTAAATCAAAAATTATAAACGACCAATTAGCATTGTTAACAGAATTTTTGTCTGTGTGTACAAAAGTAAATATGTGGGAAGAAATAAAGCGATTGTTAAGCATACAGAACTTAAGATCCGCCGGAATAATGTTTAGGCCATTTTCGCAGCTCTGGACACCACAGCTGTATCATTCTCGTGATTTAATCGGCCAATTGTAATGCCATGGTCCTCACCCAACTCATCATCGTCTTGGTCAGCATTTTCCAGCTGCTTTTGACGCTTCAGACGCAGCTCAAACACCTCGCTAATGGCATCGCGGAAGCAGATAAAATTGTAATCTATGACGCCCTGTCGATTGAAATTCTCTTCGCGCAGTATGCAAACCAGGGCTAAAAACTTGTTTACCTCGCGCATATAGAGTATAGTATTGTTGTTTAATTTTATTAGACTAGAACTGCCACTGTCAAAGGCAGTTTCCTCAGAGCTATAGCAAGATAACATCATGATATAAAATAAGAAAACTTTTTTTATGCCATTGCTTACCTATAGATGCTGGAAAGATCGATGACCATATCAATCATGTCACAGCATAATTCGTAGGCCTGCATGTCAACCGGTGATGAATCCGTTGCTATGTAAATTTTAGATACAACATCAAAGAGAAATGCTTTCTCAATGCCAGAGTTCTGTCAAGTTCAATTCAATTGTTTAGTTAACTCACATATTTTATTTTCAGGTTTCTACTCACTGGTATGAAAATATTTAATAGATTCTCAAGCGTTGGCAGCTGTGGTATCAGCTTCTGCACCACTTTTGAGAATGCTTCGAATATTGAATGATCATAAATCGATGTCAAGTGGAAACTTAGATGTATCTGATCTAGGCCCGCCTCGCTGAGGTCATCCGATGAGCGCTGGTGTATATCACGTTGCGATTCCATTTTCGAATCATCACTTATGCCATCAACCTATGGGAAAATAGACAGCTGCAGTATATTGAATGATAGCACTGCGTTATCTATACTCACCTTGTGTATAAAGACCTCGAATTTAATGCGAGGATTAACTTTATATGCCTTGATGACCGTGTTTTTGAATTTGGTGAGCGCTTCATTGTAATCGTCCTTGGCATCAATGACGAACACGAGCGCTCCACAGCCACCGAATATCATGTCCGAATCAAATGTGGGTTCAATAAAATCAATTTGACCGGGAAAATCCCAAATTTGAAACTGTACAAAACTAGAATTGTTAATATCATCCTTAACAATTTTACTTGTCGATTCGAGAAAGAGTGTCTCATTGGGGGACATCTTGTGGAAGACGACTTTTTGTATGGAACTCTTGCCCGATCGTCTCAGACCCATTAATAATATGCGCGGTTTTGTTTCGCTGTGGCTCGACGCATTTGGTTCAAGTTCCAGGCCATCCTGATCGTACGCTCCATAGCCGTAATCCTTTGGGAACGAGTCCACAGGGTAGTCTTCATCTTCGTAGCTCTATGGGAAACATGCAAGTTGCGTTAAAAATATGGTTTATAAGCGTTAACTGATGTAAGCGATAAGCATTGGACTGAAAGACAAATGCATTTCGTATAGTTTCAGTTTACAGTTTTAAGTTTCAATATCTTTTTATCGCTCATGAGCAAATTGTATGGCTTCTTTGTTTATTTACCATGGTGACGTAAGCGTGAGTTGCTTGTCCACGGCTGATGTTTGTTTACATGAAAATAGCTTAAAGCTTTGTTGAAACAATACAAGCCAATAAAACAATTTAGTTTAATTTGAAAAAAATAGCACACAATACAAAAACTGTTTCTTATCGGAGACAAGGTGTGTACACAACAGCTGAACAACAGCTGATTATCAGATAATGTCAAGTGTGTGCACACCTGCCGAATATACTTAATTGGTATTTAAAGCAGATTTTATAATATGTGATTGCGGTATTTTTAATATGTGCTGTTTACCCATGCGGTCACACTTTAATGGTTTCCTTTGCATTTTGATCAGTTTCGCAAGATTGTTGAATATTCCTTGTTTTTGTAACGTATTAAAATAACATGGCAGCTCGAGGTTTATTGCTAATGGGTCAATGCATGCCCTGCATCAAGCAGAATGCCTCGAAAATACGCATACGCCGCATGGATTTTGACAAAAACCTAAACATGGTGCGCATTGGTATTGTTGTTTTTCATTGGTATAGAATTTATATGTATTGTGTTTTCGATTGTTTGCAGTACTTTAAAAAGGATACATTTTTTTTTGCCCACGATCCACAAAAACTGTGCAAAACCGGTGATGTGGTGCTAATACGTGAACTGCCAGAACGCATGTCCCGCCTCATAACACACAGTGTGGAAAATGTCGTCTATCCGCTTGGTGACATAACCGATCCAATAACCGGCAAGAAAGTTGTGGTCGGCAAATACCGCGAAGACATTGAGATGGCCAATCAGCTGTTCGGCAAGTCAAAGAAAGCCTTTGACTATACAAAGGCGCCGCCACGTGGTCGCCTCGAAGGCACCAAGGACTTTACGCATGGCGAAACCTATATCAAATATCACGAGGATGGCAAAGATCAGCCATTTGCCGTGTAGCCTTAACTAGTGTAGTTCATAACTATTGTGTCTTTAAGATTGTTAATAAGTAGCAAACACAAAAAAGAGTTCATTTTACTAATTATTTTTATTGAAAACTGTCGATAAATTGGTGATGCATTTTGTTTTTGTTGCTTGCTGCGTTTCGAATGCAATTTTCGATCGCGTGCCATAAATTACAATTTTTAACTAATCACAATCTCTTACGATACTAAAGTTGTACTGGAGTATAGGGTTTGCCACATGGGCGTTGTCATCGCATAGTTTTTGCTGCAAAAAAAAGTATGTTTACTCTCGGAATATACTTCAAAAAATTAATTGTTTTTGTTCTAACTTGTTCCAAATCTGGGCTGGCGCGCAGCATAAAGTCACGCACAAAGTTGCCACGATTGGGCATGTCCAGGGCGAGGATAAGCTTATTATTGCCCAGCTGCTTGAGCCTACTGACCCAGCCATTTGATGGCGCCTCATTCTCATCCGAATCCCCGTTCAACTGGGCGCCCTGTTGCGCATTGGTTTTTGATTGATCCTCATCGCTGCAGATGAACCACTGCAGCGGCTTGCTCGAACTAAAGTAAACAAGATAAAGGATAAGCTGAGTTTCGCATTGTCTGAAGCCGCCTTACCTCAAATGCAGCTCCAAACTGGCTGCCTGCAAATAACGTGAAACTGGCACCACATAGCTAACATTGAGGGAGCTGCCTGAGCTTGGACAGAATTGCTCCACGTCAATGGTGTAATTGTTTTGACCGGCCAGCACACAGCTGGTGATGCTCCAGCAATCGAGCTGGGCAGGCAACGCTGTCACTGGAGCAACTGAAGCAGCAGTGGCTGCTTGTGCAACATCAACCTGTTCGCTGTTAGAGGCGGCAGCAGCAGAGGATGAGGAGCCCTTTACAGTGTTGCGGGTGGTTTTGCCCTGATAGACACGAGATGCAGTGCTTGTATCATTTTTGGTACCAACCGGCTGTATGATTAGTATGTCTGCGTCCTGTTCTTGTTCGGCAGATTGTAGCTCATCCTCGACATTTTGATGCTTCACATTCGCATCCACATTGTCCACAGCAACTGCAGCCGGCGGCAGTTCCACAAAGCAAGTGGACTAAATAAACAATATTTGAACATAAAACAGATTTGTCAGTAACCAAATCTTTAATCCTACCTGACAACTATCGCTGACAGCTGCATCATCACCTTGGCACTCTCTGGGTTGACCAAAGATCGGTGTTCTCAAGCTCTTGTGCCTAATCCACTCGAGACTGCGTTGATTGGCTGATCTGCGGCCCACACTGGAATCCCGCAAACCCACGCCCGTATACTCAAAGCCAAATAATGCCGTTATCGGATTATCCACTGCCTCCGATTCATTGGTATTGCTTAGATTCTGTAGATCCAAGGCGTCGCCGATGTCTTTGCCACCGCTGCTATTGCGCAACACAGCCGGCGGCGGTATATCCAGGGCCAGTGAGAGGGTGCTCTGTGGATGCGTCTGTTCGGTGCTGACCTTGTTGGTGGTCAATGCTAGATTGGATGTTGGTGGCGAAACCGTTTTGTATACATTATAAATGGCTGCATCGCCCGCATTGAGCTTGCGTATGGCCTGGCCAGGAGCCGATGATGCCACCGGCGGAGCATTCTCCACAACTGTGCTGGATATTGTGCCAACAACAACGATATGCTCATCTAATTTTGGTGAAGATTTCAACTGCTGTTGTTGTTGTTGCTGCTGCTGCTGCTGTGCATCCACATCGATGGAATTGTTCTCAAAGTCCTGGGAAAGTCCTGCCGCTATGCTCGCAGGCTTCTCCGAGGAGGAGGTGGATGATGAGCTTTCTGTATCATTGATGGACGCAGCCAAAATTCGACCCACTGTGCGTACGCTTTGAAGCAATTTTTGTGCTGCAGCCGCCGGACGCAGTGCCTCCTGGCTAACGGGCCATTTGGATTTGTTTTTGCTGACAATTGTTTTGTTGCTGTTGTTTCTAGGTGCTGTTGTTGTAATCCTCGTATGTAGCTGCTGTTTGGGCAGAGGAAGATTCACTTGCGGATTGTTCATAACAGCCATCAGTTCCTCCTCCTCCTGCTGCTGCTGCCCCTCATCCCCATCATTCGATCGCGAAGCACTGGGTCTTGATGTACTTGCGGCATATAGCAAATAAGGCCAGGAACTATGGGTTTTATTTTTAAAAAGTGTTTGCCAGCTGTGCTGAAAATTAAAGCGATCCTCGTCGCTGAGACGCGTTGAGGGATCGGGTCGAAAGAGGCGATTGTCGCTAAACATGGGTAAGTTCTCCAAATGCTTTTGCTGCTTATTGTGCTCCACAAAATACAGTGTAGAAACGGCGGCCAAACTATTTTGTTAAAAAATAATAATTATCAATGGATTTTCTTTCTCAATTTACTTGCTTTACTTACCATGCAGCCATTATGATTATCAACATGAAGATAATGATTTGCATCAACCGACTCGAACAGATTTCGTAGCCATCGTTGCTACGATTGTTGTTGATGGGCTTTGTTGGAGGACGCGGCGGTAATATGCAGCGTGGCTCCAGAGGATTCTTGGCACGCAATTGGTGGTTGTTCTGACTGTTGTTGGCGCGTTCCAGACTCTCAATGCGTGACTCCAACGAACCGGTGACCTTGCACAGCTCCTTAACGGCCCCAATATTCTCCATTAGTATACGATCCTAAAGTTTAGAAAATATTATGTAAAAGTGTGTTATTTATCGTGTTATACTGTTTTGACTCGACAGCTTTTCTTGTTAACTATGCATGTATTTTGATTTAAAAAGAGAAGCTGTCCTAGAAAATTGTTTTCAAAATATTATAAAATAAAACACTTTTTTAAATTTTTAAAATGCAGCGCCTAAACAATGTGACCATAAGTAATTACTAAATAGTGTGTACACATTGAAATGAGATTATAATTAAAAAAAAGTAATCTTAATGTCCCAAAGGAAATATTATGCCTTTAAGGACATTAGAGCTACCATATACGATAAACGAAAATAAAACTAAAAGCATTCGAAAATTGGCTTTCTCCTACCTTATTGACCAGCAAAAAGTTTTCAATAACATTTCCATTGGGCAGTACAACGCTGCCAGCCTCTTGGACCGCATCCGGTATAACCTCACGCACCTCCTGTGCTATAACGCCCGTATCAACAATTTCCCTAGTGTCACTTTCCCGCCTCAAACCCGAATGCACCGCATATTCCGGCTCATAGCGATATCGAACGATGCGTATCTTTTGCATATTTCGCAATTGCACCGATGTATCCAATTCGGCAATTTCCTGTTTGGCGCGGCTATCGCTGGGCTGCACAATGTGGCCGGATACCTTGAGATTGCCATGAACCACAAGACTCTCATCCGGTCGGTCAGTATTGATGCCCACACGACCCGCATGAAAAATGGAGTCCTGTGTTATGCCGCGCTGCCAGCACAAATCCACATCCGATTCAAATTGACCCGGATTCGAGGCACGCACAATAATCCGTTCGCTGCCATGGCTACAAACGGGGAAGTTGCCCGATGTTGTGTGCACATGGAGGCCAACAACAAGCTGAAAGAAACGCTGCTCCGGATTTGGACGTCCCTTCTTGCGCATATTATTATTTGTTGTTTCCGAGAAGTGCAAACGACCCACAGTTATTTTGCTGACAATATGGCTCTGGAGATCGATACTGAAAAAGGCATAAGTTTTATACATAAAGAAACTATTAAATTTTGTTTCAGTGTACGTACGGTACTGGATAGAATGGCTTCTTGGAGCGATCGGATTGAGACTGCTCGACGCGTATCGTTTGATTTGGTGCCTCAAATTTGACACCATAGAAATGCAAATGGAAGGATTTGATTTTCTCCAGGCCGGACGGTGTCTTCACAAATTTGGCATCGCCCTGCAAACGGGCATGGCAAGTGACCTGAAAATGATTCTTCTTCTGGCACACATACGCATCATCCGACACGCTAAAATTGAAGCCCTTATCGGCATCGACGCGATAATAGATGACGGCTAGCTCTTGGAGGTTTTGATCGCAGAGCTTGTGCCAGTTCTCCGGCTGGAATGAGTTGAAGCGGATGCATTGCGTCATCGATGGATCACCTGCTTCGCTGCCGGATCCGGAACCCGAACCACAGCCGGCAGCTGCATTGCTTGCCGGCCCATCCAGGCTATTCTCCGCCTGCAAATTGATGCCGGACAGCGCTGGCGATACGGAGGCGGAACAATGTGAGTGGTGGGCGGGTGTCTTGCTCAGATCATGATCACTGGGACTTGTGCTGTTGCTCGGTGCTATGGCTATGGCATGCTGTGAACTGCGCAACGGACTCATCTGTAAGCCGGTATCATGCTTGGCCATTGGCCCAAATTCCGGGCAATCCAGCTGGGTGGACATCTTGCGCTTGCGCGACAACGAATGCACCGGAGTAGTTGGCGTTGAGCTGCGATTCAGTGACAATTGACTGGTGCCAATTACTTGAACGCGATCACCCAATCCCAGCGAGGATGTCAGCATGCAGGTGGACATGCTGGACAGATTCTGATAGCTGCCACTGCCATACAAGCCATGTCCATTGTCAAAGTGCTGGAAGAGCAACTGATCTGTGGGCAAATCTTGATGTTGTTGCTGCTGCAACGGCAGCAACTGTTGCTCGCAGTTAAGCTGTTGCTGCTGTGGCTGCTGCTGGTGGAAACTATTGCCCAGATTTGTTTCATGTTTCACCCTTATATCCTGAGCCGGCGCCACAAAATGATGTTGCTGTAGCACTGGCGGAGGGGGTGGGGAAGTGAATTGTAAATCTGCCTGCAGCAAATGTTGTTGTTGATGCTGCTGTTGTTGTTGTTGATGTTGTTGCATATTGCCCAATCCTGAATAGATGAGGTCCCTGGCATTTATTGCATGCTGTTCACCCAGCGGACTGTATGCCGGCTCCGAGCCCGAATCGGGCGGACTTTCGGGCAAATGTGCCAGAGGCATTGCCATGCCACTAACCCGACCCGCAACCGTTGACAACTGTGCATCCAGGACATTCATGGGCGGCGTGTGCGGTGATGCCAACTTTGAGATGCCAACCACATGGCAAAGCTCGTCATTGTGTGTTGGCGGCGGCGGTGGTGGCGCCTCATCAAGACTGGCAACGCCGGCGGCTTGCATAAACAAATCCAATGCTTCATTGTCAATGCCATCCATGAAATCGGGGCGAGCTTGCAAATCGAAATTAACAAAAAGTTATTAAATACGTAAAAAAATATATATATAAACTTTACACAATCTTAAAAGGTTATTGAAATAACCTTTTGAATATTTTTTTAATTTATGTATTTCCATTATTTTTGGGGTATTTTTAGATATACGAAACTCAATTATATCTATTATGAAGAATTAAAAGCTTTTTAATAATTTTTGTAAATGTTCAAATGCTATTAAATCGTTTGTGGCTTTTTGTTGAATATAGTTATGGATACGGCTTAAATAACTGCTTTATATTTATATAAGAGAAAGAAACATTTATACGTATAAAAAAGATTTATCGACTGCAGTCATATTTTAGGAATACAATTAAATTGAATTAAAAATATTATCTAACTAAAATAAAATATGTAATTTTATGTTAGGAAACTACCATCAAAGCTTATTGAAATAACATGTGAAATCTAAAGATGAACTAGCTTTAAATATAAACATCAAAAACAGGCAAAAAAAAATTTAAAGTGCAATGAATGGAGAACATTTAAAATATATTCTTATGTCATTTAACAAACGAAAATTTCAGTCTTGTTTCTTTCAATTCAAATTCAAAGAAAAAAATTTTTAAGCTGTGTAGTATTAATATTCTAGCTGCCTAAAGTTAATACAATTCAGCAACAATTTTTTTATTTTCTGCTATTTTTAGACTTATTAATGCATCGACACTTCGGCACTGATAATAATTTGTTTTAATTTTGTTTTAAGGGGCGTTTTAAAGCATGTTTACAAAAACAATAAATAAACGTATTTAAATGATAAGTTAAAGTGTATAAAAGGCCATTTTTGTGGCTAGTTAAATTAGTATGAAAAAAAAAGTGTAAACATCAACTGATAAGCTGCAAAAAGTATTTCAAGTGTTTGATCGATAAAAGCGACGCGCAGTTGGACTTATGAGCCAACTTTATTTTAATGGCAGCTAAAGTTATTTATGCAAATATTCAAATAGTCATACAAACACACAAACATAAATACAATTTACCGATAAGTGTTTTGGGATAATCCATAATCCGTATTAAATTCACTTATTTCTATAACTTTTAACTATAACTTTTTGAAACGCGCCTTTTTTGCAAGCACTTACGAATTAGACTAAAAGACAAGAAACAAGCTGCGACTGCAACAGCATCGCAAAATTGGTTAACAAAAAAAAAAAACAACAACAAATAATTCGATTAAGAAAATAAACATATATAAAAAGAAGACAACAACAATAATTATCTAACGCACATGTGAGCGAACATGCGGTTGATGCACTTTTCACAATTGGCTGAGCAGTGAAAATGCGCTTTTCCATTTATTATATTTACACAAAAATCAAAACAAAATAATAATAATAATAAAAAAATCAACTTACTTAAAAGCAGAAGCTCGACTTGTAATTGAAAGCGAAAACGAAACCCATTTTAAAATAATATCAAAAAAGAAAACAAAATGTAAAATCAAAGAAGAAAACAAACACAAGAAAAAACCATTGTAAATTAAAACGAACTTTTGTATTTGCAAGTGGTTTTATCTTTAGCTTAAATGTTTTTACAAATGCATTGTAATAAAGCTGTTTTTTTAATTTTTACAAAAACTGCTGCTTAACTAAACTTTATTTTGCTATTTTTTCTTTTCTTTTTAACACGTCAAATAGGTTGTGATATTTTAGTGCACTGCCAGCAAAGAAATTCAATCAGTGTGCAAATATTTGAGTTTTTTAGCTTTGCCCTGGGGACTCGGGATTATTGATCAAACAAATTCACCTCAGCAACACAGGCGACATTATTTAGAAATGTATAAAAATGTTATACTATATGTATACTATACATATATACATATATATGTAACTATGTTTGTCTATTTGGTTTGGCATAAGGCAAATTTTGTTAAGCCTAACAAACGCCGAAAGCTACATCAATTTATTTGATTTGCCCATCTATTTTTGGTAGCTAAATTTTCGATTCTTTGTTAGTATTGCTTGTGGAGTGACGCTTATACTTATTTAAGAGACCAATCGAAGGACAATTTATTCGCTGTTTTTGTTGTTGTTTTTGTATAGCCTTGCCGGAGACAATTACAAGTTTATCAGCATGCATTTATCAAATCACTTAGCTGCTCATTTTTAAGAATTTTTTTTGATTTAATATTTGTAAAATGATGAGAAGCTAAAATCAATCGAATTAATTTTATTTTTTGTTATATTTTTGTGTTATTATTAAGCAACAAAAGCACATTTCTTTCGACAATTAGAACAGCAAAAATATATAATTAAACAAGATAGAAAAAAGAATTAAGAAAATGCGTTTGGTACTTTTTGATATAGGTAGAAACTTATAAATTAACTAAGTTAAGGTTTATCTTAACTTACTTTATATTTAAAAGACATTTCGTCATACTTACAAAAGTCCGGAAATTCAAATTCCATATTCAAATCCAAAAATAGTTGTCAAATAAAAACGATTTACACTTCAGTCGCATCCTTTCAAATATCTTTTGAGACTACAGCATTGGCCACAATTATGTTTCTATGAGAATAAACATTTATACAATTATACATGGATTTTGTTACAAACTTTGAATTGTTTATTATTGATTTTTGTACTCTCTCATATTCGCATGAAAAACTGCAATTCGACTATCATAAGAAAAAATAATAGTAACGCAATAAATAATCAGACTTGTTTTTTATATTTGTGTTGATTTAAAAAAAAAAAAGAAAATCGTTAAATGCTAATTCTGGTTTTCCACAATTCCATGAATTTTGATTGCAATAAACAATTATTTTGCTATGATTATAAACTATATGTTTTGGTTTAAGTCGACTCGGATTTACTTTTGTTCCAGAGACATTCCGATAAGACAATGACGTCGCATATTTAAACAAAATTATTTCATGTACTTGATATCTCTCATTTGTACTCTGGACCACACAATTTTTGCATTGTAAAAAAAAAAACTTCAAAAAACTAAGATAAACCAGCTTCGAGCTTATATCGCTTGATGATTTTATACACATTTGCATTATATGTTCATGACATTTCGTACATAAAAACTTGAAAACTTACATTTGTATTCCTTAGAATCGACGTTGAGTTTAAGCGCAGCGTTTCAAGGTTATAAAGAAAACAAAAATAACTAGCTAAATATAATTAAATAATAGTTTTATGGCTTCATTATTTCATTCATTTTAGCATCAGCGAAGGTAAGTATGCAAACAAATTTTGAAATATTCAAAAATTGTACTGTATTAATATTTAAAAACCCTGTGGCACACATTTATTTAATTTTCCAGTGATTCGAGTTTTCTGTTGTCTTATTTTAATTGCGTTTTAAATAATGTTCTTATTTGTTGTCTGTCTGCATTTTTTCTCTCTTTATCTCTGCGTTGTTGTTCTCATTATTTCCGACTAACGATTGCGAATTATGGCGCAATTAAATTTAAAATACTGACATGAGGAAATTACATCCGTTTGGCTAGCGGATGTGTAAAGGATATTTATTTATTCTCTTATATTGTTATTAAATGTTAAACAATATTTTTATTTATGCTTTGAAAACATGATTAAAAATATTTACCTAGAAATATGTTAATGGATATCAACCCATAAAGGTCACTCATATATCTAAAGAAAAAAAAACTTCAAATCAATGTAGACTGTAGACATTCTTCTGGCTTAAGTCTTCTCAGTTATTGTTGTTGTTGTTATTGCTGTTGTCGCATTCATTGACGTTGCTGTTGTGTGTCGTTTTTGTCGCAATAATTTTGATTAAATTAACGCTTTGGCTTCGGCAAACTCAACGAGATGTGCTGAGATGTGGATATAATACATACTTTGCGCCAAAGTTCCCAAGCACCAAAACAACAATAAAAAATATAAAACTCAAGTGACTTGATTTAGTTTGACGCAATAGCTTTAAAACAACAATAACAAATAAACCAAAATTTTAAAGTTTGAGTGAAGAATATTCACAAGAGTTTTTGACAGCGTAGCGTGAAATAATAACAAAACCTGTAGCAAGTGTTGTTGTTATTTTATTGATTTAACCGGAAGTTAAATGTAGCGGTAGTTCGATTGTTTTTATTGTCAAACGTCCTTGGGCCACAAAGGCAACATCAACAAAAATTTTTGACGCTGTTTCACGCCTCAGAAAATATTTTTTTTAACACTACCCTAAACTTAATAAAGAAAACAAACAAAAAATAAGAGCTAGCAACAACAAATTTTGCCGGTCAACGCTGCAAGAAATGACCACAAAAAGACAAAAGCAATAAATCTTCAAATACTTGAAAAAAAAAACATACTCAAATTTGCAATTGCCGCTGACATGTGATTTTTGACAACAATTCAATTACACGCGAATTAAAATTGAAAGATACGAAAGCCAATGCTCACCCGAGCAGAACTGAGTAAAGTTATTGGCCCAAAACGGATGGTAATATTAATATGTAAGTAAACACAGACTAATAAAAAAAAAGAAGGTTTCGCCACAGAAGTGTGTCTGAAAGAGGTTGACAACAATAACAGCAGCAACAACAACAACAACAACACTAATCAATTGAATTAACATGCAAGCTCTAAAGATTTGAACAAATAGTTTTGATTTTCTTATTTGCAACACCTTTAACACAAATTCGACAGGCTTTACTAAGATATAATAAAATAGTAGTACAATCTTGGGATACAATTTTACTTTTATCTCTTAAATGCGTCACAACAATTGAGTGCTTCATATCTAAGAAGTAGCTAAATATGTATAGAGCTATGGAGAATATTATTTATATATAATTATGATTCATCTCTCGTTTATATATAGGACATTGACTTGCAATTAACATGGTTACGTTTATTGAATGAAAATATGTTTCCTTGGAGTGTTTAAGACTCTGCACAATTTTATTTCCTTAAAGTCAGATTGAGGAAGAAACTTTCGTCTTAGCCTCATTTAAATTTGACAATTTGTGAACTTAATTAACCGTTGGTTTAGTCTTTGTCAAAGCTTCCAGAATCGTCGATTTTGATTGGTAATCAAAAGAGCGAACTTAATAAACCGTTAGTCACAGTTCAAGCATTGCCATATTTGCCGCATTTCTTAGAGCTGCTTTTTAATATGGACATTGATCAAATTAATGCTTATATTAAATAAATAACAACGTTGTACTATTCCCATGCAATGTGCATAAATCCTGTAATTAGTTCACTCCATTCTATTACATTCCATTTGATAAAAAAAGAACCCAAACGGATCTGGAGATACAAAAACAAACTATGCTAAATAAATAGCGAAGATATGCGGCACACTCTCGCGTGGTTTTTTTTTTTTTTTTGAACCTTTTGCTTATAAATAAAAATATACGGGTATATCTTTCTTTTTATTTTGCTGGTGCTTTTTACAAATTATTGCTGCTGTGCTGCTGCTGCTGCTGGTGTTGTTGTTGCTGAGGTTGCGGCAGCGGCTTTGAAACTCAACCAACCGGTTGAATTTGATGTCTTTTGCCTGATACATTCATATTGTTGTTGCTGTTGTTGTTGTTGTTGTTGCGAATGTTGTCTTTTTGGTCTTATTTTGGGCTATTGGCATATGGGGATATGTTTCACTTGTTGTTGCTGTATTTTATATTTTTTTTAAGCGCAGGTTAAGACGAGACGCAAAATAAGAAGAAACCGAAAAGATTTTGAACTTGGATTTCATTTCGAGAGAGTGACAGGGAGGGGGGATAGCATAAATTAAGCACATCGTGCAGGCAGGTGGGCGGGAAATTTCTTAAGAGTTTTAAGATGTGCCAGACCCCAATAATAACAACAAATAAAATCATTTTGCATTCCTTAACATTCTTTGTTGTTTGAAAGTTAAGCAATCTACGTGGCTTAATATCTACTTTAAGTTAAACTATATTTCTTGAACACAAAACTACTTCGTTCGAGTGCTTGTTTTTTTGTGCTGATGCTGCGCAAGTTTTGTGTTGTATTTTTTTTTGTTTTTGGTGGGAGTTTCATTGTTTTCGTTTGTGTTGCTTTTAATTCGCACATTTTTAGCTACAACTTCGTAGTCACAACTGTAAAAATAAACAAGCTGTGTTTTTTAATGTACAAACATGTTTAGATTAGACTGTCACACAAACACATACAAAAAGACACACATACGTTTGCGCACGAGCATTCGCTTTTGCTTTTGCACACTTTATGGCTATATCTTAATTTGCAACAATTTTCAGGTTTTTCACCAAGTCGATACTTTTGCTTTTATTTTCTCCCTTACTTTGGACAATGTGTGTTATTTGTGCATTCTTTGAGTTGCTTTCTCTCTCTCTCTCTCTCTGCGGCAGTAAATACATGTATGTATAATAACAGCATTTAAATTCGCACACAACACACACACGCACTTACACAAAAAATTTCCGTTAGTTTGACGCTAGTATTCAACTATAATTGTTTACGATTATTCGAACGCTTTTATATTATTTGTGTGTGTTCACGCTTCGTATACGCGATGTATAAACACAAGCTTATTATTGTTGGTTTTGTTGTTGTGTTTGATTTGATTTATTATTTTATTTTTCATTCGTACAGAGCGCCGATATCTAAATCGTTTAGAGTGTGAACAGCAACTGGGCGATCATGCGCTCCGTTCGCTGTCTCTCCATATCTCTGCTTAATGAAGCTTAGCTTCGGCTTTGGAGTTGCCACAGCGCTCACCAGCTTTTTCGCTCATCTGGCAACCTAAAATACGTCAAGCCATCGCATGCAGGCGCAACGTACGAACGATAAGAAAAATTTTAAATTAAATTATAAACTAGCCGCAGCAACAATGGGGCCTTAAGCTATAAACTGTAGTACATATATAGATATATATGTATATTACTTAGTACGGGTTTGTCGGCTCTCACGCAATTAGTGGGCAGCCGAGCGCTGACACAAATCCGGCTTCGGCTACGCTCGACAATTCTCGAGTATCTCTTACTTCGGGGATTAGCACTCAATGCTCTCAATATGTGCATGTGTATGTTTATTTTCTCGCCTTTAGCTGTAATGCAATACATTATATGGATGTATGGATGTGCCTGCAGTTAACCCATCAACGCATAGTTTCAACTTTAAATCACTTAATGGAGCTGTTTGTTTACAAGAAATATATGTATGTATGTACATATGTATGTTTTTATGCGCAAACATACATTTTGGGTAGAACGTATTCTGTGATTGAATTAATACGTTGATTTATGTAAATTACACTAATTCATATAACTCAATTTGCTATTTAATATTCATTGCTCGACTACTGAGGCTGAGGCTGAGGCAATGATCTCCCAGCTCATCTTCTATTCTGCTAAACGGTATTCAGTTAGTTCTGGCAAAAACTTGATAAACATCTTATGAAATGGTTTAGATTTACACTTTAACGCATGGCTAAGTTATTCACATCTCTTTTTAATTACAATATTTAAAACACTTGCAATTTGAAGCAAACCGAATTCGTTTATTGTTTATAACAATTTAAGCTTGTGTAAATAAAGATTTAGACGAATCAAGGTGACATTTCTACAAATCATTCACATTGTATGTTTAGGTTAAACTAAATGCCTTGCCAAGATTTTCCAATAAAGTTGGATTAACTTTTGGCAGTTCCTTAATTCCGTTCAAGATGTTATTTACCACTAATAGAAAAAAATTTCATATGAAAAAAAAAATTGTTTCGAGGACATATAAAATTATGCTTACTTTTCTTCTCTCCCTGCGACATAAGTAAAGCCAGAATGGGGAACTGATCATTTTTGGAAATCTCCAGCAGCACAGCTGCTGTTGTTGGCTCCTTGTTGGGCACATAGAAATCCTGCAAGGTGTGCAACAAGCTTGCAAATGTATCTGAATCAAAACCAGCACCAAGAACTTTGCACAAGTTTCCTATTTCAATTGATTTTAAATATAGATATTTCTGATTTGGCGTTAGTTCCTGCCAGGTAATATAGAATTGAGCGGTGCCGGTCGGTGCAGCTGGAACATACTAAATAAATGGAATATTTTAGTTTGATTCGTTGTGTAAATAAAAATGATATTTACCTCCATTAAGTTGACTTTAGTCTGCTTTGCTTGTGGCTCGGATTCAGTTTTATTATTAACTGTGTTCGAATTTTTCTCTTCAACCGTTTTTTCTTTTTCACTTTTCTTAGGAGTCACTTTTGTATCTTTAAGTATTACTGTCGGTTGTATGGCATCTAATCCAATTTCTTCAACGATTTTTAAGTTTTCTTTCAAATCTTTTACGTTTTGTGAAGAGGCGGCAGTTTCGGCTGGATTATTTTCAGAGGTTTTAATTGTTGAATCGACTTTTGTTGATTGAGTAGCAGCTGGTTGCTTGGATTCCAGAATTTGAACATTTTGTATTTGTGTTGTTTCGAAGGTTGCAGTTTTGGTATTATTATTATTTTGTATTTTGCTCTTTTTCACCTCCTCAAAGGGTCCACAATTGCTGTTGAAAATTTTGTCGATTTCCTCATCTGTTATACGCAATTGTTTGGGCTCGTCTTGACAGGGTCGAGGTGATACAACGTCCACAACGGGCACACGTCGCATCGGCTGTTTGGATCGTTTAAAGGATGGCTTATCAAATGGCAAAATGTCAACAAAGTCATCACGAGCTGCACAAAAATTGGGACCATGTTTGGTAGCTGTAAGTGGAGTTTTAGTTTTAGTCAAAGTTCTATTTTGTGCATTATTAAAAGAAATACCAATTTTGCGCAAGCGTTCATTGATGCGTTCGAGGCTGCGTTTAGCTTCAAGGTTCGTGGGATCGATGGCCAGGACAGTGGTACAATCCTTTAAAGCTTCCATGTTATTACCCAGGGATTCATTTGCTTGCATTCGACGATAATAAGCCTTAACGCACAGCTTGTCCAACATTATGGCTGCATCACAATCCGCAATGCAGCTGACATAGCTGTTAAAAAAATTAATATTTTAGTTTTTTAATAGATAAGCATATCTGAGAGCCTACATTTCTTGCTTAAGGTAGCACAATGCCCGATTTATGAAGTATATCGAGTCGTGAGGATAATACGCTATGGCTTCAGTGTATGCTTCAATAGCTCTTTCATAATCCGCCAGCTTAACATAATTGTTGCCCTGATCCTTGACATCATTCGCTTTCTTGTGCTGTTGCGCCAGGGCGTCTGCTGGCAAATCCCGCTTCTCAGTCGGCGTGCTTGCGGCAGAGCTAATAGGACTAGCAGTTGCATTCTTTTCAGATTTCTTAAGCGTTTCCTCTGTCCTTGTCACGTGACTGCGCACTGGTACGATCTACACAAACAGAAAAACACACAAGGATGTAAAGATATTTCCGAATAATATAACAACTTATTACTTACGTTTGGTTCGATGGTCGGAGCGGGCGCATTTTGCATTGCCAGCTCTTTGGATTTAATTTCTTTTTCCCATGAGTAAAGATCTTTTACTGAGCTCTGGTATTCGCGTGCGTTTTGTCGCACTTGGAATTGCAAGTCCATTGCTGTCTTTTCGCCGCTCATTGTAAGACGTGTTATATTTTTGGTGTTTTCTGGAAGATCAATGTTTTTTTATTATTGTCATGACAACGCTAAATACTTAACATACCCTGTTATTTTCTTACCAGTGTGCACTGTATTTTACTCTGAATAAAATATTAAATAAAGTCGATTTATTGATTTTATGAATACAGTTTCGTAGAAAATAATTTAAACAACAGCTCGATGAGTGCTATTATCCTGGACAGGCAATACTTTAAATGAAAAACTGCGAGCGAACCTCGAAGTTTAGTTTTACATCAGCTTAACAAATGTCAACAGAGCCTTAACAGAACAGCTGATATTTTGCTATCGATAAGAACGCACGCACAACGCCATCGATAGGACGACAAACAGCTGTATCGATGCTCAGCACTTATCTTTATTTTGGGTATCGGAAACTTGATGGAGTAAAATTGTTTGTTTATATATACACATCTGCAGCGTAAAAAAAGACGTAGAACTATTAAAATGCTGAGGTTTGCAGGCTTAACTGCGGCTATGGAAGCGGCCGCTGGCAGACGTAAGTAGGTAACGGGTGTGGTAGCTGCAATTATTGTTTGTTACATAAAGTAAAGTTTGAATTGTTTACTGCGCAGTTACACCAACAGTGCAACATATAAGGCCAAGAAGGAGTCCCACTATGATGTTTTAAATGTTAGCAATGATTGCAGCAAGCAGGACATACGAAACGCATATGTCAGACTCTCCAAAAAGGTGCATTAAGTCAAAATGGCCGCTGGTTCAGCGAAGCTAATGTATTTATTATGTATGTTAATAGTATCATCCAGATGTGCAAGCCAATGCCGATAGTGCTGAGCGAACTGCGCGTTTCGTAAAAATAACGGAGGCATATCAGACACTCGTAAAGTCATCGACGCGCAAGGATTACGATGATAGTTTAATGTGGTTTCCAGGAGGAACGCGGGAAACAATTCAACCATGCGAAGTTAAGCCCAATTATAGTTCTGATCCAGGACACTATTATGGCATAAAAGGAGTGAATCGCGTTTCAAACTGGCAGGTTGCTTTGTTTCTAATATCAGTGGGCATTCTAGGTGCATTCTTTGGCTTTAGCTCCGTCAAGTGAGTTTCACATGATTATTTCAGTTATGAGTTTATATATATATATCTTTACACTTATCCGACAGACATTCGTTTGAGCTCAATCGTCAAGTACAAGATGAAATCTCAGCTGAGGCAAATTCTCACCATGCAGCTGTTGTTGCCGACGCACAAAAATATGGGAATCAGGAGCAAATGCGACGCATGGTCGAGCGACTGGCCAGGGATCCCTTGGGTCGAACTGTAGCAAAGTGATAAATTTCTTGTTTTATAACTATTTAGACAATTTTTTATGACTGTATAAATGTACTTGTTTAAAAATAGATAAATTTTATATTTGCTTAACTGCCTTGAATGACTCAGAATAGAATAATAGAATAATCATTGTCATTTCAAGCTTAAGACTATATTTTGAACATATATAAAACAACGATTAAGTTTTATTTGTATTTTAAAATGATTTATATTTTCTTTGAGCAAATTGGAACACTTAAATTAAAGTTGCGACGGGCGAATTAGTTGATTAGATAAATATTTATATAAATTGCACTTGTATGGTTTTTTGTTTTTCTAATTATTTTCTACTTCTACACTAATTGAAAGCACATCAAGAATGAATAAAGAAGTGAACGTCGAACTCGAACGAAATTATTTTATACTTAGATATTTGTATACTAAGAGCCCGCCACCAAAACTACAAACTAAAAATCACATATTTTCTATGAAATGCATAATTGCTCGGTGGGTTTATAGCAATTACAATATAGCCGTTGACTTATCCTTGTCCAACTCCTTAACCAGAATGCGAGCAGACAGATGTGGCAAAGCTGGCTTAAAGACAACCTCACCGTGTGGCCTGTAATCAGCATATTTCAATTCGTAGACCTCATGGAAGCCCAGCTTCTCCATAACCCGCGACGAATAGTGACTGGTGCAGAGGACATGATAAACGGAAATCTGATTCTCACGCATATACTCGAAGGCGCGTTCCGTTAGTCGCCCGGCAATACCCAGGCCACGATATTTGCTATCCACCGAAAGTATTTTGCCATCAATTATAACATTCTCATTTGGATACAAATCAAATATGTTGAATTGCTGTTCTACGTGATCCATGAGGTTGAGTATCTTTTTAAACTTTGGATGTACACAGACATCAGCAGCCTTTTCACACTCATCAGATGTCTGTTACAAATAAATTATTAGCACATACAAGCAATAAAAATATGTATGAGAAAACTTACTGGTCTTCGCAAAAGTCCATGAATATAAACGCCCATTATGTCACCATTCTGGTTGACCGCTTTGTATGAGCAATTGTCCTTGATTGGTTTAACTGAAAACTCTTCGAGATCCTTGCACACGCCGAGATCAAGAAATGTGTTCAGTGGTTCATCCTACAAAAAATCATTTTTGAATATTAGTCACAGTTGTTTATTAACTGGCTTGGCCTGTTTATTGTTCACAGTTATTTGTTTATTTGTTAACAACAAGTTTAATAACCCAATGCGAGAGTAGATTGTTTCTCATCAAGTTTTTTTCATTTGAATATAAAATGCTGCGCTTGGCTGGCAATATTTTAATGCATATGTATATAATTGACAGTTAGATGAATAGCTTAAATTGTGAACAAATCGTTTAGGTTATTAGACGACACATTAGAATTAAATAATGGTAATGAAATGATTTATGCGCACGCATTTGCAATTTTCATATCTTTTTGACGATCAGCATCATTTATTATTTATGGCATTGCTAAATGTAAACGAAACCGGAGCTACAGTCATTCAGTCAGTCAGTCAGTCAGTATTAAAAATCAATATTGCAATTGCAAGTGAATTTAATAACAAACGTTTTGTTGTTAATGTTTGTGAGCTGCATGCAAATCCATCGAGCAAAATCTAGTTTGAAGCCAGCATTCACATGAGTTCTTTAAACAGGTTTAAGCTGCAGTTAAACCCAACTCAAAAGGGTCTTCCCAAATGAATCAGCTAGTAAAAAAACGAAAGGATTTGGGTTTAAGTTCACATTCATTAATATCATTAATTCATGCATAATCAGAGCTTTGTTTGTGAACTAAATTATGCTAAGTTCTTGCACTAATATCACCAATCAATATTTATAGCGAATTTATTTAGATTGTTCGCTTTGTTCTGACACAGTTTGCGTATATCAAAAATCTCTCAACTTATTATACAGAGCTGGCTGCATAAACTAAACAAATTCAAACCGAAATAGCACCTCAAAATTTACCTTAAAAAAGAAAGTCTTTAGCATTTGAAGAACTGCTTCGGTGTCCTCGGGTCGCACCAATTCAATTGTATAGGGGCATTCCTTAGTTACTGTTGTTGTTGCTGTAGATCTTATGGCTGTTGCTGTTGTAGGCGACGCCATATTGAGCACGTCCAATTTTTGTGTCAAACGGGCGATCGGATATAAATCGTTGAGCTGTAAAATTGAAAGTAGACGAAACAAATCGTTAAATTATTGAAAAGTACAGTCGAACCTTGCTATTGTGAACCCTGGAATGTGTGAACAACCAAAATTTTTGTAGTGTCAACATTATAAATTTTGTAGAAAACCGAACCAAAATAAATTAAACTTTTATGAAACATTTTTAAAAACAGTGATATTCACTTTTGTTGTTAAATTTTTAGAAAATTATACATACATAGTATTACATACTAATAAAACGTTTTTATTAACGCATTTTCATGGAAATTTATTATATTTTAAGTATTTGAATAAAACTTTCAAACTTAATGATTTATTTTATTTTTCAAAATTTAGAATTTCTTCTCGTTTACACTATCCAGGCTTGCCTGTAATACTCTGTAGTATAGATACATATATTGTGTATATGTTTGTTTAGATTTATTACGGTTATTTATTGCTATTAGATGAAAGTCAGACATTTTAATTTGCGGCACATGTGTTGTTGTTGTAAGTTTCGAGCACTTTTTTTTGCATTTGAATTTCCATAACCATAACCAATTTTCATGGCCGAGAAAAAGAGAAAACAAAGCAAGTGCACTATATTTAAATTTGCTTTTCAAGTACTATACTTTTGACAGATCGCATAAATTATGGTCAAACAATTAAAATTAATACTTGGCGCATTTTTGTTTTGGCGATATTTCAAAAATGCGAACTAAAAATTGAGAACACGTGTGCCATTTTCTGAACAACACAAATTAAAATAATAAACATGAAAAAATGTTTGTGATTTTTATAAAATTAAACATTAATTAAGTGCAATAGGCCTTCTACACACCCAAATAAATAAAAGATTCCGTAAATTGAATCATTATGACATATTTAAAGAAGGAAGTTGGCATCAATATTTATTTAATTTGTTAGCGTCACACTGTTAACATCGAAATTAACATATGTAAATATAACATATGTATGTAATCAACAAAATGCTAAATCCCATTTAATAACGTAACGTTGTTCTGATCAAAAGATTCCACAATGACAAGTTGTTTTCAATTTATTTTTGCTGTTTTCGCAAGATTGCAAAGCCTTATGAGCCGCAATATTATTTCAAATATTTGGCAAAATTTTCGTTTGATTGGATCTGAAGTGAGTATTTCATTTGAAGTGAGTATTTCAAAGCACCAGCCCCCAAATTTGTGTTTATATAAACATTTAGAGCTTATAATACCAATAATGTAAACATTATCATAATTCTTCTGTGCTATTATTGGAACACACAATCTCTATTTTTTTTGTTTTTTTGGAACCCACGCATTTGAGATATGTTTACAATTATTGTACTAAAAATCTTAAGAGCATCTGAATATACTTTAATTGCTTTTGTAGTATGCCACACTTACCGCATGTCTGGAGTCAAGGACTCGCCGTTTGCTTTGCAGCAGCGGCTGCTCTCGCATATTGTGTACCTCCATTTTGTTTTTACTTTGAATTTTTTTACTTTGAACTTTTAGTTCTATTTGTGTGATGCATGCGAAAATGTTAAAAGTAGCAAGGAAAATCTTTTTATCTCAACTAAAATATTTTGTTGTTGCGCGCGCGCGTTTCTTAGGTATTTTGTTTTTGTTTTGTGCGCCGTCTGTTTATATATCAATATATGTTTTTTATTTGTTATTGTTATTTGATTTATTTATCTTTGTTGTTCGATTTTCTTTGAGCTCTTTTGCATGGCTGCAAAAAATCACTTAACAACTTTGACATTTACAAATACTGCTAATTTTATATACAATTTAGCAAGTCACAGAATCACAGCAGAACATTGGATTTAATCATGTATATAAAAATTGGAATTAAGTTTTTGTTGATTTAGGTCCTTTACTGATATTGATAAGAGTTTGGCCTTTTGGCTTTAAGCGAGCGTTAAGCTTCCCTTGCGCAAACAATGAATGCCAAACATTGTAGCTGTTTGCACTTTATATATTGCTTGTTGAATAGAGTAACGTATACGCAGTGTGTGCTGAACCTGAACCCGAAACGACTACAAGGCAGCCAAAACGAGAATGAGAGAGCTGTCGGCGGCGAAATTATTTAAATCTCTCTCACTTCCTCTCTTTTTGCCAGGCACTGACGACTGGATCTGGTTGTGTTTGTTGCCTGCTGCCGATCGCAACTGAGCATTTAAATTGCCGGACACAAACAAAAGCTTAAGCAAAAACTGTATGGACATGTCAGCATGGCAGCGACGCAAGCAGCGATGTTGGCGCTTCGTTTGATTCTCTCTCTCTCTCTCTCTATAAAAATATACATGCGATATACATGTTTGTTTGTCTGTGTGTGTGTGTGCTTGGCAAGATGAAGGTAAAGGCGGAGACAACAAGAGTATTATTTGCATCTGCTGTGTGTTCCACACGAGCTGTTTAGACAAACTAAGCAAACTTGACGCGTGCGTACGAGGGTATGTGTGTAAATGTTAAAAGAAAGCAATCTCTCTCTCTTTCTCTCGTTTACTCTCTTCAGCTGTTAAAAGAGTTCGGCATCGATCAAAAAAATAATATAAAAAGAGTCGAGTGCAAATTGGCATCGTGACAGGTTTGTGAATGGCTATTGTTGGTCAATCAAACATATAAAAAAAAATACCGCTGCTTTCCGACTGCCTGCTTCAAGTTGAAGATAACGTGAGATCAACTTTTACCGTTGTTTCCGGTGTCCGAAAGCATTGTTTTAAAGGAACTGATTAGAGTTTGTGATCAGGGATAATTTTATGGAGTCATGACAATTAAAATAAGTTTAACATGCATTTTTTGTTAATATCTGATTTAACATGAGCTTTTATTATATTCATGTTAATTGAACTGCGCCTGGATTCTTAAGTGATAGCAAAAATAAGGCAAATAATATTCTTTGAAAACATTGCAACACTTGCTATGCAGCACGCAACATTTTATGCAAATGTGAGCCACCCTCTATTTTTTTTTCTCTGTGTGAACTCTAGCAAATATTTGCCGCCTGTCAGTTGGCAGGCAGAGGCAAGATGTGTGCGGATCGACTGCTATCTGTTTTTATTGTACAAATACTCTTCGCTGACAAACAGAGCGCGCATTTCAATGCGACGACACTCTCGACTTTTCTCGAGATGAAGGTGGAGGCGGAGGTCAGTTACGATTGGGTGTGTTTGCATTAACAACAACAACAATATCAGCGTCGTTGACATATGACGCCCTCACTTCTTCAAGTAGATTTGTTATTGTATTTAATTCTTTAGTATTTTTTCCACTATTTATTTTTTTTTTGCTAGCTTTGTTTTTGTTCTCGTATTTTTGTTTACATTGGCGGTCGTGCGCTCTCGTCAATCACCAGACAGCAAAAAGTTGAAAAAAAAAAACTGCCCTGCCGTTTGCTGTCTGCGCATAAATTAATTAAAAATATTTCTAAATATCGTTTATTAAGTTATTTAAGTTATTTATTGTAGATGTGTAAAGATTTCCAATGATTATTTAGTTTGTTTTTTTTTTTTTGTTTTTGCCAGAAATCCAATTATTTTGTTTACAAAAATTTTATTTAACCGTTTGCGCATTTTGTGTTTGTTATTATTATTGTGAAAAATTGTCACCGATGAGCACGTGATTGGAATTATTTTTGTTATTATTATTATTGTTTACATATCTGTCATACTTTTATACAAATATCTAGATGTGGTGGTATTGGTCATATTGGAAAACACAAAACAAGCTCATGGCTTTTTTTTTGCGGTTAACCTGGGCTCTCAACCTGTTTTATTTTAACTGTAGAGTTCTTAATTTCGAATGATTTTTAAACGGATTGCGCTAATTGAATTGAAATATGACCAAGCCCTGTTACAACTTGGCTGTAATGTCTCTTATTTGGGTGGCAACGGATACGGTGGCAACACACGTTGATGTGGTCAATTGCAGGTGTTAAAAACGTATTTATATATTCACATCACATGGCCTGGGCTTTAGTCGCCATAATTAAGGTAATGTGATTACAGGAATTTCTTTTGTATTCGTATTTAGATTTTGGCATGTCATGGCGTTTTAATATAATATTAACAGTCATTAATAATATTATTTTGATTATTGTTTTTTGTAGGGTTCAATTGAATTATTTGACATTTGGCGTATAGAATTTGTGTAAAAGGTACAAATAGAGATGAAGATTTAAAAAATAAAGAGATAGAGGTGTTTCCTTGGCCTTGGGAAAATCAGTTCAGTAAAGTTAGATTCAGTCTGTTGACATGGGGAATTTTGAAGTAAGTTTCAAGTTGGAACAATACAATGGATTTTCAAATTGCTTTTGACTGCACCCTAAAATAAGCTTGTTTATACATTCATTCAAAAAAAATTAAGCACATATTCTAGGTTCTCGTTGGTGTTGTTGCAATAATTGTGCAATCATGCGATTTGATCAATTGTGATTTGCAACTCTAATTTGGCTTTCTAATGTTTGAATAAGGCCATAAATTGCTATTGTCTACAAACAAAATCGCATGCAAATTTTCATTTGAATTTCCGCTTGATCTGTGTTCGCAAAGTCATGATAAAACCTATCAAATTTACAACTTCCATTCCAACCAAAATAAAAATTTTTGTGACCCGTGTTGGGTGGCAATAAAAAGTTGCCAACTTGTCATTAACAAACAAACTAAATGACAATTAACATATGTTCTGTGTGTTGACTTACAACTTGCGACCCGCAATTTATAATGTTAAGTTTTGCTCAATTATTCATAAGGCAGCGCCGATACACGTGTGTAGGCATTTCAATATACATATATGTAAACATACTAGTTTTTTTTTTTAGTAAATTCTCTTGTCGTCGCTGTTAAAGTTTTACATAATGCAACACGGCACACGCTTAATGACTTTTAATGATATAGTCACAATATCGTTTCTACTATATCCATAATAATTTAGACATTAACGCCGTTTAAGTGTGCACTGCACTTTGGTCGAGTTGCGCATGTTAATTGCAGTTTAATGATTTAAACACTTGCCAATCGACCATTCATTTTATTAAGCTCAAAGTTGAGAGAATTAATGTGGGAACAAACATATTATTATTATTAATAGGTGGATTAAAATTGTCTACACTCAAGCTAACAAAACGTTTATGATAATATATCGAGCGAGTTTAGTAGGAGTGTATTTTTTTTATTATTCAGAAAAAAATAAATAAAATAAGATCATGGGAAAATATTCAAAAATTTTTTGACCATGGGTATTTCTGGGGAATGAATTATATTTTACTATGTTTGGAATTAGCACAAATAAATTTAAAAAAAAATATGCATAATTTTTTTAGAATATTGTTAATAGTTTTTTTTGTGTTTTTAATTTGATTAACAAAAATTAAGTATAAAAGGGAATATGCATTTTTATAGCCTGTAAGATTTTTTAAATTGGTGTAATAAATTTATGGATTGCTTAATAAAAATACAATAGGAATTAATAAATATTTTTTAACCTAACAAAGGAGAAGGGAATATGAATTAAATACAAACATATACAGCTTGTTAAACATTTTGAATAGTTTAAAATAGTTTGAAGTTTAATTTAAAAAAATCCTCATAATTAAATTATAATTGTCGAACATTTTTACACGCTTGACAACCTAATAAATGAAATGAATATTAATATATAAGTAAACTTTTTTAAATCTTTTAGACACATCCTGAAGTATATTTGCATGTCAACAGATTCTTCAATTTTAAATTCAAACTTAACAGTCGTGAATCAGTTTGCCAGGTGCAGTTTAACTTTGCATATTGAAACTGAAAAATATCCAATTAACATTAAGCAATGGGTGGAATTTTAAATGAATGAATGTATTCCAAAGACTTTATAGCATTAAAGATCGAGTTTGCAACAAAATGCACTAAATCAAATACCCTGTACACAAAGTCTAATAGCTGTTCTTAATGAAATGTTTGAGTGCTTCAAGGTCGATTTTGACGCTTGAAATTAAGATAATTAAACTGTGTCAATTCTACAACCGTGTGCAATCGATTAAAATATATATTAATATATATTGCCTAGTGCAGCAGCGGCATTTAAATATTAAGACTATTAACAATGACACGAGCACTATAATTCATAATTTATACGACGAATAATTTATATGACGAATAGCTAGCTTACAATATGTAATGTGAAATTATTGTGAATAAAGTAACACGATTAACAAATACACTTACTGAAAGTGAATTGAAATAGCTTTGCTTTTTAAGAAGTTTATTTCATCTGATTCAAATGTGTAAAGAGAATTAACAGAAAACAGGATCACTGTTTTTTACCAAACAGAGAAGTGTAAAGTCATTGACCAACTAACAGAAAGACGGCAAACCAGAACTGTTAACGTGCTGTAAATTAATATTTACGCAAGATCAAAACGAAAGCAAGTAACAACCAACAGATGTTTCTGATGTTTCGATTTATGAGAGAAAAGTTTGAAAAGCTTTATAAAAACGGCATGTCGACCTTGAGATGTAGAGTTTGTGACTGAAAGCAACACACGTGGCAAATTGGAATATTATTTAGTTATGTTTGTCATAGATATTTGAATAAATTTAATTCAATTTATGCAGACACGTTTAGATTCCCACATAGCAACTTAAAGACCCTTTAAATAAATAAAAATGTTCGGCTGCGGCTTTTCCGACAGGTGTGTGTGTGTATGTGTGTGTGAGTATTGTGCTTGACAAAGCGGAATTGATTTGACCCCATACAAAAAGGGTGGAGCGTGTGGTGGAGTACTGGACAAATGGCCCACGGTCGGCTGGAGCTGTTCGTTTGCAGTTTGCCGTTTGCCGTTGGCTGTGTCGTGTGTTTGGCTTAAAGTCAACCTTAAATGCTGAACGTGACTTGAAATTGAAAGCCAATACTGCCTGCCGTCGCATATATCTATATGCCACAGAGGCAGGCGCTGCATGCGGCAGCATGATGCATTTATTGACACAACAAGCTTCGAAAACGCCGCCGCCGTCACCTTATCATCAGACCGTGAGTTAGTGGCAGTGGGTGTTTTTTTTTTCTGTTTTGTTTTAACTTGGCCATAATTAACGCCGCCCCAAGGCACGAGTACTCAGACACAGTTGGCAACAGCATTGATTTAATAGTATTCTTATTTTTTCAAATTTGCAAATTTTTTATTTATTTTTTATTGATATTAAAGGTTACATTCTAAAGACATTAAAATGCTTTTATCTCGCATCAAAAAACAAAAAAAAAAAAAAAAAACAGCACGTTTCAACAAAATGTGGTGCCTATTATAGTATTATTATCACTAAATAGACCATTAGATCTGAGTGCTCTTAAGTGGATAACCAGAGTACAAAATCGAGCACGAAATTTGCCTAATCAAAATTCTACTTGCAGGTTTTGTTGTTGTTGTTTTGTCTTCTTTCTAGCACATGAAAAGCAATAAAGATTCATTAGTGGCTTGTTTATTAAATTGCACCCATAATATCCAACGGTCATACGATACAATATATGAGCATATATGTGTTTTTGATGCAGGGGAAACTATATTTTCATAAACAAAACAATTTGTTTGGTTTGCCCATAAAATGTGTGTCATCTTTCAATGGGCTTGATAACAAATATAATTTTATTGCGTATTTAAACTGTTACTTTAGTATTTTTTTCAAGGGCAAAGTTTAATTTAAGTTAATCAACTTTTCAATTTCGCAGATGAAAATTTTTCCAATAACGAGTCGATTTCATCGATAGAAATTAAAGTTTAATTTGTGGAGCCCTAAAACAAAGAACTACAGAAGATCTCAATTTATTGTGATTTTTGAATTTATCTAACAATAATTATATTTTATATTTTGAACGTAAACTAAGAAGTTCAACTTGTGCTTTTTTGAATCAAAGTTTTGATTGCTAATAAAGTTGAAAAAATTCTTTGTACAAAGTCAAAAGTTAGCCCCAATTTATTTCAACAAAATCACATACAAAAATCTCTTTAAATTGTTGTCGCATTTGCACATTGAAAAAACCATCCCAAACATAAAAATCAACATGTTAAGTTTGTCGAGCATATTGTCCATAAAATGAAATTTATTCATTGTTGCATTGGCATTTGCATATAGCGGCAAAAACGGGATTACGAGCACTGTCAGCTTAAAATGCAAAATGAAGGATTCAAAAAAAAAGAAGAAAAATAAAACCCAATTAAAATGCAAGAGTGGCAGATGGAAATGTAAATAGAAACGCAACGTTAGAGAGCTTAAAGCTCAATTAAAATGAAATGCTGACAAAAAAACTGGTTGATAATGCTTTACATATGCCACAGTTGCAGGCAGCACCAGTTGAAAAACTGCTATTGTTGTTGCATCAGCTAATCTGGCAGCATATTGCCACAAGACTCGCCCCCAACACCCACACACCACCCTCACCAGGAGCAACAGAACCGAACAATACAACGCACAAGGCACAAAACGCAAACAGACAGCAACTAAATTGTTGGCAGGAAGCCAGCGAGGCAGTCAGGCAGCTGCCGCACACCACTGAACATCATCATCATCATCATTATCATCATCATCGGCAACATTATTGTCGAGAACAGCATGATGGGAATACGCTTTTTGCCGCTTGGCTGAAGTGCAGTGGCAACAAGCTGCCTAGGGGGCTTGTGCTTAAATACCCTGTAATCGGTAAAGTAAAAACAGACTTTTCAACTGTACGAAGAGATTTTGATAGCATAAAGTCTTTCTTTAAAAATATATTTCTTAATTGCAAGAAAGTTTCATACTCGAGTCTATTTCAAGTATTCCAATTATTACGTATACGTAACATATAGTTTATGTTCTAGTTTAAGAGTATTTTTTAGTCGATCAATTTGATTCTATAAGCTCGTTTACTTGTTGTTATTTGTTCTCTGTATTCTGTTCATGTTTGTTGGCGCCATTTTGCTGTTTGCCTTTCCTCTTGTAATAAAATGAGATCCGGCATGCTGTTTCCTTTGAAAAGGCTCAAGTTGTTGTTGTTGTTGTTCTTGTTTACTGACGGTGTGCTAATGATAATGGTATTCCACTGTATAGAGTCTAAGTCCTCAACTTGCTACAAAGAATATCTATGTATATACATTTTGCATTTAAATACTTGAAATGAAATTCAACAACTAAATCTTCAGGGAAGTAAACTTTATGCTCGCTGGGGAGCTGACTTTGTCAAGTACTTTAACATGCGCCCAAAGGCAACAAGAGCTGCTTATACTTGTCTTTTGTTGACAGATTGATTTTTGATGTGTTTTTATTGTCATTGTTATGTTTCTATCACAACACGAAGGGAGCATCAGCAGCAGGTCCTTTTGAATTTTAATGCTTGTCTCTCTGTTGATTGTTGCCACATTGAAGTGCCACTGTTGAATGGGCAAACATTTTAACTTAATTGGTTTAGACCGCTCATTAAATGGATTTTTATAAATTGTTCCGACAAAGTGCTCCAAAAATATACAACAAAATATAAATCTTTGGCTGCAAGAACTTATCAAATACAAATACTTAATGAAGACTCGTTTATTTCAATTGCATGATAAATGATTAAAAGCATCCTGCTGCCAACTTTTGCGCCAACATTTCCCAACTGTGCGCATATTTCACAGACCGCAGAGAATCTGGATTTGTTTTCGTAATAGCTTCGGAGTTTGTTTCAAACAAAGTTTTCGTAGCGTCATTTGCGCATTAAATGATTAAATTTAACTCAAATTGGGACTTAAAATTTAATTAAGTTAGTTGGGTTATCAATAGAATGTTTTCTGTTACCCATTTATTTAAAACACAAATGTTACCGAAAAATAAAAATAGAAATAGCAGGTGCTTTTTCTGGGTGAACCAATTTTATTAATCCTTTCTTATCATTTGAAAGCTTTAGTTTAACAATGCTTTATTTTTTCCAATTTGCTTTTAATGGTTGTATAAATATTTCCTTTTTGCAATTTCTTAGTATAAAAACTTAAAAACTATATATTCTAAGCTTATATTATATTATATCATTTATTATATATTATTTATAATATATTTTATTACGTTGTATAACGTTTTACTTTAACCAAAATAAGTTCTTCAAGTTCATCCAATTAAAGCTTTGATCCTTTGGTCTCAGTCTGAGGCCAATTACAGCTACGAATTGTCATGACTGCATTTTATTTGACACACACGCAACCTTCACACACACGAACACACACATGTGCTGTCATTTACTTGAATTCAATTAAGTGAAAGAATCGAAGCGGAAGGCGGCGGCGAGGCAATAAGCAAACTGGGATTCCTACTAAGCTTCTGCATTTCAACTTTATTTTTGTGCCGGCCAACTTTATTGAAGCGTGTAAAAATACACACACAACACACAAACTCGTAACATGGAATCCAATCAAATCGATACAAAACAAGCAGAGGGCAGAAAGCTCAAGGAATTGCTACAAAATTGGGGGGCGTATACGCAACTTGAATACAATACAATGTATTCATTCAAAGGGAACTATTTAACTGAACCTGGACCTTGAATGTGTCTGCTGAGTAATTGGAATTTTATCTTCTTTTTTTTTTTGCTCAAATCAATTGAAACGAATTTCTTTTGTGTGTGCGTGCCTTGTAAGTATTTTGCTCTGATTTTGTAAATTTTTTTTTTTATTCTTGGCTGATTATTTTTTGTTTTTCTTTTTGTAGTATTTTGTCTGCCTGACTTTGATTTTCATGGCATTTACCGCGAACGTGTGGGATTTCTGCGCAGCTTTTATATGGTTTTTACATTAGCCACATTTTGTGTGATGTGCTGTGTGTGTGCGTGTGTGTTATCCTGGGCCACAAATCGAATGTTTGCGTGCTCAACTATGTCTAATATGGTCAATTGTCACGACCTGATAACCGCACCACCAATTCCCATTCTACGTAAAGCAATTCAGTTTGAAAACTTAATCAAAATTAATCTGGCATTTATATATTTTTTTTGCTTTTTTGCGTTGGCAATACCCAAGATCTTTGATATAACAATTCTATATATTTTGTTAATACTAGAAATATGGTTTGATTTGCTATCTTTTGTTAACTTAAATTAAAAAAACTGTTACCTATGTCTTATTGCAAATACTATCTTATCTTTGATAAGAATGGTCATAAAATCATTATTGGTTGCTTTTTGATCATAGCCTTAACAAGAATTCTTTTTGTTTCCACTTTAAAAAGTTATTTATACTTTTAAGTTTTTCGTTACCAATTTCAAAAATACATTTTGATAATTAAACTATGTATAAAAAAATATCAAACATATATATATATTTATTTTTGCCACAGACGTTCAGTAAATAATATTCATAGGGTCAAAAAATATTTTTGATTTTTTTTTTGTTATAATTTGATTTGGTCTTTTGCCAAAACGTCTCGCAACTTTGTTGCTGCCATTGTTTGTTTGTGTTGACTTATATTTGTGCCGCATTTAATCAAGTTCTCGATTATATAGTAAATTTACTTTGTACATATTTTGTTTCAAATCGAACAAACTGTCAAAGCGCCACAACAACAAAAACATATGGTAATAAATTGTAAATGCGAACATTTCCCTTGTGAGCCAGATGCATAAATTAAAAATAAATATAAATTGTAAGAAGTGGAGCGAAAAGACTTACGCGCTGAAATTGGCTAATAAATGGTCACTAATATTTGCCTCCTTCTGCAACAAATTCTTGGCGTTATATGTTGTTGTTGTTGGTTTTCGTCTTTACTTTTTGGCTCAACCAAAAATTGTATTTGTTCGCGTTGTTCGTGTTCTTTGGCAATTGATTTCAATTTGTGCGCCCTGATTTAATTTAGTGCTTATTTTAGCGATTGACCGTTAGCACGTATTAACCACGAGGGCAACGCATTTGATACTGAAACTGAATTGTTGTAAACAAACCAATTCAACCCCTCGCATTGGTGAAATTTGCTGTGCGCCCCACTCAATTTGCCGTTATTTGGGCGAATTTCGAAACACACTCAAACTGGTGCCACGGACAACCCCAAAATGTGCTCGGGCTCAGAATCATGAACGACGCGTAGCGATAAGCGAAGAGCAAAAGCGTACTAAAAAGCTGTGCGAGCTTTTCAAAACATTTCGCACTCAAAACTTGGAGCGCCAACGATAACACTTGGCGGCCGTTGATAAGGGGCAGTAATTTGAGTGAGTTTGCAAAGAAACAGTTGTATTTGCTGGTACTATAAGTAAATATCAACACTGAATTCGATAAGAGTTTGTTGTGCAAACATTAAGAAACATAGAATGGCAAAGTGTTATTGCCTTATTCCTATCATTAAGCAAAGTGAAGCGACTTATCAGCTAAATTACCAAATAATATGAGTTATGTCGTCAGCATAAACCACGTTAATACGACTCGTTCTGGATTCATAAAAGTGCTGCATATACACTTCATTAATTTATATTACTTAATAAACATGAAGTTCACTTTGAATGTACTTGCATACTTCATTAATTTCTTCAAAGTGCAACCACTTGCAATTTTATACAGCTTTTGCTTTTTTAATAAGCATTCATTTATATGTCACAGATAGCAACGCACTTTTCAAAACAACTTTTTTTGTAGCATGCTTTTAAACAGTTTTCTTTATGATATTCATCGTTCAAAACGTAAATTGAATTTTATACATTTTAGCGCCAAACATTCACAGTGCTGGCAAATGCTTTGCGTAAGTGCTGTTCATTCATTGCGCTAATGCTAAACACTGTCGAAAAGAAATAGCTTATGAACGGGAAGAACGTTGTAAAGAAAACTTGCGTATAGCTGAAAAATAATAATTGAATAATAATAGTAACTTCGTGACGACAAAGGATAATGCATGGAGGTTACACAAGCGAGCAACCCACAGATTTTCAGGCTGCCACCGCCGCTGCAGCGGCAGCAGCAGCCGCGGCGGCAGCCTCCGCTTCGGTGTCTGCAATAAGAACAGCTGAGCAAAGGGAAATGGAACGGGAGCGGGAGCTTGAGCGGGAGCGAGAGAGCAATAGCAATGACCCGGATGATTGGAGCGAATGTGGATATGGGGATAATGACGTGCAGCGTGCACTGCGTGGCGGCAGCGCAGCCGAAGACATTACACAATATCCAATACATGGCTGGGTGGATGTCACTGAGGAATTCAACGAAGCCTGCGCCGAGCTTCTGCCCGGCGAACTGGCCCAGGACATGCTGTTTGGTCTGTTTGAGGCTATGTCAGCAATTGAGATTATGGATCCAAAAATGGATGTAGGCATGGGCTTTGATAAGTCCGACTTGCCGCCGCCCTCTTTCGAGGCGGCCGTAGCGGTAAGTCATTAGCTTTTCAGTTATGCGGAATCACTTAATACTTTTCATGTGTTTTGGTTTTGCAGATGGGTGCTATTAAACTTGAGGGACTAGAGCCGGCGGAACTGATCGGCATATTTGATGCGCTGTTTGCGTGTTTGGTGTCCTGGCTGGAGGGCAACTCCATGGATCAAGTGCTCTTCACCTGCCTGTATTTGCATGCACCGTCACAGATTAAAGATAAGCCGCTGCGCGTCTTTTGCATTGCTGTGCGCAATCTCATTGTGGTCATAAAGAACATCATTATTTTGGCGGCTGTCAACGAGGAGGAAGATTTTCAATTGTACGGCAATTCGGCGCTGCTGGGTGCCGAAAAGTCACAGCCCTCAAGCATAGCTGGTCTCTTAAAAGATGTAGAGGATGAGCTGGTACGCAAATGCAAACAGCTGTCGCAGGCAGAACATCAATGTCTGATGGCCGTCGTTCACAGATTACGATTTATGCGCAATCTCTTTGGCGCCATTTACCAGGTGGAGCTTATGGTTGGCGCTCAAAGTGCCGAAGAGGCGGTCAATGAGATTTACAAGAATCTAAATGTGGCAACTGAGCTGCTGCCACTAATTAAACGGACTATAGATCGCGGCACCCAGCCCGTTGAGGGTTGTAAGTAATCAAGAAATATATATATATAAAAATGTAGTAAACTCTTTATTCATTTATACAGCAGAGGCGCCTAATCCAATGGGTTTCTCGCCGCGCATTCATGACCGCAGCCAACCACCTACTTTTCCGCGCAGCATTAAGATACGAGAACGGCCTGCCAGCTATCAATTTCTGGAGGAAATGGTTGGACGTTTTAAGTACGCATGTAAAGTGATACGCCACAAGGATTACTATTCTGCACTGGTGATTAACGAATGAGAGACAGAAGAGAGCAGACAAAGTACCTTTTACAAATTGATTCTTTTACTTGCAGAACTTCTTCATCGAATTTAGTCGCAAGTCTGGGCATTGCATCCTTTCGCGCAGCGTGCTGCAAAGTCTTTTTAGCTCAAGTATTCGATTGGCGCATGGCAAGCAATCGATGAAACAGTTTTTGCGTCATTCGGTGACTGTGTTCAATTCGCCACCGGTCCTGAATGCCAAACATCCGGTGTCTAATGATCCGAAGGTGGTTCAGCATCTGGAAACGTTCTTTCGCTATTGCATCAATATGAACACGTTCAATCAGTTTATACGCTTGTGCGGCTTTAATCGTGCTCGGCAACGCGATAAGCTGGCGCATTTGATTGAGAATTTCGATCCACTGCAGGTGGATGCGGCACGTCTGGACTCGCTTATGAATCAACTGGCCAATGAGCGTGCAATGGAGGGCAATGAATCGCATGCAACGGCACTAAAGCACAGCACACATTTCTCCACCTGGGTGCTCTACAATTGCTTTCGGGCAATGCTTATATATTTGATGTCCGGTTTCGAGCTGGAACTGTATGCTGTGCATGAGTTTCTCTACATCTATTGGTATCCCTATGAGTTCCTTGTTGGATTTCTGGTGTCAGCGCTCACGCGCACAGAGAATTTACTATTGGCCCAGGATGAGTATGCCGAGCATCAAAGTAAGATTCAGCCAAATTCTGGTGGCGGCGGTTCGGGAAGCAAAAATCGCAAGGCAACCAAACCGAAGAAACATAAGAAACAACAGCGTCCCTATCGCCAAGAGATTGTCCACTATCATGCCATGCTCAGTCTGTGCGGTGGCATGTATAAAGCAATGGGTGCTCTAACCAAAGATGGACGTGTGCGTCTGCCCATGTCCAAGTTTGACAATGAGGAAATACGCTACAATCGACGCTTCGCACCATTTGTGCCACTGACCAGTCCCCCGCCTGTTTCCTATGCCGAATTTCGCAACATACGTGAGCACATGATGCACAACAGCGTCGAGGAGCTGTACAGTTATGCAGCCAAACATTTTGATCAGGCACGCAACGTGCTCGAGAGCATACAAAATCCGGATCAGGAGGTTAGTTCGTAGTAAACCTATAGTTACTTTCGATTTGAACTTATCAAAGAATTACCCTTTTTTAGGTTTTGGATTTATTGCAAATTGCGCGTACCAACTTTGTGGTCATGAATGTGCTTGGTCGTGGCCATCAGAAGGAAGTAAAACGTCAGCCAGAATTTGATTTCTCTAAGCATTGCTATTTTCCAATTATCAAAATCAAATAGCCCTCGTGTTCAAATCGATCCTAATTAATCCTTGTCTTAGCTTGTCGTCGTATAGACCGTTTTTTTAGTTTGTGTTGTCGATTACAAATAAAATTTGTTTGTAAAATGTGTTAACTGTAGATTTACTAGATATTTATTAAAACGTTAAGTTATAGATTTACTAAATATATAGTTGTGCTCACGCTACAATATCCTGCTTAATTATATGCTCCTCTACGTAGCCGTTAATTTGGCAACTCTTGGCGCAAGTGTACACTGCCAAAACACCCCAATCCAGGCGTTCATCCTTAAGTGCCGTTAACATTTGTGGCATTATTTGAAACTCAAACAGGCGCTCGCTGCCACAGTGACAGCAGCTGGGCACCGTTTTCAGCTGACTAGCAATCGTATCCTCCACATTGGCTATCCACAGCGGTTCTACAGACCCGCTTTTGTAGCGCACAACTTGTTCCGGAAAAGCAGCAGTTACCTTTTTAAAGCGCTGAAATGATTTGTCCTCAGCTAAGGCCGAGCTGCCAAAGTACTTGTCTAGTTCCTTTTCGGTAACATCGCTTAGTTCACCCGTTTTACCACTGGCACAGAGTTGCTCAAACTCAGCTAAACAAGTTTTTTCATCCTTCTTAACTTCACCGTTTTCTTCACCAGTGGGATCGTTTTCTTGGATTTCATACTCGGGAAATTCAATTTCAGGCAGCGGCTTGTAAGCAACTGTTGTCTTGGCAACGCCACAGTTAGTTTTGTGCTGAGGCCAATGGGCACGCTGATGAGCAGAAGAGCAGTAAAAAACCGCCCTACAGCGGCTGCAACTATGCGGTCCCAGACAGCCACAAGCGGCGCACAGTTTTCGTGAGCCCTCGATGGGAGGCTGAAAAACAAAGAGTTAAAATGGGATTGCTTAAAAAAAAATATATTTTTTTATACCAGTGGATCTCCTTCCTCCAATGGGTCCTCATCGGAAAAGAATTTGTTCTTCAGAGGCAGTTGAGAGCGCAGCACAGTAAAGTTGCTAAGAAAAATGTATATGAAACCTATTATAAGCTGATGCCTTCGCTAGGATCTTAAAACAACTGACTGGGCTAAATCGGGTAATGTATGCTTATATTGGATAAACACAAAGCTTACTTACTCTGCACTGTTGGCTTGCTGGCAAACTGGATTGCAACAAACGAACACATAAATGTTACGATGAAAATTGAACTCATCCTCTTTTGGTGCATACAGCTGGCATAGAAATGATTTTGGTGCCTGGCATTGCTTGCACTGCAGTTGCGCTGTAGTTGGCAGCGAATCTAGTTCCAGCCAGGCGGGCCGGCCACCCAGTTTGCTAGGAAAGTAGCGATTACTTAGCCAGCCAACATTGTCCACTTTTACTGCAAAACCCAAGACGACAGCCATGGCGGGTTTACTTTCTGTGCCTCAGCGCGTGTTTTAAATGCAGCCCTGGTCATTATCGATAGTGTATCGTAAAGAGATGATCGATAGTTTAAGTGTTGTAAGCATGCATACAAGTAGTGCTGTTAAGCGGCAGAGTTTAGTTCGCTGTGAAAATGACACGACCACAACGCAGCGCATAACAATAATAAATAGATATGTGTGTAATAAATTGCAAAGTGAAATAAATACAAAATACGTCACTAAATGCATTCGCATTGTAAGTGTTTGCCAAATAAAACGTTGCTGCTGGAATCCGATCGCTATCAATAAGTGTGCAGCTGCTGTGAAAACAATAACAACAAGCGGAAGCATTTCAGTTCGCTCGATTCGCAGGTCGTTTTGCTTGTTGGTGCTCTCGTGTGCTAAAAATAGTTATTGAACCACCCACGCAAAAAACGCATAAAATTCGGCAAAGCAAACTTGAGCAGTGTGTTGACTTTAACAGCGATGCAGATGCACAGAATTAATAAACAAGGCAGCAACAACAACAGCAAAAGCAACGACGATGAGGAATTTCTGTAAGTTTATTTCCGGTTTTTGGTTTATATGTTTGTGGATAAGCTTTTCAGTGATGCTGTATGCTCGTGTATTTATGTGTGTGTGTGTGATTGTGTTGCTAAATTTAGTAATGCATGTGATAGGCTGAAAATAAGAATTGGAACACCCTGCCGTAAACTTTGCCGGCTGCGAAACTAACGGGACACAAACGTACAAACACACACACAGGGACTCACACACTTTTTGTCACCTTGCCAAGAAAAGTGCTTTAAACTGTTGCGCCAAGTTCTTACAATACGAATGAAACGACGTACTATAATATATTAAAACTTAAAAGAAGGTCTGAGAGTAACACAAATACGCATAAGCACACACACACATACACACACACAAACACACACACATGACACAACATTATAGGGTCATATTGTCAAAATCAATAAATGCCCAATATATTCTCAATGTAATGCAACCAAAAATGCGTTATTGTCGTAATTTACCTAAAAACCTACAATTTGAACTCTCAATGTCGTCAATGCCAATGAAGGCTGTTTATTAACATTCATTTAGACTAGCATGTGAAACGCTTGAATGGCAACAACAACAACAACAACAGTTAACGTCGCAGTTAAAGCTTGCGTTATGTTGCTTACCTCTCTCACTCCCACGCTAATAAGTATACGACGTGTAGTTTCTTTATTTACGCACATGAAAAAGCTCCAGCTATGGCTTCTATAATAAGAGAGAGAGAGTTGCAGTGCGTGACATTTTAGAATCGAGACTTCTTACCGATCAAACTGTTGTATGTTTTGTAATCTATATGTAATATTGTGCTCGTTCTGCACTTCATTTAGTTTTTATTGATTTTTTTTTTGCTGTGTTGTTTTGCACTGCTGTTGCAGTCGTTATACATGCTCTCTTTCTTTCTCTCTCGTTGTTATTGTTGTTCTGAGAAGCATTCATTGTTACAGTGTAAAGGCTTTTGTTTTCTTATTTACTTTGCAGTTACAACTGACGCTGCGCTGTTGCTGTTGTTGTTATTGCGTGTGCGTTTTTTTCTTACACCTTTTGTTGTTGTTGTACACGCTCACTCTCTCCTTGTCCCACTCGTTCTTGTCCGGGTGGGTAGCTTTTAAACCGGTCACTTTCTACAGCTTTTATTTTGTTGATTTTGCTTCAGTTTGTTTTTTTTTATATTTTTTTTACCCATCTCACGTTTCATGTTGCAAGCAAGTCATTCCTCTTTTCACCTCTAACTCTCCCCTCTCTTCATGTTTGGAATGCACTTTGCCTGGCCTCATAAAAAATGCAAATTAAGAGTAGCAATTGTTTTTCCAACTTTACTTTCAGTATGTACAGCCAACTTTTACAATAATTTTAACTGTCAATCGCGGTTTGCTTTGTCTTCTTCTTTTTCAACATTCATCAACTTTACGGTTAGTTCGTATTTTATACGGCAAGAACCGTGTCTCCGCCTTCTTCATGCCGTTCTCTCGTTGCCTTTTGTGATGAAAATCCCTTGCAGCAATGCAAGCTGCCAAGGCTAATAAAATTTTAGCAAGGTTTATAAACTTATGCCACTTAGCCCACCCACCCCTTCGCCATCGCCTTCACCTACAAAGTTACGTACATTCGTTTCAGAAATTGAATTTGTCACCAGTTTTATGGGCCAGGCAACAAAATGGCCGAGAAGCCAGCCAGTTGTCGATTTGCAAATGAAATATGCTCAGATCATTTGTGTGCTATCAAGTGACTAATAAAGTTTTAAAAATGAAAAACAGTTAGCAACCTTTCGAGCAGCTGTCTCGGTTGGCTTAGTAAAATTATTTAGCTTCACAGATTCGGATATTAAATACCCTGTAAATGCAAAATGTCATAAATCATTTTTTTCATTAAGTAAGTTTTTAAAACAGATAAAATAAGGAATATAGCGACGATAAATCGATAGAAATCTGTAAGTAGATATGCATATCGACTAAATTTAGTGTTGGAAAGCACATAATTTAAAGTTTTTTTTTAATGGGGAATAACATTTAAAGCAATTAGAGAGATGAGACTCGTCATCTCAACACATGCCTGTAAAAATAAACTAATTTCACTTGTAATCACCTGAATAAACTTAAAAGTTTTTTTGAGTCATTAAAGCAGTTTCAAATATGTATATATTTGGTAAGTCCAAGCTACAAAACTTAAATTTTATATTGTTTATAAATATTGTTGAGTTTTTCACATTTTCACATTTTGCTGAGCTGTTTTCTATTCTTTGCTAATTTTCTGTGGCGTTGATCCGCTCAAATCTCAACCAATTTCCAAATACAGCTTAATAGCATCCATATAAGTGCATATACATAAATATTAAGCATATAAAATAGTAAGTACATTAATTTAGCATACTTACCGATTATTGATTTACCAATTGCTATTGTTGTTGTTGTTGATTTCGGTAAGCAAATCTTATCATAGATTGCAAAAGCTGTTCCTTAGCTTATGTCCATGGCTGGTTTGCGGTATTCGCGGTGGCTTGGCTAGATTTAGGGGGGATTTGAGAGGCTCTGATAAGTATTAACTAACGAACATTATCTATGAAATGTTGCCATTGTTTACTCGTATCAGCGTTCTAGACACAATGTTGTTGTTGTCATCGCATTAATATATATACATACATAACTTATACATGCATATATTATAGTAAATATAAGGTATTGTTGTCTCTTGGAAAAGCTATAACACATGCGGGAAATGCTTTTTCTAATACAAAATGTTCATTAATCTGCAAGTTGCCATTACCAAGTGATTACTGTACTCATTGTCTGTGTGTGCGTTGAGGTTCTGATAGCCAAGGCGTGCGTCATGCCGGCTAGCATTTGCTTTGCGATTCGATGTGATTCATATGTACTTATATATGGGCAAAGTCGGCGACAGCCATTTGGGCAGACTCTGCCTTTGAAATGGTGCCACTTGAATTGGGGCCTTCTCATCTATCGATTCTCCTCATCATCACAATGTACATTTAGTATAGATTCCCATCAATGTACATATGTGCTCGTAAAACGTTTTTTGTTTGTTTTTTAAATCAATAATACTCTTGTTGGTTTTTCGTACTTGAAAACTAAATTTGTTTCTTGTGTTTGTACTCATTTCTTTCTCTTTTGCTTTTTTTATAATGCAGGAGCGGCTGCTGCATTGAATGAGTGTCCTTGGCGTCGCTGCATGTCACGCCACGCCACCATGTCCGATTTTGTACCCTGCGATTTAGTTCCAGATCTCTGGCAGGAGATACTGAAACGCCACTGGACGTTTCTTGAAACCGAGGAGAGCATCGAGAAGATCGAGGAGCGCAAGAAACTTGAGGGTAAGTACACACATCAAATATTGAAGCAAACTATTTAAGTTAACAATTTCAATATCCTGCTAGTCTGTTTAAAGGAATTCTTGTGCGTTGTGCCCCATGATCGCAAGTTCTTTCTGCCGGAGACGGGCCATGTGCTGCGTAAGACGGTTTGTGAGCTTAACGAGTTTACGGCACAGAATGCAATGGTTGGCTTCGAGGCCATCAGTCAGTATGCCAACAATCTCTTCACCAAGCGCTGGCGCAAGGAGTTCCGTGTGCTCAAAGTAAATGTCATTGATAAGAAACTTGCACTTGCCACGCAATGCAGATGGCATTTAAAATGCATGACGTAGATTTATTTTTCATAGTTCTATTTAAAGCTCTAATATAATTCTAATCTATTAACTGTTAATCTTATCCTGTAGACTTATTCCGGCTCCTATCAGCATAATGTTCAATCGAATTTGATTGATGCCGAACGTTTGTTTCTGGCCATGGGCTATCGCCAAATTGCCGAGGATACGTTTGTGCTTGAGGGTCCGATATGTCCCGATCAGGTGACGAATGTCTCGCGCGATGCAATGGCCGCCTATGTCGAATGCCAAATAATGAAGCACATCTATGCAGGCCTGAGTGGCGCAGGCTTAAACTGCAGCTGGCAGGAAATATTTCACTATCGAGAACGTTATGTTGGCGGCAAAACTCAGACCATTAGGGAGTTGGCCTGTCGATTGCACGAAAAGCAAATGCTTAAGGAGCAACAGAAGCACAACCAGCAGCTTAACACAGAGAACGCTTACAGCAATGTGACGCCGAATCGCTGTGATAATTGCACTGCTGCGGAAAAGTTTGTACCTGCTCCGCCGCCGCTAACAGCTGGCTGTGCACTACATGGCCATGGCCATAGCCACGCCAATAATAATGTGAAAAACTGTGCATTGCATCCCGCTGCCGTTGTTAATCATCATCACGCCCCGCCTACGAATCTCAACTGTTTTTATCAGCAACAGACGCAGCCGCAGCAACAACAATCTGCTTTAATGACGCACTCTCGCAGTTTGGAACACTATCAGGAACCGGTGCATGCGGTACTGCCGCAGCGCCATTCCTTCGATCAGCATCCCAAGGATTGTGCGGCACTGCATCAGCATGGACATTTGTATGAGTCACCCTACGATTGCCGGGACGGCTTGAGCATGGGCAGCAGTGCCTCCTACGCAGCAGTGGCTGAGGCTTATAATGCGCCTGGAAATCGCTATCCGCTGCCCTATAACATCTCGAGTCAGCTGAATACGCCGTATGCCACCACGCCCCACCTTGATGGCTATGCAAATGCCGTTGAGCATACGAATAATGTGAATATGTATGCAAGCATTGGTAAACAGCAGCAACAACAACCAAGTGTGCCACATAGCTGTGGCTATCATGGCAGCCAAATGGCTGCAGTTTCTCGTCATTCAGCGAACATGCAGCATAAACAGAGCTCCTATCCGCCAACGGATCATCATTTGATTGACTTTGACGACCATATCGATCCTCGAGACTACGAGTTACGTGCTCGACAACAACAACAACAACAACAGCAGCAGCGGCAACAACAGCAGCAGCAGCTGCTGCAAGGAATGCGCAGCCAGTCAGCCAAGCATGTCAATATGGATAGCAACTTGTACGCCCAACCACGTGATGCGATGGGCATGCATTATGCCGTACCCGGCTATAATGTGCCGATGGCCAATCTGCCAACAACATTGCCGCAGCCACCGGGTATGAATGTGTATGCGCGTCCAGTGCCAAAAAACTGTCGTATACGCGCTCAACTCGAAACGGATGGCACCACAATGCAGGACAGCAGGCAGCGAGACAAAATTATGGTAATGTTGAGCAAATGATACATTTATAAAAAGCAACCAATGCTTATTAATTTGATTTGATTTACAGGAACCTCCCCTGGACAATAATCGTAAAACGACGCACAAGGAATTGAGAGAGCGCATAAGTCTTACGGCAGGCGCTGCTAATAATCGACAGGATCAAATGAACATCTCCGATGCCACTAGCTATGAGTCGGCGAGTCTCGATGATTATCCTGCATTGAGCAGCGCATCGCCGCCGCTGATGCCTAAAGTGCAAGAGGGTGTTGGTAGTTTCGAGTCGTGGAGCTATGTGTTTAAGAATCTCGAACGCTCCGGCTACTCAAAGAATCTAGGCGATCGTGAGGATTTGTTAGTGCAGAGCCTCGACTTGGACTCACTGGCACTGAGCACTGGTGGTAGTGGATCTCCAGCTGATAAGCGACGTCTCGAAACGCCACAGCCCGCCGTTGTGGAGAAAGCACGCACGCTGGAAAAGAAACGTGAGCCGCGTGTAGTGCCAGCGGCAGCACTAACGCCAGCCACAAACGCCAGCAGCAGCAGTCAGGTTGTGCGAAAGGTTAAGTCAGCTCTTAAGACAGCCACCATAGACAATCGACCATCGGGCGGCATTGGAGCGCGCAGTCGCAATAGTGCAACAGGCGCTGTGGCCAAACAGCCACCGCCTGTTTCGACACAGCTGATTGTGACCAGTCCAAATGAATGGAGCTGCCGTTTCTGCACTTTTCTCAATCCGGATACGAAACGCGTTTGTGAAATGTGCTGTCGCAGCAAGGAGTTTAATCTGGAGGCAGCTGCAAATGTATCGCAAGCATCCTCCACTTGTGTATAGAACGCAAAATATTAATAACATGTGCACATACACCACAATATAATATATATATATACAGTAGTCGCTCGCAAATTCGAACTTGTTAAATGTCGAATGTTTTTGATGCAGATAAAAAAAAATTTGTTATTTAAAATTATAAATAATTTTCGGAAATTGTTTAGAATGATTTTATGTGCAGCGATTACTGTACCAAATATATTTATAGAACTGTACTCTACACCACGCAAGTGATATAAAAACACACAGTATAGAGTTTGGATTTATACATCTATGTATAATATAAATACATATTTATATACATAGCACTTATATATTTTTTATACGAGAAAAGAAAATGGTCATTACAACTGTGTGCATGTTTATATAGAAGGTTCTCTAGTCTTATAGCATCTACGATTTCAATCACAAGCCTCCTTTTCAAAAACAAAAATTCAATCATTTGAAAAAAATTTATATAGTGCATTACGCCTACATCATATACATATATATATTAGATAATAGTATAATATTATGAATTATGTTTTAAGTTTCGATTAGACTTGTGTACACATGCTTTAATTAGATTGTAGATTTGTTTCCATTTGTTGTGGGTTGCGATGTGCCTACAAATTGGTTTAAGACGTGTTTGTATGACTACTTACTAATATTAATATTATTAACTAGTAACTGTATATTTGTGTGAGTGTGTGTGTGTTTGAGTGCATAATAAATTTGTACATTTTGTGGCTATATGCCAGGTTACATTTATGATACATATATTGGAAAAAAGCGAATTATATTTATTATGCATATACAATATTTATTGTATACTAGACGTAACTTTTCATAAAATACCTTTTCCTACATACTACATTATAAAAGTATAAATTCAATTCAAATCGAGCTAAACCAATGGAAACCAAGAAAGAAAGAAAGATGACAAAGTACGAAAACAGTTTTCACTTATATATTTTTTATTAGCAGCTACTTAAAAAAATATACTTATAAATATAAGAGTGAGACACAGCAACTATACATGCGTTCATATAAATGTACATAGCTATAGCTATTGCCACACACAATCTTTTGTTTTTTTTTATGCCCACCATGCCACCACACCCAACGCTATAAAATAATTATTAATAAAACAAAAAATTATAATCACATTTAATTTGTTTGTTAACTGTTGCTACCTATTACAAGGAAATGTTAAATAAAACCCTAAGCAAAAGTAAATAAAATCATATTTTTTTATAAACACTTATGCAAATTGTAATCTAAATACAAAAAACGAAAAGAAAATAATGTACCTTTTGTTTAGTCGGATGTACTATTGTTATTTTATTGCGCTCCCTTTTTCGCATACAAACCTTATGTAGTTCAAATTATATCAGTTGAACTTAGCAAATTCAATTTAAAAAAAATAAAAAACAAACAAATAGCTGCAATAAAAAAAGAATAAACAAACACACAAAAAAAAAACCAAAACAATCAACAGTTAAGAATTCGATTTTCAACTTTGCTAAAAGCCTAACTAAAATGTAAAAAAACAACAAATTATATTGCATACTAACAAAAAAAAATATACTAAACACTAAACAAAGCAAAAATAAATGAATTTATAGGCAAAAACTCTTCCTAAAAATCCCAGCAATAAATAAAAAAACTTTGAATTTTTGACAAAAATATAACTGGAAAAATGTGAAAAACAAAAACAATCCAAATTGTCTTTGAATTCTGTTAGTCGAAAGTCTGACAGATTTTTACTAAATTTTAATTGAGAAAATTTCAGTGCGTTTTTAATAAATGAAGCTTCTTTCGCTATTTCTATTACTGTTGCAACTGCTAGTTGCCACACTAGCTTACAACTATTGCCACAATGCAAGCCATTTGTGTGATAAGAGATTCACTAAGCATTTTGTGTGCCACTTGGACAGCGAGCTGGTAAGTGCCCCTTTAAACTTGCTTGTTTTCCATTATAATAAGATCCTACGCGTGATCCCTTAGCATCCATTGTTTAACAAGGTTAGGTATGTGGCAACCATACCGGATACGCTGCATTTGCGTGATCTCATCTTGAGCTATTTTAATGATTTTCGAAATGATCTGGCCGGCGGTATCTTAGTTACGGAAAGCAATGAAACCCTTCCGTCCGCCAGTCGCATGCGTGAACTGATCTGGGATGAGGAATTGGGATATTTGGCGCGTCTACATGTCTCCACAGTATCCTTCAAGCATACAATATGCCGCTCCGTTTCGCGATTTGCTTTTGTCGGCGAGACTTTGGGCATGGCCGTTCCCAGCGCGGATCGTCGTAACATCAAAGAGCTGCTAGATTTAATGCTGCTGCCCATGTTTGAGGAATATCGGTCTGTTGGGGAGCCCAAGACGCTGGTAACAGAATTTAATGTCGCCACGCAAAACGATGTAGGCCACTTTACACTCCTTAGCAGCGATCGACTGTCGCGTGTGGGCTGCGCCATAGCAGCAGCTACTAAATGTGACAAAGACGACAACGATAAGTACGTATCCAAATTTGCATTGTAACTCTCCTGGTTATGTTTATTTTCGGTGCAGCTATTGCCATTTTATAACGTGCCATTACGACTTCACGAATATAGCCGGCGAGTATATTTATAAGTTAGGTGAACCGAGAAGCCAGTGCTGCATTTGGAAAGCCTCAAGCAAGAACAAAAAGTATAATAATCTCTGCACCAATTCTGGCAACATATTTCCCAAGGTAAATTTGCTTTTGTATTAATACACATTAAATTATCATTTGGCTTTTTTAACAGGAACATGGACAGTCTGATGGTGGCAAATGTGCCGATGAAAATGATTAGCAGCCGGTCCTGTTCTCATTTTTACTTCAAAATTTATTTATTTTTCTCAGCCAAAAAGTATGTGTTAGTTCACGTTAGTTCGGGCATGCAGAAAAATTTATTTTTATATACATTTTTATTTGCTGAACTGTCAATTTTGCCGAGTGCGATTAACTAGTATTGATACTAACTAACGCCTAATAGACTTAGTTGGTATTTAAACAAAAACTTTTTGAGTTATTTCATTTTCATATACATATTTTTATTGGATCTTTGGGCGAGAACTTTAATTTATTTTATTTAGTTTTGTTTTAAGTTTTTTTTATTTGCCTCGTTTGCGAATGAAACCCGCTTGCTCAGTTAGTATTGGAACACAAAATGTTTAAAATGTCGTTTAATGTTGTGCTTAGTTTAAGAAGGATTCTAAATGCTGATTTCAACATAATCAAATATGTGTGTGCGGTTAGATGCTTATATTTCTATATATATTTATATATAGTATATTTATTGGAAAAATACCGGTATGAAAAATATCAGACTAATTATTAACGTTTCGTTTTAAAAATATCAGCATATTTTGGTTATAAAAGTTAACTTTGTTTTGCCTTTCATGAGGCTGTAATTATTTTTTTTTAGTTTCACACCGTTTTTTTTCGATCTCTTCATTTGTTGTTTTGTTTTTTGTACACACATTTTTAATTTCGTAGCACAATTATGCTAGTTATGTACTCATTGTCCGATTGCTTAAGCTATGGTTAAGAGTTTGTTCTAGTATAAGGGTTATAATCTAAAATGCTTAGGATTCGTTCTAGGGGTTTCTAGGGCACAGGAATGCCACTTGCATTTGCCTAATTTGCATTTCGTTTTTCAATTTCAATCAAGCTACACCATAATTCTTCATTTTCGAATAGAAAAATACATATAAACTTTTCGTCTCTCTTCTCTAAAAAGGCGCCACTATAAATTCATTTCAAAATTATTAATTTTGAAAAGCTCAGATTTTTAAGTGGATTTTGTAGGAGTTAATTACAATTAATATATTTTCTATAGTTATATCTTATCGACGACAGATTTTTAAAAAGTGCCACAAAACCAAATCAAATGAATGAATTTTTATGTTTTGAATAATTTTCGGCTCTAAAACTGGAACACATTTAAGGATTTTCAAATTTTGCAAGGTGGGTTGACTCAAAGAAGTGTTTCATTTCGCAAAACAAAATGCATTCTGTAGGAGATTCGAATTTTACACTTTACGTCTCCACAAGTTAGATATTAAAAGCTTGTGTTTTCTTCTTTTTTTTTGGTAATTTTTAAAACCACTAAGGCTGTTTTCTCGAGATTAATTGAATATTTTGACCTAACTTGCAGTGCAATACTATAATACTCTATAATTAGTAATTCAATTTTGTGCAAAACACTTTTTTGTGCAAATAACTTGAAATCGCGTTGGGTTTTTAAAGCCAAACGAACTCTTAGCAGAATTTCTTAACAAACTAGATTAGCTTTTTTTTGTCATTTCATTTCATTTGGCTCGTCTATAAAAACAGCAATATTTTTGCATAGTTTGCAAATCCTTTACAATATCTGACAGCCAGATCCGTGCATTACTTCGCTTATAAACATGGGCGTTCCAGCTCCTAAGCCACCATCCGTTTTCTGATGTTCGTTCTGTAGGTGGATCAAAAAAGATTTGTTATAATTTTGCTTTTAATAATTTTGAATTCCTAGCTTACATCATCGAAATCGCAATCGAAATAATGACTCTGGCAGTCCATGCAGCGGCAGCTTTCGGACATTTTGCATGTGATGCCCCACTGTTTGGCCAGATCCTTGTAGATCTCCTTCGATGTCTTGTTGCTCATCATCTCTGGCGTAAGCAAACAATTCTGTTCCTGCTGTTTGCGTCCACGGCCACGACGCGATCTGGAGGCAATCGAACCGGAGCCTGATGAACAGCATGCCTCGTTGCATGATTGTTGGGAGCCAGTCGAGCAACCTGCTCAGACAGAAAGATAAGCCGTTGCTAAGTCAAGCTGTGGTTTTGTTTTTTCTGTATCTTACCTTCATTGTTATAGCGATTCAGTAGGGGATCATAGAAATTTAGACGCGCTGCCGCATTGCTGGTGCTCGGCTCCTCGTTATCATCTTCGGATTCAAGGCCCATGTGGTGTGCAGCCTCCTCGCTGCATTGGGTGCACTGCTCATCTGTGCATGGTTCCTGCTGCTGCTGTTGCCCCTCGTTGGGATTGAGATTCGCATTTTTGGCACGCACCGCAGCCATTTCGGTTTCCAACAGAAACTCGTTAACGCTCAGCGTGCTCTCCTCGTTGTCGCTGTGCACCAAATCCAGCTCCAGCTCGGTGACACCCTCAATGATGTGCAGATGGGAATGAGTTTGCCTGTGTTGCTCCAGTTCTTCGCCTTCGTTGTTGTTGTTGTGACTATTGTTATTATTGCTGCGATTGCCACAGTTGTTGCTATTGTTATAGTTCTGCTGGCAATCGGGATCGTTGCAAATGCTATTGTTGCTATCGCTGTCACTGTTAATATTGCTGTTGTTGCTGTTGCAATTGCTGTTGCGATTGCAGCCGTCGTCATTTAGGGTCAGCTGCTCCAAAGCGGCGCTCAACTGAGCAGCGCTCTGCCGTGAGCTATTTGCCGAGCTGCGTCGACTATTCTGATTGGGCGTGGCACTATTCTCCGATGACAGCTGTCTCTGGTGGGAAAGACGTGTGTTCTAATGCGGTTGTATTTGAAAATAAAGTCAGTTAGTTGCAAAGCAGTTAAATAAAATAAATGAGCTAACTTTACTTTCTAGGAACTGCATTGCTTTATAAAACTTTCTTCTAGCAACACTTATTCAATTTAAAAAAACGGTTTACTTATTTCTTATAAAGGTTTAAGTACAACAAATTTATTTCTCTATAGAAAAAATATCAAGTGTTTGGTTTCTTAACTTTTTATTTGTATTTCATCTTTTCCCACATAACATACACTCACCTCTTCTAGCACATACTCATATGTGGGCGGCGGTGTGGAGGGCAAGTTGCTGCTGCTGCTGTTGCTAATGTCTGCTGCTGCCTCACTGATGCACGGTGTGCGACTCTGGTTGACATAGCCTGAAAGATTATCAGTTTTGTGTGTTGTAACAAGGCGAGCATACAAATTGAATTCGCTGGGTTTCGGTAGGTTATTCGGGTTACTCGAATGATGGCGAAAGCTGACATGCAAATTTTCAGAGCACTGCATATATGCATAGTATACTATTCATGTAGATGTGTGTGTAAACTACAGCCATAATAGGAAAGCCATAAATGTGACAATATTTAAAACTAACCATTTTTGAAAACATCTTTAAAAACACATTAATATTTAGCCTTTTACAAATTTATCATTGGAGTGAAAAGGTTACTCAAGAAAATACGAAACAAAATAATGAAACTAAAAAATCTGAAATGGCTAGTATAATTACTGGGTAAAGTAGATTTTTAAAGAAGGAACTATTGGAAAGCTCAACTTTTGTTCTGTGTCTTTAAACTGGCAAACTTGAATATGTGAACAATTAAAATAATAGTTTCTTTGTCAACGTTCTGGACTAGATTAAGAGTATCATGCATTGTGGAACGTGCTATCAATAGAATAAACTAACTAAGTAATTGTTAAGAAACAATAATAAAAGTCGCTTAAGTGCATTAATGAGCCAAAATACTACGTAATGAAGTCGGGCATTCAAAATTTACACATCAAAGTTAAATAAAAACCATTAAGCTTAAGTTTTAAAGTAAGTTTTGTTATAATTTTCTTGTATTTTGTATTATTTGTTTGCCTATTCTTACCCATACGCAAAGCGTTGGTGTTGTTAGTTGATTTGTTGCTTGGATTTGGTGGCAAGAGCAGCTTCCTTTCGCTCATTGAACCGAGACTGTTGCAATCCACTGAATCAATGGTCGAGCTGCTTGCGCCAACTGCCTGTTGTTGGTGTTGCTGCTGCTGTTGCTGTAGTTGTTGTTGTAGCTGTTGTTGTTCCAGTTCCTGTTGCTGTGCTGCGCCCAATAGTGCCTCATTCACAGTGGGATCCGGATCATGCTCTTGGGATGTGTTTGTGCTCCTTGAGCTGCCCATGCGAAACTTAAGTTTAAATGGCGCCATTTTTAATTGAATCTTAACAGAACTCTGAAGAGTATTTTCTTTTTTTTTTATCCCAATTGGTATTTTTGTTTTGTGTTATTATAACGGCATTTCTTTCTAAATAAGCATTGGGCGGCGTTGGGTATATATATTTTTTTGGTATTTAACAACACTGATGCAATTATAAGTAACGGTAGAGATGAAAAGAAAGAGAGAGAGACGGAGAGATAAAATATAGATCAAGTGTTTACAAAAGAGGGAGAGATAGAGAGAGAGAAAGAGATACATGTAGAGTTAAGATTTAAAGTTGTAAGTGTAATTACTGCTTTGCAGAAAAACACAATTCAACTCATAACATTTTACAGCTTTACAAAAATTTTGTGATGCGTTGATTTTTTTGTTTGTTTTACTTTTTGATTGTTATTCATGCAAAATTATTGATGACATTACAAGCACATTTTACCTGTTTTTTATTTTAAAAAGTTTTGCAGTCTAAACACAAACTAAGAGCTGCAAAAGAAATGAAAAGAGAATTAAAACGAATTTTATGCGTTTAATTAATCATTTCTATATTTTCATATTCTTCATATTTGTTGTTGCTGTTTTCAGAAATGATTAATGACAATTGACACGTCAAATTATAAGGACAAACACACACACACACACATTTTAGCAAACGTGTCAGCTGCCAACACATTGCTCATTATATGTGGCACGTGTCACATTGCACATACGACCCGAACGTCAAACAACTGCTTTGAACATGTGTTTATGTTTATTAATTGCTTTCGTTTAGGCCTCAAAATCAGAGCACACACATACAACATGTCCTTGCCACACATACTACTAACACACACACTTAAAAGTCTCACACCTTTGTTTTTAGTTTTTATAGTTGCGTCAAGTTGTAGCCAAATTTGAAGCACGACCTGCGCTTTGCTTTGCTTTCAATTTAGACTTACGCTTAACACCCACCAACCACCCACCCAATGTTGCCCAGCATATGCCTCATTGTCATGCAGATTACACAAAAGCCACTTAACGCTTTGAGCTCTCATCTCTGACCTGCTCTGCCCAAGTACCTAGACCAGGTTATTATTATGCTTATTGCCACGTGCAACTGCAGCACCAACACCCAACCAACCACCCAACAGCAAAATAAAACCAAAAGCAAGAAGGTTAGAAAAAGAGAAGAAACTCATTTCCGTTGCGGTGAGTCGCAAATTGGTCGCTTGCCTCCTCCAGGTAGTTGCCACTTTCATAGGCGCCACTCGGCTTAGCTGTAGATTTTAAATACACTTTGGTTGAACTTCTAAGAAGAAAATTCCAGGAATTAAAGCTGCATAGAAAACTTTTAATTAAAAGCTTAAGTAATAAACCTAAATTTTGAAACCAAACCAAAATTAAAACTTCTCCTTTTAACTATCATTACGAAAATTTCTTAAAAACATTTTAAAAATAAATACCAAACAAAATTTAAGGACATTCAATGCTATTTTCTCAGTTAACAGCTTAAGTTGCCTTTTAAAAAATAAAGATTTATACGATTTTAAATGTGGAACGGATTCTATATAATTTAAACTGTTAATATTTGTTGGCAATAAAATTCTAATTGATATTGACATAACAAATACACACACGATACAAACCAAGAGTATTTGTATACAAACAAACATTTATAGTATTTATTTAGCCCCAACACTTTTGCTGATTGCATGTACACACAAAAAAGTTATTGTGAATTTCAATTTGTTTGTTTTTACGAAACGACTGTGTGTGTGCCAAACACACACACACACACTTACACACACACACACAATCAATACTTGAGCCCAGCCTAGACGCAACATGCAACATGAATGGAAAGCCAAGTTGAATGAGAAAGGTGAAAATGCGATTCAAACTGTCACATGGGAATTCAAAGTTATAAATGATTAAATAGTTCAGCTGGACTGTTTTATAATCAAACCTTAAACACTTAACCCTGAGTTTGTATACACTTAAATTCTACCGTTTGACAGCAAGTGCAACTTTGCCTTGAGCCATGACTCGTCGTCTCTCACTTTACCCTCTCTTATCCCTCTGTCTTTTAGGGTACTAGTATAATCTATTAATACCTTTAACTGGGTCACAGTTTCAATTCTGTGCATTTGACAGCCTAATAAAACATGAATGTTGTACTTGTTTTATATATCAAACCTTTTACTGTATAGAATTTTCCATTAACAATGTGTTGCCTTCAAGGAAACTTGGATTTTTTATTAATGTGCATTTCCCTTTTGTTCAGCAAAAGCTTTTTGGGGCTTCAAGTCATATAGAATTTCTAGAAATTTTCATGATTAAATTATTTAATATGTGGTTTTACAACATGGTATTCCTAACTTTAGATTCTGTTTACCTAAATCTTTGAATGCTTTTTGGGTTAAGTCTTGATATATTCTGACTTGGTTGGAATTATGAAAAGGTATGGGAATCACTGAGTCTGTTTATAAATTGATTACTTAAAAGTATTTTAAAATTTATGTGCAAAATCTTTACTAGTCATAAAATAAATATAAAAACGAAGCTCAACTCAAAGTCCATAGCCATAAAATCCAAATGATGGTTTAAGTCCTACAAATATTAAAAAAAAATTAGAATATAAAAAACTGTGGCAACTGTTGCATGCAATCAATTTAATGAGTTTTCATACTTCAAAAACCCAAAGAGATATAAAATGACTGCAATATATATGAATTGTCTTGTTTGTGCGTTATAAGAGCCAAAAGTCAAATAAAGGCGCAGCGTAAAAACAATATTTGTACAAAAAGGAATTTCATTTTTGCGCTGCTGCTGCTGCTTGTACTATGCGGCTTCCCTTATTAAGTAAATAGGCACAAGATTGTGTCACAATAATGATGGAGCGCCTCTGTATTGGCCAATAAATAGATAGTGGCCATGGCGTCATCGAGAACATACGAGGAAAACAGGAAAGCAGAGGAGATAGCTGTAAAAGAGACACACACACAAACGCACACACACGCAAATTAACAGTAAAAGAAAGAAGGCAGACAAAGAAAGCAAACAAAAAACGTAATGCCGTGGGTGGTTGATGGGACATTGATGAGTCCTGTTTCCAAAGAAAAACCTTATGTTAAATTGAGTAAACATTTAGTGAATGGCCATCTCTATTAGTACGACATACATACATACATACATACACACATGTATACGAAAGATATGTTTGTGTTTGTATTTAGTGTCCTGTAGGTTCTTTGTTACTATTGTCTTGGAGCGGTATGAAAAATCGAAAAGCACACACATGGCACAACCTTGAAGCAATATGCAATTGTCCTGCAAATTTGTATACTTACCAACTGTTTTTCTGTATCAATAACTGTAACTGTGTATGCGTTGGGCGTCTGCAAGTGTATTTTCGTTGTCTGGCCGACCACTTATTATTATTATTATGATTATCTCTGTTTCTTTATCAACACAATTGACTTTTAGTTATTCTCACACTTCTTTTTTCAGCTGTTTTAGTTGGGGGTGTTTCTTAGCTTGTCAGCTTTTTGGTTTCAACTCACTTAAATTCTGCCACAGACTGTGGAAAGTTGTGTTGTTACACAAGCTTTTTATTATCCTGTAGAAAGCTTTTTTGAGCTTTTCAAAAGCACAACGCAGGCGCTTTGGGTGCTTCCGGCTTTTCTGTCCATAATGTTTTGCTTTGTTTCATGCTATGCTCGTCAAATCCTTTCGTTCTTTGCTTTGTCTATCAAATTCGCGTGAATGGAAATGAAAAGCTTTTTTTATTAATACATCAAGGTTAGGTTAATGATTGTCGATTGGCATGTTGGCAAATGTTCAAATACGCAGTTCTAAATTAAATACATTTTATTGCAAATCGCTTGAATATAACTGTAATCAAAGCTGATTTGTACTGTCAGGCTTATTTGGCACATTTTTTATATAAGTTAGTGTGTACACACTGTTATGCTCTCAGTTTTGGCGGGAAGCAGTGCACAAAATTAAATGAATCTCAATATTAGCAACAGTTTTAGTTTTACTTGCAGGGTAAAGTACTTGTGCATAAAATAAGCACTTACAAAGTTTAATTTGTGCTCTCTTTAAGATACTACAAAAGCAATGTGACAACCCACTAAGAAGCCAACAGGCTGCCTGGGATCTGGTTGATCTACTAAAATGCTTAAATGCCAAGGAAAAGGTAAAGAAAAATAAAATTTCAGCATGGCAAAACTAATAGGTAATTAATTTGTAAAGTTGGTTTAGTTCTTGCTAGCCAAATACTATTGTCAATTGCCCTTAAATGTTGGTAGCTTTCGTGTACTGCGCCAGCTTCAAAACCTAAGGATTCTGACTGCTACAGAATACATTTGTAGCATTGAGAATGAGGAGCAACTGCAATTGATATTAATTGAGTTCCTGGAAAACGAAAATGAGCTGCTGTCCAATTTATTTATAGCAGCGCATTATGGTAAGTGGTTTTTTGTTATAATCATTACAACAATTAATAATTTTTTTCATTTTAGATTCATTTAATTCTATGCGACTGAACAATGTACTCGAAAATGCTTTGCGACATCTCTTTAGCGCTCTAGCGGACAATCCAAAGATCAGCAATTTGAAATATGTTGGTCCATTGCGTCAGTCTTTGCCTGGTATGTTGGCTTGATTTGCAATAACCTACTTTATACAAGTCTTTCGGAATTTGCTTTATAGATGATGTATTGATCAATGGTTGTATCCAAATGCATTTAAACATTCTACTAGAGCTGCATGAATCTGCTGATATAAGTTTGGCATTTCAACAATTCAGCGCCTGGATAAACGAAGGCGTCGATGAACTAACCTTTGTCAAACACATAACGGATAAAGTAAGTATATGAGATTTGTAACATTTATAATCTGTTTAAACATTACTTTACTGCAGCTCCTCGGCGATCATCAACAGGAATCCTTGTCACATCTATTTAAACTATCAACATCTACGAACTTTAAACAATGGAAATTCTATCTCATCTTAGTACAATCCATAGCCAGCAGATGCAATGCAGAAACGAGCACATTTATAAAAAGTATGATACGTTTGAACTAATTTTTCAGCACAATCTAATAACGATTTATTTTATAGAATATCTCAAAAATCGGGTGTTGCACGTTGCAAGCTTAAACTGTCAGCTTTCAATGTTGCATCTTTTGCTAACGGCTCGTGCTGCTGCAGCTACTACCATAAATATACAAGAGAATTTGGATAACTATGCACATTGGTATAAGCAAAATATTGGCGAAATGTCTTATGGGCTAAGCGCTGAACATTTTCAAGTTGTATTAAACATTCTCGAAGATTCCATACATTACGAACAGGAAATTGATTATCTTGAAGTAAGCACAGCTATTTTAACTTAAGAAATATTAAATTAAACGTTCTATTTATTTTAGATTCATGCTGCAATTGCAATATCTCCTGGTGGCAAGCTCGTTCAATCCTACAAAACCAAATGCAAAGCGCATTTATCACGTTTAAAAGTTGCTAGCAAACAAAAAGATGTTAAATAAGTTTACAAAAATATAAGTATTAATGCATATATATTTACAAACTCTCCACCACAAAATATAACTGTGTCCCTAAGCTATATCAAAAATTATAATTTTTGAGAACGTCCCTTGCCCGCCAGCGGCTTGTCTCGTTCATCCCAAAGCGTAACTCCATCGCAGGCACAAATCCTCTTAAAGTTCTGCAATATGCCAGCCGAACGGGCAATTATTCCGCAAGCAATTCTATCAAAAAATTTAGAACTGATTATTATCATTATGTCTACTGGGAAATTGAGCTTTGTTTTACCTTTCACCTGAATTGCCATCGATTAGGCTCTGTTTGTTGCCACCACAGCCCAGGTCATCTGCATTGGCTGTTATGACCACCGCTCGTCCAATAATGTCCCATATTTCTAAGCCACTGTCTACAAAACGGAATGTGGCACGGCCTGTTTCATCCGCACGTATGTTGCCCAAATCGCCGGCATGTCGATTATTTTCATCTACATTTGGGCTGCCGTGGGGTGAATTACGTGGATTATAGTGCTCTCCAACCGATGCACAGCCCTCGGACACATCACCAGTTTCGTGTATATGAAAGCCATGCAACCCCGGCTCTAGTCCATCAACAACGCCATCTACAACAACGCCCGCCTGCTTGGCAGCTATTGTGGTGAATCGGACAGCGCCCTGCACAGGCGTTCGGTCAACAACGCAGCCTGTCGTATTGATAAGCGCCACTGCGGATTCTCCGCCAAAGCCTGAGAGTACAGCACGACGCCCGGTGCTTTCGATTTTATCCTGCACCTGCGACCATGGCAATGTTGTTTGCACTATCACCCGTCCCACAGTCGCATCAATCTCCACATGACCCACGCCATCCAGCGCATGTCGCAGCTTGTCTACACCGGATTTGTCATCTTTGCGTATTTGAACTGCAAATTCAATCTTTGCAATAGTTTAAGTGTGTGTTTTGAAGTAGTTTGCATGACTGCTACTTTTACCTTTGTAGAGTCCATTTGCGTTGTTAAGAGACAAGTGACCACAAACAACAAATCATGGCTGATAAGCTATCGATATATGTAGAACATCGCTGAATAACATCGATAGCTAAGCGGCTAAAGGCCTGGTGTCACATACACCGTAAACAGAAACAGAAACAGAAACAAAAATATCGATTGCACAAAGAATTGACCAGCGTCAAGTTATCTGCGTTTGTAGAAAACAGGTGATCGTCTGTTAACAGCAACAGAATAAAGTCAAAAGTACTTGTTTCGGTTTCAGTTGCTAATGTGCTGAATTCGATTACTATTGCTAACAATTGAAAAATACCGATGTTTCTGTTGCAGTTTCTATCGCAGTCGCAAATGTACTGAATTCTGTTTCTGTTTCGGTTTACGGTGTATGTGACAACAGGCCTTAAATGTCGTCCGATAAACCTTTTGAATCGATATTAATAGCAAGTATATAAATCAAATTGAAAACCAAACTGAATTTGAGAGTTCTGTGTAATCAATGCAAAATAGTTAAGTCATAACCAATTCTGACACAATTCACTTGTATTTGTTCACCAATTGGAGTGTAACGATAAAGAAAAAATTTGTACATTGTTCGTTTTCGCAAGCAACTGCGTTTGATTTACCTAAATGTATTTTATTGCACCCTAAATTTATAAATATTTACAAATATGTACAATTATCAAAAATCTACCAGCTAATTCCAAAGTATAGAACTTTGTTAAATCACACATTTTTGTTTTTTTATTACTCAACATACTAGAAAGCACACACAAACCAAAGTTTGTATGGCCCAGAGTGGCACTAGAATAAGCTGCAGCGATCAATAGCTTAAGCTCAAAAGACTTTCCCACTATCGTTGTGGACCCGTGCTGTGTGCATTTGTGATCACATTTGGTGTCCTGACTACCGGGCTACGTTGATATTTGTGCAGCTCGCGAGGTTGAAGGTGATTGTTCCATGGTGTTAACTGCTACAGCAGCTGCATCAACATCTGCATTGGGATCTCGCTCAGAATATGGCGGTGCTGGCAATGCTGCAATGCCAATGGTTGTTGGCGTTATTATTGCTGGAGCTGCTGCAGCTGTGGGCGATGTTAGATTGCACATACGCATCACTTCATCATAGCTTGGCAAATCCTTGTCATCCTTTTCGAGCTGCGCGCGTATGCGTGCCGCCTCCGGACTATTTGGCTCAATAAAGAATATATCGCCAAAGTTTCTGTGATCGCGACCTGACTCCACATTGTTTTGCCGATCTGCAATATGTCAAAATATAAAAGACAAGTGTTAGTTATGGTGTATTATCAACTGATCAAATTTTGTACCGAGCAGTTGTCGCTGACGTTGTCTTAGGCGAATCAGTAACATGGATTGGTGCATTTTCATGGCCAGCTAATGGAACAATTGACAGATACGTTATTAATTGCCACACTAAAAATGACTAATTATGTGTATTAATTACGAATATTAGCTGGCTTATAATGAAAACGGCGAACAGCAGACCCAACGCCACTGCCAAATTGGTTGTCAAAGACATTTTGAGTTTGAAAGAAACTAAATGCGATACAATACTAACACCGAAAATAAAAATCGCTTAGTAATAACATAATAATAATAAGCTAGTACTTTAGTGCTGAGTGCTCGAAGCCGATTAGATAAACCCACGCCTTGTATTTGGCACACGTTACCATTTCGATTTAGATTGCGATTGAATTGCCTTTGCTGGCGTCGCTGGCAGCGTGGTGGACAAATCTTTGCCAATGTTCGATTCTCGATGCGCACATAAAAGCAAACCAGGGGCACACAGCAAAAGAGTAGAAAGATCAGCGCCATATATACGGCCACATGGATGCCAAATTCGGCGCCAAAGTTCATGGTTTTGAAACTGAATAAACTCTAAAGCGGCGCATTACTTTTCTTTACAAAAGTACGCACGACCGCAGCAGGCAACCGAACGTTGGACACTAATCGAAAGAAGAAAGAATGATAGGAACATACATGTGATTCGTTGGTTCGCAATATTTTTTTATATTCTGCTACCGCTTGTTTTGTTTTTTGTGATAAGATTATGTCTATACAGCCGTACGCAAAACGACATAAAAAAAAAATTCCTAAACTTAATACTTTTATGTTCAAAATAAGTGTGAAAACACTTGGGGAAAAACAAGATTTTTTTAATGTTGTCAATAAAAAGAAAGATGAAATTTTTTTTTAAGCACGAGTTTTAGGTTGTTGGCAAAAGATGCTTTAGTTTATTTAAACTATTCCACTCGTCAGCCGATACATATTTTGTCAATATTGTGTGTAACAAATTATACAAAGTACTTCATCTTAAGATCAATAATATATAAATATATTTTAATAAATTCAAAAGTTTTTATATTTATCCGATAGTAAAAATCAATAATTTATTTAAATTTTAAAAAATTTGTTCATAAAGTAGTTACAAACACGTGAATTAAGCAAAACAAATTCTTTCAGTGTATTTAAACTATAGCTCAACACAACTACGACTATGCTTAGGAAGGTTAAAGCACACCGAAGAGAATCAAAAGCTCTCTAATTCATGGACACATGGAAACTACTTACTTTGGGATCTATTGCGATTAGAGTTAGCCGGACAAAAGCATCGAAGAATCCAGATAAGTGCACACTAACAGAAAGTAAAATCAAAACTCAAACTTGAAGACTCGATCGCGTTTATACTTTATGTTGCGAAAATGTTGTTTACCTGAATAAAGCTATAGGATACGAAGCCAATAAGCAGCAGCATGAAAAAGTATAAAACTGAACCCGCTTCCATTTTGCAAGAAGTTCAGATGAAGACTAAATCTTATCAAATAATGCTGATGTGTGAAACTCAGTTAGTTCTTATCAAAACAAATAAGCAAAAAGCACTTCAAACCACAAACACGCACATAAACAGTTGTTGACATATCTTTCTAGTCTTGAATACATACCACGAGATCGTTGCGCCCGAGCACGGCGTCTTAATTCCCGATTGTTAGGCGGTGGGATATCGGTGGATGTAGCGCCACAGCACTTGAATAATGTTATCCATACTATATACTTTGAAATAAGCATAAATAGTATAGAAATAGCACGATACCTTTGAATCACAGTAATCATACCTGTATGAGAATATATGCAATGGGTAATGCAATGACCATTACAAAGAATACAAATAAATAAAACAAAAACCAGTCGCCCATTTTGTCGACTAGTCGTTATGAGCAACAATTAAAGAAGCGATTCAAATCCGTTGTGTTTGAAAATTCAAACAGCACTGAAAGTCATTTACACATAAAAGCTGAAAATATCTTATCGGTCAATAAGGCAGTATTTAGGACTGAGCAATTTAATTGGGCTTGTGACAAAAAGCTTCAATAATTGCTGTAGAAATTGGCAAAGTTAAATGCTTCAGATTCACCATATCAGCAACACGATAAGATTAGCTCACATAGTAAATATTAAGGAAGGCGAATACCAATCAAAACTGATATCCTTTCGAACCTTCAAGTACCTCGTTCTCGTTCTGGCTTCCACAATTCGTAGCAGGCCCAAACACCGAAACGCAAACAACAGCAACAAATCGCACACGTTACAAGCAATAGAAAAATACCCGAAATTATTGACATGACATCCGTCGTCATCTTCACATCTGTATTTTCTGATTATAAACCGCGAGAAGTAAATAGATTTTTAACGGGTTAGGTTCGATGGCATCACTACACACAGAAGCCGGTTAGCAAACTGTTTAAATTTTCATGCTTCTCACTCTTCGCTTGCAACTTATCAGCTTAGCAATGTGTGGGTTTCCTTCGTGTCGTTGTGTTGATAACCAGCGCGTGTTACAAATATTTTTTTGATTAGATAAGATTTGCATCATTTGCGACCACATGTGTGTGGACATTTTTTTATTGCAGACAGTCAGTTGCAGAAATGCGACTAAGAATAGACTACAAAATCATAAAATTCAGAGCTCATCAAAGTAAAGAAAACAACGAAAAAAAAGAAAAGAAACGGTGTTTAAACTTTATATCCAGACAAAAGCGGAAGCATTCAGCACACAATTGTAAATAAGAGTAGAGTTCACAGTGTGTTTGTGTGTGTGAATTAATATTATGTGAAACTCGAGCTCATTAATCGTTGCACAAGCTAAACAAAGACATCCACATACACAAGCAGTAATAAATCTATTACGAACTTGGCCAAAGGCAAGCCCATTTATGTGGCCAGTTTTGAAAACAATTACGCCACGAAAAGAGCCGGGAAAACATTTTCACATGTTCCATAAAATTACATTGCGGGTTTTTTTTGTTTTTTTTTTTTTGTTGAAGTTTCGGCATTTCAATGTCAGCAAATTAAAGACAGGCCCAGCTGCTTAGTCATTCAATTAATTCCTTGTGTATGATTAAGAGTGTTCCAAATCCTCAAGAAATGGCCACTTTTTATAACAAGAGACGATTTTAATAACTTGAAAATTATATATAATTGCCAATTGTATTTTAAAAGAATGTTGACTTTAACCTAGTTGATTACATTGTTATTCGAATTTTGTTTCTATTATTTGGATTTGGGGCAATTCATTATATGCATTCAGAGAATGTTAAAAAAAACGCTTATTCATTTTATCGCCTTATATAGGTCAAGTGCCATAAAAACTAAGATTGCCAAAAACTTCAACAACAATGATATCAATGATACCAAAACATTAACAAATTTTGGTAGAATTATTTATAGTTTCTAGAAAAGAATACTAGAAATAAACAACACGATTAACTCATTTCACATTCTCGCTCGGATAATTGTTATCATGTTCAATAAATGATTTATTGTCGTTCTCACCTGGGAACATTTCGATGGCCGTACCGGACGGATCAATGCGTATACTTCGCAGTACACGGGGCGGAACCGTACTACGCCCCCTAAGCGCCTGTGACATGGGCAAGGGCTGTGCAGGTACAACAGCTTTGCGCATAGCACAAATACAACACAACTGCAAACAATTCGGAAATAAATGATTCAAAAAGAAACCAAACTCGAAAGAATCTAACAACTTACGCGCACAAAAATACACACAATGAAAATTGAAATTAAATATATAATGTAAAGACTATAATCGAGGGCCATTCTAAGCGATTTTACGTTCTAGTTCGACACGGGCAAGTTACTTTTTTATAATGACAATTCGGGAGTGTTGAAAGCGAAGCTAGCAAATAAATGATAAAATTAAAACTTGCGTCTTATCAACAACAAAAACAAAAATTTTGCTGCGAATAATGTCGTATATATTTTGTCGTACTATCTGCTCTGTAGCAAATTATCGATAGGAAGTAATTTTTGAATGGAATTTAGATCTTTACGAGTACATGGCATACGCACCCGAACTTTCTATTGAATTACTGTTGTATCCAATCAAGTTTCTTTTGCGATAACTTGTAACGCACAACTATATGGAAAAGTATAGGAGAATGATCAGCAAATTTGTTAAATTGATTATTGTGAAAACAACTTACAATGGTCACCAACAGAATTATAAGCAACAAATAAAAAAAGTCGATTAGTTGCATTTTCTTCCTAGAATTTTGTGCATGCCGTTTGAAGTACGGCAAATCGAGTACTGATCGATTGAAATCGAGAAATTTGCAATAAAAAATAGTCACTTCACGAATAACATAACGCTGACAGTTTAACTATAGACTCTTATCTAATCTATTGAGCTTTTTGTTGCGCTTGTTAAGTTTTGTGTGTGCTTTAGTTTGAGCCAAATCTTACCCTCAAGTGCCAGGTGCAACATCATTTCACGACGCATCAGGACACGAGCATACCAACCGGTCAATTTCATTTTGACCAACAGATAGATCTCCTTGAGGAATTAGTGACAAATTGAGCTTCTAATACAATTAAATTGAAGGCTTACCCGCAGCATAAGTGCCACAGCAATCCCAATAAGAATGCCACAGAACCAGAATTCCGTGTGCATTGCTAATGGTTTATGTTTAATTAATTTAGACAGTTTTAGATAATTGTTGGGTGTGTTTGAATGAATTTCCTGACTTCTGAATCCAAAGCTGCTTAAAAAAAAAATAAATTGAACTCAAAAAATTTGAAAATGTAGCAGAGCCTAAAGAATCCTAATATGTTTTGTCTAGAATACATTTCCCTGTTGTCTTCTTTAAATTTTCCATACAGCGTTTTCCAAAACTCACCAGCCTCGGGAACTCGATCGCCGCGACACAAGCTCCAATAACGAAACGGTCCCAAATAGGTCTAAACAACAAATTGAATCCATACAGTTTGAGGGGTCTACGAACAAAATTCGACTTGGCTTACCCGCAACAGAATGAGCAATATCAGCAGAAAGGATATAAAATAATACCACTCCATAACATCCATGTTAAAGGGAAACAGAAAAAAATAAGAAAAAAAAACACACTCTGACAGTTGAGCGAACAGCAAGTGAATAAAAATGAGGATGGGAATTAAATGAAATTTAACTTCAACAACTATATAATAACAGATAAGGCATATCTGATTATGCAGTTAATGTCACTATATTTAGAAAATATCACAAGGCGTTTATCTAAGTGAGCCACGCAAATCTTCCACTTGCCGCCTCACGCTCCTCTACTCTAGCCTTCCCTTCCCCTTGTAATTGCCTCTGCTTAAAATAACCTTTGATTACCAACTTAAAAAATGTGACCATGATGAGATAAGTTACTTAACATTATTATATATATATATATACATATAAACTAGATTCAACTATCAAAACCTTGTGACGTCTGCGCATTTAATTTATATTCAAATAATTCTATTGTTTATTTATTTTTCTAATAAGTATATCAATTTTTTTTTTGTCTTTCTAAAAAAACTTTACTATCTAATCTTAGCACATTTTTTTTTGAATAACTGTGCAATCCAAACGGTTAAAAGTTAGGCGGTTAACAGATCCGTGTAAATAGGAATGACTAATTAACAGAAATCTGCAATCTCTGATAAAGTATCGAGATAAGCTAAGTTTTTTTCCCCCCGGATTGTAGCTCTCAAAGCTTCAGGTGTCTGAAAAGCTTACCGTCAGCACGAGTATTTTGTCTTCTGATAACGGGACGTCTGACAAATTCGTTAGGGCTCTTAACTCTTTCCATAGCATTGAACAGAGACTTGTAAGGAATTTCCAAAAATTGAGTTTAACAGCTTTTTATATGAATTCAAGATCATAGCTTACCCATGCCAGTAATAGTGAGAGTACTAATACAATGAAAATAACAGTAAATTGCAGAAAGTCCTCCATTAGTAAAAAAATTTCAATTCAAAATGGATATCTAAACCACGACAAACTGCATTGGCAATCTTAAGACGACTGATTTTTCTCTATCTAGTAATGAAGTTCATCTCTTCATTATCTGTTTATCTGGAAAGCTTACCGTTTGCAGTAGTAGCACCTCTTCTTCTTCTTCTGTTGCTGATTGACGACATCGTTTCTTCCTCTGTTGTATATTTATTCTTACAAGCTTTGGCGAGCAACTTGAAAAGTGCAAAGACTCTTATCAGCCATTGTTTGTACATAACGAGAATATACCATGTAAATGGTAGTACGTAACTGCTTACCCATATTAAAAATACTGCAATTAGCATAAAAGCCGAAAAAATATCCCAATGGTTCTCATTCATTCTGAGTGTTCAATAAAACTAAAACACCCGCGCGTCAAACTTCATTGGCAGTCGTTTAATAACTGCCCGATTAGTATTCTTGTGTCAAATAAGTCAATCGGTATTTACTATCAGATCGGTGTCACATATTATTTATAAAGCAGTCTGACTAGCATAGAATTTTAGCTTATCTAATCGCTACTATAAGCACTTACATATTGAGTGATCCAAACAGTTGCCAAAAAGCTATCATTTTTAAAATAGCAACAATGAATTCAAGAAGAGAAGAAGTTGATGAATAAGCAGGTAGTTCACATACAAGCAAACACACGATATCCTTTGTAAAATTAGCTTTAATAGCTTTATAAGCTTTCCGTTATAAACAAACTCAATTGAAGCAAAACATGAAAAACTACAAGCGAATTTACTTCTTATCAATCAACTTAATTATAATAATTCATTTAGAAAGCTTACCGATAGTTGAAGTACTATCACGGCTTGTTTCACTGCTCGTATCACTGTTGTATCTGGTTCTGTTTCCGTGTTGCACTGATGGAAGTGTTTAATTATAAAAATACACTCACTTATTATTGCAAACAGCTTGAATACATCACAAATATTGCAATTTTCATGAGACATTTTGATAGTTCAATAAAATAACATATAATATTTACAGTAAAGTAAAGCGCGACACACTTAATTCAAACAGCCGTCTTATGACTGATTGCGTACGATTTTGTGTTTGAACGATAACCCTTTTTTTTTGCGTTTCAAACACCTGACTGATACAAGAGATTCCCAAACTTACCATCTGTTCTCACCATTGATCTCTGCTTGGTCATTACAACGATCTTTAGAAAAACAAAGGTATGTTTAGGACGAAATTCGCTTGGGTAACTTTCAAAAACTTACAAAAAATATCAAGCCCACACCAACAAAAAATAATGTTATTGTAAGTAAAAATGAATCAAACATTTTGATTTTAACTCTTTGCAATTTAAAATGCAACTGAAGACAAAAAAATATGTTGTCCATTTAATAACAACAATAAACGATATTAAAGATAATATATTCACAATTATTTCTTTTGTTGCCTTTTCGCAATTCTTATCAGTTGAACAAAGTATGTTTGTCAAGTAGGTCACAAATGCATCATCACTTACACCCACACACACACACACGCACAACTTTAAAAAGCTCTTGAAAGCTTTAACCATCGTAATTAATCTTGCTTAAAGCGCAATGAACTGACTTTTTTTTTATTGTTGCCCTTAACAAAAGCGAAAGTAAAGTAAAAAGAAAGAAACAAGCAATAACAAATAAATAAAATAAATAATTTTGAACTTTAGTTCTTAAAACGCTTACCATTATTTCGAAGACGACGTGTTGCGCCTATAAACACAACGTATCCTATCTGTAAAATAAAATATTTACTAACATTAAACCATGAAAATAAAATATTAATTTTTCTTACCTTGACAAAAATACAAAGAGCAAAAATCAAAAAAAGTAAACTTATATAAATACCCGTTAACATTTTTACACTTGAATCAAAATACACTTAAGCTATCCAATCCTTTACACTGGCCATTAGGAATCGAACTGAAGAGCTTCAATAAAAAGAAATACATATGAAAAAATAAAAAATAATGGTTGGTGCGGCAAAAAAAAGGTAATTGCGATAAGCAAACACTTTACTTTTGTTACTTTAATCGTACAATTTCTAGTCTTATCGGTTAAATTACTTATAACATAATCCCCCCTCTCTGACAGCCCTAAAAATTATTGATAGTAAGCTTTTTTTTTCATAATTGAAATAATTGTTATAAAGGTCACAGATACTAAGGGATAAGGGAGAAGCAAAGTGCCTGCCCCAAACAAAACCAAAAAAAAATGAATATACAAACTTCAAGTTCAAAAAACTGAAAAAACAACAACAATTGACCCATTTAAACTAACCAAAAGCAATTACACTATGCTGCACACAAATAATTATGGGGCAGCTGAAAACAAAAAAAATAAAAATTGCTAAAATGTTAATGTGATGAATAATAAGCGAGCGCTTGGGAGAGTCTCGAAATTAGAGGGCATGCCCTCCCTAACGAAACAATGGAATTTGTAACAAAATGCGAATTTAACTTGCAGCATATATTTTAGAAACACCGTCAATGGAACGCACAGATTAATGGCCAAGTGAGACAGCGGGAATGGGACGGGACGCCTTGAACTGATAATAATTAGACCGCATAGCATATCATAGAGTATAGTAGCTAAGCATTTCTATTGTTGGCTGCACCAATTGGCTACGCCTCACAATCCATCATTAAGCACCAAGCCAGCCAGCCAGCCAGCAAGCAAGTCATGTCCAATCTGGAGGTGATATCAACGCATTCACTCAATGCTTTATGGCTTACAACATTGGTAACAATGAATAAATCCCTTTGGCTTTGCAATTGGTTTATTATTGAGTTGTACAATTAATGAATGAATCAACTACATGCCTTAAATAAACCCTTGAAAAAAATATGTAGCTACAATCAATGTTGTTTATTGTTTATTATTTTATTATGATTCTCAGAAAATTACTTTAGTTGGTTTTTTTTCCAGCGACTTTTCCATCAAACAGATTCTAGATTCGGAAAGCACTAACCTTAAAGCCAAGGATCCGAAGCCTTTAATTCAAGGTGAAACGAAAGAAATAAGTTCTGGCCTTGAGTAAAGACACACCTCTGCTTAACTAGAGGCTAGTTAGTAAACTATCCCACAGCTGAAAAAACTTAAGAACAAGATAAATAGTTACTCAAATAATATTATTTAATTATGTTCACAACTCACACGCTGATTTATTAAATATCATTGCCATAACAGCTAACAAGATCTTAGTTAAAGTTTAAACAAGTTTTCAATGTTTAAGCTTACAACTGTATATCAAAATTTAAAATTCAACTTCCTTCCGCTCCAGCTGATGATAATGAAGTGCGAGCAACTTAATGGAAAAAAATTTGCATTTCTTTGCACGCCCCCTCAAACAACAACAACCAACTTCCCAACTCAATGTCAAGTTTAAGCCATTTCCGCAAGACCAAATATTGCACTAATTTTCATAAACCAAAGCCCAAATCTTGATAGCGCTAAGCAAACTGAAAAAAAGAAGAAAACAAAAATAAACTTACAAATCATGCGGCTCACAAGTTCCGGCTTTGTTATTGTTTTTGACGGACTTAAAGCTGTTCTATTGTTTAGCAATGAATTTGAAATGAAAATTCCCCAGTTGAATTGGTGGGTGCGTTCAATCAATTAAGTATGTCCAAGTATAAATATCTTTAATTATTAGCTAACGAATCGTTAGAATTTAAGAAACAAACAAATTTAACACACACACCCAGCCACAAATTAGTTTAACAACAAATTACTTAATTTTCTGCTTAATGCGTATGATTAGCTAAACTAACTTAATGAGCTGCCGGCGCCCCAGAACTCAAGCAACAATGTAATTAATTTCAATTCGCCACTCATCTGGGTGGGAGAAAAACAAAAACAAAAACAAAAACAAAAACGAAAATAAAAACAACCTTGAACTTCAGCTTCAATACACAAGGCGTATTTTTTAGAACGTTCACAACGGATCTATCTATCGGCTGAGTTGAGCTACTTTCGCTTTTGTGTGTGAAACAAATGATACATAATAATAACAATAACAATAATAATAATAATAATAAAAAGCCAACGAACAGCAGTTAAAAAAAGTAATCGCAATTCTTGTGAAATAGCCAAAGACCATCCAAAAGGAAAGGCGTTGCCAGCCAGTTTATGATATAATAACATTCATACATTGTCTTTTGTGGAGCAAAACAAGTTAGTAATGAACAAAAAACCCAAAAACAAAAGACATTGTTAATAATATTTTGCTAGCTTCGCAGTAACGGAAATTAATTTTAAATATGGCTCAAGAATTTACTTGGCAGCAGCTGTTAATTCAATGATCACAAAATGCTATTAATAAAAGGTTTTTTTATTTAACTACAAAAAAACGTTCTTTAAGCTTTATCACTTAAGATAATTATCTACAAAATTTATGGACTTTGAGAACATGGTCAGCTAATGATGACAAGTACGAATACAATAGTCAAAAGCCTGAGAACTTACGCAAATATCCAAATATCCATTAATAAAAACATAAATTTAGTTTCAAAAGAACAGAAGTCATTACTTAGCGCAAACAATTTGATAAATGGGAGTGCCTTTTAGTAGTTTTATATATTTTATTTACTCCGAATATTAAAAGACAAATAAAATAAGGAATTAATCAGAGCGCTGCTGTTTGTGTTATGTTAGCTTACATCACCTTAACATAATGTCAACAGTTCCGCGCAGATAATTAACATTATTATTATAATTATTCCGCAATGCGAAAAGTTACCCAAAAGCAAAAGTTAACACAATATCCAGTTATACTATTGAAGAGTACAAATGCTACATTCGACCCGCTGAACATTGAATTTTTTGTTCGTGTAATTATGCTTGTTGTTATTATTATTATGGCCATAGTTTGTTGTCGAATTGAACCTGACCGTCTGAGCCGGCTGCACACAGCTAAACAGTTATGAGCCAACAACAACCATTCAGTCATTGTGTGACAATCAACAACAACTTCCTCAACGAAAACAAGCCACCGTTTAGGCCAATTGCAATTGCGGACAAACACAATGAATTTTCTTTTTGCTTTTTGCAATGGTTGGCAAAAATTAAAAGTTGCATAGGAAAAGGCAGCCATGAAAAGGTTTTTAAAGCATGATTTTGAATATGAATTTTGACTTTTGACCGTGCATTCAAAAGCAAATGCTAATTTCTAACTTATGACTAATCAGCGAGGAGTCAGCTTTATATATATACGATATCTGTATAATTATGCATTATTATTGAGTTTGTTGCTAAGCTGGGAAATAATTTTTTTGATTGGGTGCAATTATAATTTGTTGAATCAAGTCGTGAATTTCGATGCGGTTGCCGCCCTGCAAACAGCTCAACAACGAACAACTTTTATTATTATTACATATGTATGTGTATGTGTATTAGTGGCAATATGTATGTATGTGCATTGGAGAAAGAAAAGCTAGCGAAATTATGTGAACTTGTTATATCACCTGGCCAGGCTTAGCCAGCTAAAAAGCCAACTAAAGACAACAAAAATAATAAAAAAGCAAAACATAAAACAAAAAACACCAAGCAACAATCAAATCAACTGCAACAGCAAAAGCAATAACAGCAACAACAACTGCACTTTCTTTGCGTTACGCTTCTTTGCATTGGCCTGTGCATTGCCAAATTGTATCTCTATTATATATATATATATATTTATCTGGTATATAAGACAGCTGCGGTCAGTGTCCATGTCTAGACATTGAACGACCAGTCAAAATACGAAAAACTAAATGAAATGAAATGCTTGAATGCTGTTCAAAAGATTTCGGTTGCAGCCGCAGCAGCAGCTTAATATTGTGGCAAGTGCAACGACAAAAGTTCAACAGACGCGGCTAAAGCTTGCTTGCAGCTTCTCCTCCTCCGCTCAACAACAACAACAACAGCAACAAACCCCCGCTTGCCTGTTTTTAGGCGTTGCAGCATTGTAAATTAATTCATATTAGCAAAACAAATGTGATGCTCTGTGGTTTATGTGTGTGTGTTTACACCTACATCTAGCTGTATGTGTGTGTTAGTGCTGGTGTTAGCTTTTAGCATTTCATTGGCGATGAGTTGTTGTGCAGGTTTTGCGGTCTGTGGGAGCATCGCTGCAAACCGGCGTCAAATTATATTCAAGATTCAAAATAATAGTAAAAAAAAAGGTAACAACAACAACAACAAGCGTATGTAAATGCAGCTAAATAAAAAGTCTCGTCTCGTCGCATCGCGCACGAAGGCTGAGAAAATGATGAAAAAAACACACCGAGCCACACAAATGTTAATTACGAGAATATCTTTTAACTAGCCAAGCAGATTGCACTTAACTTACATAAAGTATCTGATGGATGCAAGTGCTCAACACTTAGAAAAAAAAAAAAATATACTTACATATGTGTCTGTGTGTGTGTGTGTATTCATAACCACTTTTTATGTTTGTTGCACTTGGCGTTTGCATTATAAATGCGATTAACCAAATCCAGTTTTAATATGATATGACATAAAATCAAAATAAAAATAAAAAATATGTTGCCAATATTTATACTCGATACCGAAGGTAAAGAGTATATTGGGTTTGTGCAATGTCCGTCATGGTGTCTGTCCGTCTGTCCGTCTGTCCGTCTGTATGTTCGCAACTTTTTTCCACACCCTTCAAGTTAGAGACTTCAAACTTTGCAAATCTGTTTATCTATGGCATAGTAAAGTAAAGTGTCAAGATTGGAGTTCTACGATAACTAGGGGGCTGGCAAATCGATAAACTCGATAACGCAAAATCGATAGATCCAGCTATTTCGCAAGCCCTTACAGCTAGAACTACCAAATTTGGGGAGAAAATAGCTACTAACAATCCCCAGAAAACTGCATCAAAAATTTTGGAGCCACGCCCACCCATACCGCCCCCAGCCCCCCGCAATTTAACACTAAAAATGCCCATATCTACTACAGTTTTTGAGCTAGACCCTCCAAATTTGGTACCAAGATAGGTGGTAACGATCTCGAACCCAATTCATTACAACTTTGGATGCCACGCCCATCTATACTGCCCTATCCGCCCTCAACCACCCCAACGCTTCGCTAAAAACGGTAGTGCGTGTATCTTCCATAGTGTTTGAGCTAGAGTCACAAAATTTGGTAGGTAGATAACTGGTTACGACCCCCCAAAAACTGCATCAAAGTTTTGGAGCCCCACCCACCCATTCCGCCCCCAGCCCCCCCGCATTTGAAAAACAGAAATGCTTATATCTTTTACAGTTTTTGAGTTAGAGCCACCAAATTTTGTGCCAAAATAGGTGATTATAGTCCCAAAATAAATGCATAAAAACTTTGGATGCCACGCCAATCCATACTGCCCAAGCTGCCCCAAACCGCCCCAATGCTTCACTAAAAACGGGAATGCGTGTATTTTCCAAAGCGTTAAGGCTAGAGTCACCAAATTTGGTAGGAAGATAGCTAATAACAATCCCCAAAAAACTGCATTAAAGTTTTGGAGCCGCGCCCCCCCTGAACCCGAGCCCCCTGCATTTTGAAATCAAAAACGCCTATATTTTCCACATTTTTTGAGCTAGAGCCGCCAAATTTGGGGCCAAGATAGGTGATGAAGAAACCCAAAAAAAGTGGATGGCGCCCCCCACCCATACCGCCCCCAGCCCCCCTTCCACCATATTCTACTAACTTTGAGCTAGAGCCACCAAATTTGGTATGAGGATAGCAATTAACATCATAAACAGATCTGCAGAAAAACTTTGGACGCCACGCCCCCCCCATACCAGCCCCCAGCACCCAGCCCCCCTTCTACCATATTCTACTAACTTTGAGCTAGAGTCACCAAATTCGGTTTGAGAATAGCTATTGACATCATAAATAGATCTGCAGCAAAAGTTTGGATGCCACGCCCCCCCTTACCAACCCCATCCCCCCTTCCCACAAATTTTACTATTTTTGAGCTAGAGTCACCAAATTTGGTATGAGGATAGCAATTGACATCATACACAGATCTTCAGCTAAAATTTTGATGCCAAGCCCCCCCCCCATACCTCCCCCAGCCTACCATCCACCATATTCTTCTAACTTTGAGCTAGAATCACCAAATTTGGAAGGAAGATAGCTTTTTGGCATCCCCATCTGCACCAGACAATCTTTGAGGCAGCATACACCCCTGCAGCAGCATACACCCCTGCCGTATCCACACACCATTGCAATCAGCTCTCTCTTTTAATCTGTTTTACTACTGGTATCGAGTATACCGCAGTCGGGTGCGTCCGACTGCAACGTTTCTACTTGTTTTTGTTGATTTCTTTATCAGACTTGATAAATTTAATTGACAACTTATTGGAAAATATAAAATTGTTTAATCGCTTACTGAACTTTACGTTTTTTAAATAAAGATAATATTATTTTTTTAATGTATGTATTTAAGAAAATAATTGCGTTAACATAATTAAAGCTTCACTTGGGTATTTTGTGTTTTAATTAAAAGTTCTAGGCATTATTATAGGTTTACCTCTAGATATATAAAAAGTATTAAATTAAGTTTTAACTTGAAAAGGAACAGATTTAAAGTATGTTTTATGTTTGATTTGCATTATTATTGCTTACAATTAACAATAATAAGTAGATTTCAAAAATTGTCTACTTATGTTTTAAATCTTAACAGTCTTAAATAAATTTTAACAAAATAACCAATTCAAAGAAATGAAAATCTGACTGTTCCCAATTCATTTAAAATGTGTTCTTTCTTGTAAAATCACGTTTTTCTTTTAAAAATTTGTTTTAAAATTAAGTTTAACATTTACTAAATAAATACTTAAACTTTCATTCAAACTTAAGTTCATTTTTATTAAATGTTCATTAACAAAGTTTAGCATGAAGTTTATGGAATGCAATTGAATTGAAAGCGTTTTAATTTACAAACCAAATCTGATTCTCATGCAACTCATTAAAAATAATTCAACTGACATTCATGTTTGCAACAACAATAATAAAATGATATCACAGAACAATGCTGCATTTAAGACCACATTCAATTATAATACGTAAACTGAGTCATCTTAAACGTATCTCATAGATCGCCACAAAAAATTTATTAAATGTGAAGAAAAATAAAACAAGTAAAACACTCAAAGGTTGAGTTAAAACAAATGCTGAACAGTTAGTTGAGTATGTTGGTTAAGAGCGTTGGGCTAAGAGAAACATCCAAACGGCGCCAAGCTTGCCACTTGCCACTCGACTTGGCTCTTTTGAGTTTTAGTTTTGCGCTCGCTGAGCTCGACTTTGGTATAAAACATAAACACGCTAAAGAAAGCCATTCATTTAGTTGTTTGAGCTGGCATGAACCGTTAGTCCAGCAAGTAGCAAGAATAAGCAGCAAGCAAAACGCTGTGGCATTTACAGTGCAAAGCATATATACATATATATATATATATCGGTTTTATCGGTGAATAACAAAAAGACTGTTTGTGTGTGTTTAAAGTGTTAAAAGTGTTTGAACTGTTCCCAAACAATAATAACTCAATTGGATATTAAAAAAATTCAAGGAGCTGCTGCAGCAAGTCAAGAAAAACCACAAAATGCAGTAAGTCAATGTCTTTCAAAAAATAAAAAATAAAAAAACTATGAATCATACGGTTCATACGGCCAAACTAGAATTCGTGCAACAATCGCTTGTAATAATTAACGTTTTGTATTGTTTTTTTTGGGTGGGTAGAAGGGGAAGGTTGCTGCCGCTGGGCTTAAGATTTTTTAGTGTGTCGCTTGGCAACCACAAAATATTCTATTCGAAAAATTTCAAAACCTAGAGCATACGTAACTGTAACTGTGTTGTTGTTGGCGTGTCTCTGAGACCTTTTTCTGGCTTTATTTCTTCTAGTTGGTCGTGGGAGTTTTTGCTTTGTTTGCTTAGCTCTCGTTGGTTGTTGGTTGCTGCTGCCGTTGCCTGTGGCGCTGTTCAATTCAGTTGGACGTCTTTTGCCTTGGCTTATTACCTAATCGCATTGTGCGCCAAAAAAAAAAAAAAAGCACATTACAAATATCTGTGGAAAATTGAAATTCATATTGAAAGGTGCTTACACATTTTGTGTCAATCAATAAAATGGTTTATTTTTGTTTTTTCACTGAATCATTGTTGGGCCAGGGCCAGCCAAGACAGACAGAAAGATTGCATTTGGACTTGGTCAAACAAACAATGAATGATCTGATCACAAAACGTTAGGCTACAATCAAATTGCATAATTTGTCAGCTTATGACAATCCTTTCTAAAAAGGCGTATGAATTACTTATTGCCGAGCGAGTCGTATTATATAACGCAAACTTTGCAACTGCACTGAAATTGTATCGCCTTAACATTCACACACACACATACACACAATACACACATGTGGCGTATGTGCAATAATTTAAGACTTGTGCGCGTTTGAAATTACAGTTAAGTACGCACAGCAATGCGTAGCTACACTACCCTCGCCCCATACCCTCGCCCACGGTTGTCTGTTAGCTGTGCTGGGCGAGGCCTTTTAGCCATTTTACTTACCAAACAGCAACATGCCAAATTGTAGTCATTTGTGTATGTCGATTAAATCTTAAGCGCTTTTTTTTTATTGTTTTCCTTCTTTTTTTTGCGTTTGCCATTTCTTGGGTGTGTGTCTAATGCAATTAATAAATTGCCAGCTAGAGCCGACCCAAAAAACCAAAAAAAAAAAAAAACTAGCACGGATTCCCACAAACTAATCCTAAGCCCGGCTAACGAAGGTCAAACAACTTAAAAAACATAAATGGCCAAAACTGTAACAAATTGTTTTCATTTATTTGCTTCTCATTTTTTCGTTTTCGTTTATTTGTTTAATGCGAAACGAAACTTGAAAGAAAATGTTGCACATAAAATTCATTGCCACGCAATTAACGAAAAAAAAAACAAAAAAATTAACTACATTTATTCGCATGCTAAGAAACCCAACGGATCGTGGAAACAGATATAAAAAAAAAGAAACATTAAAAAATGCACACGCACAACAAAGTTGTTTAAATTTGAATGTAATTGTAAAAGTGTAATGTAATTTATTTTACTATTTTATTTCATTTTACACATTTGCTTACATTCATTGTGTGTAATTAGCCAATAAAAATAAAGTACGTAGCACTCGAGTGGCTTAAGTGAAAACAAAAGACTTAGGCAACAAACTTAGGTGTTAAATGACAGTTAATGGAATTAGCGAGAGCAGCTAAAAAAACAACAATAGACTAACAACTTGTGTTTGCTTTGTTGAAAGGCAACTTGAAGCTTGCTAAGTAAAAGTGTTAAATAAATTTAATAATTAGATGAACTAATTAATTCTAATAAAAAAGACTTAGGCAACAAACTTGTATGTTAAACGAAATCAATTTAAATCTTAAGGCAGTCTTAATCAGTTTTTAATGGTTGGTTCTTTGGTTTGTTTATTTTAATCAAGTATAATGTCTAGTGAAAGACTTAGGCAACGAACTTGGTTATTTTCTTGTGCTATATATTCAAAATATATTTGAATAAGAAATCTAACAAGATATGTGAGCAAATATGCAAAATTTATAATAAAGTATAATTAGGAAACTAAATTTTGAGTGTTTTTAAAATTTTGAATTTTGAAAAATTGTCGTCCTTTAGAAATATTTTGAATCAAAGACTTAAAATACAATTTCAGTTTTGAGTATTCAATAATTAAATTTAATATAAAGACTAAGGCCAAAAAAGAGGGTTTCTACATATAAGCAATATGAAAAAAAAAAAAATAAAGGGATGAAAGATATCAAAAAAAATATTAATATATACTATTGTTGCTTCAAACTAAAGTGCTAAAAAAATTTTGAAAGCATTACTAAATTCTTAAAAAGGATTTTATTTCACAAGAAAAAATAACATCGCGCATTAACTCAAGTTTCTCATGCCTAGCACTCACCCAAATTTGGCATAAACTTCTATTTCATAATGCTGAGAAGAAAAAAAATAGTTATACACATATCTTATGTCACATTAACAAACGCCCAACTTTAAAGGAAATCAAAGCGAAAACAGCTATTTGACCAAAATATGGCAAGAAGGTGAAAAACGAAAAAGAAAATATTCAGCAACTAGTAGTAAGAAATGAAGCTAAGAAATTGAACTGGTTGCCAAGAAAAAGAAAAACGTGTGCATAACGAAACCACTTTTCCTTCAGCTGTGGTTAGGAGACAACCGACCGACAACAACAACGCATCGTTTCTTGGCGTCCATGTGATGTAAGTATTGTGTATGTGCTATAAAGCCAGACATCTGGTTTGGCGTCTGGACTAGGCAAACAGAAAGATACGCGAGAAAGACGGCAAGAGGCGCACCATATGCAATCTATGCGAATAGCTGCTCCATTTATGGCAGACAGTGTGTGAGGCCAGTGTGTCTGTCTGTCTGTCGATCTTGCTGTCTGTGGCATGCAACAGTCAACGCATTATTATGTGGAGCACTAGGAAACGTTGCATTTAACTGTTTGCTCGCTGTAACCCAAAAGCTGAATTGATGACTTTAGTTAATGACTTGATGATCGGCTTGATGTGTTGTTAAGTCATCCCATTAAATTGTTTTTACAGCCAGGATTAACGTAATCAAACAGTAGCTCCACCACAACCAACAACAACAACAACAACATCGACAAACAACAGTTGAAGCAGCTGCCACACACAAGTACTTAACTCACTTTAAAGTTCAAAGGTTGCAAAATTGTGCAAAGGCCATGCTTAGACAGGCTGACAAATTGCCAAGCTAGAATTGCTCAAAGCAAAATTAGTTGTTGTACATTTATTACATAAGCATTTGGCTTATTAACATGGCTTAATTAGCGCCGCCTTATTGCTAACAAATCAATCAGTAACAGTTCCGCCAACTCGGCCCAATTTAATCCACTTCAAATAGCTGACACATTGAAAGTAAAAGTTTGACGCGAATTTGTTTTTATTATTATTATTTTATTATTCGTTATTGGTAACAGTAAAAATATTGCTATCGTAGCAAATACCACAATTTAAATGCATTACTTGCACGTAACATTGGCCAAGCCAAGCCAAGCCAAAGCCGTCGCGTCGGTCAACCCGAGCTTTAGATATTCACTTTATACAACATTTTATGCGTATGCGGCGCCGCCGCCGTTGACATTCAGCCAAAGCCATACAACTTTTCGGCTTTGCTCACTAAATGGCGCTAAAAATTGAACCCAACGGCTTTAAAAGTGAGCAACCATAAGAAAGAAAAAAAGAAATAGCAGCAACTGCAGCACATCTTCATTTTATACCCTTTCCTGTGGCTGTCCATATATGACAAGGATCTTTAAATGGTAATATTGAATGTGTAGTACAATTTTTTCTCTAGGGATTTGTAATATTGGGCAATATTATTTTTAATTGCACAATGGTTTAATTTATGTTGACAACTTGTTCATTTTTGGGCTATTAAAATTAATGCATTCCTATTTGGGAAAGTGCAAATAAAATTTTTTTTTAATTTTATTGTCATACTCTTCAAGACTCTTTTTAAAGTTTAAGTTATATAGTATTTCATTTAAATAACTTTATAAGCCATTTTTATGAAATTTTACTCACATTTGTTTGCCTTTCTGATACTTTTTATCGTCTCATAGAGCATTTTTATGTTTCCCCAAATCATCAAAACTACTTTAACAACTTTAAACCATATTTTAAAATTTGAATGTTAAAAGTACTATAATACGAAACCTTTTACAAGAAAGTTTTGAATTCTTGAAGTTAAATAACCTTAACTTTAGCGAAAAAATTATTTATATTATATAGAAAGCATATTCAAACGTTCACGTGCAACATTTGACAAAGTTTTTGTTTACGGCTTGTTGTTGTGTTGAGACTAACTGCACTTCTTAGGTGATGCTTACGACTCCCAGCTTCCAGCTTGCAGCTCCCAGAGCCCAGCTGTATCTCAGGCTCTTGTCTCTTGCTTGCATTACCTTATAACAAGTTTCTGTCTTTCTGTCTGTCTGTCTGTTTGGCTGCTGATGTCTTTGGTGGTTTCTTGCATAACGCGTTGCTGGGCTACCACAATTGTTGTTGTTACCTGCTTTGGCTGCAATTTGGCGGCATCTTCACTGTTTTTTCTTCTTCTTGTTTTGCTGCTGTTGTTGCTTGGCGAAAAGGTTCGCGTAAAATCAAAATATTTTTCCCGCGTTTTGCCACAAAAGTTTCCCATATCATAAAGTCTTACTTATTGATGGCATGACTTGGCTAATCTGATTGCTATTGCCAATTTCAATTTCTTGTTGTGTTTTTTTGCTTGCTTACAGACGCAATCGATGCCTTGTCCTGCTGCTGGCCATGGGCCTGTGTGCCTGCGCTGCGGGCACTTCCACCGGTGCACCCACGGCAACGGCCACCACAGAGAAGCCCAAGGGATTCTCGTCACGCTCACTGGATGTGAGTGCCGGCATTGAGGAGGATGACGAAGAGTTTGAGACGCAGGCACAAACACATTTGGCCTACAGGCAACAGCAGCCGTTGCAGCAACAACAGCAGCGACCACTCTACGAGTACAGCGAGGAGGAACAGGAGGAGGCACCACGTCAGGTGTACATCAATCGCAACAATGCCAAGCAGCAGCAGCACCAACAAAGCAACTATCTGAAAAAGAAGCCGCTGAGCGCCGAAAGCATAGAAGAAGAAGAGGAAGAGGAAGTTGAGGAGCCCGATCGTCTAACCACACTACTCAGCAAATCCTCGTTCAGCTGCACGAATCGCAACTCAGGGTAAGCAAGGTGGCCACTTTTATAAATTGTTGCTTATAATTAATGTTTTTTTATTCAGCTACTATGCGGATGAATCGTTGAGCTGTGAGGTCTTCCACTATTGCCAGGAGAGCCAGAAGCATTCGTGGATCTGTCCGGAGGGCTTTACGTTCCATCAAATCCATTTGATTTGCATGCCACCATCGCACGACAACATTTGCAAACAATCCTCCAAATATCATATTGTCAACGATTATCTGTACAAGCCCATCAATCTCCAGGAGCATCAGAGCAAACCGAATGTTACGCTGCGCTACTCGGAGCGTTACTTCCCCGAGAACTACTATGAGCATGAGCGCTACGATGACGAGGATGAAGAGGAACCAGCACCCAGACCACGCATCCAGCAACAACAACAGCAGCAGCAGCACCGACAGGTCTATCAGCCGCAACCGCAGCAACAAGTGCAGCAGCGTGTCCAGTATCAACAGCCACAACCGCAGCAGCAGCAGCATCATCAGCAACAAGTGCAGTCGCGTGCACAGTATGAACAGCCACAGCCGCAGCAGCAACAAGTCGTCACACAGATCCGTCATCAGCCACCAACAACCATTGCTTATCGGAAGCCATTGCCAACAACAACAATACAACCACAGTTGCAATTGCATCATCATCAGCAGCAGCAGCAGCAGCAGCAACATCATCAGTATCAGCAACAAAGACCGCTGACATTGGCGCCCACTGTAACACCGGCGCCGGCATATCGTTTCTTTACGGCAGCGCCGCCACAATTGCAGCATTTGCATCAGCAGGTCTATCGTACGCCCGAGGAGATTAATATATCGCTGCAACAGCGTCGTCCACAGGTCTTCATTGCCACATCGACGCCGCGCTACTATGAGGATGAATATCTGTATGAGCGCAGGAAGTGAAGTGAGTGAAGGAGCATTGAGAATTTCAACAGTGGCCAAACAACAAAACTGGTCCCAAACAAACAGTCTTTTTTGTGTGTATATGGAGAGATTTTAGCTTTAAGTCTTTGTCCACTCTGTCACTTCAACAAAAACCAACAACATGTACTATATGCTATATATAAAACAAAAACCATAAACAAAAAATAAATTACCTTAACTTACTTACGTTTATAGTCCCGAAATTTAGCGCAAGTTTTGTATGTACCTTATTTGTAATAATTTAATGTCCTGCTAGAAGAATCATCCGCCTTCTAGCTCATTTCGTTTAATAAACAACAAGCATTAAGTTTATAGATAACTTATTTATTGAATGTCAATTTCCATATACTGATCAGCATTGGACAGATGCATCGCTTGACTCTTGGTCCCGCTCTCGACAACATAGTTGGGCCCAATTAGACAATTGGTCAAAACCGAACCGCTCTGTATATGAGCCCGATGTCCAATGATACAGTTGTTGATGTTGCAGCCCTCCTCTACAATTGCATTTGACATAATTATCGAGTTGCTCACGATATTTTTGGGGTTCACAACACAATTCGAACCGAAAACACTGGAGTTTAGCGACGTTTTCTCCGACAATTTGGCATTGTCGGCCACAATGATTTCCTTGGCCTGTGTGGATCTCACCACAGCACCGGGTGCAATCAGTGGATGTGTATCGCCGCATAGTTCATTCCATATGCTTGCTAGTTTTTTATTAATGGCCAGAAAGCTGAGCGTGGTATTTACACGCACTCCAATGTCTTCTTTTGGTGCCTGGACGGCAAAACAGCGCACAACATCGCCATGGTATGGTTTATGCGAAAGCGATTGATTGAAAACCGATGTTTGTGTCAGTTTTTGATCCAAGGCGTTTTGCGTAACATACTAAAATCCAGATATTAAAAGATATGAAAGTATAAATGAACGAGTGCTTTTAAATCTATAAACTAACGTGCAAAATATTATCCTCGTGCTTAGTTGCTACGTTCAGTTCGGATGTGATATCCTGTGCCAGTTTTGTTGAGCGTCTGGCATGTTGTTTCTTAATGAGATGTGGCAAGAACTCGCCCTTAAAAGTTGAAATATTTTCCTTCTGCAAGTAGTTAACTTCAATAAGTTTAATGCCTTTGTCTTGTTATTAAATTTGTACAAACCCTCTGCAGATAATTCATAACCCATTTTTTGAGCACATAGATATGTGCATCCATGAGTCGTCCATAGACATCTAGTTGTCCCTTGTTCTTTAGCAGATGCCGCTGTATATTTAACGTATCTTCACAATCGCTCGCGGCAAATACAAATGCCAAACGCTGTGTTGCCGGATGAATACCAATCATATCACGCTCGGGCTTATGCTTAGTCTTCGGACCTGGCATTACCACATCGGATTCAAAGCCACCATTGAACAGCAGCAGCGCCAGTGAAGCATCGTCAGCGCGGAACTTATTGATCAATGGGTACAAACTAACATTAGTCACAATGTCACAGCTAACGACTAAGAAGTCTGATTTGATCCTAAAAGCAATTAAGGTTTATAAGACATTTACATGCACAAATCAGAGCAGTAAGTTGAAAAAGTTTTCATATAATGCCGTACTTACTTGTCGTATATATAGCGCAAACTATCAGCAGTGCCAAAATCACTGTCGCTGGGAACTGTGGCATAATCAATTTTAAGCTTAAGTGGTGTGCGCTCAAGCACTAATTGTATTTCCAACTTATCTTGCTCCAGCACAACAACAATAACCTCTATAAAGTAAACGTCACATAAAGTATGATGAAATAATTAACATACTTTATGTATTTACCCGTAAAGTTGTGTCTACTCAACATATTGAGTGGATACCAGATTAGCGGATATGGTCCCACGGGTAACAAACATTTAGGCGAATCGCCCAGCACTTCGGGGAGGCGTGTGCCACGCCCCGCAGCTAGGACTATAGCCTGAAATTCGCAGTTTGACATGTTTTTTTTGTTTGCTCAATGAATTTAAAATAGCCAACACGCGTCTACAACAATTTCAGCGAATACAGCTGATTGGCACATAAACAGCATTTGCCAACACTGGTGAAAAAGTGGCCATATGTTCTCTATCACATGACTGCACTTGTATTGTTTTTGCAATTGTATAAAATAAGTCAGATGACCTTTTTTTCTTTGAAGATTCCTTAAATTTTATGCACTTTTCAGCGAATTTAAAAACACAATACACCATTATGAACAACAAAAACTTTAATGCATGATTTGAGCGCTACAAAACTACAAAATGGAATACAATCATTTCTTGTTGGAATTAAACTACATACTTTAAGCTTAGAAAGTTGGTTTTTGTCCGTAGCTACAATTTACATACATACAATATAAGTAATTGTGTGTTTTGGTATTTTTTACGGATTTAAAATGGAAACAAAACAAGAAGAATTAACAATAACCTATTGTTTGGAATACAGATATACTATTGACGGTTGACTGTTAATACTTAGAAAAGCACATCATCATCACCCTCATCGAGTATATTCGCCTGCTGGCGCACATCAATGCCCCGTGCAAGAAGTTCAGCCTTCTTGGCATCTGCCTTGATACGCGCTTCACGCTTCTTATCCTGAATCTTCTTCAAACGATAGAACTCTTCACGCTCCAACTCATCAAGCTCCGAGATAATGTAGGATAGAGTACGGTCGATACGTGGTATGATGACATGTTCGATGGCATTCACACGACGATTTGTGATTTTAATGACCTCGTCCAGTGTTACGAACGAGGTTTGGAGCGAGGCAAGCTCCACGAGCAGCTTAACAGCGCTCTGGTAGTTCTTCTTCAACTTGGCCAACTGCTGACCACCTCGGGCTAAACCGGCCAATTCATAGGTATCGGCACCATCAGTATAGGACTCGAAAACGGGCAATGTTACACCAGCAACGTTGTCCTTCTTGGTGCGAATCTTGATTTGTGCCTTCGTCACGTTCTGCAGCACCACCTGATTAATGTCACCCGATGTGAACTTGGCCTCTGCTAGCGAAAATGCTGCCTCTTTCATAATATCACCCATCAGAGTTTTTGTTTCAATGATTTTTCCCAAGATCATACGGAAACGCATTTGCAATGCATCAGCTTTTTTCTTCAGCAGGCCATGACCTTTTTGAGCTCCAGCAAGACGGGCCTTCATTAACATTTGGGCACCACGCGATGGAAAAATCGGTAATCTATCTTTGCCAGACATTTTCTAATCGTTTTATTTATAATGTGGAGTATTTTCTCGATTTTCTATTGCGCACCGACAATTTTTCACACCCGTCGAAGAACACTGAAAAACTCCAACTGGACTGGATAACTGTAGTGTTGAATAAGGGTTGATTACAATATCAAGTGATATAAAACGGTTTTTTGTAGTGTTGCACATGACATGAGTAGGTGCTGCAAAATGCAAAGAAGCACAAGTGCTGTCTAACATAACACAGTAACAGCTGTTTTGTCAATAACTGTAAACAAATTGCAGAGATATTTGTTAAGCAATGCAAGTTTTGCAACGTCTTTATTGTTTGCCGGCAACAACAGCACAAATAAAAAGCTATTTACGTTACTACGCCAAAAAACCAAAGTTTACCATGTCACAAAGTCGTCGAATGGTACACCAGGAGATGTTGCGTTATGTAAACCCATACGCACGTATTAACATAAAATCGGATATTTATGTGCATGTTGAGCCGGCTGACGTCCATGTGCACACGAATGGAGATGTTTTTATTGCAAAACTTCTGGGTGGTGCCGTTGCAAATAGCACTGCCAAACTAGATGTTGATGTCGTTGATGGCGACAAAACTGTCAATGTAGTTGTCAAGAAGCTAACAGAGCAACACTCGCAATTTAAATGCCTATTAAAGATTCCAGTTTGCGCTGAATTACATATTGAAGGAAATGGTAAAGTATCCGTAACAGGCATCCACGGTGAGGCGTTAAAAATCAGGGCAGATGGTGATATAGTCACCAACAACGTGCACGCCACACATATTTCGCTTTTTAGCGAAAATGGCAACATCATTTGTGAGGGCACACTTCTAGGCAAATGCACCGAAATCGAGTCACTCAACGGTGTAAGAGCATGCATTTTTTTACCGTTGTCCATTTAAATACATCTCTCTCTGCCTAACAGAACATCAATTTAGACAGACTGCAGGGCGACAGTTTGAAATGCCTCACACACGCAGGCGACATCAACACCGACTGTTGCTATGTGGAGAAATCAAAGTTTGAGACGACAACTGGACGAATGGAGCTAAAGAATGTGCACAAGACCAGCGAGGTGTACATTCATGAAACTGGTGCATTAAAGATGAGTAAGTTTTTCACTTTTATATTCAATATATAGGTAGAATTTTAATTTACTAATGCGTATATTGCAGCTGGTGTTAATGGCAATCTTAATGTGTTTGCCAAAGGCGGCAGCGTAAATCTTCAGCTATCCGAGCTAAATGGCAAAAGTCAGATTATGGCAGACAATCTAGAAGAAGAGGCCATCATCAACATTTCGGAAGCCATTGAGAATATCAACATTAATGTTGAGGCCAGTCAGGTGATTCTGAACAATGAGCTGGAGCATGTATCACATGCACTTAGCGAGGACAAAAGCAAGTTTCAGCTTAACAATAAAAATGATCATCATTTGGTTATTAGCAGCACCGGGGAGAATGGTGTACGTCTGGGCAAACAGTCCTGGATGGATATAATGCAACAAAAAATAAAACCAGCCGATAATGTTTAAGCTTAATTCGAGTACATATTATATCAAAGTTTTGCGTTATATATATGTGGTTTAGTAAGTATAATAATGTTTTAATGCATGTATGTGTGTTTGTATTGTGCATATATGCAACAATGATCAGTCCTGTTATGAGTATTATTTGGCTTGGCCAGCTACTTCATTTAAAACGGCGCTCAGGCGCTGTTGTGCCCTTTGAAGGATCACATCTTCATCTTGTTCCACCTGCAAGGCAGCACGAAACATTTCAACTTTGTTAACATCCATCTCTCGTATATCCTTAACAACAACGGGCATCTCGGCTTGGATAAACATTTGTCCGAGCAGGCGAAGTAGCTTAAAGGCGTGCTCCTCATACTGCCAAAGGGGCTCATCTTCGAATGCCTCGAAATCGTTTTCATCATACTCGGTATAATCGACAATGTGCTTGCTAAGAATGGTCCAGACGCTAAGCAGGTTATAAAAGGCATCCTTATCGTAGAAATATTTGAGACACTGTAAAGTATTGGAATTTTATATTCAGTTGCACTTTACGAGAAATATAATACGTACGCTACAAATATGGGACAAATCCTCCAGATACTCCTCCTGTCGCTCGCCCAGGGGAAGCAGTTGTGTCGGCTGCTGCAGGAATTGCAGAATACGCGTGAGGCAGAACATTATGCTAGCTGCATACAGATCCATTGATAGCTGTGCTTCTGGCAGCTGCACAAGAATGGTACATATATTGAGGTAGGTTTGAATCACTTCAACATCGAAGTCGATTTTTGGTATGCTCTGAGATTCGTCTTCACCATTGTCATCATCATCTTCACCATCTGGGTCTGCACGTGGCCCCTGATCTCCAGTAACGCCATCTACTTCATCCTCCTGCTTGGCCAGATCATCGCGCATAAGGCGAATAAATGCATTATTTACGCCTTCGCACAGCTCTTGCACGAGAAATACTTCAGCAAATGGCTTTAATTTGTTGTCCGATTGAGCATTCTCCTCCTCCACCAGGGCACAGCTGGCCAGCACAGCATTGATGGCCTTAAGCGCTGCTACCAGCAGCTCATCGCTCACTGACTGCTGCAGAATAAAGCCGAGATTCTTTGCGGAGCTATCGCAGGCAGCAAAACAGATGTACCAATCAATGCCTAGCTGCTCCTTGCCGCTGACCACATGCGCCATCACATGCTGGTAGACGCGCATCAGCTGGAGAAGCATACCAGTGTCCATGCAGGTGCATAACTTGAGCAGCATCTCAATCCAATCTGCATGTGCTGTCAGTTGCTCCACGCACTCTATCTGGGCACACATGTTGCCCAGCAGACCAACAAGTATCTCATACAGACGCACAACCTCACTCCTGGAGATGGCAAACATAATAAGCTCGATGGCATCGTTTTCAAGCAGGAGAGCAACCACATCCGGAGACACTGACATATCCCAAACTTTACATAAATCATCTTCAAGCTCTTGCTCTAACGATGTTTGGGCGGGCTGCTGGCTGAGACGCATCAGCGTGTGCAGTATGAATTTCTTACTATACATTGTCTCGCCTACGGCATCACCACGCATGCGCTCCAGCAGTTCGTTCTCATCAGCAGTGTCCGCAGCATCCTCATTGTTTTGAATTCCATGGGGTTGGGGTGAATTCGAGTCCGACTTATTTTCATTGTTTACGGCGCCATTCAATTCTGGTGGGTCCGAATCATTTGTTTTGTTTTCGGATGGCAGCAATAGCTCGTTTTCGTTGCCAACAATTGCGGCAACGTTTTCCCTTTCCGCGCTGTCGACATCTTCTTTGGTCATCTTGTCTGGTGTCTGTGGTTAGGTTTTATCGAATCGTCCGGAATAAGTTCGATCAAAGCTAACCAAACTTAAAAGTGAACGAACAATTTGTTTTGCGTTCCACTAGTTCGATAAGTCACAAACTTTATGTTAAATTGAGCTAATTAAAACCACCTTACATTTTACTGTAAACTGTCCTGTTAACAGTTTAATTTCATTTTTAAATGAACTAAAACTGCTAAATTGAAAAAAAAAATTTAGATTTCTTATATATAAAATAGAAAGATCGTTAGATCATTATTAATTTATTCTAAGCGTTGTCTTTTAATGAACACATCTAGTATTTGAGAAATTGGTATATCAGTTGGTTGTGGTGCTGGCGGTGGCGCAACATTGTTGCGATGTTGCGGGAACGTTGGCATCATGCGTGGATCACAAGCTTAAAAAAGGCATAAATTTTGAAATTTATATTTATTTAAATATGTATTTTTATTGTTAAAACTTACGTTGCGGCGGCTCTGTAAAGTATTTACTGTTCAAGCATTCTTCAGCTGTAGCTCGCGTGGCGGGATTGTAGATAAACAGAAGATTTAGAAGACTTCTGCCAGATGGTCCGAGCGTTTGGAATTTAGTTTTAAGATTATTGTAGGGTTGCTGGCTGAGCGTAAAATTCTGCAGAGCAGGCAGTTCGAGATAACCAGGCCAAATTGATTCGGAAGGTGCGCCAAACAAATCAATAATCATATCGAGCTGTGCGATTTCGGAATTGCCAGGCAACAATGGTTTTCCTGTCAACAGCTCCCCCAGAATACAACCAAAGGCCCACATATCAACCGCAGTTGTGTGTGTCTTGGCACCGAGCAACAATTCCGGTGCACGATACCACAGCGTCACCATTTGTGGTGTCATCGGTTTTGCCGGCTTGCCATACAAACGCGCCAGACCAAAATCAGCTGTAAAACGAATGAATGCGTCAAAAAATGTTTGAGTGAGATAATTCAACACTTACCAACTTTAATGCAGCCCTTGTCAGTCATTAGCAAATTCGAGACTTTCAGATCTCGATGTATAATATAGCGGGCGTGTATGTACTGCAGTGCTCGCAGCACCTGTAGCGTAATGCACTTGACTTCAGATTCAGTAAACGGCTTGGACATGTTATCCAGCACCGAGGCCAAATCCTGCTCACAAAAGTCCATAACGAGAAAGATGCTGTGCGAGAAATAAATTAAGTTAATATACATATACAATTGGCAATCATATAATTTTATATTAAATCAAAAAAACTTACCTATCCAGGCTCTTGCCTACAACAACTTCCCGCAAACGCACAATGTTTTCGTGTTGACAGCGCTTTAATATCATTATTTCACGTAGTCCGCTGACTGGCAGACCATCCTTTTCCTGATCCATGCGCACCCTTTTTAGAGCAACTATTTCGCCATTGCGAGTGTCGCGAGCACGATCTACATTTATTTTATTTGTATGGAAGTTAGTAAAAGAATTTAACAAAAGTAATATGCACACTCACAAACAATACCATAACTGCCTTCTCCAACACGGTTTAGTTTTTCAAACTCAGACACGGGACGACAACGTCCATACTGAAAAAGATAAGTACATATGAAATGTTTGACATTTTTAGAGCCGGCACCGGTAAATGCGCCATCAATTAACATACCACATTTTGTTCCGGTATGGCCATGGGTGTACCACTGTTCTTTAGCGATATTAGGAAGCCCTTGCGTGTAATGGGTGCCTGAGGATCAGGCGCGGGATTTGATTCCACATCATTTGATTTTGTGCCGCTAGACATGTTTAATAAGTTTTATGAACAATTCTCGGTCGACATGCAAACACAGACAGTTAAAGTATCGATACTCGTCGATGCGGTCAAGAATTTGCCAGGGCTACAAACAATTTGTTTTAAATGGGCGCGATAATGCTTAGAATTTAAGCACTATCGTTAAAAAAGCACAGTCTTCCAAATCCCATACGTTAATTATGTAAAAAATATGCGCATACATTTCATAATAGCAACTAATTCATCATAAATTTTAACAGAGTGCGTAAAAACAAAAGTGACTAGAAAATGAAGCACGATTTATGAAAGTGAAATTGCGCCAGCTTAAAGAAATTTCGTTAGCATTTAATTCCAAATGCATGCATTAGACATTAAAAACTATACTGACTCTCAGCAGCCCCATGCCTACGCATGTGTTAAAATCTTGGCGTAAAAAACCACAGCAACTTTACTATCAATTATCACCCTGAACTTGGGATGAAAATAAAAATACGGTAATGCGCAAGTATAAATGTTGGAAGCGGCGTCGAGTGCATCATCAGTTCTGCAGTGGCTGTGCAAGTGGTACAACAGTGATTACACAGACATAAACACATATTTCAAAGGATTATACACCTCTACACTAAAAAAAAAAAAACAAATGAATAAAGAAACGATTTTGTATGCAGCTGTGCTGCTTCTCATTTACTTCACATTGGTGTTCTGTGAGGAAACTGCGGAAAATGCTGATACTCAACTTATAACGACGAGTCAGTATACGGATATGGATATGGAAAGCTTACTAAACGCTGGACGGGAACTGTTGGAATTTGAAGGACGCACTCGTCGTCATCGCCATCGTTTCTGGTGTAAGCTAAATATAAAAAACATGATAAAATTGTTGCTATTTTATAATACCTGAGACGAAACAATTAGCGCAATTTGTATGAATGGTAATATCATTTTGATTAACAAGACTTGGTCCCTCCCATTCTAAACCTATTTGTAGATAACGATTAGATGATGTATAAATACTATTCACCTGCTAATCAGCACTTTAAGACTTTCTTTCGAAAGTTTCCAAACGCAAAACAGATGCTCAGTCAAAAAATAAAGAAATGTTTCTCGTCCAATTGGAAAATCACGACCTGCAAACTGTATTCCAATAACAATTCATTAACACTTTTCACTTTCAATCTGAGCATGGTCAATACTAATTGTAAATTGTCCCAGATCACGTCTACATAATACTGATCAGAATTCTTTTAATGTTGTCAGTGAAAGTGTTATCAGTTATCTAATCAATTGATCAACATATCGATTTTTTTAATGTTTGCTTACAGTTCGTCATTTGTGGCCACTGGCGATTGCCTATTGGATTAAAGTGAAAGTGGTCGTGGTATCCTTTTTTGTTGGCAGTGCCATTTACTTGGGTCTGCGCTACTTCAGACCAAATGCTGCCAGGTGCCCACAAATCATCCTAGACCATCCGTAAGCCTAAAGGATTTAGATCTTTTTTAATATGTCTACTTAATTATATTTTATTTTGTTTACAGTCCGTCATCGTTTAGCCACCATGATCACATTCCTTATTCAATTGATCATTCGGCCCATGAATCGTACGATGCGTCTTCGTATGAATCTAGTCCCTCGTTCGATCCATACTCCGGCTACTCGGGCTACCATTCCAGCTCAGATATTGTCTCTGATATACAAAGTGAGCCACCAACAGGACCCTCAGGTCCAAGCGGACCATCTGGACCACCTGAACACTCAGATAAACGTCGACGTGGTAAACGCAGCGCTCTAGACGATGAACAGGAGCAGGAAGAGCTGGTGGAGATTATTGATGAGGAAATTACAGAAAGTGTTGCACGACAGCAGCCAGCTGAAGAGCAGTAAGTAACTGTGGAAAACTAATCCATACGAGATGTAATTTAATTAACTTTTCCTTCCTGTTTAGAATCGCTGAATTTATGTTTGCGTTTTTGGGTCTGGATTCCAAGGCGTGCCGTCGCCGCTTTGTCTGCGAGATGGAGTTCCGTTCCAAACTTAATCCATTGACCAGCATGGCATTCCGCATTGTGGGCCGTGGTTTCTTTGAGAACTACACCAACTCACGCAATCCACAGTCTAGAGCGACAAATTTCTTTGAATGTGCTGCGGCAAATCCCGATTGTGTTTTTATTGAGAACACAGAGCCAGAGAAAGAACCAACTGTGGAGCAGGAGGAAGAAAAGGAGCATACTGAACAAACGGAGCTGCCAAACACAGATGAATCCCAGAACGAAGTGAATCTGGAGGCGGAAAGGCGTCAGGCAAAGCTTAGAAATCGTCGCGGTGATCGCAAGCTTAGCTCAGTTGCTGAGCATATTTTAACAAATTAGACAACTGAAGATTATTTATTTATTTAATTATTTATTTTAGCTATAAGCGTGATGAAAATGAATCCACAACAAACACACACACACACAAAATAAACTTGCCTCATCTATTAAACAAAAATACATTTAAGTATGTGTGTAGTTTTTTTTTCCATTTGGCGGGAAATGCAATAGAACAAATGCTTAACTTTAACTCAATGCACAAATCTCAAACTTATTATTGTATAAACAAAACCGAATACCGACTGATGATGACTACATTCTTAAGGATCTATTAGAATGACTAAATCTTTTTTACCTTTTTCTTTTTGATTGCATTAATTTGATCGGCCATTTGTTCAATTTCACGCTGATTTATAGGCTCGTTCTTCTTCACACTCGCCTTGCCTTTCTGCCGCTGTGAAATGTCTGCGGCGACGTCGCTCAGCTTGCTCCACACAAAGCTGAGGAAGTTGACAGCTAAATCCTGCTTAAAGAAGGCAATTGCCACCAGGGCGATAAGCACTAGTGCAGATATCGAATTCTGATTTAGATCCGCTTCTGTGGCGCGCACCTCCGGATTGAATTCCAGCTTAACATAGACTGAAGTTCTGTTTGCAACAAAGCTAAACGAAGGCAATTTATATGCATAGGTCTTGTCTGACAGCGTTGATTGAAGCTCCACCACATAGCTCTTGCCGTCGAGTGGTATGCGCGGGAAGTAAACCATGATGCCAGGATTGAAGCTCGACTTAGGATTGAGAGGCGTTGACACGCGCTGCGAAAAGACGGGTGAATCGGAAGCACCCTGCCGATACATAACAATCCTCAACGTCTTATAGTAGTCATTCTGGGAGGCCATAACGCGTGCCGTTATGTCCACAATTTTAATGGGATTGATGGCAATTAGATTGATATTGCGAACATCCTCATTGCCCACAGTGACCGTGTGCGTTTCGGGTATAGAGCGTTGAACCCTCTCCTCGTCAGTGACCACACGCACTGTATATGTGCAGCCAGGCTGCAGTCCACGTATACGATATTGTCCATATGTTTCACTGGTTGCTTCCTCCATTTGATGCTGGCAACTCTCACTGGCGATGGCATGCACATTAACGTCGGGGAAGGGATCACCATTTAAGGATGTAATCGTGCCAAAGATGGAGTACGCAAAACGCTTGCCCCTGTTGAAGAGGATTTCAAATATATATTAATTATTTTAATGGGTATTTGTATAAATTTATACTTACGTTAGGACAACCTGAATAGTTTCACCATCCTTGATGTCAATCATTTTGGAATTCGGCTCAAATTTATACTCCTTCATCATGGGTCGCAAAAAGTATTGTGATGGCGACAGCGAATGGAAATTGATCGCACCATTTTCTCCCGTAACCAAGTTCTTGCGATAGCTTTCACCACCACTAAGCGAGAGAAGCACACCACTCAATGGCTGCCCAGCATCATCCTGTACAGTCACCTCAATCTCGCACAGCTTATGGGCACTAAACGAATTCGATTGCCGATTGTAGGCACTGAATACATATGACTCCTTTTCGGCGTTAAGCTCAAACTTGAGTGTCTCATCGATGGGACCAAATTTGAACTCGCCCGTGACCGATGTGAGTGTCTCGATGGCCTCACGCTCTGGCTGCTCGGGGAAGCTGAGAGATATCTTGGCATCCTTAATGGCTGGTATAACCTTGCCGCGCAAAATAAGACCACGAGTGGCCACAAAATTGAATGCAATGTCCACACAATCGCTGCTGCCAACGACTTGATGGTGCTGAGGTGCAAAGAGCAATATATCGCTCAGTGGTTTCACAAAGAGAATCTCGTCGGGCTTGAGATAGGTTTCATAGCGATAGGCGTATTTTCCATCCACCTTATGTGCTTCAGCAGTGGGCGTTATTATTTGTTTGCCCATCACTTCCGATTCCACAGCTAGACGAAGTGAATCCACATTGGGTTCCGTAGACAAAACACGAATGCCCGTCTTATGAGCAATTGCATTCACAATAAGGGTTTGCAGCTGATCCGGTTCAGGTGTTATAAATTTGCTTGGCAACGTATCATCATAAATGTGACAACCTTCAAGCTTAAAGTCATAACTTCCGTATTTGGATACACAGAATGTATTTACACCGGATAATATTTTGAGTGTCTCAATTGGCGCCTTGGGTTCTGAAGGTCCAGTAAAGTGCACGTATCTCATCTATTAAAGACAGAGTAGTTTGATCAATCAACATAAGGCCAGAATAATATATTAACTTACCAGAGCACGATGGCTGGAAATGATGGAGACTTCGTACCCTTTCTGTATGAAAGGTGGTGCATTCTCCTCAGCGGCGGCAACATTTAGAAAGACCCGTGTAGATTCATAGCAAAGATTGCCTTGTGGAATTGTAATCTCATATGGCCCGGGCAACACATCCTTAAAAGCATACTTGCCACCTGGAGAAGTGTGTTGAATACATAATAACACTTTATATAGTGTGTTCAGCTTGAAAACTTACGATGCGCCTTGGCCTTCCATTTGTTTTCCGTTGGTTGACCAGTAGCATCCAGTCCCTGCAGCGTAACCTCCGCTGATGTGCAGGTTGCGGTTGCATCTGGCAGACACTGAAGTTCACCAAGAATCGTGGCACGAAGCTGCGAGAAGGTAATGCCGTTGACTGGAGCATGCCTCACTTCGGACTGCTGTTGCACCGGAAAGAATTGAATGCCACTGCTTTTGTCCCAATCTGTTGTGATCACCTCAAAGCTGTATTTGCCAGCGGGCAGATAAGCGCACCATTTGCCGCTTCCTGGCTGCGTTGTAGCCGTCGTGTGAAATGTGGAGCCCGTTTTTGTAATGCCCACCACATATGACTTGGGGGAGACAACATTGCCGCACACCTCGTAGGCAGCGGGCACTATTATGGGCAGAGTCGGCACGGATATTTGTGTCTTTACTTGTAGCGATCCAAATTGAAGTTGTGGAAATTCGACATCAATGTTGTAGGTGCCCGCTTTGACGTTCTCGAGCGTGTAACTCCCGGTTCCATCAGTTTCAGCCACTTTCTCATTATTGAGCTTTACGATGGCAGACTCAAGTGGTGCACCACCAGCGGCTGTTAGCACCTGACCAGTGACCGTAAAGCCGCTTATCTTGAACTCCTCCTTCAAATGCAGAGTGTCCTTGCCAACTTCCGCTTCCAAAAATTTGGGCGTTAAATGCAATTTCAGGTTCTTATTCTCATTGACGGCTTGCAGCAAATATTTCCCAGTGGGCACATTTTTAAAACTATATTCGCCCTTCTCCGTCAGCGCATAACATGAGGCAGCGCTTTCATAGTCATTATTCAGCTTGTTCGCAGGTGCATTTGCGGGTTTATCACACCTGGGCAGCAGAGTTTGCTGTAAGAAAGATAGTAAAGAATTAACAAATTAAATATTTGTTCTTGATGAGGGAAAATTGATATAATTTATGACGAAATCTAACCAGAATATTTTACTTATATGTTGGTCAAATTGTACTTAAATTAAATACTTACCCCCTTTTTCTTGTACAGCACGACGGCAATGTTTGCTGGCAATTGTGTGCTGGCATCAAAGCGTCCATGGACATCAAAGCCGGAGACGACCAATGCGTCAGCAGGCAGTTCTGTGTTACCGCTAACAACAACCACATTATGCTCTGATTTGGTGAAATGCCACTTGGGATGAATTGCACGCACTACATATTTGCCGGGTATAATCGGTGTGAAGAAGAAGACACCATTGATGTCAGTTTTAGTGCGACGGGTTTCGCCCTGTTCTGATTTCAGTTCAACATCGACGTCACGTGCACCGCTACCGGTGGCAAGCGCTACTTTGCCAGTGATGCCAAAGCCCTTGAAGACAAAATTAACATCTTTGCCCTGACTGCATACGTCATTCTTGCCATCGAAGTTGAGTTCAACTTGTTGGGGCTCAAAACTCCAACCCGGTGGAGGTGAAATGCTTAGCAGATATTCTCCTTTATCGTAGATTGGTAAGAAATAGTAGCCATTCGATGGTGAACAGTCAGTTTTATCTTTAAGTGAGCCTTGCTTGGTCAGACTGAAATTAAAGTCTTATCAGTAATGGACGATATAAGTTGAAAAAATTTTCATTGACTTACAGCTTAATTTCCACTTTGGAAAAGTCAATTTCTGCATGGCTCTTGATAAAACCACCACAGCCGATTACTTCGTTTGACTGTGCACTACTTTGGATAATTATATTAATTAAAATTAATATAAAGCCGGAAAATCGCCCCGTCGACCTCATTTTTTTTTTCGACTTCAAGCTGCCAGCTGAATGTGCAGAGCTGTCTGAGCACACGTCTTATGAGAAAAGATATCGATATATCGCAACACCTGTTCGGTGCAATTGTTGCTCGTCACAACAGTGCTGACGATAGCTGTGTGGCTAGTCGATACAAAAATGTTATCAGTAGTCGATAGGCTGTACCATGTTGGCGCGCAAATAAGTGGTGAAACTAAGCTTATGCTTATGGGTCGTTTTTATACACCACGATTCGGTAATATCTAAATATTAAAAACCGAGATATTTTTAATGCATATTTTTTGTCGAAAAAATAACCATTGGCATCATATAAAAATGTTCTGACATTGAAAGCGTTTTAATGCTGCACAAATAATCTTGTCAGATATTAATTATCGCAACGAATTTTAATTACGCTGAACTACGATATAGCAACAAGTGCGACTGCTTGTCTCATCCGTATGTGTATGAGTAAAACGATCGGCCAGCCAGCAAGCAACAGACAGCGCAAAGATGCAGATAAAGCTTTTCGACAAGCGCCAAGTTGTTCGCAAGAAATTCATTTCAGGCATCGTTGAGCTGTGGATTGCCCTCTGCCTATAAGTTCTGACTGATGCTCTTGCAATGAACGGTCGCACATAAAAAAAACAAGCAAATAATATTGAATAAATTACATACATAGGTATGTACAAATGTACATATGTGTGTACTTGAGACACAGACCGAATAACTGTATGCTATAAAATCGAGCAATTGTATAAAACGGCTGAAGTACGCAACATTCAATTGTCTGGCATTGACTTTGAATAGCATTCGCAGCGTTTTGCCCTTGCTATGATCTACATATGTACATACATACATAATACATATATGAATCTCTTGTAAAAATATGTTTGTACCTAAGTACAGCGATAAGAAGAATCAAAATCAATTTCCGGAAGTGTCCGAACTGTCAGCTGTCATTTGCTTGGCGCCAACTTTTAATTGCCCGCTTTTCCTTTCAATTATTCGCGTGGCCGTCTTTTACCTGCCTACCTGTCGGTCCGGTCGGCGTCATCAATTCAAAACTAATTAGCTGCATACAGACACAGCACGTTGTCAAATGCATCAGACATTAAATCCACCCGAAAAACTAAATTTTGTATGTTTAGGCTTTGTGTGTGTGTGTTTGTGCGACGGTCAGACAATTTGTCGGGACGACAGTAGCGCATAGCGCATTAGTTTTATGGCTGGGTATTAATAGAATCTGAACTCTCTGAAAAAATATGTCAGGCTGCCGTCGTCTTGGCTGCCCGTTTGCCCAGATAAGCCAGCGTCCGCAGAAATCCGCATTAACTAAGCAATAATAAATATCGTTCTAATGAAAATAAATACCCAAAGTTCATTTAGCTACTTATCGCCAAGGGATATAGTATAAGTATATATGTATATTAAGAAATTTATAATTAATGCGGTATTTTGGGAATTTCACTGTTGTAGGGGTCTTTTATAATATGCATTATGCTATCGCATTAAGTCACATGAAATCGTTAATACATTTTGGGTTTTTAGGGTGTGTTTTTGTGATCATGATATCGCACTTAGAGAGTAAGTACAGCGCATTTCAAAAAGCAATCAATAAATGTACATACTTTGATTGCAACCCCCTGAAAAAAAAAAACAACAAGCTCAGCACTATATGTAAAAAGGGGAGGTCTAAGCAAAACAAACAACAACAAAACAAAAATAAAAACGAATTAAAACAAGCCGAGGAAAATAAAACTGTGCAAAAGTCAACATGCATTGTACAAACACTGTACACCATATGGATCTGTTCTCAAAAGCCACAGCCACAGCAGCCATGTCGGATCATGTCCAGGCAGCCACAGTAGCAGCAGAGGTAACGGCACCCCAAAGAGCTTACCAAAATAATTGGCAGTGCGCACTGCTTCGTTCTCGTTTCCTCAGCGTACGTTCTGCATGCGGAGAGCGCGTGCCAATCTCTCACGCTTTCTCTCTCTCTCGCTCATAGTAGTGCTGCGGCGACGCTCGAGGCACATTGGCAGACGCCGAGTCAGCGTTCAGTTGAATGCGAGTCGCAAACACAAACAGACGTGGTGTTTTAAGAGCGCGTGCGTGCCAGCCAAAGTTTATTTCGTCGACAAATCAGTGCTTTCAAGCTTAATATCTACGACCATAACCAGATAGAAACAAAAAGAAAAACAACATTTCGACAAGATATTTTATCGAATTTTACAAAAAAAAAAATAGCTGATAAACGACGCTGTAAAAGAATTTTCGCGTATCTCGTATCTAGTGCAAAACTCGTTTATTTCACAAGCAATTTTTCTTCAAGCAAATTGCAGGCCAATTAAAAAAATATACATGTAAAAAAGCTGAAGAATAACGAAACAGCAAGAAAGTATCAAAACCTGCAAGATCTTCAAGGGCTAAGTGCGCGAGTTGTTGATCTTGTTATCGTAAGCTTGAATTGCACTTGACAGTTGAGCATTGTGACAAACATTCCAGAGTTAGCGCGATAGTGAGAGACACAGTCAGAAAGGGGGAGTTAGCGAGTGTGCTCTATCCGGTTTGGTCCTAGATGCACTGTCTGTCAGTCAACTGAAGCGACGCTTGACTTATTGTACGATAACATATTTCAATTATGACAGCGGAGACACTTAAACCGTTTATAACACCGACGTGTGCCGTCAATAGCTTTCCGGCCAAACAGCAATCGAGCGTAAAGCACTCCAAACGCAAGTTACGACAATTAATACCAATTATATTGAGCATTGTTGCACTTGTACTTGTTGCAGGCATCCTTACGCTAACGGTAAGCACATTTAACACTAAAAACCCAGCAAATGCCTTCCATTTCATTATTAATTTTATCCACTAAAGAACCTACCTATGCCATAAAGTTTATGTTTTTATGAATCCGCATTTGAATTTATAATTTCTTAAATGAAAAATTCAGAAATTTTTAATTGATTTCTATAAAACGTATTTCACGATGCGTGACCGCCACAATTTATAACTATAATTATTTGACACAAGCTACACCTATCTACATATACAAAAGTATGCATATATATTTAACATGTGTACATAAATATGTAGCTAGCATGTTTGGCCAAAAACAACAACAACAACTATTAACAAAACTCATCTATCAGTCATCGTGGATCAAAAACTGAAGCGTGTCTTTAGCTAAATCGTTTCCTAATGATGTTTACTTAAAAACAAACCAGCCGATGAGCAGTAGAGAGGGGAGCTGAGACAGAGACTAACCGGCGACCGGCGACTAGCTGATAAATATATACATACATATGCGTTTATAAAAATCTTGTTGGCATAGACATTAAACTAACATACTAAGAGACGAACTGTTTGATGTTCGTTTGTATTTAAGTTTTGTTTATTTCAATACTAAATATCTCAATTATGTGGTTGTTCACTTGGCGATAGACAATAAAGAAGAGATCATAAAAGAGTACGTTAAATGAATCTTAATACATATATTCTTACAACTTATAGGATGAAGTGTCAAGAAGCATCATAGAGTCTTTGGTATGTGTAGGATTTTCGTATACAACTAAAGTAAAGACAAACCCAATGGTTTTCCCAGAAACTGAGTCTTGTTATGCCAAATAGTTGATAATTGAAGTCTTATCGCTAAGTTTAACCATTTTTACAATGCAATTAATAAATGTCCAAGCGGCTTAATCAATATATTTACATATGTATGTACCAAATAGAATGACACATAAATAATATATAACGATGTTGACATTTTGTTCTGATGTCGCGACTTGGGACTATCGCAGACTCGTACAGCATAAAATTTGCATTGTATGCAAAATTTGTGATAAAAACTAAAAGTCTTTTGAAAGCAAGATTGCCACAGACGCAGAAGCTCTACATAAATGATTCCGGCAAGTACTACGTCTGCCCGCCGCATTGGAATCATTGAATCCGAAACGGAAATTGTACAATTGACTTGTAAATGGTTTTAGATTTGTCTTCGTCTTTGTCACATAAATCTTTGTTAAGATTTTTAATTCAATTTTCCTGTAGCGCTCAAACAAAAAATTGAGAGCGATTGGTATCTTTGACATTATTCAGTTGATCTGAGAAGTGGGGGAGACCGAATCAAATTCGGCGAGTGACCCTCATCAGCTACAGCGGTGAAAGTGGAATTGGTTGTTGTTGTTTCTTTTTTCTGCTGGCGCAACAAGATTACTTTACGAATGTCTATCTGGGGCTAGCAGTAAGATTTATGTTTAAAATGCCTAATGGGAAACTTGTTAACATTTGGTTTTTATCCACAAAGTTGTCATAATGCTTTGCTTGGGTACAAAGTGAGCTTTATGTGATTACATATGAAGCATTAAGTAAGCGGCAAAATAAAAAAATACTTAAGCCAAAAAGAAGCTATTTTAAAGACTAAATTTAACTTAAGGGCAAAAAAGCTTACAAAGGTGTTTCGAACAAGTTTAAACATGTTTCAACATGTCAAAATTCTTAAAATATATAATATGAAACGAAAGGGTAAAAGAAATTAAAATAAAGCAAGCAGAAACATGTTTAGACAAATAAAAATACGGGTAAATACTAAGAATCTTTATTGCAAAAAGTTTTTAACCTGCATTTTTTTTGTAAAACTAAACAGATAATTATTTAAGTCTGTTTGACCACTGATTTCATCTCTTTGATGCACCTCTTTAACATACATAGATATTTTGTCTATTGCTGTCTTTTTCTCGGTGACTTGAAAAAAAATCCCATAACAATAACCTTGTGATTTAGATACATTTATATAACATGTTGGCACATGTTGATATCGCCTATCTTTTCATGATCAATGCACGCTAGCTTAATTTACTAATTTTTATAAATTAATTCCATGGCTCAGTCATAATTTTATTTCACACCCAACACACATTAACATAGGATAAACTCAGTACACAAGACTCAGCTCGAAAGACTCATAAAATTAACGGACATTCAATTTTGTTTTTTTGGGTGCCGCAATTGGGCAAGAATCGAGAGTCAAGAAGAACTACAACAAGAAAGAAAGAAATGATTTACGTATGTTTGTGTGTGTGTTTATATAAATGTATGTACATACTAGCAGGAAAAGGCGCTGACAGAGTGTCATATTAAGCAACGCGTCGAAAGTTTAGCGACTGCTCGCTCAGAATGTTAATGATCCATTAAAAAGATTATGCGCCTCGACGACGGTAGACTACATATAAATAAATTTCTTATTTCAATTCATCCAACACAAATTTATGAAGGGTAGTCGACGTTTGTTCTAGTTTCCAATCAAAAGTGCTAATGTATTTTGAAGGTTATCGAATATATAATAAAATTATAGGTGTTTTAGATTTTTATAAAATAATAACAGTTCTGAGTTTGATCATCTTTTGAAACAACTTAAAGTTAAAATTAAGTTGCCTGGATCAAGGTATTAAAATAAATTCTATTATCGTTATAAATAAACTTTTGCCAAAGCTCTAAGCATTTTACCTAACTTTTATAAAAAAGATATTTTCTACATTATCAAAGTTTCTTGACTTTGTCAGACGAAACAATAATTTATAGAGTGTTCCTTTGTGCAGCAAGCTTCACATAAATACTTGGTTATTTGTTCAACTGTTGTTCACATCAAAATCTCACTTGGAAATTACTGTGTGGGTTTTTTTCAATACATATATTTGGGTGTCAAAGTTCGCTGTTTGGGATTATGGGATGTTTTTTTATGTTTGTTATAACACCGCCTATCGCTACAATTAAAGCTCATTACAATAATTGAACAAAAATATTGGCTTATCTCTCCTCAACTTTTGCCACATACATACATACATATATAATAATATGTACAGTTCAGAAATAAGCTTGAACCTTTTTATTTTATATATATTTGTGTTTTTTTAATTGGAATAAAAAACACATGTTTTTTTTTACTCTATATATAATTTACGATATTTGGTGTGTGTTGTGTTCTTTTGTTGGCTTAATGCTTTTCATTGACCTCCGATTTTGTTTGATTGAAAATAAACAGAAGATCATCGTTATGATGCTGTGTGTTTTATCTGCTGCTTGCTCAAGTAATCAACATGTGACGCAGTCATATATCCCAAAATTATATAGATATTTATTTATATATATACTATAATTGATAATTTGCAGATCTGGCAGACGACACGCGTGCGACAACTGGACAATGATCTCGGTTGCTTGAAACGTGAAGTGGAAAGCTTGCGGCAAAGATTGGGCATTAATTATCTGGAGGATTTGGCAGAATTCCAAAAGGAGGTGAGCTATAAATATTTTATAAACATTTTTAAGCTATTTTCATATTTTATTGCGTCACTTCATATATGTATGTACAATTTATATCATAAATATGGGACACTTTTGTTTATTTATAGAAAAATGTTCTCAAATTGAAATAGCTTATGAAAATTCTTAGCCGATATAAATTCTAATGTTATTTCAGTTTATCACTTTGCTAAATACTTTACACATCATTTATTGATATACTCGACAAATCGGCTGGGTCATTAACCAACAAGAATAATGAATGTTGTCCGATATGAAAGCTTCTAAGATAAAACAAGCAATTAATATATATAAAACAAGCATTGCGAATAGGTTTTCCTGAGTATGATTTATGATACTAGTGCACACTTGAAAATCCATTTAATTCCTAAGGCTGAACAATAGTCATTCAAGGCAATCACTCAAAGAAATATATTTTAAAGGAATTCAAAAGTTATTATTATGGACTTTGTATACATACCTAGTACATATATACATTTAGCTTTAATTGCACGACTGATCTGATCTGATCTGATCTCATCAACGGCATAGATCGTTTATAGATTCAAGATTTATTGAAGCGCTTCTTGTTTGTGAGGCAATCTATATAAGTATAAGTGTGTATATGTATGTGTGTCTATAATGTCTGTTCGACTGAAGAGTTAGGAAAGGCGCCACCAATTAAAGCTAATGCCAAAAGAGATGAAAATGTATTTCTTTAAATAAGTTTGCGTATTTATAAACATGAAATCACAAAATGGGATTTATAAAATACACACACACATATATATATATATATTTCAAGATAAGTTATAGTCACGTACTTGTGATTGACCCTATTGCGTTTTTCTACTTGGCAGTACACAAATGTGCTCATCCATGATCCAAGCAAATTGGATGATCTCGAGGGCGAGGAGGATCTCGATGATGATGATGATGACGATGACGATGACAATGAGGATGTTGATAGTTGGGGCGACAATGGGAGCGATGATGAAGATGACGAGGATGCTGGCAATGAGCGTACTGACTACGATGAGTATCTCGATTTGATAAAACAGGAAACCGATGATACTAAAACGACACCACAAGGCAACCAAAACAACAACAGCAACAACAATGGTGAAACAGATAAAACTGTTGCCACATCTGCAGCAACTTCGTCGACTTCAGCTGCATCCAATGATGATAATGTCTTTGAAGACTTCACCAGCTATAATGATTCTAAAAAGAAAAAGGAACGGTAAGTTCTTGTCGTAATACTATTCAAAAACTCCTTGTTCTATATTATTATTTGATTATAGAAAATCTCGATCCATTGGCGAAATGCGCAATGAATTGCAGAGCAACGATGTTGCACACACGACAATCAATCAAAGTGTGATGGAAAGTGTCACTGAAGTCGCCCAGCTAAAGAGACAACGGGCTCGATCACGTCAAGGACGTCAACGTTTAGTGCGCAAAGGTTAGTTAATAGTATTAGTTTATACTGTCAGAATGATTTTCAAATTGGCTGAACGCAAAAAAACATCCAAAAATCACATATTGTCATTGTGCGTTTGTTAATTTACAGGCGAATCTCCTGTTTCAGCGAAATCGGCCGATTTCTATGCTGTCAACACAAGATCTCCCACGCCAGCGGCACATTTCCATTTGAACCGCAAAGTGTCGCATCATCATGCGCCCATCCAGATGAACTGTGAGTAGCAGCAGCATTTAAAAGGCCATTAAACATTTGATCTTGTTGTTAACTAATTTTGTTATGTTTTTTTTTTATACACAGCTTATCAGGGTGATATGTATGTGGGACATGCCACGGCCAGCAACGATAATCAGTGGCAACAGCATTTTAGTGTCAACAATGGCGTTCTCACTGTAATACAGCCGGGTCTTTATTATGTTTATGCTCAGATCTGCTATAACAATACACATGATCAGAATGGTTTCATCATATTTCACGAGCACAATGCGTTCCTGCAGTGCCTCAATACAGTGCCAACGAGTATGCCACAAAAGGTGCATACGTGCCACACCAGTGGACTAATACAGCTGCAGCAGAACGAATCTATACATTTGCGGGATATTCATCGGGACCGCAATGTTATGCTTAGGGATGCCAATAATCGCAGCTACTTTGGCATCATTAAGATTTAGTTGCATTAAGCATAAATGTAAGCAGTTTAAGCTTTATATTTAGTAGTTTTGACTACTCGTGAATACGAATATGAATACAGCAAAGTAGATGATTAGTTGTAGCTTAGTCTTAAGTTTCTTTATATACACATACATATATATTCACAAACTTAACTTTTAACATTATCATGCATAAAATACCATAATTTATTTTGTATATATACGATTAATAATTCTGAATGAATAGCCATAATAAAAATCTAAAATAAACAAATTTGCGAATTTAATATAAACTTTTAAGGTATATTATTGTATTCAGAGCTTGTTATTTCTCTTATCAGTTAATTTTGATGTAGCAATTCATAACGTACTCTAAGTTTAAATGTTTAAACCTAGATAGATTGTTCGATTGCATTGCGATAGTTAGCAATGTATGTGATATCGCCAATAACAAAACATCGATATTTAGTTCATTTTATTTACCATCCCTAGTTCAAAACACACGTGCGGGTTAAATAGAATATAAAACGCAAATTGCAAGAGAATATAGCCAATTTATTCACCTGCTGCCTACTCTTTGATTGCCAAAATGAGTGATGATGATTCGTCTGATGGTATGGAGGAGCTAAAGGAGTTGATGGCTGTGTATGCGAAGCATGAAACGACGTCAGACATTAAACACGACGCGGAGCCCGAGTATGTGGAGGTGCCTACAGAAAAAGTAATATTTGGAGACAAGCAAGCTTTTCTATCCAACTTGTCCAAGGTAGTGGGCCAAAAGCGCAACAAGAACGACAGCGAAAGCAAACCAGCAGCTGCAGATGATGTCGAAAGTCTGGAGGACGAAGAGAAATCAGCAAAGAAGCGCAAACCGGCTTGGTCGGACTCCGACGACGAGGATATTCAGTTGGGTGATGTGAAACAAGCCACAAGGCACACCGGACCGCTGACGCACTTGCGTAAGGACAAATCCTACAAGGAATATCTAACAGCGCGCTTTCAACGCACCATTAGTCAACCAAAATGGGCATCACTTGAGCAAAAAACGAAGCAAGACGATTCCGATGATTCTGAGGAGGAGCCGCTGCTTAAAACCGTCGGCTTTATCGACAAAGTCAAGTCACACGAGCTACGGCCCAAAAACTTGTACTTCAAGCGCGTTCGGGATTTGAATCGAGCCACTTACAGCGAGGGCGTCATCTCGAGCATTCAGTTCCATCCAACAAGCACAGCAGCCCTGGTTGCCGGTGAGAGCTGCCTGGCCACAATCTACAGCGTCGATGGAGTAAAAAATGAAAAACTGCACAACATACGCTTCCTAAAGTTTCCACTCACCTGCGCAAGGATCGCACCCTGCGGTACGCGTGCCTTCTTCGGTTCAGTAAGACCCTTTTACTACACCTATGATCTGCTGGAAGCCAAGGAGACCAAATTGAAATTGCCTGCCAAAATGAACTGTTTGAGTCTGTTCGAGGTTTCACCCTGCGGCAAATATATCGCGACTGCTGGCAAATTTGGTGCAATCCATCTGCTCACTTCGCACACGAATGAGCTGCTCCATAGCTTCAAGCAGGAGGGTCAGCTGAAGGGCATGAGCTTTACGGCCGACTCGCAGCGTCTGATCTGCAGTGGATCCAGCTGCAATGTGAATGTGTTGTCACTGCGCCAGAATTGCATCGAGCACACCTTTATTGATGATGGCTGTGTCTTGGGATCAAAAATTCAACTATCGCCCAATCAACGCCTGCTGGCCACCGGCAGCAAAGAGGGCGTTGTAAATGTGTACGACTATGAAAGCATTTACAAATCAAATGCACCGCAGCCTGTGAAGAGTTTCATGAACCTGCGCACAGCAGTCACAGACCTTCAATTCAATCACTCATCTGAGTTGCTGGCCATGAGCTCTCGTTTGGTGGCAAACTACATGAAGTTGGCACACTTTCCGACGGCAACGGTTTATTCCAATTTTCCCGGCCAGCACGAGGATGTGGGCTGTGTGAACACCATGGCCTTTTCGCCAAATAGTGGCTACCTTGCCATCGGCAGCAAGGGCAAAAAAGCGCCACTTTTTAGACTTAAACACTTCAAGAACTATTAACTTATAATTTTTTTTGTAAATACAAAGTTTATAAACCAAACGTTTTAGTATACCATATATAAAAGTTATACTGCAATGTTTCGTTTTTGTTTATATAGGATCATTTCTAGGGTTTCTGCTATCGAATCATTTTTTGATTAAATTGACATGCTTTTTACAAATACGAAATTATGTTTTATTCAAGAAATAATATAACATTGAGATAGCTTAATATGGAGCCCGAAAAATGTCTCGTTTTTGTGTTTCGTGTAATTTGGAAATGTCATCCAGCTTCTTGTTGATGTCCTTGGATTGCGATTCAATCCATTGCAGTGAGTTCATATGGGCGTTTAATATTTTGCCAATTTGTATAATTGGATCCGTGCTGTCCTGACCCTTGTTAGCCTCATTTAAATTGTCGATGACTTCCTTCAAGTCCTCTGACATTTGTTTGAGCTGCGTATCCAGATTCTCAACCATGAGATAGGTCTGGCTTCGCTCCTGATCGACGCGCGGCAAGTTGGTGAACTCTTTTTCCAATGGCACAAGGCTTTCCTCAAGCTCTTTGTGCTGTGTGGCAATGAATTCCAGCTCCTGGTCCAGCACCTGTTGATCGTTCTTTACCTTTTGCACGGCATCGTTTAGTTCGATTATCTTTTGATTGTTTCCGATTAACAGCTTGTCCCACGCATTTATTTGTGTTGCTTGCTCGGTGAAAACCTTTTCTTGCTCTTCAAATTCTAATGTCCATTTGTTAATGTGCTCTTCCAGCTGATTATATGAGAGTTGCGAAGCATTTGCAACTGACGCAGAATCTGTGGTCTTTGTAGCTGTGCTAAGATTGGCAAAGGTGCCGGTTCCAGCGGCAGGCGCTGCACTGACAAGTGGTGCAACAGATGCAGACACGGGCGCAATAGATGGAGTGGTTTTTGGAGCCATTGATATGCCACCAATGAGTGGATTTGCGGCGGGTGCAGCAGCTGCCACAGTTGCTGTAGTCGTTGCTGCCGGTTGTGACATAAATCCTGCAAAAGCTGGTGCAGCTGCTACTGCAGCGACAGGAGCGACTTGTGCTGTTGGTTGTGCAGCTGCTACTGTTGCTGCATTTCCTCCAAGGCCGCCACCCAGTCCTGTTAGACCAGTTGAAACGGCTGGTGCAGGTGTTGTTGCCGACAGACCAAACCCTGAAAATGGTGGTGGTGCTGCTTTTCCAGTGTCTGCATCTCCACCGCCTAAATTGGGAACTCCACCGACTGAGCCAGCGAATGCAAAAGTTGGTTTGGCGGCAGCAGCAGCTGCGGGATTTGCTGTAGCTGGTGCAGTGTTCAGGCCAAATGAAAAGCCAGCTGTGCTGGCTGCCGTTGTTGTTGGTGGCAGTTGGAATGCCATTTTATAACGCGTTGCGAATATTACAAGAAAATTAATAAAATAAATTTGCACGCCGAACCAGTCGAAGCCGCTTAATTGTTTCGATGACAAGCTATCGATTGTTTTACAGTGCTGTAAATAACTTGAAACATATTTGGTATTTTCTAGTGCTTACTCAATGGCAATTAACAATAACAAATCCAATCGCAAATTAAACCGCCCGCGCAAATCTCGCTAGATTAATATTTATTAAAAGTAACGGTATTGCATAATCTAAATGTTAATAAACTAGATAAGTGTTGACGTTGCGGTTGAAGCTGAATTGTTTTGATTTGTCAATAAGCAGATGCAGATATGTTGGTATCTATAAGTGCCTGATAAAACGCCATTTGGGTCAAGAATTAAACTACACACTTTTTAATTACACCTACTTGAGCACCATTGCAAAATTAAGTTATCATTTTGCTCTACGTACTTTATGCAAACAACCAACAACAAACGAGAAAATTTCGTCTTTACCTATGCTTTCAGCAGTTGCCGCATAAAATGTTGCAACTCTTGTAGCATGGTGTAGCATAGGCACTTTGCTGAATGCTTCTCATTGATAACCTGGCGAACCTGCGTACCGTAGTTTGCTGATAAGGAGCCTTTCGAGCAACAAAGGTTGATTCCCTGCTGAGCTCAATGGGCATTGTGAACTGAATGCTCAGTCAGTGTGTGTGAGCTGAGCTCTTCAATTAACAGTTAACAACGACCCGCTTGTCTACACATGTTTACGCAAGTCGTTTTGAAGTAAACATACATAGTTATCTAAAGTCAGAACGCACTATAAAAACCCCGAGTGCAGCACAATGAGGACGCATTACCTGTTCACCGCTCTACCCAGCATGTTTAGAACTTTATATGCTGTGGCTTCACTGCTGTTGCTGCTGCAGCTTTTCGATGGAGTTTCAGCGTTGGACAATGGACTGGCTCTTACGTAAATGTTTATTGTGTTCATTTAAATGCTTGTTGTTATGAGCAAAGGTTGTTTTTCTTCCTCAGACCACCAATGGGCTGGATGTCCTGGCAACGTTACCGCTGCATAACTGATTGCAAGACTTATCCAGATGAATGCATCAGGTAATACAAGATAGGTTCATGACTATTACATACTTATAACATTTTTGCAAACTTTTTTTAGTGAGGAGCTATTCCGCCGTCATGCAGATTTATTGGTTTCAGAGGGTTATGCTGATGCAGGCTACGAATATGTGATTATTGATGATTGTTGGCTGGAAAAGGAACGCGACAATATGACAAATAAATTGGTACCGGATCGCAAACGTTTTCCTCGTGACTTAAACGTGCTAGCCGATCACGTAAGTAAAATATAATCCTTTTAAATTAGAAGTCTAATATATTATATATTTGTTTGGTTTCAGATTCACAACAAGGGTCTTAAGTTTGGTTTGTATCAGGACTTTGGAACACATACGTGTGCCGGCTATCCGGGCGTGATCGATCACATGGAACTAGATGCACAAACCTTTGCAGATTGGGAAGTGGATTATGTAAAGCTGGACGGTTGTTTTGCCAATGTAAGCGACATGGCTAGAGGGTATCCAGAATTTGGACGACTGCTTAATGCGACGGGCAGACCAATGGTTTATTCCTGTAGCTGGTAATGCTATCATATAATGCAATAATTTAACTCAAGTTTTAACCTAATTTCTTGATAAATTCTAGGCCTGCCTATCAGTCGGAACTTAATGAATCACCTGACTTTGAATCCTTGAAGCAGCATTGCAATCTGTGGCGCAACTGGGATGATATTGATGATTCGCTGGAATCAGTTATGCAAATTATTGATTATTTTGGCAAGAATCAGGACAGCATACAGCCACATGGTGGCCCAGGGCATTGGAATGATCCTGACATGCTCATATTGGGCAATTATGGACTAAGCTACGATCAAAGCAAATTACAAATGGCTGTTTGGGCTGTGCTTGCAGCGCCCCTAATTATGTCCAATGATTTGTATAATGTTCGACCAGAAATCAAACAGATTTTACAAAATCGGTGAGTTCTTTCTGCTTGTTGTGCTGAGGAATCAAAACTTTCAAAGTTGCTGTTATTTCAGTGAAGTGATTGCTGTCAATCAGGATCCCTTGGGCATACAAGGTCGACGTTTGCTGTTGAAAAATAACATTGAGGTAGCTTTTAAGTTTAAGTGTTTTTCTTTGTTACACTGCCTATGTTTATATCTTTGTTTGTTTGATTTATGCAGGTATGGCGTCGTCCGATAACACCACAAATTGATGGTCAATACTCTTACGCTGTGGCTTTTGTCAGTCGTCGTTCGGATGGTGCACCCTATAGCATTACATTTACACTTAAAGAAGTGAGCATTTCTTTATCACTTCTATAATTATGTTTTTTGATATTTTGCTATTTTGTACCTTTTACAGCTATCATTAACCAATGATTATGGCTACGGTGTTCAGGTACGACTTAATCTTCCTTGATGACGTTGGCTTAGCTCAATATTTAAATATTTTTTTTATCTCTTGCAGGATTTGTTTGGTATAAACAGCAACTTGGGCGTTTTTCGTTCAGAAAGTCACTTTACTACACGTGTCATACCTAATGGTATTTATTTTACTTATCTATTTATTGTTTATCTACTTAAACATTTTCTTATTTCAGGCGTTACTTTTTACAAGTTTACAGTGATTGAAGGAGCAGCGCACTAAACTTTATATAAGCTGTATTAAATGAATTCAAATAAATTTGAATACTTTATAATATAAAAATAATGAAAATAATGTTCGTATTGAGTTTTATCTTTGTTTATTTGCACTTTACAAACATTACTATGTAATACGCATTATGCATATTTTAGTATGCATTTGTTGCATAAATACACTTTTGAATTGTACAATAGGCATAGATTGAATTACCGACACTTATTTTGTAGTTCGCGTGCAGGCATGATATAAATAACAGCGGAACTTTATGAAATGATAATAAGCCTGGTCATTAAATTAATATTGCAAGAGAGAGAAAGACAGATAGAGAGAAAAAGACGACCATGTCCACCCAAAATTTTAAAGCTAATGTTGAATTAAAAAAAAAACGATGCTTCCAAAGATTTAGAACAAGACTTAAGTCTCACATGCAAGTGCGTTATCATGAAAGTACTATATATATGTATATAGTGAACTTTAGTCGTTGGCTATTATTGTCGAGTTTTTTAAGTAGTTCAGTGTTCTTAAGGAGAGGAAACCTTATTTGACTGCGGCTAGTGTACGCCATTGCTTATGGTTGGAGTGCGCTCGTAGCTCCGCCTGTGCAACGCATCCACATCCTTCAGGTAGTAGGTGCCCGGTGATAAGGCACTTATGCTGCCAGTGGGCGTATAAGGCGCGGCATGATTGTTCTTCTCACGCACCTCCATCAGCGTCGAGAATTCTTCGGGTGCAACCTTCTCTCGAGCATTTAGCAACGGCAGCACATAGTCTAGTTTAGAAACAAACTTCTCAAAGGCCGCAGCATCCTGCGTGACTTTAATGGAGTACATGGAGGCAGCCAGACCAGATCCATAGGAGAAAACGCCAATACGTTTACCCACAAGTTTGGCACTGGGTTCACCAATTAGAAGCGAAACAAGGCCGGAGTAGACCGATGGCGTGTACATGTTGCCCACCTGATTGGCCAGCATGAGGGACTTCTTGGTCTTGGAAGCAAACACCTCGGCGGACTGGGTGAGGAAGGCCTTTTCTACATCACGATCGAAATAGGTGCTTTCCAGCGTCGAGTCATCAAAACGTTCCAGTCCAGCAAATTGCTTAACTCTTTCCTCCTCGCTGCTCAGCAGAAAATCGTTGAAACTCAAGCGTCCCACAGATTTTTGAACAAGTTTGCAGAAAGGCGTATGGAACAGAATGGCATCAAAGTTCTGCAGACCTAATTGGGATTGTTGTGGATGCTGTTTCTCGAACTTCTTGCGATAGAGGCGATAGCAGGTGTCCAGAGCTGAAAGATAGCATTGTATGGAGAGTTTGCCATCGACCGTTGGATACTCGGAGCTCAGATCGGGCTTATAAAAGTCATAGGCATGCTCCATGTGAGTGGCACGCAGTCCACGTTCAAAAATAAGAGGCGCCTGGGGACCCACCAGCATGGCAATGGCGCCAGCGCCACCAGTCGGACGCGCTGCACCCTTGGCATAGACGGCAATGTCGGCACAGACAGCGAGCGCATAGCGTCCATCCCAGCTTGAGGACTCAATCCAGTTGAGGGCGTTGAAAAGCGCTGCAGTGCCGCCGTAACAGGCATTTGTTGTGTCGATGCCTTCGATGTCAGTGTTGCCACTCTCCGCAAACAGCTGCATCAGAACAGATTTAACCGATTTCGATTTATCGACTATCGTTTCGGTGCCCACTTCTAGTCTTCCAATTTCCGTATGCTTGATATGATGTCTTTCCAGCAGGCGGGTGACCACGGTCAGGCACAACGAGTTGACATCCTCGCGATCCGAACAGAAACCCATTTTAGCCTGGCCAAGACCAATTGTGTATTTGCCGGCTGAGGCGCCATCAAACTGTTCCAGTTCCGTTTGGTCCACATATTGCGAGGGGAAGAGCACTTCAATGGCGCGTATTCCAACATTTTCGGGCCAATTACTTGACATGGTTCTATTTTCTAATTGGTCTTTAGTATGATTGTATGTGTATATTCCTGAGCTCTGCAATTGTTGTAAATTGTTTGGAAATAAACATTAATTGAAATATGTACATGAATATTGGAATGCAATTAAAATCAAAACACACACACACACGAAATTCCAATGTGATTTTTTTCTTTCATTTCCTCACAACTTTCACCTCTTGCATATTCTGCGCAATCAGAAAAATCGCCTGTTAAGTTATGCATATTGCTTTTAAGACGCACAAATTGCTGTTTTGGGTTGGGAAACACTTAAATCAACAATGACTGAATACCGCCAGCCAATAAGATGAGCTACCTGTTGCACGCTCGAGCTGCTTTGACCGTGCGCCTCAAAAGCGTTACTTAGCAACGTCGACGGCGGCAATGGCAGCGGCGTTGCTGCCAGTAATTCCGATTTCGTTTTCGCTGCGAGCTTTTGAGGCACGCCAGCTTTAAATGCGAACAGCGGACAGACAGACGAACAAACAGACAGACAGTGGGACAAGCAATATATGTACCAAAAAGCAGCCAGCAACAACAACAACAATAATCAGAAAGAAGCACTAAAATCAGTTGGTAAAACTTTCTCCATGCTGTCGGACTTAAATAGAACACAAACTGAAGACGCAACAACAACAACATACTAATTTTTGTTAATTTTGTGTTATAAAATCCATTTGAGTAATAACAAAAGTATAAGATCTTTGATTGGGAAGATTGAAGCTGAATGAGAACACAAAGTAGAAAATACTAATTTATGCTTTGTTTATAAAGCAAAGTCCAATCGTTAAAATATTTTATTTGAAGTACTTTCATTTTTTAAATACACGTGAAAATATATAATTGTTATGGGGTCAAAAGTCTGATCTTTATCTTTTACACATCACTAAGTTAACTTTAAAATAAAACCAAATTCTCAATAATGTAAGCAAGAAAATTTTTAAAACTTCAATCACAAATATTTGCAATACATTTTTAAAAAACTTTACATATTTATCTTGTTCAGACTTTTTTCACTTGTTTTTTAAGGTGGGTCGAGCAAATTGATGGGTTGATTTTTTTTTGTTAGCATCAATATTGTATAACTGATAACAAAAACAGTGTCATGTTTACCGTTACTGTTAGCACCTGCCACTAAATCGCAGGTTCCGAAACCGTATTTTTTTTTTTGTTCCGTGTGTAGGTTTTCACTTTTAACGTTTGTGTTTTTAGTCGACGATCGATTAATTGACTTTTTGCTTGCCTGCGTAACGTTCCACACTCGAGCGAATCTCTTTGCAGACTGAATAGCGCCGAGCCAGCAGCAGCAGATGCATATGTATGATCATACAGGCAACGTTGACGTCAACGCCTAAGTCAGCGTCAACAGCGACATCGACATCAACGTTGACAGAGCAGCCAAGCTTGTGGGGTGCGTTTTAAGCCAATGTCAAATGCGTTGGGCATAATAAGTGTGAGTTTGTACTTTACAAGAAAGAACAGTTATGAATGTTTGTTTGAAAATTGCCTTGTTAAATAAAACTCGTGGCACATTAATATTACTCAAGAAGTAAAGTATTCATTACTAAAAATCAATTTATGACATGGTTACAAAGATCACGTAGAGTTTTTGCGAGGGAAGAGACGACGCGTCGCGACGGTGATCGTTCGGTTGGTAGGCCCAGCTGATAAGCCACTAATTTATGGGGACTGCCGGTTAGTTAAGTGGATAGAGAGAAAACAATATCCGACGTCAACACTTGAGCTGTATTGTATGCCTATTCTTCAACTTGGATGTTAAGGTTCAATGTTATGGAAAATCATGCACTGTTTATGCAATGAGTAAGAGGTAGACGGACGTACAATTGTATCCGTTTATTTATAGACGCTGGAGAAAGATGTGTGTAAGTAAACACTGGCTAATTGCGGTGTACGGCATATGGAAAGCGTTCACTATTGGAATGGGAATTGTTGCGTCAATGTATACACATTAATAATCCATTCAATTTGTTGTTAATTTGACTTAGTGCTTCTTACAAAGCTGCTTGAGTCATCGTTGAATTTCACAAATCACTACGTTAGGTATAAGAAGCAAAGGTTAAAAAGTTGTTGTATGCAATTGTTCTATTATGAAAGAGCAAACAAAACCTTAATTTCCATTTACGAAACTATAACGAATTGTTAGAAATGCAAATGAGGCACTTAAATCAGGAGAATAGTTCACTTTTCTATTCAAAAAAATAATGCTTTTCAATGCTTAGCTCACATCTTTAATTAAATAACAAACAACCACACTGACCTATTAAAATCTTGAATAGCCATCGCAAGTCAATTCCTTCAACTTTATAACAGAGGAACAACGTAAAATAAATTTCAGTGCACTCTATTTAAAAAACATTTACACACACTTACAAAATTTGGTATGCTATTGCCACCTTTATTGTACCAAATAATAGGATTAACTAAACTAAACTTTAATAATTAGGCACGTAGCGTAGGCGCCTACATAGATACCGGGCAGTGTGTACACATGACTGCCTGCAAACAGCTGTTTGGCACAGTGTGTGCACACTGCATTAAATTGTATATTATCGTCTATCGTAACTTATCACGTGAATCTAATGTGGAATTGTGAATTGTCATTTGTGTGTTGAGTTTCTACCACAGACTTGTGCTTCGTTCGTTCGTACTTGCATTGTGGGTGGTGCGGTTGTGTTGCTTGATTTTTTAATACATTTTCAACGCACTTAATTAAAAACAGTGTTCTTCTACTTGCGAGCTGACGTGTTGTAGTGCCGCTAAATTGTAAGTGATTGCGCTAGAAACGCTCAACTTCTAAATTGTGTATCCAAACGACAACGTAGCAACAAAAAAAAACACCGAGTTTTTTTTCTGACTGCCACAGGTCTGCTGACCTGTTATCAAACGGTGTACTGTACAGTGTAATGTAAGAATAACAACTCTGCAAGTGCTTAAAAGACAAACTTGTGCATTAAAAATGCGTAAATGATTGTGTATACGTGCAATTTAAAATGACCCTGAAAAACTGTTGTTTCGATCGTTTATAACAACGACTTTTTAGGAACTCAATTGTGGGCGCTAGTGTGACTAGTGAATACAAGTTAAATTCAATGGCGGCAAACGTGTGCGCTTAATAATGATAATAAATATGTTGGCAAAAAGCTATTCAATTTGTTTTATAGTTGTTAAAACCCGTGAGAAAAAAATCGATCCAAAAGCTGTCATGTGACTGTGACAAACAGCTGACTTTGCGCTGCGAACTCACCACAGTTGTGAGTGTGAATGTTTGTGTCTGGGGGTGCGGTGAATTTGTGAATTTGTGCCTCCCGCTCTCTGTTGCACCGTACTGCCCTCGCTCCCTGCGTAAACAAACTATCAAAGCTGTTAATTTTGAAAAAATTATTTTGCATGTTCATAATAATTAAAATTATGGCAATATTCAACGCACATTCAAGCACATATGTACATATATCCGTTTATATAAATATGTATCTGTGTTATTTTGACCGCCTGTCACAAGGACTAGGTTAAATAGAAATATTGCGTGCCGCACAGACCTTGACTGCGTAGACCAGATATAAACTTGAAACAAAAAGTCAAACATGCTTCACTGTACATTGGTACATATTTGCCTAGCTAATAAAAATAGGGTCAGAGGCTGGGCACCCAAAAAAACAAAAACAAAACTGCTGCTAGGCTTACATCGCTTTAAGAAGGCTGTGTGTCACCGCACACATTAATATTAATTAATTTGGGCGCCTAACCGCTTAACAGCAGTTACTATATATGTGTGAGTAACATCATCACAGTTATTTTGTTTGCTATTTTTGTTGTCGTCATCACATCAGCGAACGCTGCAATTTCCTGTCAAAAGTTCTTCGTGGTCAACTACCTCCTCTACACACACACACACACACACACCCACACACACACACACATTTCTGCCAGCCGTTGGCCAGTCTGATTGGCGACTTACATGGTCGCTTCTGGTTCTTGCTGCTCTTCTTTTACGTCAGTTTACTGTTTATCTAACATAAACAGAGTTGCCATCTTAACTGATTACCAAACTAATTGTAAACATCAAGACTTATTTCCTATTGAAATGCAAATTATACTGTTGTTAGAGAAATGTTGGCAACTCGAGCGGCAACGCATTTAAGTTTTTACTATGAATGATGTGCTAAATTTGTCATAGTTCTCCGCACACATCCAAACAACTAATACATATGAAATATATGTTCTATATGCATGCGAGCATAACTGCCAGCGCGTCCCACTTCCTGCTGCCGCCAAGTGATTTGTACAAAAGCAATTTAGATATCGTAGCTAAAAATAGACACGTTTTGTTGTTGCTTTTGTGTTTCAGCGGTTGCCAGGCTCACATTATTGTTTCCTGGTTAAGGACAATGCACTGCCTTGAAATGTTATCGCTGTGGCCGAAGTTTTGTTGAAAATAAGCAAGGATAGCTGTTTGGGGCTTTACATTGGAAATGGTCAGCGCTCGAATCGGACTTCATTTCGTTTGGTTTTTATGGTACAACTTTCTTAAAAACTACCACAAGTCTTCAATTTAATAATAAACTTAAAAGTAAAATTAAAATATACTATGTTTTTATATCAAACCACTCTCTCGTTTTTCGTTTGAGCCCCATGAAGGCCGTACTAAAGTTATGCAATGATAGTGACTATTAAAATGGAATTGACCAAAATTAGATTTGTATCTCCTGATGATTGCTCATACATACATACGACACTGACCTTACAGCAGGGGCAGCAAACAACAACAACAACAACAAACAGGCAAAATAGAATAGCAATGGCGGCGCGACACTTACCAAATTGAACAGGCAGCTTGCGTGACGGCTGCTTCGTCATCGATTCCTCCTTCGTGTGGCTGCGCCTTTTCGGCACCCAACAACAACAAAAGCTCTCCAAAAACGCAGCCATATGGCAGGCAGCAATGTCGACGCCAACAGCTACAGCGCTCATTTCGCGTTGAGCCTTGGACGAGTGCGCACGTTCATTGTGGCAAATGCATAAAAAAAGACGAGAGTGTTGTAATTAAAGTATAATTTATCTGTTTGTTGATAAGGAAAGAATGCCAAAAATATTGCACCTCATACAGATTGAGAAGCTGCTGGTGTTAACAATATTGTTAAAACGCAAGCACTGTTAGCCATTTGTTGTAAGTTGATGTACAAATTTAATGCACACATATTGTGTGTAGGACTTACACGACACAAGTCTGACTGGCGCCAACTGTCTGCGCTTTGTTGTCTACCAGGCGCCCCAAAATATAGAAGAAAATACTGACAAGCAAACGCAAGTTCGTAACTTAGGCCAATGAAATGCATATTGATTGTCGATTGCATTTAAAATTTAAAGCTAACTAACGCCTCGAAGGTAAATAATTAAAATTTAATGCGTTATAAACTTCAAATCGATATGGCCATGGCCTTCATATTATATAATTCAAAATAATGAGGCCACGCATTTAGATAGATATAAACACATCAACATAGTTTTTAAAGTGTAATTACAGCTTTAAGGCATCGGGAAATACTTTTAAGGATTTTTCCTAGCATATTTGATTTAAAATTTCATTGGTTCATTTAATAACTTTGTATTTCTAACAGCTATCAAAATGATGTCCGAATATTGGATTATCTCGGCGCCTGGCGACAAGACGTGCCAACAAACCTTTGACACGATGAACAACCTCACCAGCAAGCAACATAATCTATGCAGTAACTACAAGTTCCATATACCCGATCTGAAGGTAAACTAACATGAAATGCCTTTTTTAACGTAACTTGATTTGAATTATATAACTTTGATTTTTAGGTTGGCACCTTGGATCAGTTAGTTGGTCTGTCCGATGATCTAGGCAAATTGGATACGTATGTGGAGCAGATAACGCGCAAGGTGGCCATGTATTTGGGTGAGGTGCTAGAGGATCAGCGTGATAAGCTGCATGAGAATCTGCTGGCCAACAACAGTAAGTACCCGCTAACAAGCACAATATTTACTATTAACTTTTATTCAGTTCTAACAATAACTTAGTTTAGTTTAGTACAACTTCCTATATTCATATGTAAAGTTTAGTAAAGCGTGATTAGTTCACGTCGAGTTTCCTTTATTATTTAGTTATTACTAAGATATTTTTTTTCTTAGCTCTAATGGTAGCATAAAAATGTATTATAAACAAATACGGAATGCTCTCTCAAAAAAAAAAAAAAAATAGAAACACAAAAATCCTACTTGTTTAGCCTCTCATCTCTATTGTTTTCTACAAACTATTACTAACAACTACGAATGAAGCCCGTTTTCAATTAGAATAAGAATATACATATATTCAACACTTAAATATATATACACTACATTTACCTACAGTCCAATCAAACCCGTTTTTATTCTTCTACTTGAGTATCGGCAAGAATTGCTAGAACCAAAAGATACGAGAGCAAAATGTCATCTAAGAAATGTGGAATGTTAAATGGTTGGATGCAATATACGTAGTATGTCTGTCACTCCTGACAAACTCCTTCAGTTTTTTGACTAACACCAAACCTACAACAACAAATCTTCTACTTTTTATTAATTGTATACTTACAACGATGTCGTTTTGTGTTTAGTTTCGAAATAGATTCAAAACTAATCGATTTCTAGCTGAAACTGTGTAGGATTCTACTTAAAATTCGTTTGTTGTAATTTCTTTTATAATTTCTTAAATTTAATTATCAGTTTTTCCTTTATTTGTTTTGTTAATTTATTTATGGTTTTGTTTATTTTTATGTTTTTACTCATGCGCACATCATCAATCACGACCAAAATTTAAAACAAAAGCAGAAAGAATATGAAAATCAAAGTTAATAAATGTTTTACATAAGTAATACAGTACATACATAATATAACAAAAATGGAACTAAAGTTCAAAAAAGTCAAGAGAATTTGCGTTGTTTATATTTTATGTTGCATTTGTTGTACATTTCTCTCTAATAACTCTAATTCTATCTACTATCCACGTGCACAACATACTATAATACACACACACACAATAAAAGGACATATGCTATATAGTTTTTTTACACCAAGACTAAAGACAAGCTAACACATTGACACACACACACACACATACATACAACTTGAGTAAGCTGTTAACATACTCTTAACTCCCAAACCCCCCAAAATGATATACTACTACTAAGCGCTTCACTTTCTATCTATCACTTCGAGTGACAAAAAAAGACACTTTGTATATTTTACATAAATTTACCAGAATATTGTTGTACATTATATACTTTTAATTTTACGAACTATCTGTGTACTCTTATTTATTATAATATCTTTTTTTTTGTTATTTTTTTTGGATATTCAAAAGTTTTTAACCGACAAATTCTTCTAACAATTTTGAAAAGTAACAAAATAATGACGAAAAAAATTTGATCAAAAATTAAATTTCATTAAACACTCTCATAAACTGTCTTTTCTGGCTTTGACAAAATTGAAGTGCGCGCGTTTTCCTTTAAACTTTTAAGTTTATCTTTTTTCAAATTTTTATTTTTTAATTCTTTGCATTTACTATTATTTTTTTAGATAATTTTAGTGCGTGCGTTAAAAAAAAATTTATATGTATTTAAAACTGTTATACAATTATTTATATTTTATGTCTATGTTCGTGAAACTGTGTGTGTGTGTGTTTGTACTGTGTGTGTGTGTATTGTGCTGTTGTCTGAGCCTTTCTTTTTTGCTACTCAAAATAAACATCGCATATTTTGTTTTCTGTGTCTCTGTCTCTCTCTCTCTTTGTTCGTATATAAAAATAATTAATAATAAATAATACTTAACAATAACTGTACATTTTGTTACTAATCTCTTATGCACATGAACTCATTCTCACTCTGTATGTGTGGGTGTGTGTGTGTGTGTGTTTATATAGTGTTGTGTTGTGTGTACCGTTTTGCCATTCACATGTTTAACTCGCTTGTTTTTAGCAACCAATTGCTGCAGTAGCTGCAAAACGTATTGAGAACAACAAAATATATAACGCTTTTACACTGTATAAAAAAATTCAATTTGATTTGTATGATACTATCCAAAATGACTATGCTAAATTGTCGGACCATATTCATCAAAAATACAGAGAAAAATTAAAGACGAATAGACGAGATATCAAAACATTTTTTCTTGCAACATTCTTTCCACTGTTGTTCATGAAACTTTTATATACATATATTTTGATTATATTGGTTATACTTATACACGACAAGAACAAATATTATATTCACACATGATTTTATATATATATTGTATATAAAATTTATTTTAATTTTGTTTTTGTAGAATTTCGGTTAATTTCTTAATTTTTTTAAACTTCTTATAATTTTTATATCCTTTTTGGCTTTTGGTTATTAAATCCGATAAAGTCGCGAGATTTTGATTCTATCATGTTAAGATATCTAAGGTTTATAACATCGAACGGCATAGCCCCAAAATGTATGCTATAGTTTTTAAGTTCACAAACAAAATGATTTCCCCCTCTCTTTCTCTCTCTCTATCTTTGTGTGTGTACAAATGAATTTGAAAAACTAAAACCCCCCCACTGAAAACAAATAAAAAACTGCTTTTATAATTAAATACAACAACAACAACAATGCACGATGAATCCTTCTTACCGTTACTTACCCGTGTGGCACTTAAGGTCCTGGGCCGCCCGATGAAATCATGCCGTGTCGACACCATCAGCGTCTGAAACACCTAAGCCTGCGCCATCAACGTAAACACCAGCACACGCACCACCAAAACAATCCCCTACAACACCACCATCAACACCATCATCACCATCAGCTGCCCACGGATATCAAGGGTAAATCCAACAACAATCTATCAACAATTGCAACCAAAGCAACAACAGCAACTGCAACAACTACTACCAATACCTGCTGCAATACCAATACCTTCACCTCAAATTCGTTTAATACGCATGCCGCCTGCGCCTCTGCCTGCGCCTCAATCTATGCCTCTGCCACCGCATCGACATCATCAGCTTGTGCTAGAGCCAGTGCATCGGGTGCTTGCCATGTTTGCCGTTTGGGCGGCGTCGGCGGCGGCAGTCTAACAAATCTATCCTCAACTCACGATGAGTCCGAAAGGGAGTTTGATTTTGTGATACCGTTGCCGGGCTGTGCCTGCGACGAATGCTATGCTGCCTTGAGTGGCAGCTGTAGCATTTTAGCACCACCTAGCGCAAGTGCCACGACAAGCACGCTAATGGCCGATGAATGTTACTCGCAGACAGCTTCCTCAATGCTAAATGCTACACGTTGTGCAATTCAAACTGTAACAGCAATTGCAACTAGCAGCAGCATGAGCAACACAACGCCAACAGCAGCAGCAGCAGCAGCAGCTACTACAACAACAACACCAACAGCAACCGCAGCCGCAACAACAACAACAATGACAGATGCCGGTGCATCATCATCGACAATATGCTCGTCGGCTTATTTCTCAACATCGGCGCCAACAGCAAGCATAGCTAGCTCATCGCACAGCATGTCGCGATCTAATAGCAAAAAGCTAAATAACAATACATGCAGCATAAACAATAATAAGCTCAGCTTTCGTAGCAGCAGCAGTCACGTCAGTCAATTTCAATTGCCACAGCAGCAACAGCAGCAACTGTCACCCAAACAGCACTTGCAACAGTTGCAGTTACATCAGCAACAGCAGCAGCAACAATCGCCGCCGCTGCTGTCGCCAACAGATAAATCGGTTTTCTATACGGATGAGGATTTGGATTTGGATGATCCAAAGAGTCCGAATAGCGCCTCCTCATTATCCGAAACATTCGACTGGTGGTTCAATAAGCCGAAGCGTAACTCTAAGAAGTGCAGGTATCTTTTATCATCGCATTCACTTAACTCTGTCGTAGAAACGTTGCCAAAAAAAAAAAAAAAAGCCGAAAAAAAAAACAAAAAACGCACTGCAAAAAATCAAATAAAAAATCAATTTACTTTTGCCAAATGCCAGTCATCCAGAAACCAACTTCAAATGTTTGCAATCATTCACAGTACAGACACACACACACCGACACCAAACACCAAATACACTGTATAAAACAAGAACACTTGCACCTGCTTTTGCTTTAATTCCCTTTCTACACCTCCAAACCCTTCTCTGTCTCCCTTTCCCTCTATCATGCATAAATGTTTGATTTCATTAAAAAAGATAAACCAAAAACAATTGCAATAATAATCTATTTCTTTTTTTAAATCACTCACGGCATCAATTCACATTCCACACATTAACAAAAAAAAAAAAAAACAAAATACCAAATGCACCAACTACACTTTTGACACAATACAACACTGAAAACACACACACACACGCACACTCACACAGCGCACAATCACAATACTTAACACTTAACAATCCAAATCCAATGACATTTTGGCATCAGACATCGCTCACACCGCGCTCTAGTTATCGCTCTTTCTTCAATTCTCTTGCCGATCAAATTTATAGCAAACGTTCTACATCGAGTCAATTAAATATAAACAATGGATTTAATTTAACACCAACTCATAGATCGTCTCCAGTGAGTAGTTGTTGTGGCAGTAGTAGCCAGGGGCGTTCCAGTCCAGACACGGATCATCCCGAGCTGCCCGAATTTCCGCTGAGTCCAGGTTAGCATGCCCCAGGCCATCCATACATACATACATACATAGATATATATATATATATATATATAAATTATATATATCTATGTATAATGGCCCTTGGACGTTGCTCTTATCCGTTTATTTTCTTCCTTTTTTTGCGTTCGTTTTTCTTTTTTGCTTTTCCGTTGAGTTTCCTTGTCATTTCCTTACTGGTTTTTCTTTTTCTAAGGAATCACTTTAACTTGATGTACCCACCACTATTTAATTATGTATTTTCCAACACCGAATATTACTGCTACTCTTACTCTATATATATACATATATATATTTTTGACCTTCACCCTAAACTTCTTAGGCAAAACTTAAATATTTTATTTGCTTAATATGTTTTGTGATTGAAGCGTTTGAATTGGTTAGATCTGGTAAACGGTTTAAATGTGTTATACACCCGATTATACAGTTTGCAGTAAAACATATAACCGCCAAAGATAACTGAAACAAAACCAAATCAAAAGTCTTTTTGTGTCCACTTTTTACTTTCGCACTATTTCTATCTCTCTCTCTCTCTCTCTGTGTCTTTCACCAATATATAAATATCTGCTATCCAGTTTTTATTATTTTTCTTTTTAGTTTCAAGAGCATACTTAAAAGTGATATATATTATTGTGCTCCTTTATTTATTGATTTATATTACTCGATTTTTATAAATACACCAAACTTTTTGTAAACAGTGTAAAAGCGAATATGTTGTTTTTTCAGTGTACTGCTCCCCAAAAATGTTGTTCTGCTGCGCAATTATCATAGCTACGATTAACGCCGTTTTTCATTAAGCTAAATAATATACTCACACACACACAAACACAAATACACGCACATATATACACCGAGTTATTAAAAAATAAATGTGTTTATTAAGAAAAGAATAAAAACTTTAAACTATTATAATTTACATACATATATTTTTAATTGCTATTATTATTTAATTTTAAGTGTTTGAACATACGCTTACTCAATTATACTTGACAAATATATATTTATATATACACTAGCCATACACAAAATCAGCTAACATTTTGTGCCGTTTAAAAAAATATATACATAAAGAAAGGTACTCGATATTTCTTCTTAAAACTATATCAATTGTTGACTTTTATACCCCCCAAAGTCTAATACTTAGAAACTTTTGCTTTCTTAGAATAAACATTGATTGTTTTTCCATTTCCATATGCTTGTTGTAATATCTATTATACTTTACTAAACTTGGGGAGATTTTCTAGTTTAACTCTGACCTATATTTGACATTAAGAATCATCTTAACCTCTATTGTAATGATTTGTTTTGATTTTTATTAAATTGTATTTACGATATGGCTGTTCAAGCAATAGGGAAATTTAAATGTTTTACGATACCACTTTTTCAATACGGTATACCTTTTTAAATTTAGAGAAATTCAGTTACCGGCTTCGATACAATTTACAATTTTTACGACACAACTTTTTCAATACGGTATACCTTTTTAACTTATGGGAAATTCAGTTGCCTTCTTACGATACAACTTTTTAAATTCTAACGACTCTTTAACAGAACAAGAAATGTTAACTTCATGCTAACTTCAACTTGTCAAATTGTTATTGACAGACAGCAGACAGGGAATAAATGATAGAGGCTTCCTTTGCTTGTTTATTTTCATTAATACGCATTGAATTTCTACTATACTTGAGCTGATTTGTTTTCATTGTTATTCCGTTAATGTTACACTACTAAACATAGTTTTTTAAATGTTTTAGTATTTAGTATGTACTAAACATTGTATGCTTATCACTTTTTACTTGCCGTAGTTGATTTTATTTGTGTGTCTCTGTTAAACCAAAATGTGTAATAAATTTTGAATTTTGCTAGCTTTGTGCGTGTGTTGTTTGTATGAGTGTGCGTGTGTGTGTATATGTATGTATACGTGTTTGTATATTTAACTACTTATATTAATCTTATCTGATACTTAAGAGCAATATTAATTACTTATCTAACTTTATTCTTTATTTATTTATTTATAAACTAACACAGTTTGTTCTGTACTCAAAAAAAAAAAAAAATGAAAGAATTATTAAAAATTTTAAAGTTTTAGATGAATTACAGCAATTTCTTTAATTTATTTATGTTTATATCTAATAATGGACTAGTTTTGCTAGTCAATTTCATTGGAAGTTTTATATTTGCAGAATTAAACTAATAAATTTATTTGTTATCCCAATGAACAGCCGATTTACCGCAGTATTTAACGCGTTTCCAATGGGATATGGCCAAGTATCCGATCAAGCAATCGTTGCGCAATATTGCCGATATCATTTCAAAACAAATCGGTCAAATCGATGGCGATTTGAAAACAAAATCGCAGGCCTACAACAATCTGAAGGGCAACCTTCAGAACTTGGAAAAGAAGAAAACGTAAGTTATTAACTTAAAGTTATTAATAATATTGAATGTCACAACTCACGCATACTCTCACCACAGTGGCAGCCTGCTGACACGCAATTTGGCGGATTTGGTTAAGAAGGAGCACTTCATACTGGACTCGGAGTACTTGACCACACTGCTGGTTATTGTGCCAAAGTAAGTGTACGAAGAAGAGCATATACTTAAAATATTTACTAATTTTTTTGTTTTACTTTTATTTTAGAGCCAATGCAAACGATTGGTTAGCCAACTATGAGAAAATCACTGATATGATTGTGCCACGCTCGACGCAGCTCATCAAGGAGGATCCCGACTATTGTCTATTCAATGTCACACTCTTTAAGAAGGTCACCGAAGAATTCAAGCTGCACGCTCGCGAACGCAAGTTCATTGTGCGCGATTTTGTCTACAACGAGGAGGAGTTGGCGGCGGGCAAGAACGAGATGACCAAACTGATGACTGACAAGAAAAAGCAGTTTGTACGTTTCGCCATTATAAAATTGTACGTTATTTGGATTTAATGTCTTCTTGTTTGTGTTAAAGGGCCCATTGGTGCGCTGGCTGAAGGTGAACTTCAGCGAGGCCTTCTGCGCCTTAATACACGTCAAAGCGTTGCGTGTGTTTGTGGAATCCGTGCTAAGGTGCGTCATTTGAAAACGAAAACGTTAACTAAAGTGTAAATAGTCTCGTTACATTTTTATAGATACGGCCTGCCCGTTAACTTCCAGGCTATATTGATTGAGCCCAACAAGAAGAGCGTTAAGCGTTTGCGCGATGTGCTCAACCAGCTGTACGGCCATTTGGATGGTGCATCCTCTGGCGGCAATGTCAGCAGTGTTGATGTAAGATTCAAATTAATAAGCAATCGAGTGATTGATCATCATTAATTCAATACGTATTCTTTCATTTAAATAGAATGTCGACATACCCGGCTTGGGCTTTGGCCAATCCGAATACTATCCCTATGTGTTCTACAAGGTGAACATCGATATGGTTGAGCAAACCAAGCTTTAAGGGGCTTTTCTCATGCCTTTGCATTGCATACACCAATCCACAAACACACACACACACACACCCACAGCAACAACAACAACTACAAAAATAAATATAAATTATCCAAAAAAAAATGCAATACTGCAAATTGTATTCAGCTGCAGCAGAAGCTGCAAACAAAATGTCTATCCTGCTCATAACTAGAAATGCATATAGTTAGAATCAAATACAACAACACCAAACAAAAAAATCAGCAAAACAGTTGCCACGCAATTAATAACAAGCAAACAATTAATAGTTTACTTTAAATAATTTTAGTCATTGTTATATAATTATTGTTGTTATTTATGTTACGCGTTCACAATATTCCGTTTTCAAGTTTAACTTACTTTCAAAGCAAAATTTGTTAAGAAACTAAAACCTCCAAACAGCGCGCGTAAAAGAAGCAAAACAAAATTTCACAAGGAAAAAGAAACCAATCAAAAAATATATAAGTATAAAAAGCTGTATAAAAAGTTTTTAATTTGATTTTCTATGTTTTTGTTCTGCTTCAGTTTTAAACAGTATTTTTTTGTTCTTTCTTTGTGTTTTTACTCCTTATTGAGAAACAATAATTGTGCTTTGTTTAATACTTTATATACATATTTAGTTAATTGAATGAATGATGTAGAAAAGTTTTAACATTTAGCTAAAATTTATAAACCTTTTCACTAAATGAGCTGAAATTTGAATTTGTTTTTTTTTTAGTAGCACTCCAATAATATTAATACAATAAATAATTGATTTACATATGTTTTAAATGTGTCTTAAACCTTGTCTTATTTTTATGCGCTTTTTATCTCTGGTATCTGTAACTAACCCAAATCGAAAACAAACTTAACCAACTGTTGAGCATTAAAAAACTAATCCTTTAACTTAAGTATAAATGGTGTCGCAAATAGTTTGAAATATAACACACAAAAAAACCCGATGCAATGAAAATTTCCTTGGAAATACAAAACCTTAAACAAAAGTATTGTATCTATAATTGTTGCCTAAATATCGAGAGTTTATTAAATAACGCGCATGTTTTGCATTGAAAAAAAGTATAAATATAAAAACAAGTCCACATGCTATGATAATGCTGAGAATTGCACTATTTAAACCAAATTAAATTAAATTTTTGCAATCGAAATTCCAAGCTTGCATACACAAAATAATCAGATCGAGAAAGAGTTTGAAACAAGTTTAAAAAAACAGCCAGTATAAAAATAAATATACATACTATATGGCTTAAATATTAAACCTATGAAAACTTAAACCCAACTTGTTCTACTTTATTATTTTTGAATTAAAAGGACAACTTGAACGAACAATAATAATTCTATGTAAAGTAAAGTTGAATGTATTTTCAATGTTTGTTACTGCTACAACAAATCTAAATGTTTAACGTATTAAGAAAACAACAAAAACAAAATCCAAACACAATTATAAAGTGAGACAAATGCAGTATCTTATAAACATATATATTTTAAATTTATGCATTATACAAATATGTAAATGTCAATGCGTTATATAAGGTGCCGTTAAGCCATCCTTGTAAATAATTATAAAGAAAGAAAGACATTCCAACCTTGTTTGTTTTCAATTGCCAAGAGATCTTCGCTATTAACTGGAATAAAATAAAGTGGAAACATTTTCAAACAGCTTCACATTGTATCAAGGTGTGTCGACATCGACTTTTCTTTACTATTTCATATATATATGTATATAAATTGACTTTACAAAACTATAAGCTAAGCTAAAACTATTGTAAACAAGTCTTAATACGCATTGCTTATATTCTAAAAATGCTTCAAGTCTGTTTCTACACTAGACACATTCGAGTTTTGTATCCGTTTCATCTTCATCGCTGCCGTGGCTCCCACGGCCTGCTGTAGAATATTGGGAGGCTTTGGCTGATTCTTATCTGCCTCATATTGTGCACGGTGCAAACGCTGCCGATGCTTGTACATGTTCGCGCTGCAGAAGAAGGTCATCGGACAGTTTGGACAGGTATAAAGAACTTCGCCAGTATGCGTTGATGTGTGTTCCTGTGAATACAATGATTACTACACCAACTATCTGAATTAAAAGATGTTGATTTAATAGTTTACCTTAAGTTCTTGTGGTCGTTTAAATGCCTTATCACACATGGTACATTTGAACTTACGCTCGCATTCGTGACTGAAATGGGACAAACAAGAAATGGTTTAAAATAATATCATAATATAAAATTTCAATTTCATTACTTATGATAAATATGGCGTCGCAGAGCGCGGGCATTGGGTGAAATCTTGTTGCACACATGACAGCGATGCTCGCCCGCGCTTTCTACATGAATGCTCTTCATGTGCTGCTTGAGACCGGTCATGCCCTTTAGCCAGGCACCGCAAACCTGACACTGCTTCAACTCGGGCTCTGGACGCGGTGTATTTGAATGCATGAGCTCTAGATGCTTTTTTAAAATGATTTTCGTGCGCATCTGTTTGCCACATTTGTCGCATATAATTATGCTCTCCGGATTGTGCATGGAGTTCATGTGGTTCTTTAGTTTACGCTCAGTCAGGAATCTATAAGGAAAAACAAAAATATTACTATTTTTGTCTGCCCTCTATGCAGTAAATGAGATTTCTTACTTTTTGTTGCACTCTGTGCACGTGAATTTGAATTCGGATTTGGGTACATGTTTGTTAAGCTTATGATAGTCAATGGCCGTTTTACTAAGGAACACCTTTGAGCACACATCGCACTGAAAAGACAACTTGACCAGGTGCATCTGTTGATGCGACTCCAAGTGACGTGAGTTTTGGAATGCCTTGTCGCAAGTTGTGCACTTGAAATGATCCGGATTCCAATGTACCTGCACATGCTCGGCAAGCACTTTTCGCTGTGTGAACTTACGGCCGCAGCACAGAACATAGCCAGGATCCACTTCGTGTGTGAAGCGATGATGGCGTTGCATTTCCGTAAAATTATGCACCAATAGATTGCATATAGAGCAAGGCAGCACATCGTTGAAGAACTTGGCAATTATGCTATCGAACTCTTCCTGTTGCTTCTTGCGCAGATCCAGCAGCTCACGGGACATGCGTACTTTTGGTTCCACCGGCTTTGAACGTTTCTTGTATTTCTTGGGTCGCATTGGCGTTGTACGCTTCGGAATGACGGCATATGCAGCTTCACCGGGATATTCAAGCGTAAAGTCGGAACAGTCGTCGCTTATTGAACTTTCCATATCGTCGTCGCTGTCGTCGCTGTGCGTTAGTCCATCGTCAAGATGGCTCATGAAATCTTGATCCCTATCGTCATCACCTAAAGTGGAAGGTTGTTCTTCTTTAAGACCTGAATCCAAATCAAGTATTAGCTCAGGAGTCGATTCCTTTGGTAATTCCTTGATTACTACTTCCGTCTTCCGTGGTCGTCCACGACGCTTTTTCGGCGATTCAACCGAAATAGCCGGTTCATTATTGTCAAGTCCGCTCGCCTGCTCATCAAGATATTCAGATTCCGCTTTGACACGCTTCCGCAAGCGTCGGACCGGAGAGGCATCATGTTCAACTGAATGCAGTTTGGTTGTGGTTTCGAGCACCTCAATTTTGGGCAGCTGTTCTAGCTCATGTTCTTCGATCTTTACCTCCGGGTAGAAGAAGTTGCGTTCATTTATTTCAGCCTGCTCTTGATTCTGTTTGGGTGCCTCGCTAAAGTTTCCCTGAGTCAAAGGGTCATCTTCCATTAGCAGCACCTTCGTCTCTTGCAATGAGTTTTGTCCGGCGCAAACAAACTCGTGCAGCGTATTGAAGGCAGATACTGTTCTCCAGCAAGGCGAACATATCTTTCGCGTCTCCCCACTGCTTTGGACTAGCTGCATTGAAAAAAGCTTGTTGATAATTTGCACTACATTCTGCCGGACAGCTTCTTCCGAATAAATATCCAAGTATTCGTTCAGGGTAAGGCTTTTATCTTCTAGGCAAAGTAAACATGCCTCAGGCAGCGGTATATCTGTTTTTAACAAAGCATTTGTACACTTAAATTTTCTTCTTTTTGGTCTGTACTCCAATTCTTACCCATTCTTCACTACAATACTTTTATAAACATATGCATGTAGAACCTTATTCATAAAACACAATTGGCTGTTATAGTATTTATTTATTATTGTTTTCCCGGTAGCTTTAAAGTATTGTTTCTCATAAATTCTTTAATAGTTTAATTGTTTTACAGTTAACTTTTTGAAACTATTTGTAATTTTTATGTTTTCTTGTTTAGACAATTTGTGGTGGAAGTTCGATAGACGACCGAAAAGTGTAGTGTTGGAAATGAAGCAATTTTAAAATCGGTTCACAATACAAATTTGATCAGCGATGTCTATGGCATCGATAACAATAGACCATAATAAATATCAACAAAATAGAATATTGCATGTACGAGAATAAAAGGTAATAAATAATTACCGAATGGTTAGCTTAACTAAAGCTAACAAGTTTCTTAAACTTAAGCTTACCCATATTGCAAAATGCGACATGAGTGTTTTGCATGGCGAACAAATGCAGCAAACATTGAAAATGTAAGGCTTATGTTGCATTCAGGACCTGTTGGCATAAAAAAAATGGAGGTAATAGCATTTTATGCAGTTGAAAAATATTAAACTACCATTTCGATGTGCCAAAACAATGGCAAATAAAATGAAAATGACGGTAAGATTTCACTAACATATTAGCAGCATGACTCAAACACTAAATTGTTCTCCCTTTTAGGTTATTGAATCGAGCATATCGAGCATGTCTGAAGATAAAAAAACATTTTGGTATACAATTCCCGAAATTAGGAATTCCAGCACTTGTCCCAGCTGTGGCATTGCCACTGAAAAGTTTAAAAAAAGTTTAACTGCGCATGTTAAACGCTGTTTTAGCATCAAGAAACGTGGACCAGTGTACAGATTACATGGATATATAGAATGTAAATGTGGATACTTGCTTGCTGACACACCCAAGGCAAGAAAACTACATGTTTGTATGGGAGCAGTGCCTGCGTTTGAGCCAGATTTGACATTTGTACCCAAAAAGATTGCGCCAACAATCCACAAGAAACGAGAGCAGGTGCAGCCCAAACCATTGATACGAAATTTTGTCTCACCATTAAAGTTTGAGATTAAAAATGTCCCAGCAAGTTCAAAGACAGAACCACGTGTACGTAACTTCGAAATGCCAGCGAGCAAAGAGGAGCCGCAAAATGCCAGTGTCTACTCCATAAGCTCGAATAATGGCACAATTTTGGTTACAGGACAGTCGTCGGGGGGCAGTAATATTGTTAAAACGATAACACGTTCGCTACGACTGCCGCGACTCAAAGAAAATGCATTAAGTTAGCATATTAATTCATTGGAAATTTACACAATGCATTAGTTTGTATATTAAATAAATAAAAAATCATTTATTGTATATGTAATTGTAAAATTGGTTTACAACTTATATTGCTTATTTTTTGTTTTTATTCTGAATTACAATTATTTGCACAAATACAAAGAAAAAACATCAAATGCGACAATAGTACCTATGTATGGTTGTGTGTAAAGTTTATGCATTTTAGTTTTGTATAAGGAATAGTATAGTATTGAATTGGGTAAAATGTCTACAAAACTAGCAAAAAACTGGCTATGAGTTCGTCTGTATATTTAATTTGTTATTAATTTTATTTTTGATCTCCTTTGTAGTTCCTTATTACACTTGGTCTCGGGCTGGGCGGTCCTATAGTTGCTAATTACCATATATTTGTTTGTGTCTGCATGTGTGTGTGTGTGTTTGTGTGGATAGTCTTTTTGAATGAGATTCCTATCGCTAATAACAAACTCTACTTAGCTGCAAAAAGTTAATTGAAAACTTTTAGTTTTGATTTAGTAGTTAAATAGATTTTGATTTTGGCATATATGTTTAGTATTTAAAATATGTCGTAAATATTATATATGTTGTGTATGTATTTATGAGAGAAGAATGCTAAAGCGTGTTGAGTTTTGATGTTTCCAAATTATAGACTGCACAGCAACACAAAGTACTCAATAGTTAATAATTATGCACCGAGTGATGAAGAAAACACAAATTGTGTATGCCTTTGATTATAACACTGGCTGTGCCTTGGGCTCAGGCGTAGGCGTAGGCGTAGGCGTAGGCAATGGGCGTGGCTTGGGCATGGCTGTCATCTAAATGCGTTCGGTGACATAAACTTTGGCGGATGCAGGTGCATTGGTTCTTCGCACAGCAAAGGTAACGATAATGCCAATGACAATCAGCATTAAGCCAATTGCACTCGTTATATAATGCTCAATGAGTTGATTGTCCTTGCTGCAAGTATTAAACAGAAAATTATTTAGACTGTTAATCAACATAAGAAAATGCTTAATTTAATGGAAATTATCGTATTTTATTTTTAACATAATTGTTGGTTGATTTTTTGAAGATAATTTTAATTTGAACTTGTGTTTAATGTCTGCTTTGACTAGTTTTTAACTCTAATTGTTCCTTTAATTACTTTACAATTTTTCTTATTTTTCAATTCCGCGAATTTGACAACCACTGTTTAAGCGTTATGACTTACCTTAGGTTCACATCATTGGCAGTTTCACGTTCCTTCTCAATAATGCCAGTGACGGATGTGGCAATGGCCAGCCAGAAATTGGCTAATCCCAGGCTGGCATGAATGGGAACCATGGCTGAACGGCAGCTATATGTCTTATTTTCACAACAGAGCATCACCAGAAAACTAATGAAGAATCGCGTAATACGATAAAGTTGGGTAATCAAGTGATAATAATAAAAAGTGAGCTCACGTGAAGAATCCAATTACAAATTGCAGCACAAACATGCCCATTGTCACGAAACCCAGCCACGAGTGAAGACTGTAGAAATTAACCTTAAGCAATGCATTGTGCGAATCAAAGACAGAGAGGAAACCGAGGGCAATGCAGGGTATCGCAGCGGCATGAAAGAACATGTGAATCAGTTTCACATAGATGTGCTTCACGCAACGGCACAGTCGATAAATTAAGATGGCTGCAATCGAGATTATTAAATTATGGCATTTGGCATGTATGTTTGTACTTATATGGCTTACAAAATCCGGATAGCGTTACGAAGCCGGCAACCATCAAGATGGGATGCAAGTTGAACTGTTGCAATGGTCTCTCCGTCCAAGCGAATCCCCCACGATAGAACATTACCCAGAAGAGTGTGAGTATTAGGACGCCAACTAACAGTATGGTCGATAGTATGACAATCAGCAAATATTCACACCAGGAACAACAGTTCCAAGCATTATCCGGATCCTCCTCATAGCGTCTGTAAGATTTAAATATAATTCAATAAATCTTTTAATCATTATTTAGTATATTTAAGTAGTTACTTCAATTTTGGTTTGGGAAACAGCATATGATTAATTTTGCCAATAAAAGATTTATCGATTGCGTCCATATTTTAAGATTTATTTATATTCCAAATTTAGTCTCTATATAATATACCATTTTTATTACTCAAAACATATTCAGTACGTTAATAATTTAATTATGTGTTGGCTTTTATTACATAATTGCAGGAATAGTCTCAACTGTCTTTATGTCAGTCCATCTGTCTGTCATAATTATTTAAATTTCTCTTGAACTAATTGTGGGTTGAATGCGCTGCTTAAGCGGCTTAATTGATTTATAAAGCAAATATTTTACAGCGTCACAAATTGGAATCACTGTGCGAGGCTAAGAAAGCATCGCAATTATCTAATTTACCCCCAGACAAATGTAATTACCAGACTAACCGACTCTATCTTCTTTCTTGTATCTTTATGCTTGCCACACAGAGTTCATTATTGTTCGGTTGCATGCACATACATACATATGTATTTTAATCACAAACACAAAGTCATTGTAGCAGCTCCGTATTCTAAATTGTTATTTGAAGGGTTATTGCAACTTCTTACTTTTCAGTTTGTGCAAACTCTTTTGACTTCTTATGACTGAGTTTTATAACGCTAACAAGAAGATTGCCCATTAGTCCAATTTGTTAAAATCTAAATAGCTAAAATAATTGTATAAAATTTTTATTTTTTTTTTAGTTTTTGTTTGATTTCTACATAGTTTGACAACAAAAGAAAATCTGTTATAGATAGATATTTTAAGAAACTACAATTTTTAAAAATGAAATAGTTTTATAATTTTGTAGACTTAAAGCTGTTCTATTGCTAATACCAATTAGGATATATCTTCATATAAAACTAACTTAGTTTCTAGAAGGTCAACAAAGTTCAAGCAGCTTTCGATTTTTAGTCCTACTATGCTGCTCTCAATAGAAAGTAGTTCATTTGCAATTCGATGCCAATTAAAATTGTATGCCACTATATCATATCATATCAATTTTCATCATGCATTGCTCAAATGACAAATGACTTTTGCTATGAATATATAACGATGATCTCACATCATCTCATATATCATCGTAGCCACTGTTTGGGTTCGCCCAGTGTCTGTGGGATTTCTTAGCACCACAATGGAAACGCAATTCAAAGAGCAGCTGTCAAAAGTAAACACAGATAAACACTGACTCCAAATGGGGTGGCAATATGCCATTGATGAGGGGGGCGGGGGGTTGTAAAGTGGTGAATGGGGACCAACAACTCCCTCTGTGTGTTTGTGTGTGTGTGTGTTTGGCTGCAGTGTGGTAATTAGGCGCATTGCGGTTGGCCAACGAGCCGCGTTAATCATTTCCAAGTGCATAGCACTTTAAAACTGATTTCGCTGCACTTCGAAATGACAGAAAACAATTCGAAACGAAAGCCAAAACAAAATTATTATTTAAATTAATAGTGCGCACAGCTACGAAATCGCTTTTGCTCAGCTGATAATGAAAGCAACAAGCTACAACAAACAATAATAATAAAACAAAAGCTAGTTGCGTTGAAAGTGAATAGCTAGTAGATGCCCTGTAAAAATATCTTTCATGCATAAATATTTGTTTTTACTTTCTGCATTTTTGCCCGACTACTTTTAGTATGTCCAATAATTTGTTTTATTGTTAATAGTAAATATTTAGATTTTTCCAATTTTAATATTATTTTAGAAACTTTATCACATACGAATATTTTTATATATTATTGAAGTGAGAAGCCAAATACACAAAATTCCTTTAACTCATTTTACATACGCAATAAAACTGTTCAAGCTATAGATTTTGATTTTACAAACTCTTTAAAGTCTTAATAAGTTATTCGCAAAACTAACTAAAAACTAGCTTTAAAATTCTTTTTAGGTATGATATAAAAGAGGGTATTCTAGTAAGGTTTGTTGCTTTGGAGTTGCAATGATTATATTCTGGTTAAAATCTTCTCTTGGGAAATAAGAAGGGTAGAAAAAACAATAAAACATAAATGTCATATTTTAAACACGCACTTTCTCAGCATCAGTACGAGCAGCGATTTGGAGTGGGTTGACTGCATTGTATCACTTGCATCATTATTGTTGTTGTTTTTGTAATAAACGCTTTAATTAACATGCGCTGTGGCATCCACATTGAAGTGTGTGCTTGATGAGTGTGTCCAATCTGTGTGTTTGTGTGTTTGTCTGACCGATCGACCGACTATGTCCCACTGAGATGTTGTTGTTGTTGTTATTATTGTTGCGTTTAGGCTGACAATTTCATTAGGCGCGGGTAGACGCTGTGGCAGACCGCAAACTGCAGACCGCAGAACGCGTCGATGTCAATGAACGTTGAACATTGCAACAAAATAAACAATTTATATACATACATACATACATAATATACTCATATGCCACATGTAAGTCTATGTGCCGCTGTTACTTCAAGCTAAAGCATTTATTTAGCTTTCAACACATTGCACAAAACGCCGCAGGCTGCCACTGGGGCAGGGGCGAAGGGGGGGAGAGGTTTTGTAGCTAGCTGAAGTAGCCATTTGCTTTAAAAAAACACACACATTTCACTTGCCGCCTTGGCCCAAGTGCAACAGCAACAACAACGACCACAAATTGTTCAAGTAAAATAAGCAACTAAGGAGGGAGGCAGTTGCGAGCAAGCCGCATATGCAGCTGTGTTTCGATGTATCTGTGTTAATGTAGCTGCAACTGCGTCTGTGTAACTCTTTCACTTTTTTTTTTCTTTTAACTGGCGCTGCTGTTGCATGGGAAAAATTTCGCTTTTTGCTTTGGCTGCGCCATGCCTCAACTCGTTTTACATAGAAGCGGCGGCATGTGGCATGTAGTCTGTTGCAAGTGCGCCAACGACTTAGCCTGAACATGAACCTGAAATCACAATAGCTATAAGAAAAAAAACCAAAAAATTAAATTACCTGCTTTGCTGATTTAATGCTATGTGCTGCTAATGGGTCAGCAACTTAAATATTTATTTATTTTCTTTGCGAGGCTGTTGACACTGCGCCCACAACAACAACAGCAACAGCAAAAGCAACTATTACTGCTGCATCAGAGATGACAGACTGCAAACTTGACGTGGCTAATGAAGGAAAGCGTCAAATCCTAAGCTGGCAGTTCTTTAACCGCAACAAATAGCAACAACATTTTCATAAAGGTGGCGAAAGCAAGCATCAACTTTTGTTTTAGCGACTTTTAATTATCTTAATATAAATGTATGTGTGTATTAAGTTTTCATGGATATTACTGTCGTGTGTGTTTGTGTTAATGAGGTTAAAGGATAAAATAAGTAAGGAGGCTAAAAGGACACATAAAAATGGCTAAATACGCTTAATTGGTATTGATTGAAGAGCTTATAAATTAACTAAAAAAAAATTGAATAACAGTTTTAAAATTATGCAAGATTAAAATAAAAATAATTGATATGATGATTTTTGTGACAAATTTTATTAATATTTTTGTACATTTATAATACATAGATATTAAAGTAAATATGTTTAACAATCATGGCGCTCATTTGCGCTAATCTAAGTATTTTATCTGATGACAAATGATAAGATCATGTGATAGATACAAATGTATCTCGTTGTGTAAAGCAAACAACAACAGCGAATGCCCATAATTAGAGCCCAGTTAGAACTTGTCTTAAGGCATGTCAAAAGCGGGCAATTAAAAGTGGAGCACAAGAAACAAGGCAACAAAAAAAGATTCATTTATATCTAAGAGGGAGAGAGAGAAAGAGAGAAAGAGATAGAGAGAGAGAGAGAGAGTGAGAGAGTTTTTCGTTATAAGTAGGTAATGGGAATGCAGGAAACTTGGGCACATTTCAATTAATATTATAGATGAGGATGTAACAAATTACACAAGTACCACCAATTAAAAACTTAGGCAAGTAAATACATGTTGCATGCAACACAAATGGTAGCCACATTTCCAACGCATGCATGACTGAGAATTTCAACCTCAACAAAGAAGAAGTGAAGAAAAAACCAAACTGACGAATGCTTGTGTATATCCTGCGGGTTAATTATGATGAAGTGAGCGTAACGAAGCTTAGCCACACACACAAAGAAAGGGTATATTTATGTGTGTGCTGGTGCTGGTGTTGCCTTACAATGGGCGACAATTGTTTATACTGGCGCTGTCTCGGGGAGTTTTCAATTGAAACAGTTGGTGACACGTTTTGTTTAAAGAGGCAGTCTTATGTTTCGCTGTGTGTGTGTGTGTTTCTGTTTGTATTAGCAATTGTATCTTTAAGATACAATCAAATTCGCAGTACGAAAACTCGACACGCAGTCAGTTTTGCCCTGCAATTTATACATTAAATTATTGTATGTATTTCAACATATTTATAAGCACTTTTTTTCGGCTTGTTATACGGAATTAAAAGGCAAGCTCCGACTCGCACACCTCGTCCCTCAAGTCCCGCATAAATGATCAATTTAAATGAATAAATATGTACACAAACGTCTACAACAGATGTCTGACGCAAAATAAAAGCGAAATAAAACTACTACCTAGGGAATTATTATCATTGTACCCAAGTTTGGCACCGCATCAAAGACAGTTTTATATTAAATTTCCCCTTCCTTCACTCTTAGTTAAGTTTCCCCTTCCTCTAACCTTTGCTATGAACTTATTGCTGGAGAACATAAAATGTGTCAAAAATAGCTTAATTTGTCACAATTAGCAGCAAACCTTGAATTTTTAGCTATACATTTACTAATATAATTAATGTCTTATACAAACATAGGGCAATATTTTATCTGCAGCCCTCGTCTCCTATAAAAAACAAAAATACTTACGTTGTTGTTGTTCCTCCACGCGGCATTTTGCTCAAATGACGATCACGCATTTAAGCGAATTTATTTAGATTTTCGGTTTTTTGTTATTTTGTTATACTTTAAATACTTTGGCACACGGCGTATACGCAATGAAAACGTCACTGTGCTAAATTTCTATTGATATGAGAATCGAGATTTTGTTATTTCCCACAATAGTATTTTTACAACAGTTTTGGGGTTCGGTTCTATAGCGAAAACACTGTAAAATGCATAATAGAAAACAGATAATGACTACGTAATTAATATATATATAATAGATCAATCGGACAGTAACAGAATTGACTTGCTAATCAGCTCGTTAAGTTCTCAACCACAGAGCAAAACAGAAGATGCGCTGTCGCCAAATAACATCTGTTATTTATTTGCAAAAGATTGTTATCTATCGGAGAGGCATTTATGCAAATGTGATCATCGTTCTTTTCGACAATCAAATAACTTTCGATTTCTCAATTGATTAGACATTGGAAAAGCATCATGTAAGGAGCATCAAATCGAGACGCTCAGGTGTTATATCTATACATAAAACCCGACAAAAACACTTTCTGTGTACGCGCGCAAGGTTGTTGTTTATACTATTATATTTGGTTGGCTTTTGTTCTTTAGCGTAGCAACAAAACCAACACACAACACTTCAAATCGACACACACATTTGTTTTTATTTGTTTCTCCACACGATATTTGAATAACGCCCGGCAACCGCAAACGATCAGCAACGAATGACCAACAGATATCAACTGACACAATGCTGCGGGAGTACAATATATTTTCGCTTTTGGAATCTATCGCATCAGACAGAGAGAAATGGCTGCATCTGCTTAAGCTTTTACGGTTTTTTGAGTGACGATAAATTTGCAGGTAATGATTTTATAAGTTAAAAAATATTGCTTATATAGCGAACTCTTATTAAGTATTTAATACTTTCAATTGATAAACATTATTAATGAAATGCAGATGGTTTGAAATGAACGTTAAAAGTCTGTTGTAAATGTTTAAAGTTCAGCAGTGCTCAAAATGGCACTGTTAAGCTTAAAGTGAGCATGTTAAGGTAAAAGATTCTGTGCGATCAAGCGAAGACACAAACCAGCAACAAGCTTTGGTAAATTATAAATTCGTGGTGAATAAAGCTACAAAGTAGTTTTTTAATAATCAAAAATGTTTACAAGTCTCACTTTTCAGTACCCCTAATATAATATTTCTAGAGTGCCTTTATTTTACTTTTAGATTAAAATTTTAAATTTAAATAACACTTGTGACCTTGCTAAAAAAAGCATGTGAGCAATGAGAGTTAAGATAAACATGGCAAAAGATTATAGAGTATGCAAATACTGTTAATCATTTTCGGGCAGACTACTAAAGTGACAGCTTGATAAAGAAAATCTCGAGTGCAGTGATATAAAAAATGATATATGTATGTACATACTATATAATAATAAGTTTACAAAGTTAATGGCCATGCGAGTACATATCTTAGTTTATTCATTGGTTTATTAATAACAACTTCCCTTTTATTTTATAAATAAATAAATGAATGCTTCAGTTAATAATTGGACACATGAACATCAATCAGAACAGAAGGAAACCGTAACTGTGGAAAACTTATAATCAAACACATGAATAATAAACGAAGTTTGTAAATGATAAACACTAAAAACGAGGACAATGCGAGAAGGTCAGTAATTACAGGAGCAAAAGAGACGAAACGAACAAAATAGACAAACAGACTGACTGACAAGTCGACAAATAGACAAACAAACAAAAAACACACCCAGCTAATAGTTGGTCATTTCACAACAAGGCGAGAGAATCACGAGACGGCAACTCCTTGAAAATAAAAAAGGGATTTTGTTTTTGCCTTTTTTTCGGCTTGCTGAGAGCGCGCCCAGAAATTACACTTCAATCGAAAATGTGGTTCAAAGTTAAAGCCACAAAATATCTGGGTAATTATGTACATACGACTGAGTGGGTCAAAACACAAAAGTTGGAAACGAAAACGAAAGGATACAATAAAGGGAATAAGGATTTCAGGCACGCGATCAACTGTTGAATGTGTGCGATTTGCCGGACCTCGACCATATTAAAATAGAATTTACGACTCGTATGGGTTGTACATTGGATTAGGACATTGGCCAAAGAGGAGTACGAGCCTCGTTTAAGGCGTGCCTGCAAATGCTGTGCATTAATTACGCGTCGTATACGTAATGTAAATGTTACTTTACTTGGGCCATTAGCAACGATTAATGCGTAACAGTAAAGTTTTAACGAGCAAACTATTTTGTTCGGACGACAACTCGTTCTGACGAGGAGGTCAAGGCACACAGTTTTTAGTTCTCTAGTTTTGCCAGTTCAAATTCACTGGGATGGGTTTAACTTTGGTATGCCAATTGCTGGCTAGACGCAAATTGCTTTAGTTCTCTCTTTCCGTTGGTTCCATCTCTCTTTGCCGCTTGTAGTTTTGAGTGAATTCGGCGTGCGACACAATTTATTTAAATATTTATATTTTAGCATTTGCTGAAATTGCGTTGATTAGATGATGATGAGTCGAATTGAGACTGAGACTGAGACTGAAACAGAGCAATGATAAACAAAAAACAGCATGGGCTTCCTTTCCTTAATTAATCATAAACAGTTTGCAAACAACAACTTTTGTGGATCTCAAAGACAAACGCGCAATAAAACGAAAAGACACAAAATATAAATTGATGTTTTCTTCATTTCATAAAACAAGTCAAAAAACGATTTAGATTTTTGAGGAATACTAGCTATTTCATTATACTTAAGAGCTAAGTTCTTATTTTACAGAAATTATCGAGTTAATCACTCACTTTTCATCTGGCGGCGGTGGCATTTCAATGCCATTCGGTGTGCCTGGTGGCGTTTTTTCGCTCTCCATGATGGCCAATGGGGGCAGGGGACTCACTGAATTGCTATCCATGTGCAGGCAGTCAAATTTAATCGTCTGTCAAAAGGATATAGAAAGAAGTGTATATGTTAGTTTGCTATCGGATACAGCATCAACATCAAACTACGGAACTTTGCATTATTCTTATGATTATTATTAGTGCATATAGTTTATTTTTCAATTTCCATTTTTCTTTTGTAGTCAGTCATAAAAATGTTTTTCCATAATATTTACTAGCAGCTAAAATCAGAAACTGAAGTGGCGAACTGTTGCTGACAGACAGGAATTGCCTGCATTTCCTTCTCCACGTTGGATGCTCTTCGTTGTGTGGAGGCGAGAAAATCTCCGGCCAGACTGCTGGTTGCATGACGGCTGTTCGCTGGTGATGAATAGCGGCGCCGTTATATGCCACACTTTGCATTACTCGCCCTGCCATCCTACACACACACACACTAATGCATTTTAGCGTTTTGAATGGAGAGTGCAATCTGTGGCAGATTGTTGTGAATGCGCTTTACGTACGCAGATGAATAAACCGATAACTGATCCGCCTTTTTTTTATTTTGACTATTTATATACACAAACATAAATACATACATGTTGTTTTTATGCTCATCTGGTGAAGCACAATATTTTTATGCTTAAAATGGAAATTGAGTTGTATTTTCGGATGTGCACAAAAAATAAAATAAAAGTAGAAAGGGAAAAAAAGAAATAAATGCTTGTCATATGTGGAGCTGAAGGTAAAAGTGCGGCATCAACATATTTGCCAGAGTGCATTGCACTTGAGCTGCAGCCAAACACAAAAACAACTTAGGGTATTATGACTTTTTTATTAAGTTTGTTGAACTAAAGAAAAAATAAACCCAGCAAATATTGCTTGGCCAGGTAATATGGAGATTATAGTTACTTTATTACTTAAGAGTTTACTACAAAAAAGCTAAATATTCTATAAATAACTTAGTTTTCCTTTGTCGTTGATTATATTAGATATAAGATTGCAAAGGAAACTTGTTAACTTTGATTTAAGAACCTTTCATTCTGATTAAAAAACATAATAAATTTCTTATTTAATATTTAAGTTAAGGTATTTAATGTGTGTTTTCAATGAGAATCAAACTAAGAAGCATAAAAATAGAAAACTTAATTGAAGGTTGTTTATTCTATTTTAAGTTGAATCAATTTGGGAATACAAAACAAATATAAACGTTTTAAAAAGTTTTGTCCCTAAACCAAAATGTTATTCTTGTTGTAGATTGATTTATTTTTTCTCCTTAAAAAAATAGAACTATTTATAGCACATAGACTTTAGCTTCATCAACATAGTGCATTTTGAAAAGGGCATTTAAGATTCGATGCTTCAATGATCTTGCGGTTTTATTTTTGTCTTTTTGTCTTTTGTTTGTTATTGTGAGCGGGCTTTTGGCAGACGTTGTCGATGTGTAAAATTGACTATCATACGTCCGAATGCGTTCTGCAGTATCGAATCGAGTCGAATCGAAGCGAATGGAAACGAGTTGAAGTGAACGCCAATTTCCGACAGCGATGTCGCTTGTGTGCCGCAGATTGACTGAGACTTTGTCTTCCTGTATACCAACCACCCCCCACAAGTGTTAAGCCAATAATTATACCTAAGTACATGTTCTATTTATTGGCAGTTTATTGAACTCTCGGCCAGGAGACACATTTTGATGGACACTTGAATGCATTGTGGGAATGGGAACGTACTCAACATGCTTTCAATTCATTTGCATAATCGACATGTGTCCATATTTCTCACGCTTGGCTTGGACACAACATCATATCCTTAAGTGTCCCACTTGTCCTTTTATGTACACAACCCACAACTAACAAATGGTTGATTATTTTCCAATGCGGCGTACTACACTTTGTTTTAATGTGAACACAAATTAATTATTGAATTGTGGCTCTATTTGGATTTAATTGGACTGAGGAGGTGAACTTTAATGTGCCAGAACGAAAGTGTTGGAAACATTCTATTATTAATTGAATATACAAATGTTTATCTTGGATTGAAAACAGTGAATAATAATTGCTTTTCAAGTTAATAACTTACAACTTGTGTTTTTGAAAATATTTTTTAATTAACAAATATTATACACAAAATAGCTAATTCAACTAGTTTGGTTTTTTTAGTCAATCTGATATTGAAAAGTCTGGGAATAAACAACCCCTAATCTTGTTATCTACAGAACCTTTTTGTTGAACCTTATTTCAGCAATATTACAAAAAATATTATTCCACCCTCTCTGATAAAAGTAACAACCGACTTGAGTAGAAGTTTATCTTTTAGATCTACATACATATGTATATGTATCAAGAATACCCACATAAATATTAACATTTTCAATTGTTAACTACGCCGTCGTCAAATGTTTGATTGCGTGAGGGAATCTCAAAGATTTTGTATCTAGAAGCTAGTTAGCTCTATGGCCTGATGCTCTAATTGTTCACATTGCCCACATAAAACGCACAGTACAGAAATACAAAATATAACAAAAACCATATATCAGATTAGACCCCAATTCCAAGTGTAGGAAACTGCACATTATGCAATGCAGCGTAACGGTTTCCGCATCCGTATCTGAATACAATAATAAATAAACACAAAAAACGCAGACGAAAATTATGTTTTGAAAATTGTTCCCCGGATATGCTCTTAAAATCGGATTAGTTAAATCATAGCTGCTTAAAACTAATTAAATTATTTTGATTAAAGCGCAGTAGAATTAAAGAAATTCAGGAATTTTTTGTCAGCGGTTTTGTGGATTAAACAAAAACTGAATGCAAACAAAACTGAATAATCCGATTAAAAGCTAGGTTTTTTCTCATCTTTTTGTTTTGTTGTCATCAGCTTTTTTTTTATGCACACACACACACACACACACACACACATGCAAACGCTTACACAAACACACGGACATAAAGGATTTTAGTGTTTGATGGCGGTCCAGGCAATTTTCATAGTTGTTGTTGCAGTTGGTGTGGATGCTGCTGCTGCTGCTGCTTCTGCTGCCAAACAATACAAATAATCATTCGTCTTACTTTAACCTACCCCAAGTATTTCTACAGTGCGCACAAATGCAAGTTAGCCAATTTAAGCGATAATTCTTCTAATTATACGGAATATGATTCAATTAAATGCATAAAATCTTCACTTATTGTATGCTTCGACAGTTTCCGTTTCACTTCCGAGCTACTATTATTTCTTTAATCATTTAGGCTAAATATGCAATCGCACGATGCAACAAAGAAATGCCCAGAAACGCAATTCGAAAACACTAAAAACTCCGCGCCGTCTGCTCGCCACGAATGCTGCCAACGAACTGAATTCGCTTGCCGGCTCCGGCTGGCATGCCAGAGTCGAACGACGAGCTGCCAGCATCGAAAAATGTTTGTTGCTGTACGGTTTCTCGGTGAAGCGAACTTCGTGTAATTCGGCATCGTTAAACAGTGGGTCGAAAGTAAAGATGAACTCGAGAATGTGAACTTGAGTAAGTTTTAGACATTTTTAAGGCTTACTAAGTTACAAATACACAATAAGTAAATTTAAATAAAAAAGTTTTAAATGTATAAAATTGATTACTTAACAGTTGATATGATTCTTATAATATTTGGTTTTTCAAAAATCATTTACTAGGATTGTTTTCATGACGAATATTTTTGAGTTTAGAAATTTGGAAATTTTCTATTTCAATTAAATAAACAAAGTAAACTTTAAGTTTCTTTAAGTTTTATTTAAGTTTTATTGGGTTTATTCATGTAGACAAAGAAACTTTATTTAAGGAACTAAAAAAAAAACACGGAAACACTTTCAATTGACAATTGTGTTATAAGTACATAGTATAAAATTCACAGTTATAGAAACACATGTATATATAATTATTAAATATATATATATAAATATATATATCATAACTCTGTTTGTGGGATTAACGATAGTATTTAAATACTTTTTTATTGTCATTGCTTTCTCAATATTTAAGTACTATCTGTATTCCAGCACAGATTTTAGAATGCTTATCTTAAATCCTACAAGTACAAATGCCGACTTTACATATTCGTTTTTTTTTTTTCGATCAAAGAAGCACATATATAAGTAATATTTGTTGCAAAGATGTAAATGTTGTGTAGATAGTATATATATATATATATGATATATGGTATGTATGTTGGAGAACTAACTAAAACTGTATCGTATATAATAACTAAATGATTTAACAAATAATTTAAGCGAGATTCTACAAGTAAGAACTTATATATATATATATATCTTTATATATTGATTTGTTGTCAATGCCTGATAAACTAAATTGAACATTTTAGAGACCCGGCTTGGTTTTATCTACACTGGCTTGGCTGCCTGTGCTGCCTGCCTCAGAGGTAACGGGACTGGAGCTTCTGGGTGCCACCACCATGGGTGTGGGGCTGATGGTTCCAGTGCTGGGTGCATCTTCAATAACATTGCAGGGTAGCTCCTGAAAACGAAATATATATTATGTTTGTTTCATAAACTAAGTTTTGGCTTTTAAGCTTACCTCGTCTGCTTCAGTTTTGGTTGTAACTGCTTCGGTGATGCAGTCCTGAGATGCATCCTTGGCATTCTCAATCTCCCAGGTCTTTAAGAACTCAACAACAGCTGTGTGATTAAAGTTCTCAGCCTCGTCGACAGGCAGATTGCCCCAACGATCCTTGGGATTGTGTGGCACATGGCATTGTTCCAGCAGAAACTTGACACACTCGAGATGGCCTTCCGAGGCGGCCAAATGAAGAGCCGTGCGACCATCATAATCCGCCAAGGTAATATCCATGCCAGACAAACGATGACGACGCAATGCAGTCACATCGCCACTAGCAGCGGAGAAGAGTAGATTGACAATGGAGAGACCCTTGGTCTCGTAGCGATGCTTGCGTGGATCCTTCTTGCTGGACAGATGCTTCAGATTGTCATAGCGATGGAAATTGAACATGCTGACCAGTTCCTCACAGAACTGCAGGCCACGCACTGTATTTCCAAGATGATCTAATGGCGGCGACCAGGCAAAGATGCCCATTACGTTTGGTATGACCAGCATCATGCCACCACTAACACCAGACTTGGCTGGCAGACCCACCTTGAAGGCAAACTGACCCGAGTAGTCATATGTGCCACAGGAGTGCATTATGGAGAGTACATCACGAATGACCTCCGGTCGCATGACCTTCTCCTCTGTGGTAGGACAGATGCCACCATTGGCCAAACTGGCAGCTATCACAGACAGGGACTCACAATTGGCCTCCATGGAGCAGCATTGGAAATAGTAGTCCATCACTTCCTTGAGATTGGTGCGCTTCGGGAAGCACTTATTCTCCCTCATATAGAAACCCAAAGCGTAGTTCCGATCAGCTGCCTCACGTTCCGATAGGAATACAGCATTATTAAAGCTAATGTGCTCTCCGCCTGATAGACGCTTGAACCAGGACATGGTGTAATCAAAGATCTCCGCGGAGGTCATGTCCGGTTTGACCAAAGCATTCATTAGCGAGCAGGTTAGGATGGCTCCTGCATTGATCATCGGGTTATGAGGTTTCTCTGCGAAAAAATATGAAGTTAAGTCACATAGAATAGAGGAATCTGTGAATTCAACTTACTATTTTGATCCAAAACCAGTTCATTGAAATTACGTCCACTGGGCTCCTGGCCAACAAAGGAATGCACTACCTTTGGTCCAAGCTTCTCCAGCGCAATGGCATATGTCAGAGGCTTACTGCAACTCTGCAGGGTAAAGGGTTCCTCTACATCGCCAATGGAATACCGTTGTCCATCCACTGTACAAATGCTGACACCCCAAAAGTTGGGACTATAACGCGCCAGCTGTGGAATGTAATCGGCCAGTTTGCCCAGTGTGTTGCCCTTGCAACGATGATAAATATCCTCAATGTCCTTGACGAAACTCGAGAAATCGGGTATAATAAACTGTTGACGGAATGCTTTGGCAATCAAAACAATATTCGGTGAGACAACACTGGAAAAAAGAAGTCAAAAAAGAAAATCATTGAAGTATTTAACTGAAGGGTTTATATTAATCAGCCAGTCAATCCCTTAGTTCAGCAGTCAATCATCGACTACTTGTATAACCTAAGCTACCCTTTGTTATTTTGTCTTCAATCATACCGTCAAAAAGTCATTTAACCAACTAATCAAAAGCTCAAATCAATTAGTCAGTCAGTCCATCATTCAATCAGTCAGTTATTAACTCAATCAGCCAACCAATCAATAACTAAATCAGTAATTTAATCAACTAGTTGCCACTCAACCAATGCCTTGTTTCGATCAGTCAATCAATCAGTTTCATTTGCCTCAAATTATCAGTAGTTGTTACTTACGCCTTGAATGTCTCCCGATTGAGATGCTGTGTCTCAGCGGATGAGCCCGTCTCATAGTTGTTCAGCTTGTGCACCTTCTTCAGGTTGTCCATGAGCTCACGCACTCGAGGATCATTGCGACGAATGCCCGTTGTCTTCAATCCAGCTAGGAATTTTCCCATTGAAATGAGGCCTGTTTCTTCACTGGCGAACATATCAAATAGAACATCTTCAGCATTGCGTTGCTCCTGCTCCCGATGACTGTTTGTGTAAATTTCATAATTTTTTAAAGATTTCAATATTTGGCATAAATTATCAAGTGGCGACTACGCCTGGAAGGGGTGAAGAGACTTTTGCGGTCTTTATTTAGCATGCGTATGTGGAAAAGCAAAAAAATACAGCAAAATACCAATAATAAACTTGTTTTTCGGGGGAGGTGGTAATTGGCTAATAACCATCTAAACTTGGCCCACAGCATGTCGTAAAAAAAAAACTAACTAAAAATAGTGTTGCACGTTTTTATATTGTTTTTGGTGAAGTTGCCAGGGCGCGAGGGGTTAGCCGTGTCAAATTGATTCGTTCGAAATCTCAATTATCAAAATGTATATAAATTTTGTGAGATTTCAATTAAGTTCAATTGAAATGCGTCTGCAGACAGTCGAAGCAACTGTAAACATATTTTGTATTTAAGTGGGAGTGGAACTCGTATATAAATCAACTAAAAGCAAAAAATGCGCTAGAACAACTACAAATGTATATTGAAAAAATTTATATATATTGTATATCAAAGCACACTGAACTACAAAGCAAATTAAATTTACTCACGGCCTTATCGAATAGTGGCGTCGCTGAACTCTAAGGGAATAAAATATATTTATATATAAATCAAGTTTATTTGATATAATATACCATTTAAGGTAATTAAACATTGCCATATGTTGTGTAATTACTATCGTAATTTGGGTTTTTGGAATATATGAAAGAAGAGGGGCTGGGCTATTCTATTTTTATGATGTCCCTCATATATATGCAACGCACTCGCAACTACATATATCTATATATCCGGCTGACACACATTGGTTTCTAGTTTTACCTGATAATTGCGGATATAGTGCGAACAATTGTGCCGCGACGATTTTGCAGCGATATGCCCTCAATGATCTCTTCGATCATCGCTGCTGTCTCTGTGGTAATTTGCTCTTTGTCTCGCTGATAGGTCTCCTCACGCTCCTTGGCGTTCTCATCTTCGCTTTGGCGCTTCAATGCGTCCATTTCCTCCGTTGACACCATGGCGTAGGCACAATAAAATATTTAATTTTCTGACTCGTATCACTCAAACGTTGCAGGTTTAATGAAAACAACGCTCAGCCCAACCGACATTTTATACAGTTTAGCCAAATGTGTGATTTTTTATTACTGTTGCTCGGGGTGGCCGCAGACCAACAATGAAACAGACAATCAAAATCAGAGGCAGAGAGAGTGGGATAGGGAGAGTGACAGTGGAGTCGAGGCGCTAATTTCTAAATCATGTTATTGCCAATAAAATAAATTAATTAACTCCCCTTTCAATGCAAACGCACGCCTGTAAACACATGAAGCTATTTGCATTTGTAAGTATATAATACCAATATAATGCTCTAATACGTGTACAGTGATAATAGAATAAACAAACTAACAAAAAAAATCCCTTTTCCAAAGGAATATTGCAAGGATCGAAATGCAAGTGAATACATTTTAAGATTGAACAGTATGAGTGTCTATTCTAACAGAATAATAATTTTTGTTACATTTTTACGACCTTTTTTCTTACTAAATATCAAGAGATTCAATGTGTTGCAAGCACATAAATTTTTAGTGCTAATATTTTTACCTTAATTATTTTGCGCAAACAAAGTTTAAGGCTTTTAAATGGTTCTATAAAAACAGACATCTTAAATTTTTTTCAAAAACATTGCTGTGACGGATTTCATCCAAGCGAATTTTGAAGACGCTTGACAATATACATAGGTATTTGTGTTGCAAAAATGGAAACAAATTATCTGTGACCTCCAACATGTTTAAATAGAAATTTTTCATTTGGCTAATGTTCAAAAAAAATTTACGTTTGAAATTCTCTCTTATTATTTCTATTATCTTTCTCACAGTGCATAGTTTTTTTTAAGTGATAAAAATATACTGTATAAATATTAAATGTACTCATTGTCTGGCTGATTGGAGATTAGAGAAGTAATCAGCAGGAGGGAGTGGATGGTTAGGAGACAGTAGACTGAGACTGAGTTACTTTTTAGCCACAATTCATTTTCTGTATGTTTTTTTTTTTCAATACCTGATATACTTGGTTATCACTTTAATGAAGGTGGCCTTTTGATGTTTCGTGCAAATGCCGGCAACCATTTCACCAATAATATTTGCATCAATCAAATCAGCATCATCCTGGACACGATCAGCACCAGCACCCGCCATTTGCAGTTGTTGCTCCTCTTCAACAACTTTGGCTGCATTCTGCTTAACAAGCTGAATGAGCTGCTCCCCACTCATCGACTTTAGATCGTCGAGTATCTTTTGGCGTATGCTTTCCTTAAATTCAACTGCCTCCTCGGGCGTGTAGCCATCCAATGGTAATGGCGCCTGCTCAGTTGCATATTGCAACAGACTCAGACTTCGATCACCCATTTTTGGTTTTTGGCGATTTTAATTGAAAAATTTTTTTGCACTGATTTGAATACTTTGTAGCCCGAGTTCTGTCGTTGCCGAAATGAGCGAAATGGCGACGAGGCAACAGTTTTATAGTTTGGCATCGCATATGTTTTGTACATTGGCCAAAGAATTGAGCGTATTTCGCTCTTATCTTCATTTAATAAACGTATGTTAATTTATTTTTATGCGCCCAAATTGCCGTCAATTAGCGCTTTTGCGCGTGCAGAGTAACACATTTTATTGTTGTATATTTTATTGGGCATCCAGCGAGTTGCGAAGCAAATAAGAGCTGATTTTTGTTAACCAGTATACGCAGGATAAAGTTATTTACTTTTTTTTTTCTAAATTTGAATTTCACTTGCTATCATTAACTAAACTCTTCTTTCGCACCTAAATTTCCCTATTTAGCCTATTTCACAACCATATTGAGGATATTTTTAAGCTTAACAACGCAACAGCCGCAAGAGCGAGAGAGAGAGAGAGAAAAAAGTTCTTCTGCCTACTAAAATCCAAAGCAAAAACAAATCCAAATGTGTTTGGCTTGCAGCCCAAAAATAAATAAATATAAATTTGCTCACAATATGCAAATGTGCAAGGTAAATATTATTGCAAAAAATAATGTTCGTAAATGTTTTGAACAAAATGCACTCACATTGTTAATTTGCTAATTGTGCAAATCAATGTTTGTAAAAATGGCCAATATTATAAATAGCAAAGTTAATTTGTACAATTTCTATAAATGAGAACAAAACTATGTCGCTGACCAGCACTAACTGTTTGGCATTACAAAAAGTAATTGAAATCTCTATAAGTCCTAGACTTATTTGTATAAGCTGGATCCAGCGGTGCAGCGGTACCAAATGTGAAACACAAATATTTTGCGAGTAAATTAATAACTATTAATTCAATATAGCTGCGAGTGCGTTGATGTTAGTTGCGAAATGAGTGCAATGTGTTACGTTGTATTATATACATACAAATATATATAGCCAAAGTTCTCTGCTTACCGTTTGGCATTTTCCTCGCGCTGTTTGGGCCCCGAACTGGGATCATAGAAGGATAATTTACGATTGGCGAAAACTAAGTTCATAAGTGGCGGTATTCGCAGTTGTCTCTGGAATGAAAAACAAATATTTATGTGTATTAAGTAGATTTGGTATGTTAATTTTCAAGCACGTTTTATTAAATATTTTGCCAGCTTTATTGTTACTTGCACACACGTACAATCATTGTAAGACGTTGTGACAAACTAATTGACTGAAACAAACAGAATAACAGCAACATTATATATACATATGTATGTATACTCATTATAAAATACATAACTGCTTCAAGCTCATTGTTTTGTTCTTTTTTGGTATTTTTTCGCATGCCCCTAAAATGCTGCAATAATAATTTTAAAGTTATCTTTACCTGCATTAAGCTAGTACATTTTGTAACAATTACTATGCCATTTTTCATATTCGCTTCATAGTTTATAGCCAAAACGAAATAAAACCTAATAATTTGTAGAATTTTTACTGTCAAAAAATAAATAAAAAAATACGCAGAGCTTGCGATGATCTAAATATGTATATACGAAACTTTATAAAAATAAGCTGATAACGGACACCAATTCTATGATTATTCCAATAACCTACTAATGCAAATATACTACAACTCTGTTGAAGGCTATCAACAAATTTGTTTCGTGATAATATATACAGATTTATACAAAAAAAGTTTGCAATAAGTTTGACGCCGGCTAGCAACAACTCATTATAAAGTCAAAACTTAGCTCAATTTTATTTAAATTTGGTTTTTGTTTATGTTTATTAGAAACCTTTTACTTGGTTTATCAAAATACGCTTTTTTCATTTATAGTAATAATAACTGCTTTTGATTCAATGTTGTTTCCAAATCATTAAAGTTTGTTTTCAATTTCACTAAACAATTTTGCAAAGTGCTTCGAACTCTTCTTTGGATAATTTTTTTAATATACTTTAGCCATTCGTGACAGTTCAAAATAGATTGGTAATCTAATTAAGTTCATGAATGAAGAGTAATTGAACACCTGCCATATTGACCACTCGATATTAGATTACTCATGACATCAGCAGACAAGCTGCAACAGATGTTCTCTATATATCTCTCTCCCTCTCTCTATTTCTCTTTTCTAACTGGTCTGCCTGACGACAGCAGGGCAGGAGGCCAAAAAGTTTGTTAATTGATTAGACAAATAGTTTTTTGATAACAAGAAGAACAAGGAATTTTTAAGTACTCGAGACTCGAAAAACGTTTAACACGTGATATTTGCATTTAGTGTTGTGATGATTTGATGGAAAAGGGGGCTTGGCAAACAAAGTCATATGAATCACAAATAATAGACAGGCTGTGCCAATAAAATATCAAACTTAAACTTGCGCATAAAGTTGCCAAATTGTTTAAAAGTTAAGTCGTATTGTATTTTGTCTGACAGCTTCGAAAAGATAGCTCAAGAATATTTTTTGACGCACGAAACACAAATACAATTGATCTTTTTTTTAATAAATAAATCAGAAACAACTGTGTACATATGTTTATATATATATATATATATATATATATATAATATTCTTTTTCTCACAAGTTGCATCTGTTTATTTGATGCGAAACTGTCCGAAAACATAGCCAAAATTGAAAACAAAAACAACATGTGATCTGAGTGTGAGGGGCTTGTTTTTTACAGCCAGCACCAAAATAATTAACACAAAAAAAAAAAAACACGAGTAGCTAGATAAATATACATATAGGTCTATATGTACTTAAAAGTACAACATGTCTTTGTTTGTGTGCGTCAGTTTGTATACCCAAGCATATTATTTTCTTCCATGACAACGAATTTGAGAGTCGCATAAACGCTAGCAGCTTAGCTAAAAGGTGGTGATAGCTGGCGATGGAACCTATACAGCCGATGGATTACTTAAATACTTAAAGGGGATTTGTTAAGTTAGCCATGTTTACATTTATTGTTTAGCTTTTCAAACAAAATTCAAATAAAATACGTATAAAGCATACTAATTTTTTAATTTGTCATAACTAGAAAGTATTTATTTTGAATATTTTTTTCTACTTTTGCAATTTTATTTTGCTTGGAAACAAGGAAATACCAATAAAACATATAATTTTACGTTCATTCACTGAAAGTTTAATTAGTGTTTATATTTTGATGTTTGAAAAAAAAGAAACCGGTTCTCTTTTTAAACCACTTGCTGTGCGCCATCTCTCTTCGCTTAAACGATATGTCCAGCTCTAATCAAAATTTGGTTATTTTAACGAGAGCAAAACAAACTCACATGCTGTTAAAAAAAAAAAAAAAAAACGTTTCGTGTGTTGCTAGAAGAGCTTTTCGAAGGTAGTACGTATGTTTGTATGGATGTTTTTATGTGTGATTTCTTTTTGTGAAATTTTTTTATTTTTCTCGTGACTTTGGCATGTCGAGATTTCCGAAATTTTGCGTGTTAACACAAATGAATCATTTATTATTAGCAATAAATATTTTCGATAAATATTTACAGCATGTAGACTGCAATCCATTCAAAAATTAATATCAATGCCTCGGTCGACTTTTCTAGCTAAGGTCTAAAGTTATAAATTTATGATATCCGCACATACATTATAAAAATGAAGGTTATGACGAATCTGTTCGACAAACCATTCATAAAAGTGTACACAAACACTTTTAGCCAGTAGTCAGTGGCTAGACTAACCAGATGCAATCTGATAAGATAGCAACAAATTAAGCGCATGATATATAGACTATCTCTTACTTTTTTTTGTTTTGGGGCACGTAACGTTTTGGTAAATTTAATGGTTATCTAATGGAATAAGTAGATAAGAAACTCACGGCTGTCTCAACTTAATACCATTTTAATATATGTAGCGAAAAGAAATTTCTAACGTTAAGTTTACACTACATTTGTTAATCATCCATATATTTTTATAGTTCATTTTGCCAAATGTGTTTTCGCTGCTATATTTAGAATTTTGCGGAATTATTTGCGCATTTGTATTCTTGGGGCATAATTATATGCGTGAAAAACGAGGCATTGTAAAAATCAATAGTTATGCGATGCATGGTAACATATTAATGCCGGTTGTTACTGTGTGTTTAAAGGAGAGAACGCCAAAGCCAAATCAGCTGTTAAAATTTTGGAAAGGTGGGGAGTTGGGTTGAGTTTGTAACTGAACTCACCTCGTTGGCAATTTTCTGTTTCACCTCATTGCCCGTATGCCTGAATTTGGCGCGATTCAACAATTCGTCTTCACTATAGACATCCACATCGACCTTGCTACTCTTGGCATTATTAGCATCTTCAACGTCCAGAGATGTTACCGATGTCGCTTTTGTGCGTCGCACCAACACAAGGCCATTTGTGATTGGCGAGACCAGGCGACACTTTCTTTTGCTCGATAGCAAGCGTAGATTAAGATTCGCAAGCGTTGGAACACCCTTAAACATTCTCACAATAAACGCGACTGTTTAACTACAAAATGACGTACGTAAGCTTTCTCACTTAATTAAAGTTAGCAGTTTAATGTTCGGCTTTAATGCTGTATCTCGTGTTTGGTTTTTTGTTCCGCGTTTCTGCACATGCGTTCGTTCTCTTTGGCTACACACAAGGTACTGACTGAATGGCTAAACTCATTGTTAGATCAACACACCGGCAGCGATGTGGACGTCAGTAGCGGCGGCAGCAAAGTTTTCGGCTTCTTGAACATTTTTGCGTGGCAATGTTTGAGTTGTGAGCAAACGACTGCGGAAATGCGAAACGTAAGCAGAGCAAAGAGAGCTAAGATTAAGAGACTGTTTGTGTGTGTGTGTGCGAGTAACGGTTTATGTGGGTGGTTTGCAGTCAGTCTCTTTCTTTCTCTCTCTCGTTGAGGGAGGCTTGTCTGTTGTCAAGTGACGTCACAATCACAAATACTTATATAAAACATAATTTAACTTTATTCATTAAATTAATACTTTATACTAAGAACCAAGTTTAAACCTATAAAATCACTCGGTCTGCGATATGACACCCAACAGCGCATACATTAACTGCATATAGTCCTCCTCGACCAGCTGCACCTGCGATAGTTCACAATAAACAGGCTCCGTGGTTGGGGGAAATAGTTGAATCTCAGTGGCATTGGTTGTTGTTGGCAGTTCAGGATACAAACGTTTTCTACTCTCAGTGGCGGGTATTTGTGCCACTTCTGAGCTCATGCCATGTGGCGTAGAAGCAGCCATAGGATTAGCTGCTCCATCAGGACTCGGCATGTGTATCAGTTCTGAGCTGCTTGATTGCTGCTGTTGGTGTTGCAGATGAAGACGCCGCACAACATTTACCCGTAGCTCATTGTTGGCGTTGCTGCTGCGACGCACCAGATCAGTGCTGTTGCTTTGTTGCTGGCCAGGCTCGTTATTACTAGACTTTTTCTGTAACTTGTAAATGCCATGTTTACGTCGCACCCATGGACAACGCGAGTCCCGATGATCGATAATCACCTTGCGACGCACAAAATCATGAAAGCTGAGCAGCTCACTGCTTATATCGCGTCGCACAATCTGTTTCCAGCGCGGCTCTAGATTCGGTGAGCGTATCATGAAAATGCTCTGCGAGGCAACCAACATTAATAGATGCTCCAATGCCACCAGACACAGTTGGGCATCCATGCTCGAGAGCAGCTCACTGGTCGGACATGTGGTTGTGGATACTGATTGTGTAAAGCTACGCTGACTACGATTTGTTGTGTTCACGGTTTCTATGCAGCTCGTCACCTCGCCATGCTCCACGTTTGGCAGTACATTCAGTGGCACAGCATTGAATTCAAAGTTTTGCTGTAGGAAGTAAAATAATATTGGCATTAGAAAACTTTAAGATAATCTTTTGTTTTAGGATGACATCACAATAAATTCTAACTATTGATTATCATCAATTATCTAAAAATTCCATAAACAAACACTCGAGTGACAATTAACACTTTACAACTTTTGTTAATATAACAACTTTACAAAAGTTAATAATCTCCATTTGCTTACCATATTTAAAGCCTTCACATACATGTTAGCCATATTGAGGACCATGCCATAGGTAAGCGTCATGTTTCCCTCACTCAATTTGGGCGCACCGAACTTGCAATCAAGAATGGGTAGCCATTTATGCGGCTCATAATAGCCAGAGCACAACACATCCAATATATCAGGAGAAAACTTTAGCAATGCTTTAACACAGTAAATAATGATACCCGTAAGTCTGTCCAGAGAAAAGAAAAAACGTTAGAGGCATTTTGTTATTTCAAAGAATATTTCAAAGCATACTCGTTGCAGGCATTGATTATCTCATCATCGATGTCAATTCGATCTGAGTTGCTTGGTACTTTAAGCTGGGAGCGTCGTCCTTCAAGCAGACATTTCATGTTTCGATGTTGATGGAACATTGTTGTGGCATAGCCCATTAGATTTTGTACAGCATTCTAAACAATGATATCAAAATATAGAATTAAATTGGATACTAAACTGGTGAAGGAATCTAACTTACCATAATGATACAGATAGAAATGTTGCTATCCTCCGCCCACTCCTTGTGATGCTCCGTTAAGCTTGCAACTAATGTTACGGCAGCCTTAATAAGCTGCATCGCAGCCGGCTCCAACGATAGCTTGCCCAACATCAACGAATCCACCAGATAAGTTTTATGTATGCCCACAAATCGTAGGGTTTGCGGCAAGAAGCATTTCTTGTGCTTGTCATAGATAATGTTGACCAGCTCAATGCCACGAGAGTAGACGGGCCACCATTGCTCAATGGTCCACTTATCGCTGGTGGCTTTATCTGGTCGTTCTGTGAGCACTTCTTGTGGCGGCAACAGCTTCAACCACAAATGCTCATCAACATCACAGTGCAAAAATTCGCTGGAACAGTTGCTCTTCGCAAACACAATTAGCACATCCAGCAGCTGGATGCTGAGCACCTGTTTGCTATGCAAGGGCAGCGTATAGGAGACGCAGTACAGCAAACGCTGGAATAGGCGAACAGACACAAACGGCAAATCCCAGTTGCCGGGGCCATCGATATTAAAAATCGATGCAACTGCCTTCACAAGATTCAGGCACAAAATTAGCGCATGCGATGATGAGGCTGTGGCTAGCTTTCCTTTTGGCTCCTCGGGCGGTGCCTGTTGTTCGATGTTAACCGATTTCTCCATGGTTTTTAGCTCGGTGCATATTATGCTGACAATAGAGTTAAGAAAGCGCAGCGAAATGTCAGATTCTCTTATCAAAAGGCTTGAGTATAGATGCGCACATTTGGTGATGATGGCCAGGCAGGCTTCCTTGGCACGCACATGCAAATCCTCGTAGCAGGCGCAGATGCGAGACATTAGCAGCTGCAGCTGCGCCATCAACTCCAGCTCCTCTTCAACGCTGCTTGTGTAGGCCTGCTTAAATTGCAGCAGTATAAAGATATAGAGCTCTCCCAGCATGATGAATGGACGCATATCCTCTAAATAGTTGGCTCGATCCACCAGCACTGTTAGACATTTCTGAGCCAGCAACTTGAACTGTGCATCGGGTATGCTTATAAACTTGGGCTGCTTCTTTAACACTATAATGATCAGATCCTTGAAAGATTGCAGACAACATATCCAATCGGGTAGCTCATCATTTGAGCTCTCCCGCACTGGCACTTTGGGCATATCGAAGACATGGTTTAGCCACTGCTCAAAACAGTCGCGTTCAAAGAACCTGGTCATCACCTGCCGCAGCTCATCCTTCTTGCTATTGCCTGTGCTATAGATCTCAATTGAGATAATGTTTATGATCTGCGTGTAGACACGCACATTAGGCTGGGCAGAGAATTTGACAAAAAGCGGCGAACAGAGCTTTTGCCAAAAGTTTGGCTTCTTGAGCAGCTCATCGACGAGCATTTGAAGATTGTGTTTCCATAGTGCGTGAAAGATGTTCATTACTTTGCAGGGCAGGGCTTGCTGAACAGTCAATGGTTCAGTCTCCAGCACATCGAGAAATTCCTTCATATAGGTCACAATGCTATCCCCAATGCTGGGTGTACAATCCTTGCCAAAGAAGGAGCGCTTTTCGTGCGCATAGTTTACCTTGAAGAAGGCTTCTGTAACGCCTGGCTGCTTTGCTATGCACGCCTCCACCAACTCCAATATGGCGATCTTAATCGAATCACTCTCTAGCTCATCCGGCAACTTTTGAATAAATGTCAATCGAATTTGATCTGCCTCCATGTCCAAACAAGCCAGCAACGACATATTAAATTCCAATGCAATGCGTTTAAGCAGACGACACGAAACTATGGGCAGCCAGCGATCAAATATGTTGCTCATATAGCTACAAACAGTGGGTATGATACGCAATGTATCCCGTTGTTTGGGCTGCGTATAGATGAGAGCTTCCAATGGTGAGAGCGTATTAGCAGCATAAATATGATTCTTCAGACACAACACCTGCATGAGAATGCGCATGGAGAGACGTACAAGCATCATGAGTCCATGCGGCTGTTGCTGCATCCAGTTTGTCTCTAATTCCATCGTGTGCTGCACAAACGCATTGCCAACACCAACGAATCTAGGCGGAAGCATAGAATCAATAACAATATAGCATTACAAATAAATCAAGCCATACCTCAACAAAACCAAACCATTGTCCAGATTGAGCAGCGAGTAAACACAGACATTGAGTAGCAGTTGTTTCTGTTCACATCGAACATTATTGCCAGTGCCAATGATGTCAAAGAGATCGCAGATTAAACTAAGCACCTCAAAGTAGATCTTATTCTTGTCCAGATGCGACTTGAAGTGCCAAGTGTGCAGATGCGGGAAAATGTCACGCAACAAAAATACCAATCCAGGTATCTCTACTTGAAGATAGCGTTTGCGCTTTAGCTTTGTATATGTGCGCAAAAAGCTCATGTAGGCCAATAAAAAGTCATAACGCTCTTTCTTCTTCTCCACATTATCAATAACGGAGCCAAGAAAACGCGACTCAAAGTGTGCAGCGCTCGCATAGTGCTTGTAGTCCTGCAACGATTGATTTCTAGTGGTAGGCAGTATTTGTAGATTGAAGATACGGGTGAAGATCTCCTCATCAACCAAAGGCAGCAATGCGGTGCAAACATTCAGGCAATTGGAGAGCAGTACAACTGGTGGGCATTGTACGCTCTTGAATTTGCTCAACAGATCAATGCACATTTCAGTTGGATGCACCATTTCGGCGCTTATATCCTCCACTGTCGTGGATAGCTTTACAGCCAGTTCTAGATACTTGAGACCCGCCTCCACGCGCTGAATGCGTTCGTTGGAGTCAAAGTCACCATGGAGTTGGGCCTTCTCGAGCAGCAAACAGTTAATCTCGTGATGCAGTGCATTGAAAAAGTTAACAGTACAACGGAAATGCATATAATAGCCAGTGGGATGCTGCACAGCAGTGCAACTAGTGCCAGCTGGTAAGGTATAATCGATGCGAGGAAAGGGCTGCATATCGTTTGTTAACTCGTATTCATTCGGCTCCAGCTCCCTGATCCTGTGCTCATGTTCATCATACAGCAATGCCAGCATAGGCAGCGACTCTAGCTGATTTTTAATCTGTCGAAACAATAAACATTTAAATTAACTCTAAGATTATATTTAGCAACACCATTAGCTTACGTAGTTGCCTTGGCCCGCCTTGGTTAGGGCCTGTGCCAGCTTGGCCAAGTTTGTGAACTGCAACGGAAAGTTCTCAAGCAGCGAATTATATAGCGAACGTACGCCATCATCTAAAAGTGGTGAGTTTTAATAAAGAAAAAATTGCAGTCAGTTAAAAAGTATAATAACCGACCTTCTCTACTACAGAAATCCTTTGCCAACTGCGGCCAAGAGAGCAGTTCACAGAGCAGCTCATAGATGCCCTCGTGTCGAGCACAGCTGCCATCGCCATCGAATAGATCACACAAATACGTCAGCTGATTATAAATGGTCTTACGAACAATGCGCGACAGAAGGCTGTCATCAGCAAACATTTGATGCGTGACAATTGCGTTCAACTGAACAAAGCACTTGAGTTCGACGGCACGTTTGCCCAGCTGTCGGCAACGTAGCAGACTGGTTGCATCGTCTGCATCGTTAGTGCCCCGTAGACGCAACATCATCCAGGTCAGCAGCAGTGGACCGTGCTCCGTCCGATGATGCATGGTAGTTATTTCATTGTGCAATTCTTCGATAATATCTTCGACCAGCTTTGCGTTGTTGGCAGGCTGCTCGAAATCCAGGCATTTCAAAAGCAAAACCATCTCTGAATGGGTAAGGTTTTGGATAAGCTCCTTGTGGTAAGAATTGTCTTTGTTTAGATAGTTCCGGAAGTGTCCAATCGAATGCTGCTTAATGATAGCAAACAATTGCTTAATGTGCTCTAAGCTCATCTGCGTATGCTCGGTGAGCAGCAGAAGAATGTGCAACACTTCGTTTGTCTCACGTGCATTGCGCTCTGACCAGTTCGTCAGTATTGATGCGCAGTGAAAGCCTTCGCCAGCCATTAGCTTGCGTGGCGGCTGCTCATTAATGAGACTATCTAATTGATTGAGGTAAGAGTCCACAAGCCGTGGCAGCGTTAGCTTTTCTACCACTTCTCTGTACTCGTTGTGATATGGATGATTGGGCACATTGTAGAACACCAGCACATTCTTCAGTATCTTCAGCGTTATCATGCGTTCCAGCGAATAATAGTGCCTTATGTCCTCCAGCAGTTTCATCATATTCGTTTCGTTGGAAATGAGTTGTGTTAACAGGCTAGAAGAGCCACGATATTCTTTGGTGAGGTAGTAGCATAATATCTCCCAGCACTGAGCTGACTCTAGGTCGAGCAACTCTTGCAGACGAACTGTAAATGCCAGCAGCTTTTCCTGCTTCTTTTCCTTTAACAATGCGTGCAGCTCCACATTGGAGGCACTTTTTGGCTTAAACTGCAGCACTCCGGCTTGTAGCTCAGAGCAAACGTTTAGCAGCTCGTCTCGTACAATATTTTTTGGCGTCTCATAGTGTATACCAGACACCATTTGCCATAGACGCTTCCAATCGTAACTGCAGAGTCGATCGAATAGTTAACAACCATTAAGTACACCGAGATTTTCCACTTACATGACACATTTATCAACGGCTGGCATTTTCTCAATCTTAACTAAACCACAATACGATCAGACAGAGGTTTTTCAAAAATATTCGTATTGTTTGACAAGAAAATTACAATATATTTAACAACAACAATCAACACGCGCAATTTCTCTGCATCTAGTGGTGGTAAAATGGCGATACTTACCGGCAATCGTTAAAATAAGTGGCAGCATCTGGCATCAATGAAATCTGCTGTGCTGCCAGACACGGGGCTAGAATGAGCAGAAAATTTAAATTAGCTTTTCATGTTATAAGGGCAGTTGTTCGTTTGGTTCTGTATTATGTTTTCTTGCGTTGTTATATTCACGTAATTCAATTGTAATTTTTATTTTTTAGTGGCTATTCGAATGAGCTTGAAGTAGAGACAGTCGACAAGAAGTCAAAAAATCATAATAACAAAACTAATAGCAAAAAATGAAACTGCATTTCAGCCTGGTCTTGTGCCGCCAGCTTGGTAAAATTTACCGTTAGTTGATATGGCAGCTGATGGAAAGATGTGGCGCTTAATACGTCGATAAATTCAAAAGTCTTAAAGGCAAGCACTATATGTTAATGTTATAACTCGTATGTTAACTACTGTGTATTCTACAGCTTACGCAAATATTTTGCCTATTTAAAATTGAAGTAAAGTAATGCTGTATTCAGTTTCTACATAATAAATGAATTTATAAGATTATTAGTGCGCAGCTGCTAAATATCCCATGCCACCCAATACCAGCAGCAATCACAAGTTGTAATTAAATGGTCGTTCTAGATACTTCACTATACTATGGACTAGCCGCCTTGCAATCACACATAGTCACACAACTGGCCGCAGATCTGAGCCCAGAGAGCCAGCCCACAGACTCGTGAGAGCATCAAGAGCGATGGCGCACGCGATTTGTCTCAATGTGCCTGGAAGCTGTAGCAAGCAAAATGTCCTCTTTAGTAATAGAAAACTACTGAGAGTACACAGGTCTAGACCAGAGGCTGGCAAATTAGAAAATTGAATTAAACCATCAAAATAAAATGGCACAAGTAATGATTAATGCTGCAAATATATCAACTAACAACAATGGAAGTATCGATGAAAATGAAGGTTAGTCTATACTATAATTATTAATGAAATGATGATACTTTCGGTGTACTTAAAATTCATAGTGCGATAAGTTGTGATTTAGCTTTGATTTTAGTATGAGAAAATATGTGTATCTGATTGAGGCTGCGGCTGCGGCTGCGGCTGCAGATACATATATTTGTATGTATGTTTGTATGATTGTGTCTCAGCAGCCGCAGCGCTAGCATCCTTTCAGCTTTGGGCGGTAACTAGGATGCGGTGGCCCGGTGGTGGGTGGTAAGCCAAAAGCTGCGAGAGAGTCACAGCGAGAAAGCATGAGAGAGAAAGAGAGTTGTCAGCGCTGCCAGACTGTGCGAATGCAACAGGTGTAATTTACGGTACATTTTCTTCTGCACTTTGCAGCCTATCAAATCAGCGACGATGATTTGGATGACCTGGATGACGACTGCTTGCTGGAGGAGGCTGAGCTACCAGGTGGAGTCAATAACATTGGACGCGGACCCTACGAGCGTGCTTGGACAACAGAGGCGACGCGTGCACTCATCCACATACGCGGCCCTATGGAGGGCAGCTTTACGGAGGGCAGGCAGAAGCGGACAGCGCTTTGGCTGCACTGCACCCGACAGCTGCAACGAATGGGATTTCGCTATAGTGCCGCCAAGGTGCAAAAGAAGTGGCATAACATCCTAATCACATACAACAAGAATCTTAATAAGAAATATGTTTCGGGCTATGTGCACTGGGAGTTCTTTGAGGAGATGTTCAAGTATTTGCAGGGCAAGAAAGCAGATTTTGATATGCAGCTGCAGCCAACGACGGCAACACAAACACAGCAGCAGCAACAACAGCAGCAACAACAGCAGCAAGAACAACAGCAACAACAGCCGCAGCAGCAGTTACAACCACAACAGGACCAGCTGCCTTACCAGCAGAAACCAGTGACGCCTCAACTCATGGCTCAAGCACCGACTGTATCCAGCTGTCAGGAAGGACAGCCATATATAACGCCCGTGGATCAGGTGCTATTACAGCCACAGGTACAACTTGACACAAAGTCAAACGACGAGTTCGATGAGGATAGCAACAGTTTGTCGGAGGTGCGTCAGCCCAAGCTAGAGTACGATGCTGATGAGATAGCAAGCACTACACAGGAACTCAACGAAGGCAACGAAATGGTTATGGCATCAACGAGCAAGCTGTTCGAACAGCAATCCCCACCAGCGGATAATGCCTGGTGGAAGGATTACTTTGAGCGCAAGTTGGATGTGGAGCGGGAGAAGATAGAGCTGCAGCGCAGTTTGCAACGTGAACAGATGCAAATCCAGAAAATGTCAATGGTGCAACAGGAACGCATCGAACGTATGAAAATCGATGCCATCAACAGTTTGACGGCCACATTGCAGAAACTTGTAGAAGCCAAGTGCCGGCGAGCCTAATGAAACGGAGACAAGAAAATCAACAAAGCAATAATCGTTCAGTATAACTATTTAAGTTCCAAGCATATTTGATGTGTACTTTTGTAAATAAAATTCGGTCAACTACTTAATGAAAATTAACATTATATTTTTCGAACAAAATAATAAAGGCATTTAAAGAATCTTTTAATATAAATATTATTCTCTTGTTAAATAGTAAGCCTAATCTCAATAACGATCATAGCATAAATTTAAACCAAATTATTGGTATACAATCCTAATAATAATAATGTCATAATGCTTAATATACGATAAGATATTTCAACGAATACAATTCATTCATAAAGACCTAAACTATAAAATAATATTATATAATAAATTAAAATTTGCAATTCTTTTTACTATAATACATTTTTGCTTGATTTAATTATGTTGTACATTTCTCAGTAAACTAACTATTTAAAATATATTTCATAAAGATTTTAAGCTTCTATATTTTTTTAAATTCCAATTCGTAGTTTCTTATCGTATTTTAATGATTCCTTCAATATTTTTTTATACATATTATTCCTTGTTTTAAAACAGCTTTCGGATATTTTATAATTTTGACATTCTTGGTTTAATTGTATAAATTTTTTACGATAAATAAACTCTTGAATGTCTTGTTACATTTGCCAGTTGACCTCAAGCAGTGTGGCAATCGACGCATGCCTCGCTGGTGGCTGTTGCAAGCCATAGCTAAGGCGCCACAGGTCTGTAGAATAGACCAAGCACTCACCGCCATTCAGACGTAGACTGAGATTGGGGCAGCCGGCCTCGTCGCATGGCTCCTTGGGCCTCAGACGCCACTCAAAGTGCCCGCTTAGCTGTTGAACAAAGATCAGGCCACGCACAAAGATCTCCGTCTGGGGCCGGGGCACATTTTGATTCGTCAGCAGCCAGCTGGAGTAGAAGGGCTCCAAATGCCGTGGATAGTAATAGGGTCGCTCCGTGTAGAGACGCGAGGCTTTTACGGCCCTGAACTCGCAGTTGCGAAACTGCAAATGCCAAGCAGCAGTTCCAGGGATCTTCTGCAGTGCAGCATCCAAGGTGAAGAGCTGCCGCAGCAGCAGATTGCTGGACACATCACAAGGCTCACTCGCGAGCAGTTCAGGTGTTTTGTCCAGGATACGCTGCAGTAAGCTTTCCATATCAATCCGCAATTGGCAATCAGTTATTATGACGGGCAGACCACGTTCCAAATACTCCGATTCCAGCATGGAATAGCTAACATTTGAGGCAGTGGGTATGCTTTCTAGAAGTGGTGCAAGTTAAAGATTATAATAAAATAATGTGATACTTTTTAAAAAGTTTTAAGCTGAAAGAAAATTTATGTGGAAGCTAAGTACAAAAATATATTCTATCAAAGCAGCAATAAATTCGTTTCTTTTCTTTTCGAAAATAAACATTTTCTTTATAGTAATTATACTCAATATGTATCATCTTAACTTGAACTGAACTTTATGTAGGGATTAAGTTAAATTCCCAATATTTATCATTGGTTTTTTTTAGAGTTTTAGTAACAATTATCTTACCCAGCGACTCACACAGTACACAATTCTCCCAGAGCGTCTCGTGCCTGCCTAGACTCGGCTTTGACTGCTGCTCCACGGTTCCACGCTCAATCAGACACTTGGCATTGTAGTACGGCGTCCAATTCCAATAGGGCAGCATTTGTATCAGCAGCAGTCGACCCACAGCACTAGCTGTCCAGGCACAAGTATCGCAATAGGTCCACAGCAGATAGGCAATTAATGCGGGAAACAGGAACCATTGCGTCCAGCAACGCAACTGGATGAGACGCTTATGCCAGACTAGTGGCTGACATATGCTTTTCATTTCCTGTTCACTGAACTGTTGCCGACGACAGTGCTCCAGGAACTGCACCAACTCACGCTCAAGTGCTGACATGTCCTTGTTCTTTGCAAGCCAGAAAGCGAATGAGCCGCAATCGGGAAACTTTACAATTTCTACGTTTTTGCTTGCTTGCTTGGGTGCCTGAATGGCACATGCGCCCGATTGGCAATTTCAATGTGTTAAATCAAATTTTCTATTTCACTGCGCGCCCAGACGTGCAAACCAAAGATAAGGATGACGCAGGATGTAAAGGATAATGTAAAATTAATCGAAGTTGAGTTAAGAAGTTTAACAAGGTTGAAGTATAGCAAGGTTTTAACGTTTGTTACAAAATTCTTAAATTGATATGGTTGAAAAGTAAAATTCTATCTTAGAAAAAAGGTGTCTAAGTATTTTTTACAATTTTTGTCTATTAGTAAACTTTTAGTATAGTTTGATTTTTATTGAATTTTAAAATTGTATATTGTAATTTTCTATTTATTGTTATTAATCTAGAAGAGGTTAAAGTTGGTTGTACCCCATGAAACTGTGTTTAAAATGTAAAATTTTGAATTTTTTGACTGAGGTAGTTTTCATTTAGAATTTTAAATAGTTAAAGCTGTTTTTTTAGTAACATTTCCGTAGGTTTATGTCTTAAGCTTCTGGTTTTGGTGGCTTGCAAGTCTCAAAGAATTCAGCACCATCGTTGCACTCCTGGGTATCGCTCCAAATGGAGGCTGGACAATTCTTTATGACGTTCCTAAACACACAGCCCATCAAGATGGATGGCCTATGTGGACAGGCGGGCATATCTGGTGGTGGAGGTGGACGTGGACGACCGGCCATTTTGTCCTTGAACTCATCAATTCTGGCCGCACAAGCATCAAAAGCGTTGCTGATAACAGTCTGCAAGTCTTCATCGTCCTTGAAGGCAGTTTCCAAATAGTCTGCAAGTTTTTCCTTATTCACTTTGTTGTCCTCATAAATGCCAGTCTCATTGACAAGGCATGAAAAAAAGCACTGCAAACGAAATCGAAATGATGATGCTAGAATCTCGAAATTATTGCCCATAACTTACTGGTGGTGGAATGACCCAGTGATGATGATGATGATGATGATGAGGCCTTCCCTCGCCGTCCTGCTCAGCAGACATCGGAGGCGGTGCTGGCGGTGTTATATTATACTGCTGACATTTCTCCTTGAGCTCGGCAGTGATCAATTCTGGTATGGGACAACAGCTTATGGGATTGAAATTTTCGGGACGTTTACTACAATCCACATCAGCACTGCTGGCCACGATCTAATAAATTTAATTGTATAAATTATTTATATTTAATCACAAATCTGTTTCACGTACCAAACACAGCCCAACGACAAGCAATAATTGCTGAGATTTTGCTAGCATTTTTCTAGTTCAGTGTCAATGAAGCTACTGGCTTGGCTGTAAAATGATTTGCCATTTTATAGCTGCTGCCGATCTATGACGAACTTCTAGTATAGATATTTATTTTTATTAAACAGAGACCACAAATAAATGTAATTTTTTTCCATTTGCTCACAACAAAATTTACTTTTGTCGCATGCAATTATTTCGATTGACTAATTAAACCAATTGACATAAACTATTTGTCTGATGATATATTATGTAGATAATCTTTTTTTTTTAAGTTAATTAAAACACTATTAGCTTTTGTAGTATTTGTTTCTGTGCAGTTTATTAAATACAATTAAATGTTTGTAATCAAAAAAGGTGAAGCACAAATTTGGTAGAATAATTTACCTGTTGACCTATTTCATTAGTGGGCTTTACCAAAAAACTGTCAATACTTTAAGTATCTGATTTTTCATCAGATTACAATTATGATTTTATTTTTAACTTTCACAGCAGCAAATATTTGTTCATACAAATGAGAACACATATTAGGTTAAATTATGCAATTTACTGTAGCAAAATTTCACAACTTTAATAACTTATGTTCAAATAATTTAATAAAATGTGCTACGCGTGTATGCTTTTATTTTAATAAATAAAAACAACACAAACAAAATAATATACATTAAAATGGCCAATGACAAAGCATTTGCTAGTTGAATCTAGCCTTATTTCCAGTTTACTTGCCTACCACCTCGTTCACAGCCGATTTAACAGTGGGATATTTATACTGGTAGCCAGAGGAGATTGCTCGGCTGGGCTGTATCTTGGCGCCGCTTAAAAGAAGCGCTGAACGTTCCTTGCCAAAGATGGCATGCACAACAAATTCGGGCACAGCAAATAGACAGGGACGGTTCAACGCTTTGGCAAATGCCTATAGAAATGGAGTTTAAAAAAAAGTTTTAAATTTGAGACGGAATTCATTCAGTAGAAACTTCTTACCTGCGAGAAACTCTTGTTGGTGGCTATCTCTGGAGCCACGGCGTTGAATGCACCACTTTCACATTTCTCCATCACATGCTCTATTAGAGCGCATAGATCGTGCATGTGTATCCAAGGCATAATCTGATTACCACTGCCCATTGGGCCACCTAGTCCAAGTTTAAAAGGCAACCATATGGATTTGATCATTCCGCCATTGCGTCCAACAACAACACCACTGCGTACTATCGCCTAAAACGAATCCATTAACATATTGTGATATTAAACGATTATATAAGGCTGCCACTTACACATTTGCATGCATTATCGTCGCTGTCAGCGGAGCGAGCTGCCTCCTCCCAGGCCAAGCATAGCTTGGACATATAATCATAGCTTTCGCCCTGATCTGCCTCTGTGTAGGTCTTCGTTGCTGAGGGACGATAGAGACTAACACCACACACATTCACAAATGACTTGACTTGGGGGGCCGCTTTAATGGCGTTACTCAGCGTTTTAGCCGAATTGATGCGAGAATTCCAGACGTTCTGCTGGAAACCTGGCGTCCAACGTCTAGACGGATCAAGTACATTCTGACCCGTTGCGTTTACCACTCCGTTAACGCTGTTTGGTATGCCCTGCTTCTCCAGTTGGTGCCAAGTTATCCTCTTTGGGCCGGGCATTCGCGATATAACGGTGATTTCATGACCTCTCTGGCTGAGGTGTTTGGCCAGATGGCTGCCAACGAAACCAGTGCCGCCGCCTGGCAGGCAAGAGGCGAAGTTAGCTGTGATTTATATAGCACATCCTATAAACATACCTATTAATGTGTGCTTGGACATTTGCACAATTCGTTGGTATTTTGGTAAAGCCTAATGTTTTATAAGCGCTTTTTCTTCCTCTTGTTTACATAAACTCACGGGCTGCCAACTTGTGGCAAAGCAACAAGTATTGAAGGGTATGGCAACGCTTTATAAATCGCTGCCAGACTATAAGAAACATGTGGAGTGTTTTTAAGCACTCATGCTGTATTCAAAAAGTTAAGCGCCAATGAGTTAACGTTGTGCTTAAAATATTACCACTATAATAGTGAAAACACTGCAATAAACTTTTTAATTTGGGTCGTAAAATCCAAGTGAAACGCACTTGAATATCGGCTTGAAAGCAAGATTGACCGTTGAAGGCTTTTAGTGTCAACGCAAAGTGGTTTTTAAAGTGCGATAAGACCGCTGAGATGTACCCTACCGGGGCCACATGCATTAAGCCGCCACACAAATTGCTTAACGCTCTTATCTTATTGCCTTGAGCGTTTAAAGTTCGACAAGGCACAAGGGACATGCCACACACACACACAAACTGAGACAGACAGGTCGCAGTAAAAGTGCAAACTTCGCACAAAATGCTTCTACTATAATAAAAGCAACGCTTTCTTTAATACACACGCACCAGGCTAATGGGAAGTTGGGGACACGGTCGTAGCATGTGGCCAAGATGGAGTCAAGTTCAAGTGCAGCAGACATCATCCTTTTGGGTGTTGTGCGGTGTTTTGTTTTCGGACCAAGTCATTGGAAACTCATTTGCATATACATTGCCAGTATTAACTGAAAGCAAGGCAAAGGGGGGTAGAAGTCTCGCAAGGGTTTGACATTTGTTTATATGCATGTGTATGTACATATGTATGTGTGTGGGCGAGACATGGGCGTTCTCCGGTCATGTGCCGCCTCCTCTTTGTGCAGTCAAATTTTATGCTTTTGAAGCGTTAGAAGAATTTGCATTAATCGCAGCAATTATTGCGCTTCATTGAGTGAAAATGAAATAAAAGAGCGTTAGCGCCGCTTCTAGCTAGCTATAATTATAGCGTCTGCGCCGTTTTATCTATCGTTGCAATCAGCCGACGAACACGTACATACAAATTACAAAAGCAAAAAAAAAACAAAGAAGTAAAATAATATTGTAAATGAGCGTGTGCCATGAGAACATAACGGGCAAAAACATTTAATGGCAGATAAATGAAGCTGCAGCTGCGTTGCTCTTTAAAGTGTTGGGTAAAGCCTTAAGGAGCTGTCAATGTTGATAGTGGGTCTATTGCGATTCATGTGATCGTTAAGTAGTGGCAGCTTTCGTTAAGTTGTAACGCATGTTTAAATACCAACTAAATACGAATAAAGCTAATTTTCTTTGTTTAAGCTTATTATTGTTTTTTATTACATTAGACTCAATTAGTAAATAAATACAAAGTTAAGTCAAATTTCGTTCTAGCTTAAAACGTTATTTGTTCATACACTTTATTAAGTGTGCATTCAGCCAGTTGGTGATGAGATAAGGGGTTTCTTTTTTAATAAGAGCGAAAAACTTTCTAGACAAAAGAAATTATGATTGCCGAATGCAAACATTGTCAAAGTGCCGAACGAACAGTGACACCAGCAGCAGCTGCAGTAGCATGATCTGCTCTTGCCACAACTTTGAGTGGCAGCATCAGCAGCAAACTGAAAAACTTTTTCTTTCCTTTGTGTGAGTTCCAAACCAGACAGTTGTTGCTGTTGCTGTTGCCAATGCGTGCTACTGGACTGCTGTTTGAATTGCACTTCCGGTGGCGATGCCAATACGTACAAGTGGCATGCAGCACTAAACTACGATCTATGTATGTGTCTCGTTACTTATGCTATAGTGTAAATATGTATGATGACAAACTTCTTTGTTTGCCAGCATCGACAAAACAGACTGACGACTGACAGAACTGTCTACGCATTTCTCTCACTGCCTCTCACTCAACACTTCATCTCCTCAACAAAGTAGCAAAGTCAATGGCACACACACACATACAAATATGCATAAACAGATTACAACTCCGTGAGTTGTCTATCTGTTTTTTGGTTTCTGCATCTAACATCGAAAATCTCATAAATGCAATGCCTCTATTGTTGACTTGATTTGTTCAACTTGCCAGTTTGCTTGTTGCCAGCGTTGACATGTGGTGGGTAGCAAAACGCTGCAAGAGCAGACAGACTTTTGCATTGTATGCTTTGTGCAGCACAGTCTGTATAAGCAGTAAAAACTAACCACAGTCAATAGCTTGAGGTTGAATTGTATGTACTCGAATTTAATTGGATTTTAAATATGATTTCAAAGCCCAAAACCAATTCGATGTTTTTTTTTAATTTGTCAAAAAAGATTTGTTGAGCTTGTGAAGAGATTTTGCTAAAGTGATTTTATAAGTTTGTAGTATATCTTTTAATATTGAACGCTCTTTCTTATTAAGTTCTCTAATAATTCGTTCAAATTTGCTTGTTTTTTTTTTGCTTGTCAAATTCTTTGATTTTTAAATTGCTGCTTTTGAATATTATATATATTCTCGCTTCTTCTTCTCTCTTTTCTTTAATTCCCACTTCGCTTGTATGTATACTTTTGGACTGCACTGTGCATTTGCATTTTGCACACTTAAATTTTTGACAGTTTTATGTTGCGGAGCTGCAGCTACTCTTGGTTTTTGTTGTTGTTGCGGTTAAGTTTTGTGTGTGTGTGTATTGCAGTTAAAAACCGCTCTTCATTCTGCGGCTCCCCTTTCGCTGTTGACATGAGCAACGTTGCGGCTGTCCACCATTTCCGCTACTTTGCATCTCCCCGCCTTTGGCCACCCTCTGTGTCAGGGTGGTCAGTTCAGTTGCAACGTTTTTGACATTTCACTGCATTGCGAATGATGTCGAATTTTGAATGTTGCACGTTCGTCTTGGACGCAGGCATTAAACACAAATTCTGTCATCATTACGATTGTTTTGAGGGTAAAACAAGTTTGAGGCATTAATAAAATGCCACAGCACAAATCTCTCCCCCAAACTTTTGGCGATTTTCTGGTTGATAATTTTCATTTGGAAAACTAATTTGCTGGCAAAAGAGTGCAACAAAGGTGTTAACTCAACTTTCCCACAGTCAAAGGTGAATTTACACGCCACATGCCACACATTGCCACAGGCGCCAGTTAGGTCAGTTAAAGTTCCATCCCAAATGTATTTACTTTTGCGTCTTAGTTTTGCTTACCGACTGCGATGACGTCTGCAATTTTTGGTCGTAGTTTTTGGCGACTTCTTTTTGCGCACTTTAAACCAAAGTTCAAAAGCATCATAAACAATCTGCGGAGCGCAGACAATTTGTCTGCCACAAGCCAAAACTGGGTCAGACTCGAAGGCGACGCGTAAAGCCAAAAATATGTTGTCTTATTGGTAAAAATGGTGGTGTGAGTGGTGCCATTATTAGTGGTGGTGGATTTGCTTGCACCAGAGGATTATAGCATAATTTTTAGGACAAAAAGTTGTTCACTCAATTTATGTTAAACGATAAGTATAAAGCCTAAATGTAGTAAATTTTACTAACAAATAATTAACAAACTTGAGATTCAGGTCTAGTTTTATCTTTGTTCTACCTAGTGCCATACTCATGGATTGGAATTGAAATACAAACTCCCCTCTTCTATGGGCAGAACAAGTTTATATACCTCTATCCGTTCACAATAAACACATGAAATCGATAACAATAAAACTTTAGTTCTATCGAAATTGATTGTCAAAGACTTAGTTAATATCTAAGTTTTCTTCCGTTTTTTATCGAATGTTTCAACACTTTCAGCACTTGTCTATTTATGCCTTTGAAACTACCTTGCCTGCCCCATAGTGCACAGTCATCTAAAGTTTGCCCCACTATCTGCACACACACGCACACACATTAAAGCATTGATGATTGCGAAAAGTTGTGCAGCTGCTGTGGCTGTGATTTGCTGAGGTAAGAAGAATCATAAAAGCAAAAATAATAATAAAAAACAAATTAAGTGACAAAAGTTAAGTCGCCAAGAAAGTTGTGCATTTGTTGTTGTTGTTGCTGTTTGTGGGTCAAAAGTCGCGCGCGCCGAGCTAAACAACAATTTGTCACATCAATTTTAACAACTTTGCTCTTCGAATGAAAGCGGATTTAATGGTATTTTCTTTCTCTCTCTCTTTTGCATCCTGTGCACTAATGATCTCTCTGTTCCAGACTATATTTAGAAGTCGAGCAAATTATATGTAAATATATATATTGTGTTGATATGCTCCTTGTGGCAAAACAACTTCATTTGCGTTTTGCAAAAGAGAACTTCAAAGTGCCGACACTTTTTTGCTTTGCTTAATGGTTTTTTGGCGAAGTGGCAAACTCTGAATGTAAAGCAAAGAGGGTGGCCTTTGAATTTTGGGCCAATGCGGATGCAGTCGACAGATTTAAAGGATCTGCTGTCTGACAGCTTCTTTAACAGATCAGTCACCCGGCACTGACACAAATCTCTTGTAGTTTTGAGATCAAAGACTTTAAAGTAACTGATTAAATTTCAAATCATAGTTTGACAAAATAATTGCTATTTTCTTGGCAAGACTTATGTCAAAAATATTAATTAAATGTTGAAATTTGATATTTGGTAATTTATTTTATACTAAAAGTTTTTTTAAAGCAAAAATTGTTTTATAAATATTAATTTAAAATGGGTTATCTAGGAAATTGACGCAAAAGAAAGTTCAACTGTCTTTCTATATCGGAATGACAAAATCTTCTAAAGTCTTTCTTGAGATTAAACGAAAATCCAAAGTTAAACAGTTCTAGAAAGCTGTTTTGAATTCTTTGCCATCATCATACGATTTTTTCTTCCTAGATTTATTTGAATTTTAAACATTTAAGACAATACACATGGCATTTAATTTTCTACAATGGAGTTTCTCTTACGCGGCAAATGTATTTTAATGCACGTTTTAACAATAAATTAAAGTCTTTAAGCAATTTCCTCATTACTATTCACTAGTCAATGCTGCATTCACTCAATTGTTGTGAGTAGTGAATTGAGGTAGTGAACAGCAAACTTTTTTTTTCAAATGCATTCATTCATGCCAATCGATTGGCCGGCCAACTCACCTACTTTCCAAGTTAACTTGTAAACTTGTTATCCATCAATATCGTTAACCATATGAACAAGCAGCCAACAGCAGTCAACAGCAGCTCAACAGCCTAAACCGAAACGCCAATTGAAGCGTCATAGAAAAAAATATGCCAAAAGCACAACGAAGTTAAAGTACACTAACATTAATTCTAATGCGTTGTTTTCCTCAAAAATGTAACGTTAATATATGAACGAACTTTAAAGTTTATATATTTTACTTACTTAAAGAGTTAGCTAATGCACCCCACACAGATAGTGTAAAGTGAAGTTAAGTGAATGGCCTGGAACTGAGTTAGAGAGAGGCTCGTTGAGCACCTGCAGCGACAGCAACAGCAACATGAAACATATATGAAACTAAAAGTGGCTAGATATATTGTTATGGATATGGATATACATATATATATATATATATATATATATTGTACATATTTAATGCATCGATTGCAGCTCCTGGCAACTGCCATTCATTGTCTACGAAACTGGTTTAACTACTTTTACTTGCACTTTAATATTTAACATAAATGCGGCCTTACACAGAATGTGCTGATTTTTTCAATTTTCAAGCAGGATAAATTAATAATTTATACACACAAAGTCAAAAGAAAACAGACTTAAATCAGAAACAAACTTTTGTTTTGTGAATAAAAGTTTATAAAAATCAAGATATGCATAATTGAGTATTTTAATAACTAAAGATCTTAACTTGAAATTATTTGGTATGAACAAAAAAAATAGTCTCAGAATAAATTTCTTGATTGAAGCACAAAATTGACTTGAAAAATAAGTTAAAATTCTTAGTTTGAGTTTGAGAGTTTTATTTATAAAGTTTGGAGGTCTTAGCTTGGACATTTTAATTGGTTTACATTCTAAAATTAAATTCTTCTAGCATCAAGAAAATGATCATTTATCAAATTTTTCATTCAAGATAAAACAAAGGTTTGTTTAATATTAAAAATATAACTTTTATACTACAAAGAACTAATTTTCATTGACTTTAACTATTTTTTGTTCGTTTATTATATTTAATTTAAATAATTATTTGGAATGCTTCAAATAAAAATATTCTGTGCCAAAGACTACAAAAGTAAATCAAAATTTTTATTATTTTTCTATTCTTAAATCTTGAATAGAATTTTATATATTTTTGTTTGTTGAAGCAAAATGACTGCCAGCACACTTTAAAAATTAAACTAAAAATTGCAAAAAAAGAACACAAAACTGCATGTTCGAATTTGAAGTTCTTGTTGCACCATCATCAATCATTTAGTCAGGAAAATAATTACACACACACACACACCACACACAGACAGAAAAAACAAGTCAAATATGTCTGAGACTGAATGGAATTTTTTGGCTCAATTAAAAATGCAGTCGTGCTAATTGCAGCTGGCTAAAAAGTTGGTAAAGTCCTGTCATGTTCTGTGGCATTTAGTTGCTAAAATAGTTGCTAAACATGTCACAACTGTGGTAGCTGTGTCCTGCGGCAGCTAACTAGAAAACTCGTCCTCGGCGGCAAACTGCACAAACAAAATCCTCTTGCTCAAAATGACTTAAATTATTTAGCAATTTTGATTGCACATTAAATGACAAAAAAGCAAAAACAATGCTGCTGCTGCTGGTGTCCTGTGCGGCAGCTGTATGTTGCAAGCAGGTAGCTAAATATGTCGAGTGAATATTTCACACCTGCTGCGCCTGCGTTACAATTATGATTGGTAACGAAAATGGTAATAAATACAATAAACTGGAATGCCGGCTTAAATTAATTAGGCTTTTAATATTTATTCATTACAGATACCCTTAAAGTTGTTTTTACAAAAGGGTATGCACAGCCGGATCTAGTTTTTTTTTAATTCAATGTGAACTTTAAACTTTTTCATAATTTACTAAAAAAAACATCGAAAATTGAAAGTTAACCAATTAAAATAAATACTTAAGAAAGTTGACAAAAAGTTTTAGGAATTCTTTACTCTACCTTCACCTTTCATTTAGTACAGGTATTTTTTTAGTTTCGCTCTCAACTTTCGCCCGTTTCGTTATGATTTGCATTTTGGCGACGACAAGCGCAAAGGCCACGAAGGACAACAAGCAAGGCGAGCGAGCAAAGGACCTGCCAGCGAGCTAGGTTCAGTTTCGTGCTCTCGGGCAATTAATAACGCACACAGAGAAAAAAAAGGTGACCGTAAATTTCTTGAGCTGACATAAAGCTGCTGGTGGTGCAAAACTGTTGTTGCCAAAAAGGGTGCAGGATAATTATAAGCATGTATTATGAATTGTCAACGGCGAGCATGAAAATTAAATGTCGCATGACATGTAACCGGGCCCCTCTACCTCTGCTTTTGTAACAAAGCAGGCCCCCCCCAACCACCCAGCAATTATCGAACGTAGAAATGCGGAACAATGTAAACTAAACTTTCATTTTTACAGTAAAACACTTCGAAACATGGCTTCAACAATTTGTTTTCTTTAAAACTTACGGATGGTTAGATATTTAATGTTAAAATAAAAGTTTTTCTTTATATAATATTGGTGTTGTAATATTTTTAATTGATTACTTTCCGAGTATATGTATTAATGGCACACATTTATTTGGCATAACCCGAATCAAAAGTAATATCTCAATTTTCTTAGTTTTATGTTCAGTAACCCAACAGCAACCTGAGGGACTCAACACACATTTTGTGTTGCATTTGGAATGCATCCAGGTCCCAAGTAACCCAATTCCCCAGGCATTTTAAGCGAGATAAGAAAACAATCGAGTTTTGTTCATGCAAACAGTTTGGGTATTTGGGTTTTGTATAAACAATAAATGTTTCTGCCACATACTGCATGTTCAACAATCTGAATTTGTGGGATGCGTTTGCATATGTTTTAGCAAGGCAAATAAAAATGCATTCGTAAAAATGGTTGGTTATGAAAAATACCCTATGAAGTGTGTAGAATATTATGATGTTTATCTGGAACAATCAGATATCCTAAACATAATTAGTTTATTTCTTTTTGTATATAAAGAAATGTAAAGAAAAATCACATATAAATATTAATATTATTATGAACCTTAAATGAAATCATTTTTAGGAAAATGGTGCGAATGGGGTTGTCAAATTTAATAAACATTAATAATATTTGGTAGATAATTAATTTATAATATTTTTATTTTCACTACATTCATTTATTTAAGGATGAGCTAATTTTCTTTATTTGAGACTCTGATTGAATCAAATTTTTTTTTCATTTTTATTTTATCTAGAACTGTGTAAAATTTCCTACTCTTCGAATACAATTCAACATTATCAAACTCTCTTTTTTTTAAACATACTTCTTCTTCTTTTTACTTCCATATACATTATACCCCTTTGACAACAAGCAACGAACAAGCAAAAAAATGAGACGAGGTGCATGAACTATAATCCAAATGGCTTTTTGATTGGCATATTGATGTCAACAGTGAAGATTATGTATTGTGACTGCTGAAATTGATTTATTTCTGCATATTTGGCATCTCATTCTTGCTGTTGCTGTTGCAAGCAAGCTGACTTTCACCATTGTTATCGTTGTTGCAAGAGCCAATTGAGTTGCTGCAACCTGAAAATTAGTGAACCGTTAAGACTTAATATGCGAAATGCAATCAGATATATGAATAAACAAAGTTTTTTGAACAAAAGTATCAATTACAATTGAAAGTTAAAAGGTATATACGATATATAAATATATATATATATTTTTCATAGATGTAACACAAAAAGTAAAAGCCATAAATCAGTGCAATTTTTGTTGATTATATGCACTCGTTGGTAGTTTTTTTGCTGTTGTTTGTGGCAGGCAACAACTGCAGCTGCAACGAGCCGCACATCCGCACACAGCACCCTATCAAATGCTCTCTCTCTCTTTCGCCCTCTCGTATGGCACACTTCCAACGTGGCTCAGTTGGCTGCAATGCCAATTGCGACATAATTAAAATGCAACATAAATAAACGCAAGCGATGATGAATTGGCTGGCTATAGCGGGGGTGGCTACACAGGGGGGGCAACATCGGAAATGTGCGTTAATCCAATTAAATGCGCAATTTGCATGTGCAAACACCAAACAACAACAATAACAACAACACTAGCAATAAATATAAAACATAAAGTTTATTAATTAAAATTGGTTGGAGCTGACTGCAATTAACAATAATTTAAAAATAATTAAAAACAAGCAACAGGAACAAACTTGCAAATTGCCAATTGCAATGGCAAAGTCAATAATTGTTAAAACTGTAGAATAATGCTTTACTGTACTATTTACGATTTAAGTTTCATGGCAGTTGCCTCAGTTTGTTGCAGCTTCATATTTGGGACAATGTCCTGGACACAAACTTTTTTTGGCCAGCACAATTTGTTTTTGGCTGTTAGTTTTTTGTTTGTTTGTTTATTTGTTTCTCGTCTTCGTCTTCTTGTTGTTGTTGTTTAGGTTGTTCAACCCTAAGGCCATTTTGGGTACAGTGCCAACTGCCTACAACGATATACGCTATGTTTTTTGTGTGTCTTTGAGCTTTGTTTGTTGCTTTGTTTTGTTTCCTTTAAGCAGCAACAGCAGCAGTTGTTAGCAGCATTTAAAAGCCACTTCTCTCTTTAGCACAAACACATACAATCAAACACACACAAACACACACACGCACTGACAAAATCACAGTCAACAGCAGCTCCAGCGGCGGGCCACGTGCCAAGACTGGATGATGATAACATGGAAATCCGTGCAATATAAACTGCAGTGTAATGCGAACGTTCAACATGGGCTGAATAAGCACTGAAAGAAAATTGTTTGAATTTCCTATTCGAAAAATGTCTTTAAAGAGTGAAATGCCATTTTGTTAATCAGTTGTTGAAGTAGCAATTGGGGTCAGTGTTTACCGTTTCCTTATTACTTTTTTGTCTATTTCCTGTATTTTTTATAAACTCTCCTTTGACTTCCCACTTTCTTGCAGTGCATCATGTACTCCTTTGGCACACACACACACACACACACACAGCAGTAGCAGTAGTAGAAGCTAGTCGGCTCTACCCCAGGGGAGCAATTTTGGACAGCAGTTAGGCGCATAACATGAGCCATCATTTAGTAACTGCGGGGAGGGGGTTGCGGTAATGTACATACATACATTAAAAGAAGGGAATCGGTTTGTTACATATTTACCAAAAATGTTTAAGTTAAGTACAATTTGCATAAGGACGCCAAGTAAAAGTAAAAACCGATACTTTTGGCACAACTTTTCTTATTTTTTTTTTTTACTGAACTCACCCAACATAAACAGAAAAGGGCGAATAGAATGGATAAAACGTAGGTAGTACAAGGGGAAATATAATAAGCACGCGTCCTTTTTGTTCTGCGCACGACATATACTACAATTCAAGCCAATGTTGTTGCAGCTGTTTCTGTTGCTGTTGTTGCCCCGTCTGGCTGTCGTCTAAGCTGGCGACAATGCAAACAGACACGTGCAACACCCACACGTGGCATGGTTGAAAGAGGGGTGGGTAGGGTGTTTGCATGCGCTAATGATGGATTGTTTACAAGTATTTGTGAGTTTGAGGTTTTTGTCGAAAAACGCTTTCTAATAGCTACAAAGTGTCCTTTCGCCTTCGGCTATGGGGCTTCTCTACTCCACGACTGCAACCCTCAGCAGCTAACCAAATTTGCATATCACCAACTGTGTATACTCTACCTATTCACGTTGCTTTCTATACACTTTCAAATCGAATTTGGCCATTTCCGGCATTTGAGCATCGTTTGTTGCCGGGAAACTTATTTAGCTCCCACGTGATTTCATTTCGACAATTAATTTTGTTCAGCTCATTAAGCAAAATATCAAAACAGGGAAGGTATTCCTTTGTATCCTTTTGCGTCGCACTGAAAAGTTCACATTTTTGGCTCGTTGCAAACAACAACAATTTGAAGTTAATGGTTTGGGGTTTTGGGTTAAGGTTTGGGTTAACTGTCTAGCTGAATGGCTGACTGCCTTTATAAAAGTTAATGGCCTCGCTAGATAGCTAATATGCGCGTCGCATAATGTCGGTTTAAGGACTTATGGGTTAATGCTTTTCAGGCCAAGATAACATTAATTAAATTGTGCAAATATTTTAAAAACTGTGTTTGTTATTTAAATAAGTAAAGCCAAGTGAGTTCAATAAACAAAACTTAATAAGCATTTGGAAGGAGGCAAATATTTTCTTCTTCTTTTAACATATGAGACTTCATAGAAAATCTGAACAACGACTCTCTATTTATTGACAGCTCAATCGTTTTACAGCACTGTCAACTGTAAACTCAAAGAAATAAAACATAAATTCAATTGTTTTCTTGCTTTCGATTGAATTTAAATCAAAAATGGTACGTGAAAATAAGAAAAACCTTAAGAGAGACCCAGAAATTGAGGCGTTCTTCAATGAGGACAGCGAAGATGATTCGAACGTAAGTGGCGAAATCGAACTGGATGAAGTTGAGGAGAGTCCAAGAAAACGCAAAACTCTTACCTCAATAATCGGTGAGATGGCCAAAAAGAGTGAATTGGACGTGGCTTATTATAGCAACATACAAGAGGATAAAGAAAAGCGTGTCGGTAAGTTAACAAACGAAGGCGAATGTAAAAAGGCACTTAACAAAATTCGTCTGTTTGTTTTCCCCGCGCAGAGCTGTATAGAATGCCGCCATCAGAACTGAACTATCACATACGTCAGCTGGAGGAGGATCTGTTTGAGTTGAGCCAAGTGGAGGCACGGGAGATCTCCCGCAGCACTCACCTGCGAATCATTGCCAACACTCGCAAACGTGTCTTCAAGTAGAGGGAAGCGCAGAGAGCGAAACTTGATACTGTTTACATACGTATTTGTATATCAAATAAATGTGCATCACATAACTTAGCTGCTGGGTGCCACATGTGACTGAAATCCGCTTACAGAGCTTAATTTCCTGGCTTTGTCAGTTTGTCGTTTGTCGTCGTGTCTATTTGGCTAGCGGACATTACACATCCGCCCCGAAGGGTTTCGTATTTACTAGCATCAACAAACACGCAAATGCACAACTAATGGTTAAGGGAGTTGGGATTGCAGATGGGGAAAAAAAACTGTGGACTCGAGCTCATTGGCATTTGGGCATCGATTCGTTGAGAGTTTTGGCTTAGTGCCGTTTTCTGTTTTCCTTTTTCCTGTTTTCCTGTCTGCATTAAATAGCCCAACTCAATCCCATTAGTAACTTAATTCGTTGCAAATAGCGTAGTTAGAGTTTTATTACAGTAACCAAAGGCAAAAGGGGAAAGTCTTATTCTAGGAAAAACTAAAGCTGATTAAATTTGTATTCCATAGCGAATTTTATTGAACATTTTTATGAATTTTCCGAAAGTATAATAAAATCATTCTGTTGCTGTTCTGATCGGTTCAAATCGTCGAGCGACCACTGTAGTTGGGGTTTGATGACATGAATATCGGAGCTAATTCTTTATTTCCTGCTAAATCCGTTCAGTTCAATCCCCAAGGAGTTCGAAGTGTGCTTAAGTTGATTAAATTTCACGGGATTTGATTCGATTTTCAAATTCGATAAAAAAAACCGCAAAAGATATAAAATTGCAACCAAAAACTCCATTATGCTAAATAAACACCAAGACTGTACAAATAACCAAACTGCGTGTAATTTATCAGCTGCTGTCCGCCCCCCAAACTGCACGGACTTTATTCGGGGTTGTCCCTTAACAACTTCCTGCTCTAACCCTTTGCGGGAAGTGGAGTTGGGGAAAGGGGGTTGTCAGCTTGTTTAGCTAAATGCAGTCAGCGAGTGATAGAGAGAGAGAGAGAATGGGGGAGAGAGTCCTTGTGAATGTTGTCACCGGTTTTTTGGTTTTGCGGGTGCAAATGGTTGTCATCTTCAAAAGGATATCTCATCATCTCTGGGGTTTGTCAAAACATGGCATTAACCCACCTCCCCCGACCAATCTACGATTCAAACAACTGACTGACAGGCTTGAATGCAACATGTGTCCAGGATTTGGTTTTTGTTTAATTTTTCAACCCCAAAGTAAACTTTGCTAAGGGTAACTTTCTCTGCAGGGTAGCTTTTGGCCTAATAGAATATGCTCATTATGGGATTTGTGCTTGAGTGTGTTTCAATGAACATAACTCAAAACTAAATGATTATAAATGAATAATCATAATCGAAACGGAATGCTACACACACAGACATCCCAGACATACATACATACATACATTTATATTCAAACCTTGAAAGGATTTAATTTAGTTAAGTGCCAAGTCGCTGATTTTGCGTCTCAGTTAAAAGTGGCAGTTGCAAGCAGTTGGGAGCGAAAAGTGCGCAGTTTCTCATGAATACAAATGAACTCGAGTATGTTTCTGCTGTTGTTCTCAGGCTGTAGAAACGAATGTTTGTGCCACATGAAGCTGCTGCTGCTGCAATTTGCAGCGACTTTCTCTCACGTTGCCACATTTACATTCACAATCGCATCTAACAAGTGAGAAAAACCTTTGGGGCATTGCTTGTTGCCTTACTATTAGATACCTTTATCGACTAAGAAAAGTATGTAGAATATTTATTTAACTATTTTCTTTTTCTTTTTGACTTTGTTACTTTAATAAATCCGGCTAACTTTGACGAGTTGGCTGTGTTCTTAAGACAAGTGGAAAGTGAATAGGTATCTAAATTTATATGCTACTCTTTGTCCTAGCATACCTCACACTTACTCTCGTGAAGTTAGGGTACATCAACTAATTGTCTGTAGCTGCAATCAATTGTGAGGCAGTGGCAAAGTTCATTTTGTGGTTGGATGCCACCTGGAAGGCAGTTTTCTGGCCAACACACAATGTGTGTGTGTGTGTGTTGGTGTGTGTCTAATTAATGAGCGTTGCATCTATTTGATAGTGACGTTGTTTTTGTTGTATGGCAGCTTGTTTTGTGTGTTGCCATCAGCTTTAACTGCAGCGGGGCTCATCATCATTATCATCAGAGAGAGAGAGGCAAAAGATAACTTTTAATTACACTTATAATCATCTATTGTATGCTAATCTATTTATGTGCAGGCTATGCAAATTTCAAACATAACTGCAGAGCATGGCAAGTAATGCCTTACATCATGCATTACACATGAATTTGAATTCGTAGCTAATTGCAATGGACAGTCATAACTCTTTTGAACGGCTTTTATTTATGTTTTTATGTGTTTAATTTGAAGCGTTCATTCCCTTTTCTAAGTTTATCCATTTCTTAAAGAGCAAGGAGCAAGGAGATAGAGAGCTTTGTGCAGGATTCATGCGTTGCTCCCTTTAACTTCTTCTTCTTTTACTTTGTTGTTGTTGTTGTCTAGCCAACGAAAGCAAAGCAGACACAAAGAAATATAGCAAACGTCGTCTGGGTCTTCGACTCCTAGTCGGATGCCAAGTGAAGTTCGGGTTCGCTAAACTCCAAAAAGAGATAGAAAACTAAGCCAAGTTGTTGGCCAAACAAACAATAAGCAACAATAACAATAGAATCAGCGAGGTGAAGAAAGCTGCACTGATTAATATTCTTTGGAATTGTTATTTTTTTTCACGTGAAATTTAACTCCTTCAAATCAAAGAAAGTCCAGCCTCACCCTCAGTTTTGCATGCTCTTTGATACACTTTTTAAATTAACAGGGTATTTTTACAACAGTAACAAACTCAACAAGGACAAAGCATTTGTTGAGTTAGCTTTCATCTGCTTATCATAAACTCTCGGTATTTTTGTGTCTCTTCTTCTACTGCCACTTCCAGTTGCCCTGTTGCCTGTCTAGCTGCCTGGCTAGCCACTTGAATTATCCTGGGATGTTGCACACACACACATTCAGGGGCAGCGTTCTGTGTTAATGTATTTGTTGTACTTATAATGCTCTTTCACTTTCTTTCTCACTCCATCTCATCAGTCGCGCCTTTCACCTGTTATTTTATTATGCATCTGCTATTCCATTCAGTCCATTTCCATTTCCATTTTCCCATTTTGAACTTGTCGCTTCGTTCTAAACAGCTCACTTGGGCGCGATTAGAAAGAGAGAGAGAGAGAGAGACTGGGGAGTGAGGATGGCAGGACTTGTATACAATTTTGCAGGTTAAAAAACTCATTAGTTGCAGCAGGGCGGAAATTAAATGAAACCCTATTAGATGCTCTATTTGCTGCCGTTGGCAGTTGTGCGCTTGCTTAATTTATGTGGCACGCATTTATTATGATTTTTTTTTTTCATTATTATTACTTCACGCAATTTCGCACTTTCAACACTGAATTCTAATTCTAATTATGATAGATACCCACTGTCAGAGAGGAGCGAGAGCAGCAAGTAGGGGAATGAAATTCGCCAAGTGGCATCAACATGCAGCTGCATTCCGTCATTTGGCCTGTGGCTGTCAGATCAGAACTTGACGACAAATCCGCTTAATAAACCAGTCGACGTTACACAAAAATAGCCAAGGCAATACACTAAGAAAAATATTAATCCAAACAGATAAACAAAATCGCGAATCTAGATTTAAGAAATTAAATATCTACATAAAAGTTTTATAAAGAAAATTCATATAATCAATTTAACTTTAAAGAAAAGAAATCAAAGACCACATAACAAAAGACGTTGTTATTGCAAAGAAGAGCTTGTAAAGCTTTTTTTGCCTCATGTTACCGCACTTTTCGCTTCAGTAAGTATGGGCGATTATATCGTCTATAAAAATAAAGAATACAATTAACCTGGTTTTTCAAGGAAGTTTAAAGGGCAAATCTTGATAGATCAAAGTATGAATTAAACTGTTTTTATCATGAATAAAGAAAGTTTAATTGTTTTAAGTACAAAAAACTGTAAAATTTCCGCTTTTTATATGTTTTTGGCTAACTTAATTCTTTATTTTTAATATGTTTTATATACCCTATTTAATTGATGAACACAACTTCCCATTTTATAGTTATATTTACTTCCTTTTTGTTAAGTGCACTTTTACTTGGCCCTTAAAGTTGTGTGGCATCTTTTAACACATTGCTGATCAAAAAGCTGCCAACTGCCTTTGATTTTGCCACACTTTTTTGTTGGTTTTTTTTGTTTGGCTTAGCCGGCAAGTTGCATTTCCGTATTCTGACGTAGTGGGTGATGTGAAACAAAAAAAAATATTTCCAACTTCCTTTCCTCAACTCCCAAACACTAAAAAGAAGATCTCAGGCCCCAAATTAAATTTTTGGTAGCGGCAACAATTTTGGTAAATGTTAACTTTGCTAATTTGCATAAACCGCAACAACCGCCATGGCTAAAAAGTTAAGCGGACTTCCTCGCCCTCGCTCACCCTTCGCCCCACTCTACACAAGCCAATACAAACAGAGGGTAAAAAATGACATAAAAAGAGATGGAAAATTGCCGGCAAATGCAATTTTCAAATAGGCAAAAGGGGAATTTATTAAAGGAACAACTTCGACTATAAAAATACTCCTACATTTAACATTATTTATAAAGAAATAATATAAAGAAAAATGGTGATAATGTATTTATAAAAATAAAACTGATTTAATAATTTATTAAATAGTAAAAACTTATGTTTAAGAATGAAAATTTCGGAATCAAATATTTTTATAAGTTATTAATCTATAGAAATAAAGTTTTATCGCCTTTTCAAATTTATATTTACAATACAATTTTAAACATATAAATATTCGATTTGAATATGTGAACAGAATATTTGAATATGTTAAAAAAAAACTAATTGACAAGAATGTTCCCCAAGTATTAAAAAAGTTTAAACTATAAATAACCTCTAGATTTAGTTAAGCAATATCATGACATATTTTCATACCGTTTGAAATGAGAATATAAAATTGATTAAGTTAAAAATATTTCAGACCGAAAATAATTATGTTTTGCAGGAATATCGGATTAGTTCAATAATTCTTTATTCCTTAAGTTTATTATATTATATAATAGAACCGACCCCTACTCTAATAAGTACCCAGCATACCTTATTTGTCTCAAGGATTTAAGGGTATTTGGAAAACCACGACCAACTGACTGAGTGCCTTGTTCTGGCTGTCCGTCTTTTGAGCCTTTCTGAGTGCCAGCTAGCCAGGCGAGCCTGCACTGTTCAGTTCTGTTCTTTCGTGTCCTTTGCTATCCTGTCTGCCCGTATACGTATACATATATATTTAATATATATATATCCTTGCAACATTGCTTCGCTACTCACTTTCGGTTTCGCTATATTTGACTAGATGGAGAGTACTGGGCCGGGCTTCGTTTCCAGTAATCTCCAACAAACGCTGTTAGACACGTGCGCCACGTAGTTAAAGCGGAAAGAGAGAGAGAGAGAGAAAACGAGAGAGTGTGAGAGAGAGCGGCCGCAAATTGTAATGCAATGTTGGGACTCTCCCAGACCCAGCGTATTTTCCTGCTGCTGCTGCTGCTGTTGCGTTTCCTTGCGCCGGATGTCTATGCGATAATGATGGATTGTTAACAACAATGCAAAGGTCCTGCAAAGGCAGCAGGCAAACATCGAGCAGGACGAAACTGCTGGGGCTCACTCGAGTGGATTTTTACTTCGTTTTATTTTTTTTTTGTATTTTTTGGGTGTGTGCGTTTTTGTATGTGAATTTTGAATAAGTTTTCGGTGATTTGATTAGGGCTAAAGCGAAAGGGAGCTCACTAAAAGCGAAATCGACTCTCAATGGGATATGAATGGTAAATAATGAAATGAACTTCTTGTTGAATAATCATTTTTTGAGGCAGGAATAACAGGTTGAGGGTTAGAATTTTCTAGAAACCCATGAAAAGATTATAAAAGCTTTTAATTTAGTTACTTATTGTTTATTGTGTTAACTTTTTAATAAAACTGACTCAAAACAAAGTCACTTTTCATTAAAAAATTACTATAAAATCCGTTAGGTTCTATTTATCGAGCCACCACTGTTGTGGCTTTAAGTTTATTTCATTTAAATTCAAAACACATTGAAACACATCTAATACCAATAAACACAACAACAACAACAGCAACATCGGCTTAGCGTGACTGATGCCGTCTTATACGCGCGTCAATGGCTCTTATACGAGCCACCACCAAGCATGCAGGCGCACAAAAAAGCCGGCAAGAACGCAAGCACAGCTGTTCCTTTTATTCGCGTTTGAACTGTTCACCAGCGGCGAATTGAGCGATGCAGCGCTGTTAAAATTGTATAAGAGCAACTGTTACATTCAAAAACTTAACAGTGAGCAGCATAATCATAAAATTTAACACACGGCCAATTCAGTTACTGTCGAGTGTTCGCCGCGTGCGGTACATAGCTGGTGTTTTGAATCGCTGGCATTAGTTGTGAATCGAGCGTATATAACTGTGTGTGCATGTGCGTGTGTGTGTTGTGTTAGTGGCTGTTTTGCAGCACGTTATTTTGCTATTGCAGTTGCTGCTGCGACTGCATTAAAATAATGCGATAATTTAGCTGCGTTACGCCGCTCAAAACTGCAGCGATCGTCGCGCGTTTATGTGTTTTTTTTTTCCTGCGCGTTTGTTGACAGCTGCCGTTTAACTTTGCCATTGCATTGCGAACATTGCACAAAAGCCAACGCAGAGAACAAATAAACAAGCAACAACAACATAGACAAACACACCTGCTGCCGTCTGTTGTTAATTTTTCGCCTTCGTCTTTACGTCTTGTTTTTTCGCCGGTTTCTCGAGTGTCAAATTTGGTGCTCATTCATCTGTCACAAAAACAAAGCGAATCGACGAATTGAAGAAAGTGACCACAAAATGTAAGTTCAGAGTGCACTAAACAACCAGATAATCCAAGTTCAATGACTGTTTTAGTTCTTTATTCATATGTGTCTAATAATAGTTTGATTGTGCATTGTTAGCTGATAAAACAAACGACATTTAGCCACATTTACATATAATTATCTGTTCGCTTTGAATGCTAATATGTTAATTTAACAACATTATCAGTCAACAGCAGCTGCTCACACTCCAGAACTCATACTCAGAAAGGCTCTCTATTTCTGTGTTTGTGTGTCGGTTTGTATTGATAATTTGGTTGCAGGGCGTCTGTGTGTAAACATGCATAATGTGTGTTTTTGTAGTAGTAGAAGTGTAAAATTAAAAGTGTCGTAGTTTCCAAATGAACTTGTCAATTGCTCAATGATTGTTTAAAGGCATTTCGTTAATGAAGATACCCTGTTATTTTGTGTCGCAAAAAAGAGGAAGTAGAAGGAGAAGCGAATTAAAATACAGTCAACATTCCTTATAACGAACTTCAAGGAGACAACAAAAAAACATCGTTGAAAATACATAAAATAGAATAGGTTTTTGATTGAATTAAGTTAAAGGGTTCAGGAAATGAATTCGTTATACAAAAAACTTCGTTGTACGAAAGTTCGTTCTATGGAAGGTCTAACTGTAATAACAAATAGTTCAATAATATACTTTGAATTTTGCATAAACTGTATTCTTCTTATTCACATTTTAAAAATCATTTCCCAGGAACTTTTTTTGAATTTATAAAAAATAATTCAAAAAAAATATCGCCAAAACAACTTTTTTTATATAAACAGGGCATTTTAATGGTCCAAAAATCTATTAAATTCGTGTATTATTTTCAAATTGCTGGCAATATTGGACGCCCTAGGGCGCCTATCGCTCTCTATGTGTGTGTGTGTGTGTGCAACCCGAGCAATTTAAGTGCTTGTGGCGACAACTTCGACTTTGTCATCATCGTTATCAGGGCCTTATTGTCGACGTAGTCGCTTCCGATTTCAATTGCTGATAGTGTCCAAGCAATGGCTATATAAACAGCTAGCGCCCCTGCCTCCCCTACTCCTCACTTTTGTCTTATCATAGCGCAATGTTGCTTCTGGTATTCGCGTTGCACAAAGTACAACAAAAAAGCGTAGCGAAACCTTTTGGAACTGCACACAATAAATGAGTTTTATATTTTTATGCTATCCGGATAAGAACACTGAAAAAAATTGCATGAAAATATGAAAAATGGAAATGACTTGCTCAAAACCTATGCAAAAAAGCCCTCAAACCTTCGATAAAAAATGTATAAAAATTTAATATTTGTTAATTATGCATAAGCACAAGATTACTACTTCTAACAAATTTTTAAATATTTAATTTACTGAAACAATAACATTAATTTATTTTAATTGATATAACAAAAAACCAATTTTTTTTCATGCATTAATTTACCTTGTATTTCTTGCTATTAGTAATGTTTTATTTTTTGTTTTGTTTTAATAAAAGTTTCCCTTTCAGGGGCCATAAAAATATTGCGTATACGCCGCATGGCGCCACGCTGATAACTCGCTTTTGAAATATGTTTTGCCATCGTAATTCACTGATTGCTGTGCATTGAATTTCGTTAGGTCTTTCAATCAATTAATAACAGCGCAATGACTCTTTTGCAACCGCTTCGAATTGGAATTTCGCATCGTGAGTAATGAAACTTTTTCTTTGCTCAAAAAAACCAAAAGCATTCTTTGATAAGATTAAACGTCCATTAGAATCAATGCGAATTACTAATGAATGGAATTTTATGTCTGGTTTATGGTTGACTTACTGCACAACACACATCAAAATTCCATTAAATATTCGTCAAGTTTGGCAGCAATGTGTTGTGTATTTGGAATTAACTTGAATAATTCTTTTTACTTTATCAACAACTTTATTTCTGCTTCAAGTATTTCATTGTGGCATTGCTTTGCTTTTTCATTTCTTACTTACACTTTCCATCCAATTCAAAGCCCAGTCGAAAAATAACAATGTCATGGCTAGACGAGTGTTGCCCATGTCGTATACGTAATTATGCAATCTTTGGCTCGATTTCGACAAGGAAAAACAAAACGCGACACCAACAGCACAAAAAATATATATATATATATATATATATATATATATATATATGGTGAAACACACAACATACGATTATAATGATTTCTAGGCATTTAATTATGGTTGCCACAACAATCATAATATGGCAGCAAACACTCGTTGCCCCCACCCTTCGCTCTTTAGGGGAGATTCTCACGCACGTGCTGCGACCCGGCTGGAAAATATGAGCATTAGCAATAAAAATGCCAAATGCGTCTAGAATATGAATGAAATGAAATGAATGTAAACAAATGTTGTGTGAGAAAAAACAATTCGACTTTATAATACCTGAACTTTATATATATAAAATAATGATTTACCTATAAAGAAATATATACATACTTCGTATTGTTAAACTATAGAATGTTATTTCTTATTGAGTTTTTAAGTTGAAAAACATAGGATTCAAAATTAACTTAAAAAAATATCATATAAGTTTATAAGATCATATGTATAGAATCTAAAATATCAGAATTTTAAAAATTTAATTGAATCTTTGAAAAATTAAAAATTTTCTGACTTAAAAATACAATGTGCTATTGATATTGTTAAAAATAATAATTAAAGAGTTATTCTTTTCTGAAATATAATACAATTTTTTTATCGTCATACCTTCAAAAATTTTTGATTAAAATGTTGTCTTAAATAAAAATAAACCAGACAAATAAGTTTTTTATAATAAAATTTAAAAGCCTTCTAAACAAAGTCTCAAGAACAAACTTTGAAAAAGTAAAAAAATAAATAAATAAGTACTAGCATTATTATGTTAGAATTTAAAAAGTGTTCAATATTTTAACCATAACTTACATAATAAATTGAAGCAAAATAAAACTTTTGAATATATTCCGCCGTTATTTTTATGGTCTCTTCGATACCCATACTACCCGACAAGTATTCTCTATTTGCTACGGGTATAAAATGTTGTTACACACAAAAATGACCCCTCGAGCGGGACCGGAAGAAAGGTGCGCCTAACTTAGCGACGCGGCAGCTTTGACGTCGACGCCGACGTTGAAATCGTGCGTGCGAGGCAAAATAAACATAATAATGTTGCTACATACATATGTATGTGTGTAACTATCTATATATATATGCATGCGTACATGTTTTGAAATTAGCATAATAAATAAAGACATTTTGGCAGCAAATACAAAACATAATTAAAAGCAACCCAAAAATCAAATTAAACGTCGGACATTGTGGGAACTTTTAAGCCAATTAGCAACGACAAATTCCCGCTCTCGCTCTCTTTCGCTCTCTACTAAAAGTTTTTAACATTAGAAAACTGTCTAATCTGAGCGGAAAATCTGCAGCAGACATTTTCACCAGCAACAGCAACAAACGAACTTCATATGACACAAACAAAACTCGCATGAAAATGGGGTAAATAGAAGGGTAGGGGGCACTGCGTAATCAGGGCACAAAAACCGTTGCTCGTGCTTCTGGTAAATAAACAAAGTCACAGCTAGGCCGAGGCTTTATGAATGCCCCGATTGCCTTAACGCATACAGTTAGGGCTCCCTGTGCCTATGTCTTATTTCTATTTCTATTTGCGACTATGCAAATATAGGCGCCCAACGTGAAGCACCTAAAACGTGCACTGAACGAAAAAATATTATTAAGTCAGAACTTTAGTTCATAAATGAAAGCACGGAATTCTAATTTTGCCAACTTGAATTGGTTATGTAAAATAAATTATTTTTATTATTGTCCTTAAAAGTTCTTTAGAAAAAATCCTAGTAAAATCAAATACTTTGTTATAATTAAATTCAAGTTAAACTTGTTTTTCTTTATGTGTACTTATGCATGATTATTTCCGTCATATGAATATCTAACTGCCTGGCTTGGCCAAATGTTCTTTGCTGCTGTTGCTATTCAAGTAAGAAGAAGTTTCAGTTCCAGTGCCAGTTGTGACAGTATAAACACATCAGCAGCAATAACCATATCTCATAGGGCTGCTCGTAAATTTGTGTAGACTTTCTCGCTCCTTTCGCAACCCACCCACCCACTAAAAAACCCATTAAGCTTAAGTCTCTTTTGGCACAGGCTCTCCCCGTGTTTGAAATGTTTTGTTGTAGACATTTTGGAGACACGCACTAATTTTGATATTCAAAGCCAAGTTGAACCATTGCTGGGCACGTTTTGCATTTGAATGTTAATTTGTTTAAATTTAAATGTTTTAAGAGACAAGCACAAGGTTGACTTTGTATGGGACACACACATTTGTCACCACAAACACAATTAAAATCAACACATTTTGTAAGTTTCTTCATTCCAAATATATATAGCTATATAGTATATTTGTGTAGGTGTTTTTTTGATTTTGAGCAACTTGTTCAACTGGTTTGCTGTCTAAGAGCCAAAACACATAAACATCAACGTCATCAACAACAACTTGGCGTGTTAATCAGCCAAAAAGTTGGATGTATGATTTTTTGCGCCAAGAACTTTGTCGGTTTTGTGATATGTTATTCTTTTTTGGCTCAAAAGCTGTCCAACTGGTTAGCCATCTTAACGGATTTAGTCATTGATATGTGTGTTAAGACATTGTATTTTTTTCATTTGCTTTTGCTGTGTATATTTGCCATTATTTTGTTGTCAGTTTTGTGCTCTTTATATGGACAGGCACTTCCGTGTGCGAAACGAATCAATTTGAATCGAATCGAATCGAGAGGGGATTAAGTTGGTACTTACAAAATGCCTACAAACTTGGACTAAGCTAAGAACTGACATCATGTTTTCGTGTGCTTTATTTTTAACTTCAGTCTATTTAATTAACGAACTCGTAATTAGCTTAACAGCAGTTTGCGCCAAACAACACGTCCATTAGGCGTACTAATCATATAATAAAAGTACATATAGAGAGCATTAGCGGAAGATTGAAAGTTGCATAAATCTTTAGGGGAACTTGCCAGTTGTTCATTAAGATAACTAAATGGAATACAGCTTTAAGGAACTTTTGGATTTTTGGCTTGGAAAATACATAAATATTAGAAATTAAGAAGATTCCTTAGCCGAACGGATACAAAAATATATGATAAAACAAAACGAGTTCCTATAAAATATAGATTCCTCTTACACCTTTTTTAATGTTTTCTTATTCAAATATTGAAATATCTTCTTTTGCCCTTACCTTAATTTCTTGGGATAGCCAACAGGCATCATAATAATTCTCAACAATATTAAATGCCAAATACTTGCTTACACTTTTTATCAGTCATCGCTGTTAAAAAAGCTTCAATTTAAACAAACTTGCAACCTGTCAATCGAGCAACAACTGTAACTCAAATAAAGAAGACTCATCGTCGTTGAGCCGCAGGTTCTTGGAGTGTTTTAAAGTTGAGCTGGTTTATGGCTGGGTATTTACGCTAATTACTTGAATAAACAGCAGCGTAGCAGATACTGAGTTGATGCTACAGCTACTTGCCACAGCTTATGCAGCAACCGAATATTTAACGACTAGCAAATAAAGTCAGAATACCGATTTCAATGCTAAGCTCAGAGAATGAGGGACCCACAAAGAGGGCGAAGCAGAAGAAAGCAGTAAATGCCCTCGGCTGTTTCTTGTGAGTGTTTTTATTTTTGTATGCGGAGCAATCTGGATGAGCAGCTTTTGTAGATAGTATATTTTTGGATATACATAATGCTAACTGTGGGTGGGTGGAGGTTGGGTTGGTTTGGGGGTTTAGTGGTTTCAATTTTTAGCTGCTGCCTTGGCATAGTTTTGCTGACGAGCGCATTTTATCGGCAAAACCAAAACTAAAGAGAAAAAAGCCATTTGCTTGAGATAAGACTCAGCTGATTTATAACAATGAGAGTGTATAGAGTTATGGGCGGGGTTTTTAGGTGGGTGTGTCTTTTATTTGTTGCTTTAGTATTATAAATGTTTAGCTACGTGCCCCATGGCCTGGGCATTAAATATGAAAGGTTTGTTGTTAACATTTAAAAATAAAGCTAATTGTGTGATTTTATTTATTTTTCAAAAGTTTTTAAAAATTAGCTGAGCTGAAAAAATAAGTTGTTGAATAAAAGTTGTGAAATAAGGTAAAAAAGTAAAAAATATATATAAATAATGTTTATAAAAATAATAATATTTCGTTTTAAATTAAATTTAATTATATGTATATAAATATGTTCTTTTTTATATTTCTTATGATTTTTGAAAATGTGTAAGGATAATTATATTTGTTTCTATGGAGAATTAAATTTTATTAAAATAATTTTTATTTTAATATTATTTTTGTTATAAAACATCTTAAAAAAAAAATGATAAATTTAATTTCAAGTGTTAAAACCTATCAAAGTTCTTTTAAACCTTGTCAAGATTTAAGTTGGATGACAAAAAACATTTCTGATGACCGAAAACAAAATTTCTCAAAAAAGCTATTTAACTTTGCCCGAGTTTTAGTTTAAAGTTTCGCACCGTTTTTATGGAAAGTTAAGAGGGAGGTGTATTCCTCCAAGTGAAAAACAGTTTCTTACCATATTTTCCAATCCCATTTTTTTGACAAAAAGTTTGTTTGTTATTTGATTGGATGAAACTTTTTCAAATATGAAGTTGAACACTCGATTAAGTGGCAAATTTGTAAAACAAACAAAAAAAAACTTTTTAATGTGTATGTGTGTGTGTTTGTTCGGCACACCTGCAGTTGCATGCAAATGTTCCTCTCTAATTGGACACATCATAAATGGAGATCATTAAAAAATCTTACACAAAAACACGTAAAATTTAACTAAATGCGATGACAACTCTTGCGGCTGTTTGATGAGCCGACAACAAACAACAACAGCAACAACAACTTGGCAAAGTGCATGACTAACACACATAAAAACACACACACACTAATACACATCAATGATGCAAAGATGAAGAAACAACTTTTGGGTGGTCTGGTTGGTCGCGCGGATATTTCTCAGATTTATGATTTGTTTATTTTGCGTTCTCGTTTTTCAACATCGTTAGAAAATTACCCAACAGCAATAAAATATAAAGGGCATTTTAGTGAATATAATAAACAGCTTAAAAAAATTTATATTTCTTTGAAAAAAAATATTATAGCTGATATTACATAAAATATTAATCCAACACTTAAAAAAGTCTTTAAGTATTAGGTGCGGGTATATAAAAGTCATGCGAAGATTTTAACAAAACTTCACTTTCTAACTTGTTGACTTTGAGTCATGCGGCATGCGGCGTCTTTTGGCGACATTTGCATATGCAGCAGGCAGCTGAGAATGGATATACTCATAACTCATATATGTATGTATATATGTTTGAAAAAACAGAGCGCTGATTTGCATTTTAAAAATCGCTGTCGGCAGCAGGCAGGCAGCGTCGTCAGCAAAAAGATATAAAAACTGCAGCAATTGGCAGCTGGCGAGAAAAACTTTTTAATAACTGCAAAACTGAGGATTTGTTGCTGGCTGTTGCTTGTTGCTTGTTTTATTATTGGCAAAAATTGCATAAATGAGTGCGTGAGTGCGTTTTAGTTTAATTATAAAACTGCAGCAGCAGCCACAACAAGACGTCTGAGACAAGCGGGCGCTATTAAAGCAAAAGGCAAAAAAAGGCAAAATAAGAAAAAGACATATTAAGATTATAAGTATGAAATGTATTCAGTGTCTGAGTTCGAAATGCCGCAACTGAAAACAGCCAGCAGCTGCTACATTTATGAGCATCCCCATATACATATACACATATATATATATGTGTGTACGGCTATATAAACCACATCCATCAGTTTTGGTTCTTTTGGTCGACGTGCCCAAATTGCATTTGCATTCAAGTTATTTGCGCTAATTTCACGTTATGAATTTTAAGTTCGCACATTTACGCAATCCATTTGCCAATGTTCTGTTATGAAAAGTTGCTTGTTGCACATTATGGGGGATTTATTTGCAGTTAAATTAGTGCGACAGACATGCCAAGATTATGCAACATAAAATCCCAACTGATGAACTTGAGCCTGGGGAAGCCTGTCAACAACGGCAAAATCTTAAGTTTAAACCGGCAATTAACGCACGAAACTTTGTTCAAGTTCTTAACTTATGTAGCTAAGAATAAAAAACTTCTTTTAAACTATATAAGAAACTTTAGTTTGTCAACTGTTTTAAGTAAGGGAAAAAAAAGGTGAAACAAACGAACTTTGGTTGAAATTTTAATGCTATTGCAGTCATTTTTTAATACACCCGACAAATCAAAATAAATAGTATAATATAAAGCAAGTTAATTAAAGTGAAATAGTTAGTACCATTCTTCTTTGTTTTCAATCATGCTAAAGCTCTAAACTAGGGATTCAGTCTAGTATTAACAAAAGTAAAACCTCAATTTCCATTCAAAAGAAAACTTAAGAATTTATGCCACAAAGCGACGAACTTAAATCATTTTGACACTCTTTCTTTGCTACTCAATTGAATTAAAATAGTTTCGCTTTGTATAACTGGGTGAAATGGTTAAGTTAAGTGGTAATCCCTTTATTTATTCATTTATTCACCAAGCGCTTTTCTCAATTTCTCATATTCTCTTTATTCTATTCACACTTCTTTTGTGTGAAAATCAGTTAGATTCTGTCATAATTCAGCCCGTCATCAGACATCCAACAATATTCACTTGTCCGACTCTTTTATGAATAGAATGCGAAAATTTCAAAGCATTTAAGTGACTAAAACTGACCAAACAACAATGCTTTGTGATATGATTGGGTTTTAGTACTAGAAAAAAAAGAGTTTCAAATAAAATGAGATTTTTGCCCCAAAAACTTATTATTGTTTTCTTTTTAAATATATAGTTTTAGTTTCTTTAAAAGCAACTAGATTTATATATTTTGTTATTTTTTTTCTGTTCCACTTGAATTTCACTCTTGTCAAATGTTAGTTGCACTTCCTTCTCCCCTCTTCCCCCCTTTTCATCCTCTTGCGTTGTTTTGCGGTGGTAATTGCACGCGCGCTGAAGCATATCGTATGTTGCAGGTTTCCGTTTTACTTGCTGCTGCTGCTGTTGCTGCTGTTGCTTCTGACTGGGAGAAACGACCTAAAATAGCGGCACAAACCAAATGCGGAACATGAGCCACGATGGGAACAACAACAACAACAAGAATAACCATTAACAGAAAAAAAGGGGTTGGGGGCATCCCATCATCAATATTGGCCAGCGACAGCCATTTGTTGTTCTTGTTGTTGCACGAATTGTACGTGTTGCAATCTATAATAGATACAAGCAACAAATACAAAATACACTTAGCTGCGTGAGTTTATGTGCGTTTTGCTCTTGTTGCTGCTGCTGTTGTTGTTGTTGTTGTTGCTCTGCTTTTTCTTCTTTTTTTGCTTCACGCTTACTGCACCGGCAAACAAAACTCCAACTTTCCTCTCTCTTTCCCTCTGTGTCTCTATCTTTCTCTTTATCTCACATTGTCTCTGTCAAAAAACATGTTATTTTTTTGTTGTTGTTGTTGTCATGCTTGCTTTGTGCGGCATGGCTGCTTGGCTTTTGTATACCCTGTAAGAACTTAAATTGGTATGATCTTGAAAAGGAAAGAAAGAACGAAAAAAATAAATCGTTCGATGGCATTTATGTAAGAACTCTCCATCCGTAAATAAAGTAAATTCTTGATTTTTATTCAAAATAATTTTTTTATCCGGTTTTAAGAACTTTATAAAACACAAGATCTTAAAGTTGAAATGTTGTCCTAAGTTGATTGTTATCATACGGTTGATAGGCAAATCCTAATACAAAATCAGCATGAGTTTTTTTGACATAAATATGCAAATGAATATAATAGTAATATAATACAATATATTAATAAAAAGTTGAGTCTAGTTTTTATATCTTTGTACTTTTCGAACAGGGTATTTCCTATACTATTCGATTCCAAACAAAACCCAACTCGACCGGGCTTTCTTGTTTCTTTTCCCCCGAATGGACATTTGTTGCTGTAGTCATTGTAACTGAATCAGAGCCAAGTGCATGGCCCCTACGCCCTTTAGCCCTTTCGCCCTTTTCTCCCCTCTCTGTTGGCTATTAACGAAATGCACCATTAGGGCGCAACCGTGCATAATTACATCGGTTAATGTATTTGTATCTGTGTTTCTGTTTTGTTGCGCCCATCTTTTCTTTTTGTTTCACATTTAGATTTTCTTTTTGGTAACTCTAATTACACGCGCTATGATTGATGTTTGCCCTGAGATTCTCTAGCTTTTTGTTATGCTTTCAAGCACATTTCGTAATTATGATTTTTTTTTTTGTATTACAAAATTCCTTGAAGCCACTTTGCTTTTGGGAAATTACATTAAGCAGCAGTATTTACCAAATATTTGCTTGCATCAAATTTAAAGCTCATAATTCTTGTTTCTTTTCGTATGTATTCATGTCAATAAGATGTATGTTCATATATATTTACCACAATAATGCAGAGCCCTCAACGACCTAATTTTAATTTGTCACTCGACACGTCAATTATTTAAATCGTTTATATATGTTTGCAGTTTGCTGGTTTCTTGGTTCACAGCATTCCCAAACATAAATAACAACTGATGATGACAAAAGCTAAAGGAAAAATATTGCTGAAGATTTGTATAAGGAACTTTAAGATACACTAACTTGACTAAACAAAAATTAAATAAACAAAATATAATAATATATTAGTTGAGAAAATTATTTATTTATATTAAGTTTATCAAATTTATGAACAAAATCTTAGATAATTTTTTTTATTTTTAAAAGAAACATTGCAGTAAATGCTTTAAAAGGATACATTTTTCGTTGAGTTACCAATTTGCAGTTATATTTAAAATTAAATTAAAAAGCAGTTAAAGATAAAAAAAAAGCATTATTAGTTATATAATTTTGCTGAAATTTTACATTAAATTTTGCTTGTTTCCCCAGCCCAGAAAAATAATCATAATACCCACAACAATAGAGTATTTGTGTTTCGATTTTCTCTGCATTCCCCAAAGGCAAAATGTGCACACACACAAAATAAATTTGAAAATAATGTGAGAATTTTCTCTTAGCTCGTTTCAGATACAACAACAACAACAATCTTGACCCCCTACCAAACGAAAAACAACAACAAATGCATAGACAAATTGTCAATGGACAGCTTCCGTTCACAAATATTTATAGGGCATATAAGTATTTTGTGTGTTGTGCGTGAGAAAAGAAATGAGCAGCTGATTTACAAAATATTGAAAGTGAAATAAATTCAAGTTGTCAGATTATTGATTTCTACAAATGTTTACACTCAAACAAAATACATAATCTTGTGATTGCATAACTCGACAAAAAAACGTGTCAACACTGAAAAAAAAAAACAAAACATAAAACAGTTGCAGCTGCCGTTGCCGTTGCGGCTACTTTGGTTAATTGATTTCTGTTTGCTGCCAATGCCAATGCAATGAGGCGTGCCAAAGCTAACAAAAACAATAACAACAACAGCTACAATCACAACAACAAAAACAACAACAACAAGAAAAGCTGTACGACAATTGCGTGCGCGTTTCGGGCGCGTTTTTTAATTAATTTAAAGTGTTGTTGTGTTTGCCCTTTTTTTTGAAACGGAGCGCGTGAGCCAGTGTGCGTGCGTGTGTGTGTGTCCAGCCGGAAATCAGCAATTTAATTTAACAATAAGACGCTTTTGAAGGAGCCCAAGTGGAGCCAAAAAAATCCCATAAAAAAAAGTAAACAAAAACCGACACAGCGACGAAAATCAGCCAAAAAATGTTCGCCGGCATCAAACGAAGATTGGCACGCAAGTAAGTTGAGCTCTCTTTTTTTTCTACCTTCTATTTCCATCACACCACTTAAGATAACGTTTATACCACGCTTTTGTCAACCATTTGCACGGCTTTTCTCTTTCTATTATATTAATGTTTGTCCTGTTTTGAATACCCTTTCGAATCGGTAATGATTTTTATCGTTTGGCTGGAAAATTTTGCCTAAATTCTCTTCGTTTAATTCTGGATTGCAATTTTGTACCTAAATTATATATTATCCTGAAAGTAAAACTTTGTTGTATCAGTTTTTCTAGAAGAAAAACTTTAAAATATAATTTAAGGGCATTTTAACTTCGATCTTCTTACTATTCAAAAAACAAACAAATTTCTTAGCTCTCTCGTTTTTTATCAGTGCTCTCCCTTCATTTTCATGGCCCAATTCCGACGTTAATGACATTCGCGATATAAGGTCAGCGCAGGAGGGGCGCATTGGATGTCCTTTGTAAGCCAAATTTATTTGGGTGGCGCTTTTCAATTTGCAAAAAGCTGAGAAAAAAAAAATCCGAATATCAAGTTGACTATTTGTCTAATTAATTTTCTTGCCCAACTTGAGACTGGAATTGAAACTCATTTGGCACAGCACTTGAGACGCTTTAAGAATTGGGAAAGGGGGAGGGGACACCTACAACAACGACCTCTCCCCTTTTTGCTCTTCCCCTTTGCCCTTGTCTTCTCCTCATTCGTGCCAGCATAGCCCCAACACTAGTGTCTGACATTGAAGCTCATGAAATTTGTGCTGATTTGTGCAAATGTTGCACGTTTCAGCAACAACAAAACCACCAACAACAGCAACAAACATCATCATTCATCATTTGGCGTCATCATCATAATAATGATTTTTTGTACTATTATTTTTTTGAGTTTTTGTTGTTGTTGTTGTTTTTTTTTATTATTGGCAAATGAGCCAATTAGCTTAAAATCTTTATTATTAGCTGATTGCTAGCCACGAAAACCGGTTTTGTATTTTGTTTTTTTTTTTTATTTTTTATTAGCATTTATACATAAACAGAAAATTGAATTATACCACAAATTGACGCTTAACTGCCTTGCGGCATTTGATTTTTTTTTTTTTTTTTTGCTGCCTTTAACTGTTTGGCATCAAAACATCATCATCCTCCTAACCCCCATACAATGTTGCACAGCCTTCCCGCACTTTTGGAAGTGCCATTAAAAAATAATACTTTCGTGAGAAACTTAACATCGTGAAGTTGTTATTTCAAGCCTAATGAAAGCTTTAGAAAGTTTTGAGTGTTAAAGAATTGACGCGTAATTGTATAAAGTTTGAAGTATTGATCAAATCACATATGAGAGCAGCACTTTTAACCCTTGAAGTGACTTATGGGATTAGGAAAACTACTTGGAGATCTAAAGGTGACTTGAGGCAAAAATTTTTTTGGAAGAAATCTTTAAATCATGGATATTATGAGAAAGTAATTTTCTAATTGCATAAAAGTAAGGTTAGTAGCTGTTTTAGTAAAATATGTTTAGCAAATTTAAGGGGTGACCTAAAAAATTATCGACCTATGCATTGAGAATTTGGACAAATTATGGTCACTAAATTTTTAATCACGATTTTAATAGTTAATTTTAAGGCACAATTAAAGCAGTAAAATATAATTCCAACACAAATTTTAAACATATTTTATTTACAAAAAATCTTTAAATCACATAAATCATTATAAAAATTAGTTTGAGAATATTTTAAGCAGCCTCTCAAACTAATTTATATAACCTAACTTGGCTATTGAATTTTTTAAGAATTTAACTCCAAATCTTTTTTTGACTTTCAAAAAGGTGCTTTTAAAATATTTTACTTTTGTCTTTGAATTAATGCCCCATTGACTGATCGCTTAAAGAGTTTCATATAAAGTACACCCACCCACACACTCAGAGAAACATAAGTTTATTACATGCTTAATATTATCTACCTTCACAATTCACACCGCCATTCTAAAAATGTTTAAAAGTCCAGCCTGGCTCAGATGACAATGGCAAGATGTTTTTTTTTTTGGGCAGTTGTTGGCGCTGTTTGCTAGTCATGATGTGCTAATTATTTAAGAAAAGTGCAGCCAAATGCCTTTTAGCACTTAACGTTGACAAGGCACCTCTGCCCTTTTGCCACCCCCCTGCCCTGCCCCTACCATCAACTTATACAACATAACAGAATGCCCCCGAAAAGAATAACAAGAAGAGCAACAGCAGCAGCAGCAAAGACATTTTAGGCTCAGGTGCTAAAAACACCTGTGCAAATAGAAACCAAAACTCGAGCTCAACAAAGTGCCGGCCTTAACATCAGTAACTTGCCACATAACGTAGGTGGCACATTCATTTACATGCACGTAAATATAACTTGTAAATGGTTTAAAGCTTAAGATCTTTTTTTTCTATTTTTTTGGGTAAAGCCCACACAAATTTCATTGGAATTAAACGCTTAGATATTACGAACGCCTGCGTCGCGATGCCTCGGAAATTGGGCGGCGCGGCAAGCGTTACTAAAGATACATTAAAAACAAAAATAATTACACAAAAAAAAAAGGAAACATAACACACTTTTTTTAACAATAAAAAAAAAAAACATTACAAACAACTTTTATGTGGGCAACCGGCAAACAAGTTAAAAGTGCAGCAACAAAGAGAAACAAAAGCTTACTTTCCAAGAAAAGATGATGAAGTATTCTCACGCACATATACAAAAAAAAAAGCAAACTCAAGCTCTCAAGTCACGGTGCAATTGTTTTGGCGCAGTGTGTGTGTGTGTAACTATCCATAACATATATGTAATTACATGCATCCCAAAGTAACTTTGAAAACTTAGATTTATTGCATGCCTAATTATGATTGATACGGGAAGAAGAAAATTATGTGTGTGGTAGTAGACAGTGCCTTCAAGTAAAATAAATATACCCTGCTTATAGCTTTAATGTTTCCTTATTATGAATAATTATGAACAGAGATCGTGGTCATGGTTATAACTGAAACTTTGGCTTTATAGTGAATTTAAGAGTTTTTTTATTAAACAATTTTTTTTGAGGATTTTATGAGGATTTATAATGAGACACAATTGTATCCTAACCATTTTTCAATAAATAAAAAATTTATTTTTTATTTTTAAATAGAACCTTGCACAATAATGAAAATAATAAAAATCCTGAAAATGTTATTTTCACATAAGAAATAATTAATTGCAAAACAGTCACTACTTTATAAAGGAAGTCCATCAAAGGAGTAATGCATTTTGTTTAAAAACTTCTGCTTGATTCAAGCAAATCTGTAAAATTTGATCTTGTTTAAAAAGTTCATCAAGTTTGTCTTAATTTAAATAAAACTGCCTTTCTTCCTTACTAAAGTTTTTCATATGAACTGTATATATAAATATTTCTAATATAAGTAACCTTTAAATAAATCTTTTGGATTAAAATATATCTTTTGGATTCCTATCACTACCCTATAGCTATAGAACAGCCAGCAACAATACAAGATTTGTTGTTGACTTGGCGCCATTGTTTTTTTCTATTTTAAGTTTTTAGTAACTGCTAGTTGTGAAGGCCCCAAGCGGTGTTTTCCATTTTGTGCTCATTTCGCCATGCTCTCATTGTTCTATTCGTGTGTTTGTTTAGCGAGTGTGTGTGCGTGTGTGTGTGTGTGTGTGTGTGAGTGTGTGTTGAGCGACTTATCATATGTATCTTTTCAAACAACTGACAAGTTGCGATGCTGTGCACCGTGCCACTAACATGCTTTGGGCTTATGGGCTGAAAGGAAATGTGATGCAACAAAGCGTGAGGCGAGATGAGAAAACTGTGACTGTTACAGTTACAGTTACAGTTGATAACCTCGCGCTAATTTCAAGCTAAGATTACAATAAAAACATCATCAGAACATAATGGAAAAGCTCGAACTCAAACTGGGGCTGCCTATTGCAATTACCGGATATGCGCAGCTCTCGATAATGCCACATACACATACATACATATAAATTTATTTGTGTTTTATGCCCTATCGTAAAGTATTTCGGTTTGCCTTGTTTTTTTTGCCTAATTGCTGAGTTTTTGGTATTTTATGCGTTCGAACATTCGATAGGCTTTGAGGGTAGCATTGACCCATTATTGTGCCATAGTATTATAAGTTGCTTTTATGTTGCAAACAAAAACAAAATTTTGAAGGCTCTCGCTCTTTATAGTTCAAAGTTCGTTTGCCCTCAGTAAGCTTCAAGACAAGCACATCGTTTGTTAATGCTTCAAAAGTGTGAGAGGGGTGGGGAGGGTTTTTCAAAATGTCTGCCTGATCGATAGAAAGATAGAGCACACACTATTACTAGGTACAGTAGTCACTTGGAAGGAAGAACTTTTTCGGCAAAAAATATTTAATGTTTTATTTGTGTTTCGATTTTAATGAAACTCCTTATAACAAATTTGTTTAATATTTTGACTTAAAAGCAGTTAAAATTTGTTACATAATAAATTAACTATAATTCAGACGCCTTATTGAGTCATTACTGTACCTAAGCAGACACAATAAGCGCATTCTTTTTGCCCAGAACCCAGCTGCCTTTTGCAATTTTGTGTCTTTGTCGCTCCACTTACATTTCCCCTCTTCCCTTACTTTACTGTCATAAATGCGCCATTAGAGCTAACAACGTATTTTCAAAACTTCACTTAAGAAAACAACAAGAACAACAACGCACCCACATCCACCCACAAATCTCTCCCTATTGTCGCATTCATTGCACACACACAAAAGAAATGCCATTTTATGCATTTGAAGTGCGTCGAAGTCTTCGCCGTCGCCGTCTGTGCACTATCTCACATCTAAGTATCTGAATGTATGCCTTGTGTATTTGTATCTTATGCCTGGGCGTCCCGCACATCTTTCTGTCTGTCTGTCTGTCTGTCTGAGTGAAGTGTCAATTCCATCATGAACCAAAGTGGCGCACATATCGCATAACAAAAAGGGGCGACAATCAAAAGAAAAATTATTATTGAACAATTTCTACAAAAACACTAAACACAAAACGAAAATAAATATGACAGACGAGCAACGTCAACAGCATTCATTTCCATTCAATCGAATGCGATATACACTAACTGGCCATTAAAATTGAGCATTTAAAGTGCAATTGAATTGTTATTTTTTTATTATTATGTTTTGCATACAGAATTAAATGCAAACTCAACAGTTAAGCACATAAGCAATTTTAATGCTTATGCATTTATTTGCCAACATAATAAAGCACTTAACAATTGTGTGTTGTTGTTGTTGTTGTTGTGCATTACCATAATAAATAGATCTGGCCATTAAAACAATGCACTTCACTTCACAATTTCGCACTCAATTTTTTTATATGGCAAATTTGCACTTAAAAAAAATTTTTTTCAATGCATTTTTTTTATGGACGTTAAGATTTGTGATTTTACCAAAAAAGGAGGAAAACTCTTTGATGAATAAAATAATTCATTAGTCTTGGTAATACTTTATTTAGATCTCAAGTTTCTTCAAATCTGTCCTAGTTTCTTCAGCCAAAATCTCTAACCGATTTTTCTTCTCATGAATAAATAAACTTTGTTACTTTTATGGTTTCTATTTTCAATATTGCTTAACTTTCCATCTTGATCTTGTAGGACAAACCTACAAAAATTCAACAATCGATTCATTACACTTGACAAAGTAATCGATCTTTGCCGCAAGTAATCGATTACAGACAACTATTAATTAATTTTTATTAAGCTTACTCATCTAGCTGCTGCCAGGCTTTAAGCAACTTCATGCTTAGAGTATACAAAATGAGCACAATAAAAAGCGTCAAACAGGCAACGCGCTCGGCTGTCATCTCTTGCATTTTGACAGCAAACACGCTGCACGCAGCAGATACAACAAAAAAAGCAATGCTTCATTCCAGCATACAATAAAGAAAGATGCAGATACAACGACGACTAAAGAAAGATTGAATTTTCTTTGGGTGCGACAATTGCAGACGCGACGCCATAATGATGAATACCTTTTTAATGAGCAGCTGACACATATGAATATGGATGAGAAAGGAGGGAGTGAAAATATGAGGAATACCAAGCAATTTATTATCGCTACAATGGCATTCTCAATAAAAGGGATTACTTTTGCTATACATACCACATATACATATTTAATCATAAATTGTCCAACTTTAACATGGCGTGGAATGACCCTAACCTACCCAAATAGTTGAGCTACTTTTTTCTTTTTATTATTAACTTTTATTGCACGCTGACATGCAAAGTGCGTTTTTGGAATGCCAACGAATGAATTTGTATATACAATACATACATACACTTGTGTATAGAATTTCCTTATTGCCTATTTTGTTGTTGTTGTTGTTGTTGCTGTTTGCTGTTTCGTACTTGTTTTCTAATTAAAAGTTTTCCCTTAACGTTTGCTTTAAACGCAAACTTTTTTTTTTACTGATGGTCTGGCATTGGCCAAAACTCACACACGCCCAGTTACACCGTAACGTTAAGAGGCTCTTTCCCCAAAAAAACATTTTTGTAGGGCGTTGACGCGCTCTACGGCCAAGCAGCACTAACAGTGCTACAGTGCTAACTCAATAAGTAGAAGGTATTGGCTGTCAGTTGTAATAAACTTTTGTGTTTTAAAAATATTGTTTTTTTTTTTGAAAGTTTTCTTAAATTATTACAAATATGTAGTTTAAGTTACTCAAAATCTATATTTGCATTGTTTTATATTTTATTAATGATTTTTTTAAAGATATATAAAAAATTGTATTGTCAAAAATATATATTTTTTATATATATTTAAATAAGCTTCTCTTTAAAGAGTGTTAACACTGTATCCCAGTTATATTTGATTCCCAAAAGCTTGCTGATAAATGGAATTTATGCGTATATGCATGAGTTTATATCAAGTGGACACACACACAGATACACACACACACAATTATACACAAAATATTATATATACACAACAATAGCATTCAAGCGCGTTATCTATGCGAGTGCGAAAATGGCATATTAAGGCAGTGTTTATGGGTCATTAGGGTGCTGGTCGAGTTAAATAGTTCTTCCCAAAAAAAATGAAGCATTTTGGAAAATTAATTAGCATGCCAATGGGTGTCCTTGAAGTCAACCAACTGTTAACTGATAGCGCCGCTGCTGATAAGTGATACTGATGTTGTGTTTCCGCTTTCAAAGCGTCGTAGCCAACAACAGCAACAACAACAACAACAACATCGAAACAAACAAGAAATCTGCATGCAAAGTCTGCGACTCGTCGGCGCGAATGTGACATGCAAATAACTTTCTAAACTGATGGCTGCACCTTGACGGCTTCCTTTCATTTAAACACACACACACACATATATACAAAGTAATGAATGCAGACAAATCGTACATACATATGTATATATCGAATGTGCACTCAAAGAAATATTGTAGCTAGAAATGCAAGTACAAATGAAATTGAATTTTTATAGTAAATTTCTTAAACTTTTATTGACCAATTAATAAAAAATTTCAGATTATGTGTGTTAAATCTTTAAGAAGGATTTCTATTTAGTTTAAAGCATTCCAGTACATTTTTTTATATAGTACGTATTTTATTTTTTGTAAATTGGGAATTTAATATTTAATACTTTCTTTCTCCCGAAATTTGTTTTTTGTTTGTTAGTTTTTTGTACACATTTTCTTTTCTTTGAGTGCTTACACTAAACAAGAACAGGGTGGGCTTGGCCTGGCTCGCACTGCTGCAGCTTAGAGTAGTCAATCAGTTGGGTTTTTGAGGTGTTTGGCCAGGTAAACACACATAGTGGTGTCCACTTGACTTCCGTTTTGCTGATTGCATCGTGTGCCGGTGTGCGCTCGATTCCCTGGAATGGCAGCTCTCGACTCAAGCTTGAGAACGTGACATCTGGCTGTTGATATTTGCAATCGTAGTTTCGTTTTCAAGTATGTTTGTTGTTTGTTTTTGCTGCGGTTTAATTCATGCATTTGGTATTTACATGCGGCCTGGCTGCTTCTTGTGTTTATATTTGCATAAATATTTGTGCACCAAATGGCTTGATATGCGCTTTTGTGCTTCATTTGAGTGTCAATTGTCAGATTGCTCGATTATTTGCTACAAAATAAACATATCGATTGACGATATCAATGAGAGAGCACCCAAAGTTTAAGTGGTTGAATAAATTTGTTCGTTACAATTGCAATCGTTTGGTGAGAGATCTCATTACGATCAGAGACGAGATCGAGGTCTGCACTCAATTATTGTTGAACATGTTGCTGTTGTTTTTGTTGTTGAAAGTCTTTATGTGGTTTGGATTTCCTGTTCGACGACCGCAATACAATTATGTGATTGTTATCGGATCTGTTCTTTTTTCGTGGCTTTTCGTTGTTTTTTCTTGCCCGTATGTAGATGTTCACCCAGTAATAAATCTTTCGTTTTTCTTCTTTCGCTCACTCTGTTTAATTTTTTTGGTAAGCTCGCTCATGTTGTCAAATTATGCAAATTTCAAGTGTGGGCTTCAAAATCAGTTATGAAGATAGCGTGAGAGAGAGCGAATGGGTGAGGGGAGTGCAAAAGATTTGGGTCATTGATGTAGCATCCATCGATGGAAACATCAACACATTGTCATCGACGTAAGGAGTGTTGAAAATGAGATGCAAGACAAAAAAAAAAAAAAAAAATTGACAGCCTGTGTCAGATCACACGGGCGCATAGGTTAGCCGTAGAATACGTCTGTCCTTGTGCAACAAAAATTATGAAGCGGTAGCCTAATAACAACAACCACATAGATGTTTTATTTTATTTTTAATTGTGTTTGTTGTCATTTGGCTAATTTTTTCCTTTTTACTGCAATACTGGTTAGCATCTCTGATATAAATTTAGCAAACATTGACTTGAAATAGAAATATATATTTACATAATTTATTACTTCAAAATTTGTGCATAATTAAATCTAAAATTGTATTTTTGTTTTATGTTTGAAATGTGACTTTTGATATGACAGGTTTGTGAAAGGAAAAGTATGATATGTAATTTATTAATGATACACTTAAATTTCTAGCAAATACTAAATCTATATTGGTTAGAGCTAAGGTGGTTGCTGCATTTTTAATATACTTTAATTTGAATTTTTCTTCCATAAATTCTGCAAATGAACAATCATTTGTCATTTCTAAATTTAAATCACCTACGATGAGCATGTCCACCTCGGTGTCAACTGTGAAATTCTTGTCTATTAGTGCAGTGAGGTGAGAATATTTCATCAAAGCAGAAAAAAGCATTTGTTACTTGTTGTTTTGAGAAACATTTGGATGAAAGTACACAGAGCCAAGAATAAATTTTTTTTGATTATTAATTTTAATTTCAGACAGACAAATGTCGCCTACATCGCTATCGACCAGTTGCCTGTTTGAAATATCGATTGGAGTACAATATGTTAACATGGTACTTTTTGCATAGATTGCTACTCCAGATGCACGACGACGTTGCTGTAAATTATTAATATGCGAAATTAATTGTTCAATATTCATTTAAATTAAATTAAATTAACTTAATTCACAGTAACTGTTCACAAGTTGCGAAAATCAGGGCTGCCACCGTAAAGACGAATTATCGATAGTGTTAACTCACGATAGTTTATATGATATTTTTGTTTTAATTGTTTGGGGCTGACGTTAAGCTGAGCTTGTTCACCCCTGGCACGGAAGAATTTATGTATGAAAATTTAATTATGCCCGAATATCTTATTGAAATTTCCACATTTAGAAGCTATCAGTCATGATCGCATGTATATCAAACGAAAGGAAATCAAGTCTACTTTGTATTAAAACAAGTTTTAATCGATTCTCTGGCGGAATTTTTGAGCAATGTGCAATTGAAAAAAAAGTAGTGATTTTTGCACTGATTTTTTGCCTTAAAAAGTTATATATTTGGCAAAATTATTATAAATTTGAATGTGGGAATGTTTGTTTACCTCATCTCAACTTAAATTCGAAAAACTCAGATTAATTGATTGATTATTGAGATTGCTAGAGCAATTTAAAGTCTTCAAAATGAAGCAAAATTTTGCATGTTTTTGGTCTCATTTTTTCAATAGAAAATGTAATCACTTCATATATATATATAGCTTAAAATAAAGGTTGAAGCCTTAGCTTTAAAATGAAATTAATTTGAGGAAAATCTATTCATTAGTTCATGAGCAATGAGCGATTTTGTGAAGCAACCATATTACAACAACAACTTTTTTGGATAGCACACTCATACCGAAACGTAAGACGTATTCTACGTCAAAAAAAAAAAAATAGTAATCAACAAGAACAACTCAAATTTCTCATCATATTAATCACACCCACAAGGTTTTTCAGTTGGGCGACAAACAAAAAAATGACTATGAGAAACAAGTAAGGTTGCCTAAATTTATGAGAAAACGACTAGAGAATACTCTGTAAAGCTATAACTTGCCTTTACATTGTTTTGAATAAATTGTTGAATAGCTTTTGACATTAATATGAAATCTTTATCAAATTTGTAGATAATGAAAGGCTAGTCAAACTATTAGTAAAAAACAATTTATATTTTCTAACTCTTTTTTGTCGATTGGTAACTATTTGTAGAAAATTGTAGAAGAGTTGTCTGAAGGTTTGATTAAGCTCTTTGAAACATCAAGAACCCTCTCCCAACTACTACTACGACAAAAAATAATATACTCAAAGTTCCAAATGAATACATAATTCTTTCAGACATTTATAAATGCGTATACGCACTTTTTCTGTTTTAAATTAATATGGGACTATAGTTCTTTTAAAACCCTTCCAATACTTATCTTAGCTAGAGTGTAAGATATTTTGTATGGTGTCCCTGATGCTGCTGTTTGCGCTTCTTTTTTTTTTGTCAAGCCGACTGCCAACTGCAGTTTGCATCCTTTTTGCCCGACTTGTTTGACTTTGCTGCTTCACACTTTTGTGCACGCAGTAAGCGGAGACCCCATTCGAATTGTAAACAGACTTTGGACACGCCTATTTGGGTTATGTTGCCTGACTCTTGGCTGTTTGTTGTTACATGGATGAGTAAACGAGTATAAAATGCATTTGTTGTTGTCGGATTTTGTTTCAAGTCTACTTGAAAATGGGTTACTGTTTAAGCCCTTTTACAAAACCAATGTTTGTGTGCAACGGTGCGTTGCATCGCAGATTTATTATAACGGAAGCTTAGCCCGCGCGTTCCCAACGCCTCATGAATAAATTAACAATTGCCTGCCACAAAATTTGCATGCCACATGCTCGAGTTCTATTTTTTATTGTAGTATTGTTCAATTACCATAAAAGGCCAATACTCTAGCATAAAGTATTTAATCGATCTTAAGCCGCTTAAATTAAGCAATTCAAAAATCATGCACAGTAGCTTAGCTGGACAGTTTCTTCAAGCACACACGAGTCTATATCAATTTTTTTTATGTTTGCCCCCAGGATGCTGTGCTTTAAATCACTTATGTATGTGTCCCACACAACCAACGTTCACGTCTCGTGTCTCTCAAATAGAGAGTCTATGCATCTGTCTGTGTGTGGTCAGTGGCCGTTGAGGCGCCCACGCCCACGGTTGAGTATGGGAAGGAAGTAGAAGGGGGGCACCCACAAGCAAAATACATATCGCGATTGTTCGTTCAGTGTGTGCGAGTCGGTGAAAATACCCTGTAAATAGGTTGTTTCATTGAATTCTTTCTTGATGGTAAATAAACTACTATATTTTGTTTTAAATATCGATATTTATCGATATTGCATATTTCGATTGTTCTATACAGGGTATTCAAATGCTGTGCATACTCTCTTCTATCCGATTGCCTTTATGTCTATGAACTGACTGCAATGTTTGACAGTTGGACAGTTTGAAGCGAGCGTTGGGCGTTTTCAAACTTCGATTTTTTGTTGTTGTTCAATATGCATGATAGAGACATGTGGCGGGGGCGTGTGGCAGTAGTAGTACTACATAGTAGATGCTTTCGAATAGCAGTCGAAAATTATTGCAGAACTGTAAATTATTTGCACTGTCGACCTCATTGTCAGCGCTTTAAAATACTTAAATACATTTGTATGGGCGTTTCTGTTTTTGGTCAGATTTTCATGACAGTCGAAAATTAATTCAATGCGTTTTATGTAAATTAAGCATTTTTGTTTGGGCGTAAATGCCTCAAAATAGCCAGTTTGCCTTTTTTGTTGTTTTCTTTGATAGTACTTAACACAAATTATATGAAATGCTGTCTAAACAACTTTGAATGCTAAATTTAATTATTTGACAGCTGAAATAAAGTCGTTAAATAATTCTGTTAAGAATTTACATTTAAAAGCGATTAAACATTTTAATTATAAGCTAAATACAACTACAGTGTCATTACTTATTAAATATTAATCAAAAAAAATAAGGTTTCAATAAATAAATATATTTATATAAAACACAGCTCAACCCACCCGAATTACTGTTAAAGTCACAACGTAATTTACTTTCCATAAATTTGCTGTTAAGGGTCGCAAAGTTCAACTTCAAATTGGTCAGTTAAGTAGTAAAGCGTCTTATTCAGGCTTATTTGTAGGCTGTTAAAAAAGAAAATAAAAACAGAAAATGACATTAAAATGCAAGCCAAATATGTTGCCACCATGCAAACTGGCTTTCTGCTTTTCTTTCTCTGCGGCTGTGCAATATATTTATATTTTTTTAATGCCAACTGCAACTGCCTCAGTGATAAGCGCCGGACACAGAGGCGTACAAAAAGGGGGTGGGTGCGAGGAGTGGGGTTGACATCACAACGGAAATTTATGGACGACACATAAAACGCATAATCAGTAAACGAATGTGCCACACAAGAGCGCCGGATTAACCGAATGACCGAAACTGACACAAAAAGAGGCATAACTGTGCCCCCACTGTCGGAGCTGCCTCTTACAGCAGTTTGAAATGATTGTGCGCTTGACGAATGTGCAACATTCAACGATATCAGTGACAGGCGTACATATATACAAACCTTGCTAAATGCCTTTATTGAGGCACATTAATTGTATATATTTTTTTGGAGAAGGGCAAGTTAAATGTTTGAGTTAAAGGCACTTGAATTTGATACGGAAAAGTATTTGCTTACAATAATATTTAAATTTCACATTTTATAAAATCTCTCTTTGTTTTCATGGCTTTAACTTGGTTTAAAACAAACTGTGAATACAAAAAAGTCATTCTTACCTTTTAAGCACAAAACAAATACATAAACACATATGCCCGGTTATAAAGTGTACATTTTCTTATAAGTTTATTAGCTAACGGAAGCAAAGTTGATGGAAATGCAAATGCTTTGCTCGTCGCTCTGCCACCGGTAGCAGCATGTAGCAAGGAGACAAAGTGTAGAGAGGCGCGACTGCACCTTAAAAGGAACAAACCGTTCCGTGCAGCACCATACCACATCGCACCGTACCGCACCGCACCGTACGTGTGAGTGAGTCACTGCTTGCTAAATTAGATTCCTAAAGTGCAACGTCTGCACTTTGCACCTAGCACGAACCAGCGCTATTTCACTGTCAATTGATTAAGTAAATGAGTGAAAAAGGGGAGGGGGTGGGGGTAGGGGGATTGCATGTGCAATGTGTCGTATAAAATTGTCTGTTAATTAAAGCCCTGTAATGCCACTTTAGTTGGCCTTTCTTGACTTTGGCATTGATGCAACCGCAACTGCAACTTGCCGCCTTTGCTAATTAAGTTTGCCACAAATGATGAGTCACGGAAATCAAGCGATAGTACGTTGTGCTGCTGCAGCCGTCCAGTTGGCCAATTGGCCAGCCATGATAACAGTTAAATTGATTTTGATTGCTTTATTTGATGATCATAAATCAAAGGCGCATAGATACATATTCTGCGGCATGGCACGTGGGCTGTTAGCTGTGGCAAGCAGCATTTGAAAAGTAAAGTGAAAGACGAAAGACAAAAAAAAAACTTGACGCATGCTACACAAGATGCAACGTCAACGTTTTTGACCACTGCCCACTTGGCAAACATGATAATACACTAAAAAAAAAAAAAATTTTGAACAAAAAACATATTGTGAAATTAGAAATAATTTTACCTAAAAAAAAAGCTCGTGCTAAACCCTTATAAATTCAAATAAAACAATATTTAAGCTTTTTAGTATGATGATCGTTCGTTATGTATACGAAAATTTTGTCAGTGTAGCAACAAGTAACTCGTCCAGGACAGCCGGACACTCAAACGCAACGAAACGAAACATTTTGTGCGATTTGCTTGTTAGATTGTTTAGCTGTCCATTCATTTGACTCTAGTTTGCAGCAGTTGTCGGCATTAGACTTGGTTAGACAAAAAAGCAAAAGCAAAATAAAGAAGAAAAAACTGGATTGGCAATGCTTGTTGAGAATTGGTATAAATGCACGCACGCAGCCTCAGCTTGAAGTTTGTGGAGTTTGTGGTTAATGGAGCTGTGGCTTGTTGGTTGGTTTGTTGCCCACTCGAATGCCTCCAAGTGCCAATTTTATCAAATTATTTGCACTTAACTTGCAAATTCAATTTGAAAATAACTAGCAAATTGTTGTTGCTGTTGTTGCTGTTATTGTTAGCAATCGGGTTATGGCCGACATGTGCGCACGCTATATAACCAATGTCCACAGTTTTATGCATATATTCTTTTCGAATCTTTGGCATGCAAACTAGTCGAAACTAAGGATCTATGCAGCGCACGCATATTCCTTGCGCCTGTCGAGGCGTTATCACAGGTGCTCTGGCAATAATCGATATCTTTGTCAGCTAACTGGCAATATTGGGTCACGTCAGCTTTGGCTGGCTGCTGCAGGGTGGCAACGCTGACAAGCTGAGAATTTCTTATGGGGCATAGCCCGAAACGAACAGTGGTATTATGTTACTTTTTTTAGCTCAAGTTATTTGTGCTTTAAGATTAAGATTATTTTGCGATTAGTTGCGATTACCGCTATCATGTTTTGTATAAGTATTGAAATATGGGCACACTAGAACTCGGATTTGTGGAAAATCATCAAATTTCAGTTAATTGTGATTGTTAAGTTAAAGGTTATGCAAGAATTAGAAAAGGTTGTTCCAAATAAAGTTTTGGTATCTACATATTCCATACGCTTATAAATATATTCATTAATTTATTGTAAAAAATGTTTATTTCTTTGAATTTTTATTCCATTTTGTTTCAATAACGAAACTTAAAAAATTGACAGCCTGTGTCAGATCACACGGGCGCATAGGTTAGCCGTAGAATACGTCTGTCCTTGTGCAACAAAAATTATGAAGCGGTAGCCTAATAACAACAACCACATAGATGTTTTATTTTATTTTTAATTGTGTTTGTTGTCATTTGGCTAATTTTTTCCTTTTTACTGCAATACTGGTTAGCATCTCTGATATAAATTTAGCAAACATTGACTTGAAATAGAAATATATATTTACATAATTTATTACTTCAAAATTTGTGCATAATTAAATCTAAAATTGTATTTTTGTTTTATGTTTGAAATGTGACTTTTGATATGACAGGTTTGTGAAAGGAAAAGTATGATATGTAATTTATTAATGATACACTTAAATTTCTAGCAAATACTAAATCTATATTGGTTAGAGCTAAGGTGGTTGCTGCATTTTTAATATACTTTAATTTGAATTTTTCTTCCATAAATTCTGCAAATGAACAATCATTTGTCATTTCTAAATTTAAATCACCTACGATGAGCATGTCCACCTCGGTGTCAACTGTGAAATTCTTGTCTATTAGTGCAGTGAGGTGAGAATATTTCATCAAAGCAGAAAAAAGCATTTGTTACTTGTTGTTTTGAGAAACATTTGGATGAAAGTACACAGAGCCAAGAATAAATTTTTTTTGATTATTAATTTTAATTTCAGACAGACAAATGTCGCCTACATCGCTATCGACCAGTTGCCTGTTTGAAATATCGATTGGAGTACAATATGTTAACATGGTACTTTTTGCATAGATTGCTACTCCAGATGCACGACGACGTTGCTGTAAATTATTAATATGCGAAATTAATTGTTCAATATTCATTTAAATTAAATTAAATTAACTTAATTCACAGTAACTGTTCACAAGTTGCGAAAATCAGGGCTGCCACCGTAAAGACGAATTATCGATAGTTTAACTCACGATAGTTTATATGATATTTTTGTTTTAATTGTTTGGGGCTGACGTTAAGCTGAGCTTGTTCACCCCTGGCACGGAAGAATTTATGTATGAAAATTTAATTATGCCCGAATATCTTATTGAAATTTCCACATTTAGAAGCTATCAGTCATGATCGCATGTATATCAAACGAAAGGAAATCAAGTCTACTTTGTATTAAAACAAGTTTTAATCGATTCTCTGGCGGAATTTTTGAGCAATGTGCAATTGAAAAAAAAGTAGTGATTTTTGCACTGATTTTTTGCCTTAAAAAGTTATATATTTGGCAAAATTATTATAAATTTGAATGTGGGAATGTTTGTTTACCTCATCTCAACTTAAATTCGAAAAACTCAGATTAATTGATTGATTATTGAGATTGCTAGAGCAATTTAAAGTCTTCAAAATGAAGCAAAATTTTGCATGTTTTTGGTCTCATTTTTTCAATAGAAAATGTAATCACTTCATATATATATATAGCTTAAAATAAAGGTTGAAGCCTTAGCTTTAAAATGAAATTAATTTGAGGAAAATCTATTCATTAGTTCATGAGCAATGAGCGATTTTGTGAAGCAACCATATTACAACAACAACTTTTTTGGATAGCACACTCATACCGAAACGTAAGACGTATTCTACGTCAAAAATTATCCATATTTGCATTCGATTAGGCTTTGTTTATATTGTGAATATTCCCAGCTGTTTGTGTTTAAGTTCCAGACTTGTTCAAGCTTTAATCAGCCTCAAAGACTTTAAAGCTGATGATGCGACGGACAAAGTCAGTTTATGATAAAACATTTACTTTCTTAAAATCAACTCTTAAATGAATAATCTATCATGTGAATTAACTTTAAAACTTTTATCACATTTTCATAAGTCACTGAGCCAATGTGCATTGGATTATGATAGCATTATAGACTGTGTGTGTGTTTGTGTGTTAGCTGTGCCTCAATTGCGGCACTTGGAGATTTGTGTGTGCGCATTGCAACACTTGCGCTCCAGATTAGCGGCAACGAAGCTTTTGTTACTTTGTTGCTGGCTTTAGCCAGCTGGCAATACAATAATTTTGACACTTCTTGGGGGTGCCGCGATCGGACTGGCTATATGGGCATTGGGAAACCAATGAGCTATGCAACTTCATATAAGATCTTTATACGTTGATCACTGATACAAACTTAAGCCCACTCGCTTTTAGTTTTTAATAACTTGCCAAGCAAGTTTTCGCTGCAGACACAGCGGCTGCAGTTTGTATTTTATTTTTTTTTTTTTTGTGGATTGTGTAAATTGTTTGTTGAAGGCTGTTGATGTTATGGCATTAATCGAGCGCTCTCTTTTTTTTGGTTTTATTGCAGACAAAACGAGAAGGATGGCGACGAGGATGACAAGGACGATGTGCATGATATAATGCCACCGGCAAACTATATACAAATTTCACAGGGCAAAATTCAACTGGTGCATCAGGCGCGTTCACTCGAAAATGAGCCAGCCTTAACCTTGGAACGTGCCGGCGATAAGGTGAGTTTAAAAGTAGTTTAAAGAACCCCCCTGCCCCCTGCCCCCTTAATAGTTGGTGCTGGTTCCACCTATGCTTGCTTTGGTTAACAACTTAGCGCTTTTTGGTAGCAGACCCTTCAAACTCCAAAATTTAAACTGCTATTACTTACCATCATCATTTTAATGTAAAGAAAATACCCTCACTCTCCTGTAGTTTGACCCAGTTTTAAGCAAAAGCTGCCGATTTTTTCGCGTGTCGTGTGAAAAAATAAACTTGGCATGCAAAAAAAAACAAACACCTTTTGAACCCTTTTTTTTTTTGGTGGCACAGCCACTTGAACTCGTTAACGAGCGCCATTTAAAACACACATCACGCTAGCTCAAAGCTTAAAGATTGATGAACTGCCGCCCAGAAATGAAATGAGCTCAGATTGCACTGCCTGAAATGCAGTTGTTGGCGAACCAAACTTAAAGTTTAAAACTCTTCGTCGAACTGAATCACGATATACTACAACTGAATCCTCTAGGCTATCCGTTTCATGTGTTTGACTCATAAATCTTGGCAGAGCGCTTGCTGAGATAACCTAGCTGAATTGAAGGTTAAGGTTGGCATGATGTATATGCTTCAAGATTTGATCCACAGAAAGATAATGGTTTAACAAATTTTTAACTTGTGCTCATAAAATTTTGCGGCATTTCTTTGTTCTTTGCCTGAGAATATGTTTGTGATAGCCTAGTTGAACTTTATAGATAAAAAGATTGAGGTTATGTTTAACATTTCAATCATTTTAAATGATGTGAATTATTTGTTGAGGTTCTCATCTTATTTAATGACGCTTATGCCATTGGGGTAAAATGATCGTTTGAAGATAAATATTGCACCAAATATTTACTGTGTTTTTTTTAGCTTTGAAATACCTGAGAACATTTCGAATGACCTAATTATCTTTTAAAGAAATAGTTTATGTTAAACATCATTAAATCTACCGACTTTAAGTAGGAATCATCTTAAGGCTATTAACTTTAAGTTATTATTCTAATAACTTCAAAAAAAGATAGTATTCTACTATTACGGTATGTTAGAGTTTAACCGAAAACTGTTCAAATACCTCAGGCATTGTTAAAAACTAAATTCACTTATTTTACAACATTCAACAATATTTTGTAATTTTTCGGGTAGATTGAATAATGACTTTTACTTTACTTTTGGTTAATTTACATATGATTTGGTTGTCTCAACATGAGGTCTTCTCATTCACAATTAACCACAGTCGTTTCATACGCTGTGGGATAGAATGTTAAAAAAATCTCAAATTGGTTACAATTACCGCAATAGCTGTTTTGGTATTTAAGTATTCGAGCCCCTATACGCCGTTCTCATAGTAACTAGAGAGAGTTTAGACTGTGTGTGTTTTCTTTGTTAAGCATTCATTCCACTGAAGTTGGAAGATCTTGCCATGGCCGTAGTTAGTTTTAATGCTTGCTGCCGTTCACCGATCACGTTGCGACTTCCGTGACGCTTTAATAGCGCTAAGTATGGCGCAGTCGCGCTGGCAGTGGACTCCACTTGATTTATGGCCAGACACACAAAGACACGTCCAACTACAATCAGCCACATGGCCAAGGCCCGGTACGGCCAAGCTAGGCCCGACTCGGCCCAGCCCATAAGCAGCAGCAAATCAACCTGAGCGGCCTAAGCGCAAAAAATAAATAAATCTTCTATGTAAATGCTAAGTATCGGTCTGATGCTGTAATACTATTTCACAGAATATCTTTTAATACTGGGTTATGTTGTGTATAATAATGTGTCTATGTGGTTTATGTTTCACTCTAAGGAGAAAGCATCTAAAACCGAGAAGAGAATTTATTTATACTCCTCGCAGATAGAGGTTTTGTTTATTTATTGTATCGTTTATCTCATATTGTCATCGATAAAGTGTTATCGATGTTTATTGTATCGTTAATCGCATACTGTTATCGATAAATTGTTATCAATGTCAAAAGAAGTCAAGAAACCTTAGCAAAAAATATTACAGCCGAACTAAATTCATAAAAAATCGATACAAAATTATCGATAATTCAGATACATACACAAACATATCGATACACATTTATATTAATTTTTGTTCATTTCTTCGTATTCTGCTTTCGATATGTAGGTTCAAAACTTGGCTTATGGTATCTGCTAGTCATAGCCTCAACTAGAACGTTCTAACAATTTCAGCTTCCCACTATCTGGACTCTTGCCACACAGCTGCTGTTGCAGTAGTCTTAGGTTAATTGAAGCTTCTTTAAGCCAAATGCGCAGCTGTTTTGGCTGACAGCCTTTTGAGGCGCATAGACCGCACGACATGAGGGCAAAACAATGCGTGTATCGATTACCAAGCAGCCACTTTTCTCAGACCTGGAGAAAGACACCCACTCGCAAAACACAGACACACACACACACACACACAAACACACAAATAGACACACACATGCAGCTCGCAAATTTGCTAAATGGCATCTTGATTATGCCGTCGCATATGTACAATAGACCTGCTGTTCTGCTTCTAAATCCAGATGCTGCACTGCATCCTCACCCTACTCCTGTTGTTGTTGTTGTTTTGTCATCAGAGAATCAGAATCCAGTCACGTTCTGTACGCTGTTGCTGTTGCAGTTGAAGTTGCAGTTGCAGTTTGTTGTTGCGACGTCTGATTGAAAAAGTTCATTGAACGTTGTGCAATTTATGTGCCAACATTTGCACTTCGTCTCCCCATCTGTCCACCTCCCCCTTTTGCTCTTTCTCTACTGTGATCTGTGTGTGAGTTTGTTTATTTATTTCCCATCGCATTGGGTTCGCATCGTATTAGGTTTCGGTTTCGCTAGCGCTCAGCTGTTGTTGTTGTCGATGTTGCAGTTGCAGTTGCACATGCGCCGCACATACAGAAGTCGTTGTCGTCTTAGTTCTGTTTGTGCGTGGCAATAAAGCAAAATTTGTTTGCTGCTTTGGTTGGTTTAACAGAACCCTAGAACCATTAAAAACTTTTGAGAAGTCATAAAAAAAAACCGTCGTTAAAATAAGATATTTAAAGCCATCAAATAAAATAGATATGTAAATAAATTGATAATTTAGCATGAAAACTTTTTTATTTTATTTTGTCGGATTCCCCGACTGTTGTTGTCAAATATCTTTAATCTCTTCAATATTCAAATGGTGAATGATATTAAATTGAAATCCAAGTCTTTAAGCAAGCATTACATATTTAATAATGTATTATAATAATATCAAGAACTGGCATTTATTTTATGCATTTCAGTTGCTTTTGGTTATATAAATATAACTTTTGTACACCGCGGTTTGATTAAAAATGATTTTTACTTTTATCTAGCACAAAACAATCCAAATTTTAAGCCTTTATATGTCGACTTTGTTCGTTATAAAAAATGGACTCCACTTAACCCACTCGACGTCTGCGTAATTTCCTGTCACAAATCACAGCTCATTCATACTTGAAAGCCAGGCTCACTTTTGTTTGCAGTTTGTAGGCGCCTTAAGTCTAAGAAGCTTTGTTTTTTTTTCGTTCATACAAACTGCATTTAGTTATAGCATTTATTAATTTCTTTAATGCCAAAAACGGCAAAGCCAAAAATAAACAATGTGTCTTATGTGCAAATGGAAAAATGTATAAATATAAATGTGCATTTGGTTTTCAAAGCTATAACAATATAATTTTTACAACTTCCCCCAACTAATTGTTAGTATTTATTTTTAAAGTAACAAAAAAGTTTAACGATTCCACAGATTGCCGCTGGGTTCGTCTCTTCTTTACTTTCTATGCCTTGCTGGTTTTTTCAGCATTTGTTTTAACGATCTTATTTTAATATATTCTTGTTTTTTGTGTTGCCTGCAACTGCAACTTTGTCAACTTTGCTTTCTATTGGTATCTGTTTTGTTGTCGTTGTTGTTGTTGTTGTTAACTTCAACTCCAAGTCCAATTATGAAACTGTCATTGCCATTTCCTGCTGAACCGCGCTCAACGCCCACGAGTCAAAACACTTCGAGCCATATATGTATGTATGTAAGTTTATGTTTGGCTTGTTTAGTTGCTACCAACACTAACCAAAATTCATAGATCGGCCGACACACAAAAGATCACTTTTGTAAACACTTTTTTTTTTTTGCTTTTCTGTTTTTGCTTGTGCGCGTTCAAGTGATTTCTTTGTTCGTGCCACAGTTTGTTGCATGCCACACTGCATGGGTGAATTATTGGTCGTGCACACCTGCAACCAGATTGCCACTGTCCCTCGTTCTCTCTCGCTTCGTCTCCATCGCGTGCAGATTAAGCAGCTTTATTGTTGTGCATTTTGACCAAATAAACAACTCGATAAAAAGTAAGCAAACTGGCTAAGAAATCAACTAACTGAGTATTTGAGTATTTGTGCACCTTGAAGCCAAGCTCGTAAATTAATTTAAATCACTTCACATTCGGCAGTCGGCACCTTTATTGCAAAGCCAAAAAATAGCCGATATAAATTACAAAATCTTTTAGCTCTTTTTCTCATGTCCCAATTAAAGTTAGTGTTAGTTGTCGTGGCTGTTAAATTACTGTTAGTTATCTCAAGCTGTTGTCAATGAAATGTTGCAAATACATTTATATTTTTTGACTCACAGTGCTACACAGTTTTAAAATGCCAACACTTCAGTTGATGGGTTAATAAATCGTAACATTTGTGGCTTAACTTTTAATGGCAGGCTTTAAAATTGTTGCGCGTTGCTGCCAGACTGTTTGAATAACTGTATGGTGGCAACTCCGAGTTACGGTTCAGACGGTTCAAAATATAACATCAATACTTTTTATAATATGCAAATAATTTGTAACACAAAAAAAAATATTTATGTGATACAAAAAGCATTTTAAATCTACTTGTATAAGAAAACCTTTTGTATAATTTACCTTATAAATTCATTAAACAGCAGAATACAAATTTTTCGAACTCAACAAACTCAATATTCACAACCTATTAAAACATTTTAACTTACTTACAAATAATGCAAATTGCCAAACATTTAAAAAAAAAATGTATTTATAATGTAATTTAAACCTATGTAGCCAATATTTTCGCAAGGTTTCAGAACTGAGGTTATTGTTAAATATATTCAAGCCATATAACCTAAGCATTTTTTTTTTTTTAAATTGTGGTAAAAATTCTTTGTTATGAATAATACAACATATCTTTGGTTATTGTTTAGACACAAATACTCAAATTTATTACGCATACGCCGCTTTGGTTTCATTGCTCATTGATTAATTTACACTCCCACACATATACACACATACACATTCGCACACACACACCTTGCATACATATGTACATAAATGCACCGCTTTAAGTATAGCATTCTGTTAGTATTATTTTTGGAACGGGTTTTGTAGCAGTTAGTTACCCCCATTTAGATCCATTTTTAGCCAACAAATGCATTTGTTCTTCAGTTTGCGTCTTTTCTTTTTGTTGTTTTTGCAGGCATTGTTGGAAAAGCGCATGATTGAGATTGAAGGCGCGCTGCTGCGTTTGCAGGAGCAGTTCCAAAAAGTGAGTATTACGATGAGTGAACCACAAAAACCAAAACCCTTTCACCCTACCAACAACAACAACAGCTGCAGTAAGCCAAGCATCTTTGCATCGGGTGAAAGCCAAAAATTTAATTTCCTGTGCGGTTTTTGGACACATTTTTGGGTTCTAACCATGTAAGCGAGAGAAAGAGAGAGGAGAGGAGGTCATTAATCGTACGGTTTGGCATTTCGCTTTTGAGTCGTTTGTGCTCTGTGGCTTTTGTGGTCAACTTTACGGGGGTTAGTGGGGTGTGGCAAGCTTTGCATATGCCACACCATTCGGCAGGCAAACAAACAGCAAACAACAATTGCTGCTAACCAAAGCAAGGTCGCCTCGGTGTTGTGACCAGCAATTAAAAGTTACAAGCTTTAATTACATCAAGCCAAAAATTAAATTATCAAAATGGCATGCCAGTCGACTTTATAGAGTAAAGATATCTAATGTTTTGGGTTTCTAGTTCTATTTTGTTCTTTGACGATTGTAATTAGAAACTTTAATTGTTGCTTTATTTAAGCTCTGTCTTATTATGTATACCCTTTTGTCGTTAAAAATGGGGTCAAATGAAGAATGTTTAAAATAGATTATAAAAAAAATGTCATTACACAAAAGTTGTTAATTTAATGGGGTAACATTTCTTAAAAAATTATAGAAATTTTAACAAGGAAAATAAAACACTTACTTGAATTTGAAAAAAAAAATACCTAGATTTTGAAATTAAGATATGAAAAATATGTTGAAGAATTTTTAGAGATTTTAGAATCCTGAATTTGGGAATTAAATTTGTAACTGCAAAAGTTGACTACAAAAAAAAAACTTCTCACCCGAATATTTCACAAAAACTATTTACATTTTTTTATTGTTTTATTCAGGGTTCAAAAATAAATAGAATCATAAGATATATAAAGTACAAAGTGTTCTATAGTCGTGCAGTTTAAAGATTTTATTTTCTGTATATTGTTTTGTTATATTTTTTTTTTTTGGTGATTTTCCGAACGACATGCTCAACACCTTTAGCGCCTTATGAAACTCAAGAATAAATCTCGTATCTAAATAGCTCATCTTGAGGCATCTTATATTTTTTTTTTGTTGCTGCTGCTTTTCGGGTTTTATGGCCTAGGCATAGTACGCATTTCCGGCTTAAGGTAATTGAATTTGATAACAGACCCGCAGCGAATTTGGCTACCCCGAAATGTGGCAGTAGAAGCAGTCGTTGATGTAGTAGCAAAAATAAATGGCCAACGAGTTAAACGCACAGCAAGTTTATGGTGTGAAAAGGCGCAGCGTGTAACCCAAAAACAACAACAACAACAACAGCAACAACAAAAAAATGAGCCCCAAAAACTTTTCGGATGCTGTTGCTGCTTCTGGCCAATGGATTTCCGCAAAGAAATTGCTGACGCCCGGCCACAGGAAGCTAAAGAGACAAAAACTGGCAATACAGCAATATGAGTACGAACTGTAGGCGGTGGAGGGGGGGTTGTGCGGAGGCGTATCTCTTTCTGCCTTGACTCTAAACATTCTATATTCTGGCCTGGCAAAAGCGCAAATTTACGAGTCTTGGCAATGAGAGCAATGGCAATGGCAATGGCAATGGTGATGGGAATGGGAATGGCAATGGCCCAACCGCCAGCTCCTTGCGCCCCACGCGCGTCTCGCCTTGGCTCGTTATCGACGCTCCAAAGCTCTACAGCTTCTTCGGACTCCGCCTTCGTCTTTTGGGCTCATGCATGGGAATCCGATTACTTTCGCCGTATGCGCATTCTTATTTTTCGTGTTGTTGTTCAAACGATACTCTAGCACATTGTGGGCATTGTGAATATGAGACGAAGTACGAAAAACTCTAGTTCTGAATAGTGAAAGATAAAAAATGTCTATAATTATGCACTTGTCAATCATTTTAATGATAGGAAGGGTAATTTGACAACTATTTATTTTTAGAATGTTTCGAGATTTTGTTAAAAACAAATCCAATATTTACAATATTCAAACTTAAAAACTTATTTAAGTAAAATACTTTATTCCTAACAATTACCTTAGAGCTTATATCTTATTTATATAAAAGGAATCTAACTACCTTTTCATAGCAAGAGTATTTCAACTTCTTTATCATGAATGTAACGTTTGCAACTTGTTTTTCTTCTTACTTCTTTCTTTTGAATTCGACATTTGGTGGTCGCATGAGATACATGAGCTACCGTTTCCTTCGACGGCCGCTCGACAATATTTCTGCACTTTATCTGTCTGTAAATAACGATTAACTATGTTGCTGCCAACTACACACAGCACCCCCAACTCCAACACCAACTCCAACTCCAACTTAAGCTCCAGACCATTGCCACTGTCCTTTGGTTTTCACTTAGAGACAACTGCCTCTTGCCGCCTGACACTGTGGCACGCCCGCTGGGTGTGTGCTTTATTGTTATTGGCATATCACAAAAACAACAACGACAACCATGTTCATAGTGTAGTGAAGAGAAGTAGGTGGAGATGTGGCAGGCAATGACAAGTCAGCCCAAAAGTGTGAATGTTGCAAAATGTTGAGGCACACTGTGAAACCGAAACCGAACCAAAACTGAATCCAATGTTGGCCATGTGGCATGCAATAAATGACACGATTGAATGAATATCCATCTTATGATTTGCCATGCCTCCTTATCAGCAACATTTCATCTAATCATCATCATCATCTGTTTCTAATTTGAGCATACACGCGAGAGGGTAGATTCAATATTGGGTGGTACTTTATGCAAGTACTCCGATTACTTCTATACCAAATGAAATGTAATTGATTCGCATCTGATTGCACAGCTTCATACATATCAACATCCATATATGTATATGTATATCTATATCTATTTGTTTAGCAATTGATTGGCTGGACAAACCGCACAACCACAAATGTTATCCAAAACAAATAAATGATTTATTGATTATTAATATGCTTCGCAAAGCAAATTTGCTATTGGATGTATACCAAATTTAGCATTGATTGCGGCAGAATATTTTATCATTGAAGATTGTTTGGGCTAAGAAATGTAAATACAACTCGGGTCAAAAGGATTTAATATTAAAAGCTTTATTTGTATACAGAAAACACTTTCTCTTTTAGAGCTAAAGTTTCAATATTTAATTGTGCCAAAAATAAAGTAACATTTAAATGTTACAGAAACTTATTTGTAAATTACATGCATGTGTTTTAATCCATATATAAAATCCTCCAATCTCTTTTATTTGAGATTGCAATCTTGGCATTATGTCTAATCCTTGAGCTTATTTTTACTTGTGTAATCCTTTAGCTTATTTTCGCTTTAATCTTATCTTCTTTTAGTTGCAACCAGTGAACATTTTTAAGTAATTGCATCGATAGAAAAAAAACTGTCAATATATTCTCGTTACTTTGCTGACCTCAAACTTTAACCCGCAGCTGAGCTTCAAGTGATTTTTTTCTCCCTACTTTTTTTGTTTTTTGTATGCATTCAAAGCAAGTGTGCATTGTGATCTCCATTGTTGCTGCTGGAGGAGATGCTCTCAGCTTCGTTTTTTTTTTTTTTTGTATCGTAGACAACTTGGAAGTTTTACTTAGCTTCATTCTTTTGAGTTTGAGCTTGACACTTGATGTGGCAGCCCAAGCTCTTAACCCTACTCAAATTGCTGACAGCTGCTGTTTTTGGATTTGGCTATTTTGTTACAGCAGCTGAGACAAGGCGGCGAATTGTTGCCCCATTGTTTTTCATGTGACATTTAATCCCCTCTTTGCACACCGAACACGAGAACGGACATGGAAATCGCTCAAATATTTAGCTATGAAATTAGAAATGCTGCAATAGCACAAAAAATTAAAAAAAAAAAAAAACAAAATAAGCGGAACAAAACAAACAACCATATGAAAGTGTTAAGAAAAAAAGGCAACTCGAATTTGTGTTTACGTTTCATCAGTGATAAATCAACAAGCCGAACAGGCGGAAAATGCAAACGAGGCATTTTCCCGCCTTCCCTTTTTTTTCACTTCACTGCCAGTGTCAAATATTGGCCATTTGCTAATGAATTCGAGTAAAAGGAGAAAAAATTAAATAAGCCAAAAGTATAAAACTTTTCACAAATCAAAGTGAACATTCGCTTGCTGAACTAAGTTTAAGTACAGTGAAAATTATCGATAAATAATCAATTCTAACTGTCCATCTACGTACTTTTCTGTTTATATCGATTTATTCTATTATCGATTAATCTTTAAACCATTTTGTAAACTTTTTTTAGTAAAGTTTCGAGAACATATTTCTTAATTCCTTCATAACAAAATGCAAATACCCTTTCCAAATTAATTTCAACAAACAGATAAACTCCAAAAATTAATCCTCAAATTTATTAGACGCCAGTCAACTCCAACTCCAACTCGAACTTAAGCTTCTGTTTCACTGCTGGATTTCAACTTGGGAATTCATGCAACAACACGCGTCGCTGCCACGCCTTCACATACACAAAAGCTTAAGTTTCGACAACAGCACGTGCTCAATTTTTAATTCCAATGCAGTGAATGCTCCAAATCCCCCAGAAAAATCCGACCCCTTCCCCAATGTCCAATGCTCATTGAAAAATCTGCGCCTTAATAAGCTCAGTTGCATTCAACTTGGAGTGGAGCAAGCGAAACAGTAAGAGAGAGGGAGAAAGACAATTGAAAAGAATGTCATACTGTCAGTGTCAAGGCGAGACTCGGTTGACTGGGCGGGCAAACTTTGAGTATAACCGAAACCACCTCGCCTCCTTCCAGAGCTAAGATGTCGACGTTGACTCGAGTGGCACTTGGAAGAGGGCGGCATGCTTTTGCACAAGAAGTCGCAACATGAGCACATTTTATGTTTTTTTTAATCAACATCATTATTAGCCATCAACTTCATCATCAGCATCTTCATTATCAACGGTCGCAACTTTGGAATTGCTAATAATTTTTTTTTTTTTGTGACAAACGTTTTGATGGCTCACTCACTCGGAAATGAAAGCGCCGCCAGCTAAATTACCATCAACATTCACAGCCAGTAAGATGTTTCCCTCGTTCTCTCCATCTTTTTCAAGGCCAGAGCGGACGCCCCATGGTGTGATTGAATGGCTGGCGATCCAAGTCGACAACAACATTTAACAGAGCGCGCGCTCTCCTTGCTCAATTAAATATTCTTAGTTCTTACGGAAGAGAAGAGAGTTTACTGATGGAGTGCGAAAAGTTGGGCCCCTATAAAAATGCATTTAAGGGCAATTAGCTTAAGACTAAATGTATCATATAATTAATTTTCTTAAACAATACAAAATTGTATAGAAGTAAAGGTAGAGATATTATATCAGGTTAAGGATTATTAAATGGATAGTAATATTTTAGTATTTATTTAAGGGCAAACTTATTAGAATCTTGCTGACAAAATATGACCTCATAGCCATCAGTTAGCGAATTTGCATTTGGGTTGTGAAAAAAACTTCGGTCCCCGTTGCCCCACGGAAAGCGTTTGTTGCGACGACATAGATGCTCATACCTGATAAATGGTGGACGTAGCTGTTTCTCGCTTTGGTGCTTGGTGCTACTGAATCGACTATGTTTTCTTAAAGATAATCTTCAGTCTTTAAGATTTAACAGAAAAAATATGTGTTAATAATTATTATAGTTCGCGAACGTCATTTATTTTGAATGCCCTTAATTTCTCTATCAAAACCTTAAAGCCGATACAGGCTCCTGAAGCAAACCTCCCTAAGTACTTTTTCAAAAGTAAAATCCCTTACTTCAGTTATCTAGTAATCTAGAAAAGCTGACTTACAAACGAATTTCTGTTAACACACCCAGCAAACAGTAAAAAAATATCCAAATCCATGTTCAAAATCAAAAAAAAAAAAAAAACATTTTATAACGCTCACTAATATTTTAGGGTAGGTCGGAGGTGTTGGCAACAACCTTAAAGTTTAAACTCTGTTAGCAATCGTGTTGCACATGCATTAATATACACAAATCCACCCTATATCCGCATTATACATGCATGCTTATTTTCTATATACTATATGATCTCGTACCTTCCAATTGACCCTTAAGACCTTGGAAATATTGTTGTTGTTGTTTTTGAAAAACGACTGATGATTCATACGCCCACTCAAACCATTCGATTTATTAATGCAAAAACTACCACCACACTATATATAAGACCATTATATATACATATTCTTATTTTTAAAAGGGATGTCGAAAAAAAACCCCTTGACAAAAAAGTGCAATGCAATTAATTTTTCGCGAATTCGAAAGGGAGTGAAAACGTCCTTCCTGAACTGACGTTTAGTGTTTACCAAGAACTTTGAAGCACTCTACCATATAGTATTCGATCAACCCTAGAAACAGAGCTGGCAACCCTGCTTGTTACATCTGTAAATTGTTTGCTTTTGTTGCTGTTGTTGTTGCTGTTGCTATTGCTATCTGTTCCAACTCAAACTTAGACTCTTGTCACTCGAGTTCCGTTTCTCACACCCAAGTTCGCTCTCATCGTTTTTGATGTTGCTGCCCGTCGCGGTTCATTAAATTAAAAACAGCCAATTCGTTGCCAAAGCAATACATCAAAAACCATTGCAATTGATGGGAAGAGCACGGCAGAGCTTGTCAGACTGACGAACTGGAAGCCGGTCTCAGCTGATGATGATCTGCTGGCAGGGAGAGTGGTGCAGCAGCAGCTGCTTTATACTCGCCTCTTGCTTAGCTTGCGGCGAATTCAAATTCTGTTGCGCTCTGCTTTTCTCTTTCTTTGTTTTTCTCACAGCTCTCAGTTGGCTTTACGGCGAGGGTTGTTTAGGGTGCTGCCCGTTTTCAGTGCCTCGCCGGCTGTCTGCCCTTCTGTTACTATCGGTCGTGCCGTCTGCTACGCTCCTCTTTTTTTTCCATCATTTCCCATAGAAATTATAACTTCTACCTCTAATTTAAGTAACGCTTTTTTTGGGCGTTCATTTTTTTTGTGTTGTTGTTGCTGTTTTGCGCCGCAAACATTATGACGCTTGGGAACAGAGCCTGAGGCTAAAGCGACGCCGTCTGTTTGTTGCTTCCTCCCAGCTCCAAGTTCGCTGTCGCCTTTGTGCCGTTGTTTGTGTCCCTCAAACACACACACATACAAAGCCAACATACATCTACCGGTTGCTGTTGTTGTTGTTACTGTGTGGCTGTGCCTTTTGACCGCTTGTTATTTATACGGGCTTGCTTTGTGTGCTTCTTCTGCCAACAGCGGCAACAAGAAGAAGGAAAATAAGCGTAAAACTTTTCACAAATTACTGCACATAGATAAACAACAATAAGCAGCTCATTGATATATTGTGATATTGAGCTATTGAAATGGTAAGATATCCCTTTATAAATTGGATAAGTTTTTTCGCATCCTTTCAGCAAAAGTAATTGTGTGGTATACAAAATGTAAAAGTATTTGTGGGAAAAGGTTTTTATTTAACTCTATTGAAATTCCTTGAAGCTCTTTCAGTAACAATTTGTAATCAATTTTGCAATTGAATTTAAAGTTTGTTTGCTTGGTTAAATTTGACTAAAAGTTAAATAACAAAGTAAGCTCAAGTTTCGAATAAGGAGTTAGAGCCTTACAGAAATAGTTTTTAAAGTTATTCTGAATCATTTTCAAATTTATTGCAAGTTTTGTCTTCCATTAGCATATTCTTAGAATATTCAGATTCCACATCTGTTTCTTAATATGGACTTATACTTATTTTTTAATAAAAAATATTTTTATATGAACTCAAATGTAAATGTTTAATGACTAAAGTTTAAATAGTACTAAGTTATTTACCTTCAATCTCATTTACTTTTTATTTTGTTTGCTGTTCCAATTTCATTACGTTTATAAAGTTCTTAGACCGCTCTTAGTTCACTCTTCTACGGATAGAATGCATGCAAATATTAAAAGTCTTCTACTTACTTTCTTATAAGCTTAAATAACTCTTATACTTGCTCAATTGCATGCCTAAAGCTGTCTTATACTAACTTACAACCTTCAAAACTGTCTTATACTTACTAGCTTAGAAGTAAGTTCACAGTATAAGTTGACAATTGCCAAGCCCAAAAAATGCCTTCCCCTTTTTATAAGCACCCTGTAAAAGTATTTGCCACCCGCTGCTGCAATCTGCATGTTAATTAATAATAAGCATGTTCAAAATTTTTTGAATAGAATTCCAAACTCAACCCAAATATGAATCCATCACAACGACAACCATGCATCTCCAATCAACCAAGAAGGCAGTGAAAGCCTCTCCTGCGCCACCTCCTCCTCCTTCGTTCGTCTAATAAACTCCCTTTGAGCTCGTAGTATTTGGTTTTGTCCAAGGGATTACAGTTGAAGCTCACGGTTGCGGGTGCAAATGGTGCTGTTGGCGTTGTCCAACCCTCTAAAGCATTTTTTATGCCTACCCCTTAGAGTCCTTAGTGATTGTTTTGGTTTGGGCCCAAGTGCAACATGTTGCCGGGATTTGTTTTGTTAATTTCTGCACCCTTAAATCATCCGTTTTTGTATTTTGTATTTATTTTATTTTTGGCTGCTCTTGGCAACGTGCCGCCAGCTAATTGAAACTTATGGAAATTTTTGGAATTTTTGAAATATGGCCGGGCCTTGTGTTATTGGGCTTTCGTGCTTTAGGCCTTAATAAATAAGCAGCGAGTCCAGTTCGATTTTATAACCAAATCAATGTGTGGCTGCTTGGATAAGCCGATTTGTGACTACTGACGAAACTCGTACTTGCCCCAACTTATTGCCACTCTGGCACCCTAGTACCAATCTACTCGGCCTGCTCTTGACTTGGTTTTTATGGCCGAAAATGCACAATGAATATTTATGTGCGCCTCCGTATACCCTGTATTAATTTTGAAATGGGTATGACAAATGTGTAAGGAACTTCAATGTTTGTTGCAAATATATCGATAAATATCGATTATGGAAAATCTGTTTTTAAGCGTAAAAAAGCTTCTAACAAGAAATTCAATCAGTTTCAAAGCTTTAAATCTACCCAATCCGAACTCAAATGGGTATAAAAATCTTTTGAATTAATATTCAATATTTTGAGTATCGAAAATCAATCAAAAGTGATTTAATTTTTCATAAACAATTGTGTGATCAATATATGTTTAAACCTGTTATAGGGTATTTTCTGATCAGCGGCACTCGGTTCCAGCACTCTTATATGTTTGGATTGTAAACGTGCGGCACAATATTGTTGCTGTTGTTGTTGTTGCTACTCTTGTGGGTGCAGCCAGTAGCCAACAGCTGTTGGCAGCCGCACACCACTTGCCCCAAAATAGCATATTTTTTGGGTGTGGGTGGTGGGTTGGTGGGGCTGAACTCCCTTACATCCCCAAACCAATGCCACCCTCCGCCGCCGCCTTGCCATTGCTTGTTTGGGCCTATAATTTTATTAACACGTTCATCATTCTATGCCACTGGCAGTGTGGCACAAGTGGCGCCCAGATTCCACCCCCCTGCCACCCACTGCCACTTGTCTGCCATGAGACGGCAATCAGTCTGCCACAGCAGGCTTTGCTTATTCATTTGGCGCCTGATTTCTCTCTCTCTCTCTCTCTTTCTCTAACTTTTCATTTAACGTCACGACAAAGATGATGACGAAAAAGACGTCTGCTGCCTGCTGTTCCCCTCATTGCCCTCCCTCCCTCCCTCGCTCACCATTCCTATATATATTTTTTGACGTCGTCGGCGGCATTTTAATATTGTATTATGCTTGCCTGATGTCGGGCCGAATTAATAAAAATTATTGCATGCATTTGTTATACAGTTGGGAGCTTTGTTGAGAGCCCTTATTGCTTAGGGGATGGGCTGCGCTGGGGTGAATATTTAGGGGAGGGAGGAGAGAAGCTGCCAGTTGTTGTTTGGTTGTTAGTTTTTATTGTCATTTTAAGCAGCAGCAGTAGCCTAAAAAAAAAAAACATAGGCCATACAATGTATTCATATGTTTTTTTTTTCATTTCGTGTATGACAAAAAAGTTTGCCATCCTTTCAATTTCAAAGCACAATCAAATTTTTAATGTGCAAAGAATGTGTTTTTTAGACTGGAGAAGACTCCTTTAAGAAAACTTAGGGTATAAAGGTAATAATGTTCTCATCTATTTTTGATATTAAAACCTTATACTTTGTCAATTAAGCTAGCAGACTTTATGGCTCTTTTAGATTAAGAAATTAATTCGAGAAAGCTAATCAAGCAAAGAAATGGGGAAACATATTGGGAATATAATAGTTTGCTATAAGTATTATATTTTATAACAAAGTTTTCAATGTATTTCCAGAACTCGGCAGTTTGATTCTATCAAAAACCCTTTCTTTACTACGAATTTTGTTTAAAACGAAGTTTTTTTTATACTCTTGAGATTTGTTATAAGAAAGATCGACTGTTTTAAGAATTTCATATCGTTTACAAAAATGTAAACTAAGTAAAAGCCTAAAGCTAACCCACATTCCTTAAACATTCTTTGTATGAAATATTTTTAAGGTCCACTCAAAATCAATTACTTTGTTTTTGTTATTCCGAAAGTATTTTTTCCCATGCTATTTTTTGTATTTTATTCCCTGTCAGTTTGAAGATAAAAGCGTTTTTCTATGCTTTTGAAGATGTATTTAAATTCAACCATTCAACCCCTGAAAAAAAAAACATTAAAAATACTTTATAATATATTTTTAATAAGAAAAAAAAAAAAGCCAATCAATTTGCATTAAATTGTTCAAGTATTTGCATTGTAGCAACTTGTAAACGTGTTTTTTTATTGCTTAGCATTTTATTTATAACTTTTATATTTAATGGCTTATCTCAGTTTGGCTGCCTTGTAAAATGATCAGTTTTATTTACACTCGTCATTCATTATGTTTGCACTAAACCCAAGTATAAGCTTGGGTTTTTTCTACGGCTACTTGTGTTTAGCCAAAGTATCTATCTGTCTGTTGGCTGTGTACATTTGTATCTGTTGGCTGTCGTCACGTCACGTCACACACATACATATACAGACATCGATGAAATTGTCGTGATGTAACTTTTTATCGATTACATTTCACGCCAAAAACAGCAGCTAAACACTTGGTGACGGTGGGGTACGAGGGCAAGCTGCTGCAGCTCCATGTCGGTTGTTGACTCTGCTGATTTATTGTTGCATGCAACAACGTCCACCACCCCTGCTCTCCAACGTCTTGCAGACCTTGCTGCTGCTGCTGCTATTCCGCATTCTCTTCATCATTGGAAGTTTTATTTCATGCCATATAAAGTTTTTTTTCACTCGACGTGTCTGGGTTTTGATACCTCGCACGTCTCTAATCAATTTCAGTTAACCTAGCTACCCCCACTCATCATAGTGCAACATGTGCAACCTTTCCCGCCTCTTTGCAACATGTCACTTAGCTATTTTTTTGTCACTCCTCCAACAGTTTTGTGGGGCGGCGTTGATTGCCACTGTGATATCGGGGCAATTAAATTGTCGTTCTTAATCAAACGGCCAAATGCACTAAGTCTTATTGTGTTTAATTCATTTCGCATTTCATTTTATAACATATTTATTTTTTTTTTGTACTTTTCTTTTACTCATTTTTTCCCCCTTCTTTTTTAATGCACTGTTTTTTCCAGAGCCAATGCGGGTCACCAACTTTCGAGAAGGAATTGCGCGAGCAAATTGAGAAGTAAGTGACAAATTGTACTATTTTTTTTATTTATCAAACATTATGAGTGTGTGTGTGTGTGTGTGAAAAGTACATTGTTTATGGCATGTTATCCCATTTATTTTCATTTAGTTATCAGCTGTTACAACAAAAATCAACAAAGTCTTTACAACTTATTTCTTTGTTCTTTTTGATGTTCTTTGTGTTTAGTTCTTGGGAAAGTGATAAAATTCTATTTCAGTTTGAAGATTCTGTGATATTTTTAAAAGAATTATTTTCTATTAATATCAAATTTATAGCAAATCTTTTTTTTATTATCATTTTTACTATCAATATTTAATTACTAAACGAAACGAAATAAAACGTCCATTATAGTAAATCATCTAGTTCGTTTCTTTGTTTTCTTATTTTTAAAGAATGAATTTGAAGGAGCTCATAAAGAAACTAAGAACTAAGAAACAAACTAAATAACATAAGTTGTTTTAGCTAAACTTAAATTAAAAGTAAACATCATTAACGAAAGCAACTAAGTAAAGAAGTTCTTTGTTTAACTCTTAGTTTGTTAGGGGCATTCAGGTTTTAACACGCCAGAAAGATAATTTTGAAGTACTGCACTAATTTTTAAGTGTTTTGCAATCGTTGGAACGCCACTTAAATTCCTTTTCCTATCTCAACGGCTTAAAGCTAAACTCTTGAGAACTTGAGAAAACATTCCAGCTAAAGTGGAGCATATCAACGTTTAGATAATGTAGGAACACTGAAATTAATAATGTAAACTTTTCAAAATAGCAAAAATAATCTAATAAACCAACCATAATAATTATTATGATTAAATTATTTTACTTAGGTTTTTTTAAGTATAATTTATTTTAACATAAATCAAAAATAGACAAAACAAAATTCAGACTCTTTAAGTTTTTACCAAAATGAAAACAATAAGTAAAGTATTTATGCAAATAATATGTTTTCTTTCCATTTTATTTTGGACTTGATTTAAATATTTACAAGTGCTGTTTTTTTTTTTTTGGCAGTAGCAACAACTTATGTTTTATGCATTCCATTTGGAGTGGAAAATAAATTGTTATTCAAGGCACACAAAGCATGTAGAATTTATACATAATAGTTGTTGTATTTGTGGATTTTCCGCTTTTCCAGGTTCTCTCTTCTCTGGCTAGCCACATAATTATGCAATTTGAGAAAAGAGTTTTTCGCGTTGCTTTTCGGCAAAAAACTTACAAGTTAACATATTTCATACACAAAAAAAAAAGTAAAGCAAATCGTGACTATGAACGCCTTCAACTGGCAAGCACCAAGTCCAGACAAAATAGTCCGAAAGCGTCATTACGCACTTAGAATCTTGGAGTTGTGGGGGCCTGGGCCATGTCTGTGGAAGAAGCCAAGTTAACAGCACTGAATGCAATTTTCCAAATTACTGAGCAGCCGACCAAAGCGAATGGCTTGGAAAAACCGCCGAAGAAGAGTGTGAGATGAAGTAAGCGAATCAGAAAAGGCAGGAAACATTTATTTTGCACTCGACTTGGCCCCAGAAAGATAAAGACAAAGCAAAAGAGAGAGAGGGCGAATGTTTGGGCCATTAGAAACATGCTCAGAAGCGCGAGAAGCGAGCGAAGCCATCAATCAGTCAAGCTATGGGCCAAAAAGAAAGAAAACTACCAAAACCATAATTACGCCAATTCAAAAACGCGTTTTAGGCTTTGTTTGTTCTTTTCGGTCAAAAGACTTTACGCACTTTACAGCAGTTTTTCTTTAATTTTCACAAACAAATACAATATTATTTTTGTAGTTTTCTTTGATTTTTTTTATAGCAATTTGTTATCATTTACATGCAACATTTATTTATTGTCTCCTCTTTTGTTTTTTCTTCAATCTTTTCACATTGTGTTTCGCGCTTGCAGCATGAATCGCATTATGAAATCCAAAGAACGCAAACAATTGCAGACATGTCGGGATCACAAGGCACTCCAGGTATGTAACTACAACATATACACATATATTTATTTATATATATATTCATAATATATTCACAATTTTGTTTGGATTTTGCTCTGTGGATTTGCTATTGTTAAAGCTATGGTTGCTAATGTTGTTGGTGTTGCTGTGGTGTGTTTTTTATACTCGATACCGAAGGTAAAGAGTATATTGGGTTTGTGCAATGTCCGTCATGGTGTCTGTCCGTCTGTCCGTCTGTATGTTCGCAACTTTTTTCCACACCCTTCAAGTTAGAGACTTCAAACTTTGCAAATCTGTTTATCTATGGCATAGTAAATTAAAGTGTCAAGATTGGAGTTCTACGATAACTAGGGGGCTGGCAAATCGATAAACTCGATAACGCAAAATCGATAGATCCAGCTATTTCGCAAGCCCTTACAGCTAGAACTACCAAATTTGGGGAGAAAATAGCTACTAACAATCCCCAGAAAACTGCATCAAAAATTTTGGAGCCACGCCCACCCATACCGCCCCCAGCCCCCCCCGCAATTTAACACTAAAAATGCCCATATCTACTACAGTTTTTGAGCTAGACCCTCCAAATTTGGTACCAAGATAGGTGGTAACGATCTCGAACCCAATTCATTACAACTTTGGATGCCACGCCCATCTATACTGCCCTATCCGCCCTCAACCACCCCAACGCTTCGCTAAAAACGGTAGTGCGTGTATCTTCCATAGTGTTTGAGCTAGAGTCACAAAATTTGGTAGGTAGATAACTGGTTACGACCCCCCAAAAACTGCATCAAAGTTTTGGAGCCCCACCCACCCATTCCGCCCCCAGCCCCCCCGCAGTTGAAAAACAGAAATGCTTATATCTTTTACAGTTTTTGAGTTAGAGCCACCAAATTTTGTGCCAAAATAGGTGATTATAGTCCCAAAATAAATGCATAAAAACTTTGGATGCCACGCCAATCCATACTGACCAAGCTGCCCCAAACCGCCCCAATGCTTCACTAAAAACGGGAATGCGTGTATTTTCCAAAGCGTTAAGGCTAGAGTCACCAAATTTGGTAGGAAGATAGCTAATAACAATCCTCAAAAAACTGCATTAAAGTTTTGGAGCCGCGCCCCCCCTGAACCCGAGCCCCCTGCATTTTGAAATCAAAAACGCCTATATTTTCCACATTTTTTGAGCTAGAGCCGCCAAATTTGGGGCCAAGATAGGTGATGAAGAAACCCAAAAAAAGTGGATGGCGCCCCCCACCCATACCGCCCCCAGCCCCCCTTCCACCATATTCTACTAACTTTGAGCTAGAGCCACCAAATTTGGTATGAGGATAGCAATTAACATCATAAACAGATCTGCAGAAAAACTTTGGACGCCACGCCCCCCCCCATACCAGCCCCCAGCACCCAGCCCACCTTCTACCAAATTCTACTAACTTTGAGCTAGAGTCACCAAATTCGGTTTGAGGATAGCTATTGACATGATACATAGATCTGTAGCAAAAATTTTGATGCCACGCCCCCATACCAGCCCCCAGCACCTAGCCCCCCTTCTACCATATTCTACTAACTTTGAGCTAAAGTCTCTAAATTCGGTTTGAGGATAGCTATTGACATGATACATAGATCTGTAGCAAAAATTTTGATGCCACGCCCCCATACCAGCCCCCAGCACCTAGCCCCCCTTCTACCATATTCTACTTACTTTGAGCTAGAGTCACCAAATTCTGTTTGAGGATAGCAATTGACATCATAAATAGATCTGCAGCAAAAGTTTGGATGCCACGCCCCCCCTTACCAACCCCATCCCCCCTTCCCACAAATTTTACTATTTTTGAGCTAGAGTCACCAAATTTGGTATGAGGATAGCAATTGACATCATACACAGATCTTCAGCTAAAATTTTGATGCCAAGCCCCCCCCCCCCCCATACCTCCCCCAGCCTACCATCCACCATATTCTTCTAACTTTGAGCTAGAATCACCAAATTTGGAAGGAAGATAGCTTTTTGGCATCCCCATCTGCACCAGACAATCTTTGAGGCAGCATACACCCCTGCAGCAGCATACACCCCTGCCGTATCCACACACCATTGCAATCAGCTCTCTTTTAATCTGTTTTACTACTGGTATCGAGTATACCGCAGTCGGGTGCGTCCGACTGCAACGTTTCTACTTGTTTTTAATAGTGTCTACGAGGGTGGCACGCAAAGTAATCAAAAATTATGCAAAACAAAGCAATATAAATTTTAAGAATATTATTTATTTACAAATCGAGAGAAATTCTATTTTAACAACTTCAGCTAAGGTTTTAAATTGCTTTTAATTTCATTATTCGACAATGTTGGAACAAAAATAAAAGGGTTTCTTGAGTAAACTATGCTGAATTAGTTTATAGAATTGAAAGGAACACATCTTTTAGCATATCGAGATTGAAGTTTATTACTTATTTGTATTTGATATATAGTTTTTTGTTGTTTACACATTTTCATACAAGTTTAAAAAATAAGAATCAACATCAAAAATTTCCCTTAACCAATGATTCACATATTTTACTCTTGTGAATCAAACTAAATTCTAAGTTAAACTAAGCCTTTATAAATTTAAACAAATTCAGTCATTAGCGATTTGAACTTGTTTAAAGTTTCAATTTATAAAGCCCATCTCGCATTTCACAGCATGTGGAACACAAGAAGAAGAGAAATAAAAAAAAAAACAATTTGCACTGCGGCAAAGAGTTTTCAATGTTTGGAGTCTTAGTTGGCGTTGAAACTGTCTGTGGGGTTGCTGTTTGAAAAAATCGGAAGTGGGGGCAGACTGTCGACGCAGAAGAAGTCTCAACGAAGTCATAAATAAACGCATAAATTCATTTTTAAGAACAATGTTTCCCTCTGCTCGCATTCTCTGCATACAAATTGTCGCTTATCTGGGCCAGAAACTCGTCAAAAAAAAAAAGACAAACCTTCCTAACTGACTGCGACTCGTCTTGAAATTGTTTTTTGTTGCTTATTTCTTGTACTTTATTTTTGTTGAAATTGATTGAGCGTTTGCATTAGAGACGCTTCACTGAGCCAGCATCTTTTCATTACATTCGACACACAAGGCGAAAGATTTTCCCTTTTTCCCCTTAAAATAAAACCTACTCGCACTGGGTGGCTTTTTGGGTAGATTGTTTGTTTTGGCTATTAACTGGCATAGCTTTGGGCTTTAAGACAAGTTAACTCGCATAGATTGCTTAAAGCGACTCTAATGAATCTGAAGGTCGTTTTCGACAAATCATTCAAAACTCTTCAATCGCCCATAAGTTGCATTCGACCTTCGCGCCAGTTAACAATCTGTCGGTTGGCTTGAAAGAATTTTGGGTAAAGGGGCGTTGCATGTATTTATATATTTAACTACTCATTTGGCACTTGAATTCGAAATAGTTTTAGTGCCACTTCAAAAAAGTGTTTGATAAATCGAGCCAGTCGTCTATGCGACCCTCGTCAATGCAGAAAATGAGGCAAGAGGTTTGGGTCAGATCTCAATGCCAGAAGGTCTGCCCAATTTATCAATTGATTGAGTGTGCTAATCAAAAAAGAAACATTTGTTGTTACTACGACGTCCTATAAAAATAAAATTGATATATCCCATTATTTAGTTTTATTTATAGATTTAAAACTGAATATGATAACAACCCTATATGAATCTATCTGAACTCACCGTTCTATTATTTTTCCCTGATTCTGATAGACCCGCTTTGCGCGCCAGGAAAATCTCCTTCATTCGATGCAACAGGAGAATCGAGCTCTGCTCACTCGCATCCGACAATACGAACACTGTCTCGATGATGTGATGAGGAAAGTGGTGGACGCCATAGTGGCCGAAGATAATCTGCGAGAGGAGGTTAGCATGCTTAAGAGTCGAGTACGTGATCTGGAAGCGCAAAACGCGGCACTGTCAGCGAGTCCGGTTAAGGGACGCGACGAGGGTTATTGTACGATGAGCAGTGGGCAGCCGCAACCATCGAACGGGCATCTGGAGGACCTGCCCGAGGAGCCGGAACAGTGGCTGCTGCCAGCGGAGCCCTGCTCAACGGAAATGGAAGACTGGAGCATGTCGCAGGAGGAGCTGGCTGTGATAACCTTCGACGATGAGCGTGACCATCAGCATCTCCAACTCCAATTGAGGGAGCAGCGACGCAAGCGGGAACATGACTGGCTCTGGCCATCGACTGCTGACTTTATCAATTCGACAACCGTTGAGACTGATTCCGTTGCTGATGGCATTGCTCAGCTACTCCAGCAGAAGGTAAGTTATCCCGTGAAGAAACCAAATATGAATTCTTGATCCGAACAATATTTGCTTGCAGATTGTGTACTCGGAAGATGAGGAGGTGGCCTGCACGGATTTCACCAATGATTTCTACAAGTTGGTCAACATACGCTCCACTTCGTCACGAAGTCTCTTCTCCTATCTCGAGGGTGAGACGGACGATGAAGACGAGGATGATGATGATGATGAAGAGGATGAGCAGGATTCGAGTATGTCGGAGAGTCAGTTGAAGGCGCGAGTTAGTCCTACACCCAGCGAAGCGGGTCGTGCTCAACTAACTAGCTGTTCCTCCAGCGAAACCGACGATCATTCAGTACCAAAACAAACCCTACAGCCACCTGAGAAGATTATGGAGTCAAAGGTAGAGTTGGACGAGGAGGAGGAAGAGGAGGAACACGACTATGCTGTCATTGAGGAATGTCGACGACGCGTCAGTGACATTGAAATCGAAGATGTGCCGCTGGTTTTGGGGAATATAACACAACCAACACCTCTCAGCGAACAGCAATGCATAGCTAAGATAATCAATACGGAACTGCGAAGACCGCCTCATGTGCTGGTCAAATCCAAGTCTGTGCTGGAGGAGCAAGAGCCCAGCTGCATATTGCGGCACAATCAGCGACGTGAACTCGAATCTAGCGTGGTGCGCAGCGACAGCATCAGTTGCTCCTTGATGGCCAAAATGGTGGGCAAAGATGCATTGCCAACGCCACCAGCAGTTGTGTCCAAGCTGAAGGAACGTCTGCTTCAAAGGCATGCAACCTCAACAGCCAACTCCTGGCGACGCAGCAATGGCTGGAAGCGTGTAACGTCACCAATTGTTTCACCAAAGAAGGTAAGTTATTTATTGATTTCGTTAGTGATGCTATTTTTTTAATATGGCTTTGAATTCCTTGCGTAGGAAACAAAATCGACGGAGTTGCCAAAGAGTTGCCAGCAAAAAGCGCCACCCACACGAATTCCAACGAGCATTCTTCACACATCCTCGTCAGCGGCATCCTCATCTTCCACCTCATCCACGTCGTCGTCGTCGCCATCGTCGCCGTCACCACAAACGCCACAAAAGTTGCCAAACCAACAGCAACAAAAACAACCGCAGCGCAAATCTAAAATTCCACCGCCAGTTCCCGTGCGACGTTCCTATGCGAGTTAAGAGCAAAGAGATGCCTCGCCCCCTCCCTCCCTTCCACATACATATTTTAATCTCAACCACAAAGGAAAAATAATAATGTTAAAATACAAAACGACAAACGGAGTAAATTTAAACATTAAAAAATAAAAATAAAAGACTAAATTGTGATATATTTAACTAAAAAGGCGAAAGTTAAAAGAAAACGAAGAGCAAAAAAATTAATTGTACGATAACATCATATTTATATATTGTACATACCTACTACATAACTTATCGATAAGTTTTTGGAAAATATTTATTGAAAGTTGTAACCAAAAGTAATCACAATCAAGCGTAAGCTCGACTTGCTCTATACAATTTTGTAGAGCAACGAAACGAGAGTTAAATATTTGTGTTCAATACTTGCATTTCCAACTGTCTAGAACTATATGTTCACATATATATATATATACTATATAATCTGTATACAATATATTTGATAAAAAAAAGAAGAAAATACAACTTTGGATTAGCCAACAACTAAAAGAAACACTTTAAACTACCATTAGCTATCAAACCAGAAAATAAATACTAAAATTGTAGTCTTCCGCACAATGAAAAAAGAGCGATTGTATTTAGAGCATTTAGAATAGTATGATAATCAGTTAGGTAACAAGATCAACAGTTAATAGAGTGCATTGCACAAACACACAGTTGGACATTTGTATGAATTGGGTGAAAATACTAAAGAAATAACAATAAAATTATAAAGGCATATACATATAAACATGATAGTTACAGATATTTACATACATATATATACACATACATAGATATATGGTTTCGAAGTGAACGTAAAACAAATGATAACAATAACATGTAAATAGATTTACTTATACTTGAGTTAAACAACCCAAAAAGTCATTGGGCAAGAACCTCTTTTTCTACTCCTCTAGTTAGTATCGTTTAAGTAGAAACCGATGTGAACTGAACAACTAAAAAATATACTAAATGATGATGATGATACTTCAGTTTGCATCACATCCTAAGTACGAGTTATATATAAGTCTATATATATATATATAACCAATAGCAAACGCACTACGCTCGACGCAATGAGAAATTATAAATTTAAGCTCGTATAAACATTATAAATGTATTTTCTTAGCGTAGCAAGTACAAAATAAACAATACAAAAACAAAAGAGTTACGAAAAATAAATTATTAAACCAACAAAACATTTCATTGATTTTTTTTGTAAAATGGTAAAAAAATAGCTTAATTACATTTTACTTAATTATTTGCATTAATAAAAACAATTTACATCAAGATTAAAACAATCTCATAAGACTCATGCGATATAAAATCTAAAAACAATATTCAAAGAAAACATACATTCAATAAGCTAGGCACTTGGCCAAAATTAGTTCCAGACGATTTTGTAGTTGTAAAGCAGTTAAGCGCGATTCCGGCTGACTGAGCCAGCAGTTTCTATAGAGCTCGCTATAAGCATTCTCCAGACACGTGTCCGAAACCGTTGATAGATTATCGAAATAATGGGCTAATCTTGGCTGCCTGTGCTGCTGTTTATGACGCTTCTGCACACGACCATGCGTGGACTCAAAGTTAAGATTACGACGTGCCTTTTTATACAAATCACTTGATAGGACAACATTCAGCTGTGAGCTAACTCTACAAATGAAATCCATAGAGCTAGGCTGAACATCGTCGGCACAATAACAGCTGATTAAAGGCACTCGGGAAAAGGAGCCCAGTTGGAGTGCCTGGCAAAGCAAAGCATTGTTATCGGGTCTCAGATCATGCTTGACCACCTGATATGCAATGGACTCATTGCATAACAGAGTATTAAATGGAAAACGTCTCGCCTTCAGTTGCCACATTGTAATGCCCAAGGAGTAGATATCTGAAGCGCTGGTCAATGGCGCCGAACGTAACGCCTCTGGCGACATATAGCGCAGTGTGCCCTTTGCACTGCTCTGATTGGCACAAGGGTCACCCAGACGAATGGAGCTACCAAAATCACACAGCTTGCATATATAGCTGCGTTTCAGTTGTCCGCATTTGCCAATGTTGGCTGGCTTGGTGCCAAATGCAACTAAAACATTCGTTGGCTTCACATCCAAATGCAACACATTCTGACAATGGCAATAACGCAAAGCAGACAAAATGTCCAGAGTTATGCTGAAAAGTGCACAAGTAATATGACATATTGAAAGATAATATATGTCTCGATTCTTACAGCACTCTGTGCAACAGAGGCAGCGCAAGTGTGTCCACAACACGCTGCAGGCACAGTCCATTCGTACGTTCCATGATGAGCAGTCCAAACTTTGGTGTCGACTCTAGTTTTATGAGGCGCACAATATTCTTGTGCTTCCAGTTTAAAACATGCGATTCGTTGTGCAATGTGCAAATGGCACAGCTTTTGATGATTTTTAATGCCACAGGATGCTCTAAATTTCTTAGCACTATACAGCTTTGTTATTTTAAAATATGTGCAAGTACATACCACGATAGATGGCCTTAAAAACTGTGCCATAGGCGCCTCGACCTAAAATCTGACACCTGTTGAATTTTAATTCCTGTGTTCCATCTTTCAACAGCTCGTTGCGTTTTGGTGTGGTCAAAACCAGAGCATTCTCCTTGTTGGCATGTTTAAAAAGGGACCTGTTTAACCAAAACTCAATGTAATTTTAAACTTTCACAATTAACAAATAGTTGCTCACATTTCGTATGCCTCGTTTAACGGTGCTTTAAACAGCTGAGTTTCAGAAAGCGTTGCCAAACAGACAAAAAAAAAAAACTTCAATTTATTTGCTAATTTTGGGCAATTAAAGCGTTGCCAGATTGTCGAACTGTTGGTTATGTGATTTAAATTAAGGTTTTTTGCACATTTCATTGTTGAATAATTTTCTCTATTCAACCCACTTGTTTTGATTACTTTCTACTCACTTACGAGTTCATTTTCATTTATTTATATTTATATTTACACTAGTTAATTTACTGATTATTTCACTTAATATAAACTTGCACATAATTTCAATTTGTTTTAACAATAATTCATTTTGTTGTTCATAGTGTAGCAAAAGCCTCATATACTAGTAAAAATTTAGGACATATACTAATTATCGAGAATAATTTTTTGAAGGCTTCATTTTGGGCTTAATACTTTAAAAAAGTATAATAAATATGCATCTTGCATATATACTAGCTGTTTTAAAAACTATGTAAAAGACGCTAACCACGCTCCCCATGAATTTTCTCAGTTTCAGATCGAAGGACCTGCAATAAAAGAAAGCAAAATGGAAAGTTTGTTATATAGAATGGAAACTTGGGTTAATGCAGGACTTACCCTGAAGGCATCTTGTATTTTGTCTGTAATGAGCTTTCGCGCCTCAACCTCAGACACTTGGTTATCCTTAAGACATTGCACGAAATCACTTAGGTCCAGCGGCTTGCCAATATTGATGGTGACTTTCTGGCCGCGCTGAAATTTGTAGGGCTCCACATTGGGCAGCACATTGTCCATGCCCTCATGCCACATGGGCAACACAATGGGTATCCGTGGCGATTCATAAATAATCCGACCAACGCCCCACTTAAGACGCAACTCTTCCTTATCCATGTTCACTTTGCCCTCGGGAAACACATGCACCCAATGGCCCAAGGCGCACTTTTCAATGCACAGATTAATTGCCTCCTGGTAGACACCATTGCCTCGTACAACTGGTATGCATTTGCCTGTAAAAAATTTAAAATAAAAATAAAAATTAATTTAAACATATTATTTAACGCTGGAGTTAACTTACCGAACATAAAGAACATCGAGTGGAGCTTTCGAGTAAAGCAAATATCATGCGCCGCCATAGCCCATCTTATTCGACACGTGTTGCACACATATCGTATGGGCATAATGCCCCAAATTCCAGGATCATCGAAGCAGGAATAGTGATTCGAAACGGTTACCAAAGGTGTGCCTTTGGGACGCTTGCTAACCGCCTTAATCAGTCGCTCCCTGTTGTGAACTTGAGTTTTGTTCATTAACACTAGAAAGAAAAAGTTATATAGCATACTTTTGGGCATTAAAAAAAGTATCACTGCCATAATTACGGCATCCAGCGATTTAGTATATAGATATATATGTATGCATATCGGCCAAGCGCAAATACGCACCAAAAATAAATTTGAACACAAAAATTATACTTATATAAATATGTATATATAAGATATTTTCTATTCATATCGAAACAAAGCGAACAAAAAACTTGTCTTTTAATGCATTTTGTTTTTAAAACCTTAACAATGAAATTATCTGATATGGATATATGTACTATTTATCTGTCACTTACCTACGACAATTTTGCTAATGACGCCAACGATGGCGATAACAATTTGGCTTGCAATAAACCATAGGCTCGATGGATTGCGCAGCCTTGGAAATATCCAATCAATGGGATAGGGTATTTCAATGCTAGATGACATCTTGGGATCCTTGGTCTGACTCTCTTGTTTTTCCGCTGGCGGCTTTAAGCTATGCGAGGATATATTTAGGTGAACGTTATGGTGTTGTTGTTGTTCCTCCAGCTGAAGCTGCGTCTGCTGATGCTGCGGCTGGTACAGCGGCTGCTGCTGTTTCTGCAGTCCTTGCGGCGACCTATCATCTGGCACTTGGCGCGGCTCGGGGGCCTGAACGTATTGCTGTGAATCGACGAAATCAATGTTTAACATGACGCCAAAATTAGGGGTAAGTCAATTGGCATCGTTTTTTGTTCTTATGAAGGATTAATTACTTGTATGTATATTTTGTTTAACTTAAAACTTCAAAACTGCTATGTCATTAGTTACTATAAACTTTTGTTTGCCATTACTTTCAACTGTATTGTTATTCTTTTTTTAACTTTGCAGGGAAAGAGATAAAGAGAGAGAGAGAGAGAATATGCATGTGCATCAACAAACAAATTAATTAACTAAAAATACTTAGAAATCTTTTAAAAAACGCACAAGTACATTGGTTACTCAAGAAAAATAAATAAATATCACTGAAATGTGTTTTTAGCACACTTTGGTTATTGTCTATATTTGCATTTCTTTCTCATTTCCGGATTGTCACTGAACTCTCACAAACCAACTTTTTAACGACACTCAAAGTCCAATCGGAAAACTTTTGAAATAGTTTATTAACTTGCCTTCAATTAATTATAAATGTTTGCTCAATTGGATTTGCATTTGTTATTCTTGTTATTGTAGGAACTATTTTTTAGCGGAAGACAAACGGACACAACCATGCGTTGGGATCTTGAAAGAGTAACTGACAATTTTGTCAAGTTCAAATGTGCATGTTCACTTGCAAACAAGGTCGTCCAAGCGCAAGAGAGACGTTTAAGAGAGAGAGATAGAAAGAGATCGTTTGGAAAAGAGTCGATTGCGCTATCAGTAAACATTTATTAGTTGCAGTGAAAACACGTTTTCTACCTAGATGGTGTTTGCACATTTAAATAGCGCGCTCAAATAGTAGCGCATCCCTGAATGCTGGGGTGAATTACACACTGTGTGGTGAAAATGAAAAAGAGACACGCGTATTTACGTAAATATATAATATGTAAATGCGAAATCAAAGAAAATCAATGACAAAAAATATAATTAGCAATTTAAGCACTTACCTTTGCCGACAGCTTGTATACATTCTGCCCATAAATGCTGCGTTGCAGGTGCTGCAGATGGAAATGCCACAAGCTTCGCGTGGCATTTAAATTCACCCGATCGGGCCTAAGTCGCCTTAAACTTTTACAAATGACAATCAACATGATGGACCACTTTATTTTTATACGATATGTGCACTTGCTATATATAGATTATTGTTGCTGGTCAATATTTGCTATCCACTTTTACATAAGCGTTATTTTATCTTCGACCACTTAGCAAATTTTGGACTTGCGCTTCTTCTATCGATGTCCAGGTAGGCAGTGTTTGCGCATTTAGGCCCGTGAGAGTAACTGGGTGCCTAGCGCGAACTTTCACTGAAGCGCGCATGTCTGTAAGAATTGATGTTTGCCAAAAAGCAATGAATGTGCTTGGAGGCCAAAAAGAAACTTAAATAAATCAAACGTTTTTGCTCGATGTAAACAAGTATAAAACAGCTGTACGTTTTTTCTTTTGCCATTCACAGGTCACGGTTACATAACATTCAGTGCTGCCAGCTGTTTTATAGAAAATCACATCATAATTTAATATCGAAAAGAACTTTGTTAATTTTGTAATAAGGTGAATTAAAAAGCTTAGATAGCTGTCAAAACAGATTAAGAATGTCACGCAGTGCACGCCCCCTCACTTCAGCCCGCGTGCTGCACAAGATAAAGGCGTTGACCACGCCCGCCAACGACCTAAACTGTGCAATCAACCGCAATCCACGCAATCTGGAAAGATTACGCATTGCCTACAAGCCCACCGGCTATCATCTGGAGAAGCCTGGCCGTTCATATTGGCACACACTGGAAATCAATACCAGTGGACGTTATGTTAGTGCCGATGTCAAACATTACGAAAACGGCACCATTCTAAGTGCCAGCACCTCCGAGTGGGCAATAAAACAGCAACTGTATAAAACCAATGACACAGCAGCATTTGTGAATCTGGGACGAGTACTGGCTCAACGATGCCTGCAGGCGGGCATTACAGAAATGACCTGCAACGTTGAGGCAGTTGCTGGCAGCAAACTGCAAAAGTTATTAAAAGCTGTCCAGGAAAACGGCGTCAGCTTCGATGAACCAATCAGACTGCCAAATACCCAGCCATGGGATGCCTACAGGCATGAGAAGCCGTGGGAGGTATCGGAGCGAGTTGCAACAGCTGCTCAACCAACAAAGAAAATAAATAAATGAAAAAGAAACTTGTTTGGGTTTCGTGCCGTTTAGAATAAACGTTTTTTTATGCTAACATTACAATAGCCGTTTCTCTATCATTGTTTAATTTTAAAACTATTTGCATTGCACTCGTGCTGCCGATCTATTCGTACTTGCTCTTGATGTCATCCCAGAGTTTCTGTAACAATCGAAACGATAGACGTTCTTAAATGCAATATAATCTCTTACATAAGCAAAAGAAGTACAGAAAAAACTTACGCCTTTGTTGACCGTCTCGAAGATCGCGTTCGAGCCGACATCGATGGCGCGTTCAAAGAAGAATGCTGATGCCATGATGGCCACCGCGTAGGTGGATGTACGTTTGAACAGAGTATTGTAGATCGCCTTCATTTTTTAGGTTGTCAAACAAGAATCGAAATTTTCTTGCAATTTGCAGTCGCCTCGCACGCCAATGAACAGCTGATATAAACAAGTGTTTAGAAACGTTAAATGTTGAAAGTTGTGCGTTGTGATTTTACAGCACTGAAATTTGACGCATGGCAGCCTTGTCGATTGTGTTCAAAGGTGGCAGGGCCAGTAAATTATTTTCATCTGAGTCGTGTTTTATCAATATCTGAAGATAAACTTAAAAGTGTGACGACAACACAACGGCAAACTAAGCTGTCTCAGTTTTTTCTTATTCAGTTAGAAATCACATTGATTTGTTCAATTTGTACACAATGGTTGATTTAACCGACGCTGGCTCACCGTTCCAACAATCAATTCCGAATCTAGCATTTTATGTGCCGGCTGTTGTTGTTTTTGGTTTGGCAGGTGAGTCTTTCAGTCGCGTCCATAGGGTGCATTTAATTTCCCCTGCCCCAATCCACCCTTCCTCTTATAGTATTGCGTCACGCATGCAATAAAAAACCAACCAACCAATACACACATTGTAAGCCGCATTGCAATTGGGTCAACAAAAAAAACAACAACAAAACTTTCACCACAAAAACAAGAATGTAACTCTCCGCTGCCTTTGCTAAAAACTGATTTAAATGCCGTTTTCTGCATTCTTATTCAAAAATATAGTATATGTTTTGCATCTGTGTTTTGATTTAAAGTGCATTAAATGTTTTTGAATATTGTGTGATTATTTTTGTGTATACGTGTACTTAGCATATTGTCCTGTTATCTATAGTCGAATTCGAATCTTTGTTTTTGGTTTTCAATTCCCCTCATTTTACTGTGTACGTGTGCAATTGTTTAGGTTAGAAGTGCAAGTGAGAGCGATAAGAGGCCAACAAACACCATTAGCTACTCATTGATTGCTCGAACACGTTAAAAGTATGACACTTGTTTCATTTGTTTCGTCTTGATGTTTTAGCTTTAGCTGCATGTTTAAAAATATATATAATATACATACTATATTCAGCCTTCAAATATGTATATAGTTTTAGCTGATAAGCGCGTGCCTCTAAAAGTCTTCTTATCGCACCTGTCGTTAAGGTTTTGGTGTACCTTTAAAATATGCTGACGCTTATGCCGGACGCCGCAAGCAACAAAATAAATAACAACAAATTTTACCAGTATATCTCACAAACAAAAGCAATACATATAAGCCTGATTACAAATAAGTTTCAATTTATATTCGTGATTTAATTTTTAGCGTTCAGTTTGCCAAAGAAGCAGTAGCTGCCGGACGCTTATAGCGCTAAATCGTTTTAATTAGATTTTTTCAAATTAAATTAAAGTAAGTCGGATTTTAATAAACAAAACGAAGCGAAAAAACTGTTCGCAAAATAAAAAAATATTTAAAAAATTGAAGAGATATCCGCAGCCGGTAGGATTCGAACCTACGCTCCCAGAGGGAATCTGATTTCGAGTCAGACGCCTTAACCACTCGGCCACGACTGCTTTTGCGAAAAGTTGTCCAAACTGGCATAAGACAGCAATTGAGAGCGCGTTTCTCTCGTAACTGAAAGCGTTGCCACGTTGTGTGTGTTAAAATCAAGCATTTATTTGCATTTGCATTATAATCTATTAACTGTTAAATGCATAAAATTTATATTTAAAGTAAAGTATTATTAAATGCATGCCATTATAGTTACACAGCAACAATTTACAAATATTAGCTAGTTTAATAACATATTGATATTTGGAGGTTTCTATATAATTATAACTTCCGCCCAATCGTAGACACAATAAAACGCTAAAAACACACACGTCAACAAAAAACTACTGCTATTCCGTGGAAAAAATAAACAACAACAAAAGTAGTAATATACAAAAACACAGAAAAAAATAAATAAAAAGCAACCAAATGGCCCAAGATCCAATTAATCAGCGTCAATTTGCTGAGGATGTGGCAGCTGCGGCTGCAGCTGGTGGGGATCAGGGTTTCGCCATGCCGCCAACTGGCAGCGGTGGTCCCGGCAGTCCCGACTTTAAAATGCCCAGTGCCGAGGAGATATGGAAAATGGTTGAATCCATGGAGGGCATATCGGATGATGAGCGTGCCGAGCTGCGCGATAGCATCTTTAATCCGAAGCCACCATCGCCGGAGAATTATATGAAACAATTTGGACAGCAGCCGCAGGGTCACAGTTCGCGCGATTATATTGTATTCGTTGTGATGATAGCTCTGATATTGATCGTTTTTGGTAAGCAACAAATTCATGGGTCAACTCTCGCATTCACAATAGTGACACTTATCAGTGTGAGTGTGTGTGAGTATGTTTGTGTATATGTGTAAAGAGTGCTTTGTTAACATACTCATCATTTAGAATGTTGTTGTTTTTATTGGGGTTTTTCGATTTACGATAAGATAAACTAAAATCCACCACGAAAATTGTTATAAAAAAAAACAACAAAAAAAGAGTGACAACAAAAGCTTTTTTGGCCCTTGTAGAAGTTAGTACTCTGCTGTGCACGTTGTCCACCAATTTGCCAGTTGCACGATGAGTTCTGCAAATGATGAAACGATTATTGAGCAGCTCAAACGCTCGGTGGAAGCGATTGTGGCCAAGACGGGGCCGCATAGCAAGTTTGCGCAAGATCTCAAAGATAGAATTGGCAAACTGCAGGCTAGATTGGAATCGCTGACTGAGAACGATCGTCACCAGTTTCTCAGCGAAATGCAGGACTCCATCCAGCAGGCCATAGCCAGCATTGAGCGTCGTTTGTTGCAACATGCACACATTGCCCAAACCTATTCCACTTCCATATTGGTGGCGGTCATATTTCTCATTGTCTCAGTTTTAGGTTAACACTACACTTATCGAAAAAACTATCAGAAATTTATTAACTTTTTGTTATTCCATTCATTGCAGCTCTCTTTGGATTCAAGCTGTACAAATCGCTGACGGAGAAGGAGCTGAAGAAGCAGGAGAAGCTCAAAAGCAAACAGCAAAAGAAGATCAAGAAGGCCAATTGAATTGGGTTTAGTGACTTCTCCAATAGCCTCAAATACTTCCGGATTAAATGCAGACGCTGTGCTATCGATTCTTAAAATTTATATTAAATTTTAAACTAGTGTACATCAACAACAACAAACCGCTGATAAATATATAAAAACGCACAAATTGTTAAATGATTATCTAAAAAATAAATTCCCTGTAAATGTAGAAGAAAACAAATGGTATATTCTCCTTTTATAAATTTCCCTATATACAAGAAATATGTATTTATATGCAGGTATCACCCGGTTTCACACGGGCACAAAAGCAAAACGTACCATGTCCCGAGTATAGCCGGGTAATACCTGCTTTTATATAAATTTCATTATATTAAAATGTTTTTCAAACACTTATAATGTTTTGAATCATTTAAAGTACATACATATATTAAATATATTTTTTAGACATTGTTAAGATACTTTCAATGTTGAAAGTGCAAGCCTTTCACAATTTCCTTACAATTTTTGAGAATTTTTTATTTTCTATATGTTTGTCTTTCGCTGGGCAATTGCCATTAACATTTCAACAGAGCGGCGTTAAAACGCCGCACTTCGCACAATGTCGTCCAACAAACTGAGAGAAATAGAGATAAAGAGAGGAGCAAGTTGCAGTCGGTCACCGAATGCCATATACTCTGGTACTAGTAAAGAAAAAAGTTGTAGAGTCGGCGAAACTGTTGGGAACGTCACTTTCTTTATTTTATCATTACATATCAGAAAGCTAACTGTTAAAACATCAAAAATCTATGTTTTAATTTTTTCGAAATTCAGTTATAAGTTTCAACGATTTCCTACGCCTCCAGATGATTTAGCACCGGAACTTTGATAGTTTATTTGACCAAGCTATAAGGAAACGATATTTGCAAAGTTTCAAAACTCGATCATAAGAAACATTGAAAATTAAATGTCAAAAAAATTTTGCACGAAATGATTATACTCTTTTACCTTCTCAACTCTCTCAGTGTATAAACCAGAGAGGCAGGCAATAAGAAGAAATTGCTATTAGAAATTCTGCATGCAACATGTTAAATAGGGTGGAGAAGTTGAATGGAAAGGAACGGGGCATTTAATTCGAAACACGTGGGTAAGTAAGTCTGCACTCTTTGGCATTCTTTTTAATAATTTGTTGTTTTCTTTCTCCTATACAAACGATTCATGCGTTGCATTGTCGCTGCGCGATCCCCTTCCCTTTTTACTAATGGATGCAAAGGGGAAAAGGCTTTTGTGCAGACAGACAAGTGCCACAGCAACTTGTAGTTTAAAACCACGAAATATTATGTACAAAGTATTTTTATATATATGTATATAATATGTATCGGCCGACTTGCAAGACTAGGCTAAACTGTCTCAAGAGTGAATTACAAACTTATGTGGGATTTTTGAAACTGGGCTAATCGTCAATTGCAAAGCACATATTTTATTTTTAGGAAAGATAGAAATTTATAAAATATTGTGTGCACAAGTGAAGTTGAATGTTTTAAATATAAGTTCAAAAGAAATTCTATGTTAATAAACAAAGATATTTATTTCTGACCTAAAATCTATACTTGAATAAATTACAAAAACGTTTGATGCAATTGAAGAACAATTTAATGTCTTATAAATTAAAAAATAAATTTCAAAAATGCTTAGGTAAGATGTTCATAGATTGGTCAAGAAAATTAATCGACAACTTTGCTTTTAAGAATTTAAATTCCAATGAGTTACAATTACAATCCTACAAATATATTCATAATTTTTAAAACTATTGTTTTGAGTACTGACAAAGTTCCTTAAAGGCTTTTAAAGAAAGGTAATCATAAGAGTGGGCAATCGATTATATTGATTATATACTCTTTGGTGAAATTAACATAAGATCGTACCTAAAACAAAAGCTTTAAATTTAACAGTTATTTATAATAATTTTCTTTTAAGCATTTTTATAATTACAAAGTCACAAAATCCATGATTATACTTAAATATTTCTAAGTTAAATTAGGTACCAAGTTTTTTTGGTCGTTCTAATATCTAAATACTACCTGCCTAACATTGTTTCTCATCTTTTGACAGAAACTTTCAATGGCAACTCATTGCCTGGGCACTAAGAATTTTTATAGCTTTGGCCAATCAACAGTACCCCAACCGTATAGTATATATAAGTACTATAATTCTCTGCATATATACCAACAACAACAAAATGTTCGACATTCAAACTGACTTTTTCACACATTTGCCAAAAGGGGCATTAAAATGTCTGGCTGGCTGTGCAAAATTCAAGAAGTAAATAAATATTTATGTGAATAGGGCTTGTACATATGTATGTATGTATGTATATAAATATGTATTTATGTGTTACCCTTCAGAGACTTTTGTCTCTTCCATTTTTGTGTGAAACACTTGAGTTGTTGTTGCTGTTGCTTCTGCTGCATTTTGTCAAGTGGATTCTTTGGTCTGAGATCATTAAAATAACATCGTTAGTGCGCTTATAATGAAGTACTAAACAGCAAATCCCAAAAAGCGAAGGAGAGAATTGAATATATATGCATATTCAGTCAAGTGGCAGGCGATGTTTTATGTCTCCGCGCTTGGCACATGATTAGTTTTAGAGACCCATTGACGCCCCGCCAAAAGACCTTTCGCTCTCTCACTCTCTCTCTCTCTCTCTCTCTCTTTCTGTCTTTTTGTTGGTTGTAATACGAATTCATATTCTATGTATTTGAATGTGTTAAATTACGACAGGCAACGAATTGATCGATGCGACCGTGAAAAGCGTGGCGTGGAAAACGCGCATCAAAAAAAAAAAAAAAAAATGTCCATCAGCAGCTAAAAAGAGTATACTATATATATACCATAGTATATATCTTTAGAGACGCTCCCGCGCTGTCAGAAATTAATCTTTTCGGGTTTTATATATATTTTTATTTGTTTTTTTTTTTTTCTGCCACCAGATGTTGCGTCTTGGGATGTGGCGCAAAGTGTCAAGCGTTTACATCAAATGATGCAGCGGACATTTGCTTCCCAGAACCCCCACCAAAACAAGAAGAAGAACTAACAATCAAGGCAACCATTTTGCCAGCTCTGTAAACCGTTTTTTTTTTTTCTTCAGTTTTTCAGTTTTGTGATTTTTAGGCAGTTCAAACAGGCAGTTTTACTTAGTTATTTCCTGGCGGCTGCCTACCAAAGTCACTAAAATCTTTTTGTGTAAATAAACAAAATTGTATGGCGATTTGTTTTTTGTTTTTTATTTTTTTTAATGTTGCTTTGGCGACCGCCAACGCTGACGTGACGTCGCGCTGCCAGCGTCGCTGTGCTTTTTTATGGATCCATTTTTTTGTTGTTTATAGACAACAACTACAACTACAACATGGAGGTTTATGCGATGCGATGTGATGTGCGCATCTTCGGCTGAAAAAATATAAAAGCAAAATATTTATGCGCTCGATGCGAGTGAGACCCGCTACCAAAAGACAGACAGACAGACAGATGGACGGACGGACGTACGAACAGGCTGCCAGGCGGTAGGTTTGTTTTCATGATGCTCCCCTTTCGCGCCGCAGTGCGACTACTTTTATACATTATGCGTACTACATATATGACTATAAGATAATTTATAGTCGGGGGTATAACAATTACATTGGTGGGTTTGTTCTACACACAAAGAAAGATAGAGAGAGAGAGGCTGCTAAAAATATATAAAAGATAGAGAAGTCGGGAGATACTTAGAGAAAATACAAAATAGGGTGCGAAAAGAAGAGAAGGAGAGAGAGAGAGAGAGAGAGAGAGAGAGATAACACAAGAAAAGGATGTCAAAAAGAAAGTAAGTGCTTTAACTGTGTTAGAGGAAGAAAGAAAGACATATGAATATGTGTTAGAAAAAAACATCATAAATATTTACTGTAAATATTAAGTTAGCGTTAAAGTGACTTTTAGTTCTCATAATCAATTATGCTGTTCTCTTTGGGTAAAGGAAAACCCTGAGCTTAAATGTATAAATCAACTTTCTTGTAGCATACTTTTCGGAGTTGGCAAAAACTATTTATTACTTGCAAACCAGCTTGAAAATGATTATTACTTTATATATTTTCATTAAATGTATAGGGTGATGCCTAGTCGATCAATGCACAACAAGTGCAAGCAACATTTTAACATGTCTTTTTTTATTGAACGCACATACACTAAAACATACAAATACATGAAAGTGCCTATGTATGCATGGGACTCTATAAACATTGGTTCGACTCGTAGTACATTAGAGTAACATGTTGTTGTTGTTGGCAAGTTGGGCGTTTGCTATTAGTCAGCTGGGTCAACTTATGAACTTTGATCGTTGATTGATTACCAAATGCAACAACAACAACAATAAGATCAAGTAGATGAAGGCAAATTGCATTCTATGTAGATTGTTGTGTTATTGTGGGGTCCAGTTTAAACTGTTTAGTTTTCTGAACACCTCGAAAAACGAGATCGTATTGATTTTAATTACTCAGAGTTCTAGTATGCATATTTTTGTCGCATTCAGCGTTGCATGAAGCAGATGTTCTACCAACCGAAGTGAGGGAACGTCGAAGAGCCAAGCAGCTTCTCACTAAAAATCAATCAGCAAGCCACAAATGAGTACGGGTGCCTGCCTTCTGGGTCATACACACACACACACATACACACAAACACACACAGACAATGTACAATGCAGTCTCCATGGCTCCTTGCACTTCTCCTTGTTCGTTGCAATGCTTCCGTTGTTCGATTTACTCGCACTTTGAAATCCGAAACGCTTCGTATATTTTTTGGACACACCGTGTTGCCAGCAATACATGGGGGCAAGTACAAGAGTGTATGGGAGTGTGTGTGTAAGGTTGTCTGGCAGCGAGAATTCTTTTAAGATATTGTTTTTATGGCTTTGCCAATAAATTAAAATTGTTCATAGAAATCATAAATAAATTGCCATTATTATTTTACATAACCGCCAGATTTTTTTAGATTTGATTTTTCCATTTTTGTGTATTTTTCAGCTAATGCTGTTGCATTATTTATTGGATTTTATATAGATTTTTTATTTATAAAAGTTAACAATTACGAAAAAGATTTATAAAAACGATGAAGCTTGTGAAATATTGAAGTGAAATGTCAAATTTTTTATTCTTCAGCATTTTTCATCATACTTTTTCCTGATTTCAATTAACTTCCAGTAAAAAATCCCAACTAATTAAATGTTAAACTTGACATTTAAACCAACAAAAAAATATAAATAAAATTACCATTAATTATGATTTATATGCCCATTGCTTAGTTAAACGCCCATTTAACTGGAATTTGGGAAACTGCCTGAATGAAGCGCTCCATGAATCAGAAATGAAAAAAAAAGAAACAAAATGAACAAGTCAAAAAGGGATGCATTAGGCGCTCTATGGCGGCGCCTACATCATGGCAGGGAATGCCTCATGCGAGCTAAGAACAAAAAATAATAAAGGAATAAAGATGAAAGGACACACACACACACACACACACACACACGCACAATAAAATAACAACAACACAACACGCATCCTTCGCTAACACCCACACGCATTGTTTTCATTTCATTTACGAGTCGAACTGAAGACACATGTTGGAAAAACTTGGACTTGGCGAAGCGGCATGAGGTCCTTGGCCCAGGTCCTTTTGCTGAGTGCGTATAATTCGCAGGCGCATAGCACATGCCATTGATTATCCATCCATGTGCTCTGCCAAAATCTCTAATAACAATTCCATTCTCCATTTGCCTTAACGGCCATGTGAATTTTTGTCGATGCCAAAGAAAAATAAAATAATAAATAGAAAATGGCTTTTGTCCTTGCTGTGAACAACGCTTGTGTGTGTGTGAGCTACTCCTGCTTGTTTTCTAAAAATAACTTAGACAATTTGTGCGCCTGCGTTATTTGAGATGATCTTCGAAATGCTTTTAAGGTGCCTGACAAAAAACATTGAAATTAAAATCAACTACCAGAGTTTTGGGGGCGTTGACAGTTTTGGAGTTGGGGTTAGACTCCGTTCTACCATTAAGGTGGTTTCTTACATTCAAATATAGTATTTATGAGCTAGGTACGCAATACAGTAATGCAGTCACATGGAAACTGAGTGGAACTAACATAAAAAAATAAAAACAAAACTCTTTTCGGTATCCAATAACAAGTCAAAAAAAAAAGTAATAAGCAAAAACTCTTAATAAATGAATCAAAAACAATTGTTAATATATGTCAAGTGTAAGTTTGACTCAAGGTTTGAAACTAAAATTAAAAGTTTTTGAACTTTTTTTAATGAAATTAACTGGCAGAAAAAGTTTTAACATTGTTATCTTAATTTGATTGTAGATTCGAACTTTGAAGTTAAGAAACACTTTGTCAGAATCCATAAAAATTGCAAAGTTATAAGTGGGAAAGCTATATACAGTGCGACCTCGTTAAACTCTACCCTCGTTAAACGGAACTCCTCGATATTTGCGAATTGAGAATTAACCAGAATTGTCGTTGTTGCAGCAGCTTAAAAATAATTACAATATTTAAAGCAACTTTCTTAAGAAGACGTACAAAGTACAAACCACAATTTCTAAGTTTTAAAAAAGGTAAATAAAATAAAATCCTTGCTTTGAACATTCAACTATTCGGTTGACTTCAGATTTAGTTGATAGCAAAGGCTTTTCTTTATTGAAATATGTTTCGTGGCCAAACGAAAATTTTCCCTTTGGTTTTTCAAGCTAATTTTTTCTAGAACTCAAAAGAATTTCAAAAAGTCTTCAAATCAAAAAGTATCTTAGTACCTTCGTCAAAATGATTTTCGCCTTGAAAATTCCCATTTTCAATTGAAACTAAAGTTTTAACATTCATATTTTTGTCAAAACTAATCAGATTTTTATTATCCAGAATAATTTGTTTAGTCATGATTCAAACTTTTGATCAAAGCAAAAATTATTGTCAAACGTGAACCAATTTTCAAAAGCTATAACTCTTTTGAAAAAAATTCAAATTTAGCGCAATGCAAAATATCAAATTTATTGCACCCAAAAATTCAGTTTTATTCGTAGCAAAGTCACAAGCACTTGACTTTCTGCCGGCAAAAAAGGAAGAACAACATTCCCCCTTACACCTAGAAAAATTTAGATAGACACACACTTTAGCCATACATACTTAGAAAGATATGCTTACAAGTGTGCAAGGTGCATAATTATGTATATATATATATATATATATAGATATGTTCTTGATCTAGCCCACTTATGCGTTTGTCTGTGCAACAACCTGTCAACGTTGCCTCTCTCTCACTCTCTCTCTCTCTAATATAGTTTTTTTGTAGTTGTGAAATATATAGATGTCTACTTTGTATATAACTCAAAATGCTAATGCCAGCTGTCATTTAAAAAGCAATTAACTCATGCAACTAAAAATGATATTTGCGTGCCGCCTTTGAAGGCGCTTGAAGCGAGGCTAAATCTAACTAAAACTGGCAGAGAGCTAATTATGCGCCGTTTTTATATTGCCAGTTTTTGGCGACATAAATACTTTATTTGTGTACACATTGTAAACAGTTTTTATGTGTAGCAAAAATTCGAAAAAAAAAACAAACTCCAAAGAAAACAACAACAACAACCAAAATGAGTAGAGAATTAAACAAATGCACATAAATCACCGGATGTGGATGGTGTCTGTCCCCCTCTTAGCTTGACGTCTCCGGTTGCCATTTTTTTCTTTCTTTCTTCCCATGAGGCGAGACAGCGAAAGAGCGAGCGAGAGAGAACGAGAGCCGCAACAGATACGCATTTTGTATCTTTGAGATACATAAATGTTGTGCCGCGCTTGTCTGTTGTGCGGCATGACGTTACGCTTTGAGTATGTCGTCTTATATATACATATATACATATATATAAAGTTGCGATCCCCCCAACGGAGACAACAATTTTCGCGCCTAATTTGATGGGGGAAGCAAAAACCGAAAACAGAACAAATAAATATAATAAAATGGCGTTCTTTTCTTTAATATTTATACAATTTAATTTAGTTAGCGCTAATACATAAAATAATACCTAATTAATAGTTTGATTCTGTATTATTAATTTTAGTTTAAATAATGTGTGTGTGTGTTTGTGTGTGTGTTTTAGCTTAGGCATCTATAAGATATGGAAAGATCTGCAAGTGCACTTATTATATTTTTTTTTTTTTTGTTTAATTGGCACTTGCACTTGGAATTATTCACGCTATGTGTATTGTTGATGTATTGTGTTTGTTTTTGTTTTTAGTAACTGGAAGCCCCAATGGCAATCGATACGACACCTCATCCTTTCGTCCTCGCTCCTCGCTCCTCGTTCCTCTATGCCTTTTGATGCTGCGCATCGCCTTCCATGCGCCAAACACCAAACAAATAGCTAAGTTTCTCGGGCGGAATGATTGGTGCTCCGTTTGCCTTGCGCAGACACTTGAGATCAGCCTCCGCTCCATTGGCGGCACTCAGCAATGTGCTAGCATTTATATTCATACTATTGTTGTTGCTATAGCCGCCGCCCGGCGATAATGGCGATGTTTGTGCCTCCAATGCTTTCAGCAACGAAATATCGCTCGAACTGAGCATGCGGCACAGAAAGTCAATGTATCTGTTAAGGATGTGAAAATTTGGGGAATTGTAAAGATTAATAATCAAATAATCAAATCAAATAAAGCAGAACTAATCGAAAAATTAATGCTCAATTCATTTTTATATTCAAAACAACAAATTTTGGATTAATTCATTTGAAAATGTTGAAAAATATTATTAAATGTATGGGAATTAGTTAAAATATTTCATATTTTTCTATATTTTGTTATCAATTTTTTGATTTTTTCTAACTTATCTGAATTTGTTTTTAATTTAATTCTTTGTTAACTATTTCCATTTTCCCTTTATCACTTCTTCAGCCTCTCGCAATGCTCTACGGCTAATTTTAAAATTTACATAAACTTTCTAGCTCGCTTCTAGTAGGTAGAAAAACCAGGTAACCCGCAAACTGGGTAAAGCCCACCCACTCCGGAAATGCCCGGCGTACCGAAAACGAAAAAAAATAAATAGAAAATTGTTGATGGGACTTACCTTGTGGCCAGCTTGAGGGTTTGTATCTTGCTCAACTTATCGCTCGGCAGTGTTGGTATTATCTGTTGCAACGATTTGAATGCATCGTTAAGGCTCTGGGTGCGTTGCCTCTCCCTCACATTGGCCATCACCCGTTGATTGCTAAACTCATCCGTTTCCTCCGATTTGCTCGGTTTGCGTTTAAGGCGGCGTCGCGGCTTGCGAAATGCTTTGGCCGATATATCATTGGAATCGAGCAGACTGCTCGTATCGTCCGCCAGACACGTGGGTGACATATCATCCAAATCATCCTCATTCTTGGCATATCCACCAACCGAACCGAGAGCTGTCTGACGCACATATTCCATATCATCGCGATCCGAACTGGAATATGTGCTGCCATTCAAACTATTCGCCGGCTCATAGGCATCAAAATTTGGACTAAAAAAATTAGTTGAAAATTGGTAAAAATTGGTAAAAACAAACAAAAAGTTTTAGTTTTTAAATGGTTTTTAAACATTAATCTTGATGCGATGTTTTTCCAATGATATTTAAGAATATTCAGCTTATGCTGAAAATAGTTTGCGTTTTGATTGTAGAGTTGCTCTTTCGTTAAAAATATTTATTTTGAACACAAAAATCTTCTTGAAAAGCCTTCTTATAACTAAGCTATTGCTTTTTTGATTTTTATAAAAGGGATTATTATTTTTATAAAGCAGAAATGAGAAATTTTCCACAAAATACTATAAAAAAGATCTTGAAACTCAATGCTTTAGATTTTATCCAGAATTGAAAAATAAATTGAATATATTGACTTGAAAGGATTTAACTATAGTTTACAAATGAAACAAATAGTTCTAATTAAACAACCAAAATTATTCAAGTTAAACAATTAACTCACCCTGGCCTATAATTGCTTTGAAAATGCAACTGTTGCTGCTGTTGTTGGTGTTGTTGCTGCTGCTGTTGTTGTTGCTGCTGCTGCAATGGAGCAATTGTTTGCGGATAGACGGCATATTTGAAGATATGTGGCTTATGATCCTGCAGCTCCTCATCGCCGGCATAATCGAAATGCGAGTGGGAGTGGGAAAGAGGCGAAACGCAGGCATTCTGTTGCTGTTGTTGTTGTTGTGTTGGTGCTTGAGTATGTGTTTGTGTGTGTGTGTGTGCCGCTGCCACCTCATCCACAGTTGTTGGCAAATAGTCAACATAGTGTTGCTGTTGCTGTTGTTGTTGCTGTTGCTGCAACAGTTTCTTGTGCTCTGACAACACATCCGTTTGGCAATCATAATCGCTGCTGCTGCGCGCCCGCTTGCCGTGCTCATTAAGGATATAGCCGTGTGGAGCTACTGCAGCAGCAGCAGCAGCAGCGGCGGCAGCTGCAACTGTTGCTGCTGTCGTCTGTTGTTGTTGCTCAAAGTTGTTGTTTTGATTGTTGTTGTTGTTGTTGTTCAGCTCCAGGCTGCTTTGAGCGCTGTGATTGCTGCTGGTGCTGAGCACCTCATTGCTCGGAATATTATAATCCGTATCCTCGAGTTCCGTTAAGCCATATGCCGCATAATCTGCGGGCAATGGGGCATATTGTTGTTGCTGCTGCTGCTGTTGTTGTTGTTGCTGTTGTTGTTGCATATAGTGTGGCGATGTTTGCATATAGGCCTGCTGCTCCACCTGGATCAATTTAATGACATTATGCTGCAGCTCCATGATATTGGGCAGCGTTGGCTTGTAGCTAATGTCCAGCAGCACTTTGGGGGACGCGGAGCGTGCGCTCATCGTTTTATATGAAATGTTGTATGACTCACTTTGCACCACGTTGCACAGTTGCATATAATAATTTTTAATTTTTGTATTTTATTTTTTCAATATTTTAATTTCACTCTATTTTGTTTAATAATATCACGCCCCGCGATCTCTGTTTAACGTGAGCTCGAGTGTTTGTGGTGCGCGCAGCGGCAATGACGAAACTCAACTGACGCACGATCCTTGCCGGCCATTGCTCAGATCGATGTTTTGCGCAGAGCTCACTTGCCATTCGCTGCTCGCTCTTCGCTGCGTGCGCACACACTAGTTGTCTCACTCTGGCGCACGCAAGCACACACTCTGCTGCCTTGCGCCTATAGCGGCTGCTGCGGCAGGTATGACGCCGTTGAATCAGCCGAATTCGCTTTCGCTCTTGGATTTTCTTGTGTGCCCAGCGGCTGCAATTTAATGAGCCTGGGTTTTTAGGGCAAACCGACTGAGTGAGTGAGAGTGAGGGAGGTAGAAGGCCTTTTAAGGACTTGGGTTTCTTTATTGTTTTTATTATTTTGTTGTTGCTGTTATTATGGCGAATTCTGTGTAAAAAGAAGGCAACTGGGATTGTAAACCAAATGCAAATAAGCTAAAGAAAATATTCAATATATAAAAAACGTTTTGTTAAATTGGAAATTATAACAATAATAAAATAAGTTCCACAACTTGATTAATCATTGATTTGGAATTCCAAGCCATGAAATTTTGAAGCTCAATCCTACATTGAATATCCAACTTAGGAAACTCCACTTGAAGGTTTCATTATAAGTAATTAGTAAATTCCCACACACGCACACGCGAATACAAACACACTCATACTCACGTAAGCCCAGAAACCCGTAAATCGTTCCCCTAGAAAAACACACAAAAATCCAAAAATAAATTACGAGCGAAAAGTCAAATTTCCGGATATGATTATCCTTTGTATGTCTGCCTAGCGAAAATACCCGATTAAACTTCCGCTGGAAAATACAGCGGGACTCGTGTCCTTTTAGCGCTTACCTAACCCAAAATTAGAGGGGATCGATCGCGGATCCTAGATAGAAAAACCACTTTAAGGGTTTTTTCTTGGTTTTTTTAACTACCTACCTGATAGGTTACTCCAGTGTTATTTATCAAAAGTGGCTTTAAAAAAAGTGTGCATATATGATATATACATATTTTGTTAAATTTCGACATTTCAAATTAATTTTAATTGCATTCTAAGTATCTTAAGAATCATTGCATACTTTTATGCGTTGGCATATAAAAATCAAGCTGGTCGTTGTCTTTACTAACAAAATGCAAGTGCACAAAGGAGAGATGCGCTTTTTATTGTTGACCATAATAATAAGAACTATAAATCCCCTTGTTATGGTTCCTATTAAATGCTGCGCTTTAAAGTATGCAATAATTTCTAATACCTATGCTTTTATGGCACCTCATTTGTATTGTTTTTGATGTTTTTGTTGCTGTTGGCTTTGTCGTGTTTGTTTTTTTTTTTGCATTGTTTTGTGTGTTGGATGCTTTGAGTGATTTGCTGTTTTGTACGCATTGGCCACGCTAAAGTCACGTAGTATATTGATTTCAATTGCGTTTATGTTGATTTGGGATGCGAATAACAACACCAACATCGAAAAAAAAAACCAAAACTAAAAACGTTACGTGAAAAACGTTAAAAAGCACAACAACAAAAAAATGTGCATTTTCTAATAAGAAATGTCCACACTTAAGAGGTTTTTATGCCTTCTGTTTATTTTGCGTGCGGCGCAGCTTTCCATTTTTACGACAATTGCAATTTTAATCCTGCATCAGCGGGACACATAATTGTATGTCTATGTGTGTGTGTGTGTGAGCGTGAGAAGAAACTTTTGGTGCACGTAAATCTCGCTCGACAATCAATTAAAATTAAAATATTTTTTGTTAGCTGCTCACTGCTCGCATTTGTGGCATGTCAGCACAAAAAAAAGAAAAAGCTAAAGAAACAAAAAAAAACCAAACGTTGTCTACATATTTGAATTGACTTTTGATGATGTATCACGATTTATTGTTACCAAAAATGGTTGTCAAAGCGCGTGGAAAAGTGGATCAGCAGTCTAACGGTGCTCGTACCGCAGAGCGAATACAAACAACAACAACAACAGCAACAAAAAAGAAAGAGAGCGCTAAAAAAAACTCCCACAGCTTGTGTTGTTTGTGTGTTTGTCGAATTCGCCTCGTTTGCGTAGATGCAGTTGCCAAGATAAAAAGCTTCGAAAAATTGGAAAAACAAACAAATAGTTAAACTCAAGACATGTTGATAAAAAGCTGTCAAAACACACACAAACTTACACACTTACACATACATACTGTTATATATATTAATTGCCGTTTTTGGGCAAGCATCGAGCAGCCAATGAGAAACTCTGGCGCCAACCAACACCTACGCCAAAATGTATAATAAACAACAACTTGTCACGCGTCTGTGTGTGGCAATGCATGTTAATTATCAGCAACACAAGAGCAGGCGCAACCCAACACACACACACACTCACTCACTCATACATGCATGAGAGACAATGTAAACAGTTGGCCACCCAATAATATGCGCGCCAACTTGTCATTTTAGCCTAGCTCCACCTTAACAAAGCAAACAAACTGGCGCACACACACATACAAACACAAACAGCTTAGACTTAACGTCTCATACAAGCTTCGCTGCCAACGTGCTCGCAACATGTTTGCTTGGCTGACTGGCGGCGTTGCTAGCTTTTATTCCAGCAGCGAACGTGGCGCTAGTCGGTCGTGTGTTCGCGCTTCGTTTTATTCAATCAGTTCAGTTGTTCGTTCGCAACCAAATTTCGCTCCTGCCTGCGTTCGCCTTTTGTTGAGTGCGTGCGTATGTTTCAATTCCCATGCGTTTCGCGTGTTTACATTTTTGCCGGCTTATCATTGCTAGCTTGTACTTTGTTGCGCGTGCGTGCGTGCGTTGCGTTTAAGTTTACGTTTGCATTTGATTTAAATGGCGTTTTAAGTGAAATTAAAATGACGGATGTGCTGTAATTTGCACACACACACACACTCACACACAAACACTGTAACAGGCGAGAGTGTCAATAAATTGAAAAAACACGCGGCAGCCCGTTTGGGGCGTAGCATGTGCCTAGCCTTTATACTGATTACAACTACAACTAGCGCATGATTACAACGCCCCAGCAGCAGCAACAACAACAGCAACAGCAGCAACAGTTGTTGATCGAATTAAGTGTGCATCGACGTCGTCGTCGCCGTCGTCGCTGTCGTCGCTGTCGTCGTCGTCGTCGTGAGTGCGTGTTTATAGTTGTTGTTGTGTTGATTGCGCTATTTTGTTGCGCCCGCGGCTCAAATTGAGCGGATATGCAAGAGTAAAATACATGCACGCATATATGTATATAAAGTGTACGCGTTTGTGTCTGTGTCTGCCTGCCAGTGTGTGCAAACACCCCCGCCCAGGAAGCTGTCGCACGTTTAGCTGCCGCACTACTAAGTGCTAATAAGTGACCCAGCGGATGTATTTATGAATTTTCATTACGTTGCGACGACGCCTTCCAACAACAACAACAACAAGTTGAAAACCAGCACCAACACCAACACCAACAACTACTGCAGCGAACTTTGAATAACGGTCATGCCCTGCCGCCTCATCAAACTATACGATTTGCCTATGGCCTAAGCTTACAGTTATCAAACACCCTCCTCTCTCTCTCTCTGTCGCTCTCACTCTACCGCTCTTTCTTTCCCACTCTCTTTTGCTCGCCACCCTCTCTCACACCATATAACTGCACGCGTCACGCACCGTAAAGCTTTTCGCTGCGTTCTTCTTCTTCAACATCTGCAATTTTTGTTTTGTTTGTTTTTTGCACAATGCGGCGGCGGTCGACGTCGCTGCTTTTGCCGCCGCTAGAAACGAAAAGAAAACATCAACAACAACAACAACAACAAAAGCAACAACAAAAACAGCAAACAGATTTTTGAACTGCAAAGCGCTTGGTGCGTTGCACTCGCTAGTCGTTGTTGTTGTTGTGTGCGTGTGTGTGTGATTGTGTGTGTGTTTTTGTTGTCATTGATTTGGCGGGTAGCATGCAGCAGAAGCAGCAAACGGTAACAACAACAACAACAACAACAACAACAGCTGCTGCGACAATAGTAGAGACTAACTACAATAGTTGCAACGATTATTTCAAGCACCATCGTCGTCGTCGTCGTCGTCGTCGTTACCGTCATCATTATCATCACCATCATCATCATCATCATTATCGTTGTTGCAGTTGCAGTTCCGTAACGTGGCCAAAAGAACGTTGCGCGCGGGCAATTATTATTTTGTAAGACGTTTTACAATTTAATGGTTTTCATGGTAAGCACCAATCCCTCTCGAAACTCTCAACCGCCAACGCGCGCGCCATATGTTGCCATGTGCCCCCGTTTTCTCTGCCTTCTCCTTCCTTGCCCCTTTCCGCTTTCACACTGTTCCTGTGCTTCAACTGCCCCTCTCTCCCTTTGCTTTTGGTTGGTTTTGTTTTGTTGCTCCCCTATGAACAACAGACGCCGCCCCACCTTTAACTGGCAACTGGCAACTTGCAAGCTTCACCTGGAGCCAACACCTTTTATTGCAACAACAACAACAGCAACACCAACACCAAAATCTGCTTTACATAATTAGGCTACACATATTTCACATACTATTTTTCTTCTCTTCTCTTTTTTACTTTTCTTCGTTTTGCGGTTCGCAGAATGGACTGGGATCCGACCCTCTGTCAGCAAAGGAGGTGAGTTTGAAATGTCTTAAAAAAAAAAACTATCCTTGGTGCAAAACTTAAGGTTTATGCGAGTAAAATCCTTCCAAAACTAATTAAAACTCAGCAAAATTATATTAAAAGTTGAAAGCAAGAAAAAATGTTAGTCATCGAATTATTTAAGGAGTTTTTACATCGAAATTCAGTTTAATTTCATTTAGTAAGTTTAGTTAAGTTTCAAACCTTCAAAGCGAATTCAACTAGGAACCAAGGGAAGCTTGTCATATAGAAGATCGACTGCAATTGAACAGCTTTTTCATACTCCCGGCACATCGAAAAAAAACTAATTTTATTCAGGAAAATATATATATATAAAAATTAATCAGAAGTTGGCTAGATTTTTACATAAAGACTTCAACCGCTCAACACTTAAGCTTCTTGTATTGGTTTTGTGTATAGTTCAAATATGTTAATATTCGAATAGATAAGTTTAACAAAAACAAAAATTAATCAATTGACAAAGCTTAACTTAAACACACATCGACACATCGCTTAAAATATATAATAGAACTTACCACATAAATAATACAAAGGAGAACAGCAGAGACCCAAAAACTGAAGATTTATCGTTATTCTTTATAGATAAAACTATATTGTGTTTAACATTTACTAATTGGCTTTTAAAGAAATAGTAGATTGATTGCACATTTAAGCTTAAATATTTGTAGAATTCCAAGTTGCCATAAAAAAAAAACAAACAAACATCGAAAACATAACAAATTGTGTGTAATTGGCTAATCAATTAAAGCAATTTGCACTTGGTTGCAAATACTTACATAGTATAACACTTATGGCAAACTGTCGTTGAGTAAGTGATATAGTTAAGCATTCTGTCTAGCTGTCTGGCTAATGACATCTTAGCAAAACTACTACTATTCCCGGTTCTCATCAATCGGTGCGCAAATTGTTAAGCCAAAGACAAGACGAGACGAGCCGAGACGCCGCTCTTCGTTCTTGGCCAAAAAATTCCTGTTGGCAAATATCATTTGCCAGCTCGCAATCCATAAAACTGAACATCAACTCAACTCATCAAACATGAGCACAAACGAGAGCAGAAGGCTGGGGCATAGAACAGACAGAAAGAAGCTTTAATGGTCAACTTATTTGTAGTGTTCGGCGCCTATGAGAAATTTCTGCACGTCTCACACAAATTAGCGCAACGATTGCAACACGCCAATAACAATATCATATAAAAGAAGGGCAGCCAAGCAGTCGTCAGAGGGGGCAAGAGAGAAAGAGATCGTTGACAATAAATCAGCACAGTTAAGCGAAGGCAATTAGATAAAATGGCTGAAAAAGTTTTGCTTGGCCCGCATATCAATTACAAAAGTTCTTAAATCTATGAAGAAAAGAAAAAAAAAAGAATCAAATCGTATCTCGTTTGTTATGCCCCAATGAAGTTGTTGTTGTCAGAGGAGTCAGCCCCAGCCTCCCCCTTCTGAAAGAAGTCAAACGATGCATTGCATGGCATTTGACTTTTCATTGCAGCCAAATGGTGCCCCGGCGGCCTCTTGCCGGACACAATCGAAGACAAACTATCTAATCTAATGTTGTTCTCCAAAGGCAATGAGCATTTGTTTGTTTAAATAAATGCAGCCAGGCAATAATAATAACAACAACACATATATATAGTATGTATTTGCAAGGGGGCGTGTTGATCGACTAAAGCAATACCTTGTAATTAAAGCAACTAGCAAAACGAGCGGCTTTCAATTAAATAAATAAATAAACAACAAATATGCAATTTATTGCTTAAATTACAAGGCGCTACTTTTAATATGTTATTAATTTAAAGTCAATTACATCTAGTTAAACTAAGTTCAACTTTCGTTTAGAATGCAAATTATTTGAAACTAATGGAAATGAAACAGCGTTGTTGAAACGAAGATAAGGAACGAAGAAAAGGAAAGGAAGGAAAAAATAATATAATTGTTTTAAATTTTGTAAATATTTTTTTGGTTAGATCTTAATATGCTTAACTTGCTTAATAATATGTTTAACTAATGAATTTATTCACTAAATTTCATGAAACGTTGAAATTATAAGGCATTTAAACTAAAGTAAAAATTTAAAAAAAAAATTAATAATCCAATCTATTTTAAAGAAAAATAATTGAAATCTTCTCAATAAAAATAAATTTGTCTAAAAATATAAACAAAATATTGAACATCTTCAAAGCTTCTTAAGACTCATTTTTGAAAAGATAATTAAAAATAATATAGTTATTATTTGTCAAGTTTTGTCATTGGCCTCTGCTTAAGACTGTTCCTTAAAGGCTAACGACTAAACTTTAAAACACTTAACACTTATTATACCCCTTAAGACTCGCATTGTATGTAGGGTATGGGGCACACATCGCGTGGCTTGTGTGTTTGCCAAGTGTTAAGAGTCTCAGCATCTAGAAGTTGGCTTTGGCTTCGGCTTGTAAATCGCCCACTCGACGCTGACATTTTTTCATAATTTGCGCTACAAGCTTGACAATTGTCGTTTTGTTGCCCACTGGGCAAAATCACAGTTGTTGTTGTTGTTAGCAGCTTGTATGCAACACACATACAAACACACACACACACACACTCCGAGCAAGCTGCAACTGCATCCGTTTTGGGCCCAAAAGCTATCGAATTTGTTGGCGCTTTCGCACCTTCAGTTCACAGCTTCGGCCAACAGCTTTTAGCTTGGATTTGCGGCTAGGCGGGGGGGGGGGGGGGTTTTGGGGGCGACTGGATGTCAGTCTCAAGACGGTTTTTTTTTTTGTTTTTGGCCAATGCATATGCAGCGCTAAATTAAAATTTATCCGTTTTATTGCGCTGCGGGCAGCCAATAACTGTTTTTATTCAACTTAATTTTCATTTTCATATTTATTTTTTTTGTATTTTTTATAATTTATATAAATATTTTTTTTTATTTGTTTTGTTCGTTTCGGTATTATTTTTTTTTTATTGCCGTTAGTTTATTGGTTTGAAGATTTCGTAAGCGCATAACGCGCAACAATTGCTTGCGGTTGAGGCATACGTATATGTGAGGCTTTATATGTGGGGCATATGTATATATGAGGCATATGGGGCAGGCAGAAGAACCCGACGGAAGTCATTTGCGGTGGTTCCACGCAGTTGAATTCAATTGAAAGCTAAACTAAAACACGCAGCATTATAGCCAGATAAGTGTGTATAGAGATAAGCTCAAACTTAATACCCTAATAATACCCTTCCGCTTTTTGAGGCATTTAAGAATTGTAAGCAGCATTTTGTCAAACTTGATTGGTAGCTTATGGCCCTAAGTCCAATGATATTGATAATGATGTTGTTGTCTTTTATAATGATGATCTTCTTCTCTCTCTCTCTTTTGCAGGCAGAGGGCCCTCCGGTTCAAGTTGAACCAGTTGATTTGAGTTTGCGTTCGCCGCGCGGTAAGTTCCCAATTATATAAAACCTATACGATATATATATATATATATATAAGTATGTATATATTTAAGCCCTGTTTGGACAACACTTACTGTTTTTTCTTGGCCAGGCCAAAAGCATTAGCATAGCATGGCTTTTACAGTAATTAATCAACCATCAACACCGTCAAGTTGACTTTTGTTAAGCGGGTCAATCCGTAAAATCAAAACCAAACCAAAAACAACGAAACCCCAATTTGCATCTCAAGTCTAAAAGCCAATTAAATGAAGGCGGATTTTTGGTTAATTATTGCATAGTGAATTTTACACCCCCCTCCCTTCCTTTACCCTTTCTTTTTGGTGGGTGTTGAATAATTCGTAATTGATAAGCAGAACATTTTTGTTGATAAATAAGCGAATTTTTATGTGAAAGTTGAAAGGGGGAAAAGGCTTTGTCGAAGGCTTTGAGTGTTTTTGGTGTTGAAAGTTTTAAAATTGATGAACCACAAACTGTTTAACTGATGACCATAACTATTTTGGTTTTAAAGCTTTTATTTATCACAAGGGCTCGTCGTAACTTCATACGAAATCTTTAAAAATAAACCTTTAACTATTAATTATCATTTTTACTTTGGGATTCAGCTTAGTTCTAGTCATAATATGGAACAACCATCAAATATTGTTTGCATCCATTTTAAAGAAGACAAATGGCCCACATCTTTCTTAATCGCTGGGAAATTTCAAACTTTCAAAAAAAAAAAAAAAATGCAAAATTCCTTTTGTTTACATTTGTAATTCAGATGTTTGAAATTTGAACCTGAATCCGACAACGTCTATAAAAATATTTTCATAAAACAAAAACACCTCAAATATTATTAAAATCATTAAAATGAGTCTATTTTTTTCCCAAAAAAAAAAAAACCTAATTATTCACATATCTTACCTCTTAGTGCAAATCGCCTTTTTTAAACAAAACACAATTAAAAAACATTAAACTATTTTTTTATATAACTTTTTTTTTTTTAACAATTTAATTTTCATTTTATGTTTTAATTTAATGTAAATGCTATCAATTTTAATGGGCTTTAAGTCGTTGCAAATAAAGTTGGTAACAACTTTAATTGAATTCTAAATTGCTTTAATTAATATTAGAGTTTTAGTTTTAAAAATGATACTGAAATTTGGTCTAACTACCGATAATAAAAAACCAAAATACAGACTTTACCCCCCTTTGCTTTTAAAGTTTCGATTTAATGTTAAATGCAACTTGTTGCAAGCACTCGCTCGCGCTCTCGTAATCATCATCATCATCATCATCATCATGAAAATCACATGTATAGGCCCATAAAAACCGATTCACGCTGATTCTCATCTTTCTTTCTCGAAAAAGAGGAAGAAGAAGAAGAAGCGTGTGTAGTGTAGCTCCATTTCTAACGCGACAGCTGTTAGTTACCCACTGAGCCAGAACCCAAAATAAAAGCTTAAAAGGTTCAGATGGGATGCGATGGGATGGGATGGGGCAACCAACAATCTAGCGCAACTAACAAGCCCATAGATGGACAGACTTAGAGCGAGAGAGAGAATATGAAGCGTGTGTCGTTCCTGTTGTTGTTGTTGGTTCTTGTTGGTTTTTTACCACTTGACCGACCACCAGCTGTTGACCATTTGACCTTTTTGGCAGCCTTTCTCTTTGTAAGTGTGTGTGTGTGTGTGTGAAGTTAGCAGCAACGCCTCAAAAAAAAAAAAAACAAAATAATAATCTATGGAACTTTAACCGTTCCGTTTCGTTCCGGAGTCTCAACTCATCGGCAGCAACAACATCAGCAAACTAACTTTTCGGAGATGGATGGTTTTAAAGATAGTTAAACAGATAGTTATGTGGTTGCTGCTGCTGCTCGCTGCTGGCCGTAGGGTGCCACAACAACAACAACAACAACAACGGCAACAAAAACGGCAAGCGGTACACATAATTTAATTAAGAAGCAGAGCTCTTGGCTGCCTTAAATGGCTATACAGTACGATTAACAGCTAAAAGCAAAATTAAAAACGCGTTGCGTTCATTAAAAAATTTTAACAAAAAAAATATATATATGTTTTTAAATATTGTATATATATTTATAAAGACTCTTCGGGTAGACTGCGCATATTAATCAATTAGCCATGATATTAGTGAGGGCATCATTAATTTTGTCAATACGGAATGGCCTTTTTTTTTTCGTTCATCTTCGTCTGAGAAGCGCCGAGAGAGGCTCACTTCATCGGTTTCAGTTTTTAGTTGAGTTTTGTTCGCCATTCGTTGATGGTTTTTTTTTTTTTTACAAATGGCATGCTACCAACCTCGACGACGCGTCGCAACTTGTCTGCGGATCTGTGGCAAATGTGTTAAATAGCGTTAAAAATTTGTTAAACAAACGGCACATAATCGCTCTGGCTTTACTTTTGCCTTTGCCTTTGACTCGGTTTTCTGTGAGTGAGATATTGAAACCCCATCTTAATTTTCAAGTTTAACGGTCATACACACACACACATACATATACACTTGACTATTTGGCTACATAAATTATAGCTTTTAAATAATTATGCAATTAGGCAGCGATAGGCCACGATACCCGATAGCCGTTAGCCCCAAACTCCGAATGAACTGAATGAAGCAGAAAAAAAAGAGTTACAAAACTGATTTAACATTGTGGGTGGACGAGTCAAGTACTCTGTAAAAAAGTTGTATAAATACTATGGAAAGTATTTAGGAAATTTAGGAAAAACAAAAGGCAAAGAAATATTTTTTAGCCATTTTTAAGTTTATTTCTAATGTAAAATGTGTAAATAACATTGACAAGTTTTTAAACGAAAAAAAGATTAGAATATAAAAATAACTGTAATTTTCGTAAAATAATAATAATAATCAAGGAATAATACCAAAGAAAAATTGATGAAAAATAAAAATTATTTATCAAAAATCAATAAACAGGCAATAATTCCTAAGAAAAAAATAATTGAAAATAACAAACATTTATCAAAAAAAACAATAAAACTCTAAAGTTTCAAAATGACAAGACTCAAATATTCAATCTTTTTCAATAGACTAAGTTAATCACAAACCTCTCTAAACCTACAGGGTATAGCCAAAAAAACACCCTACATAAATCCTTCTCTCTCGCTCCCACTCATGCTGCCAGCTTAAGAAGATTGTCTGCAGAGAATCTGGAAAAAGCTTAAGTGCGAATTCCCACCAAGTCTAATTGCAGGCTGGGAAGCGTTGCAGCTAAAGCGAACCAAGTACAACTTGATTTATTTAAGCTACCCAAACAGCCCATAAATAAAGCTGTTGAACTAGCCGCAGAGCGGAGCGAGGGAGGCTAAGAGGAGGATAAGAGCGTTAGAAGGTGGATGCTTGAATGTGCTTGAATGTGCATGAATGTGCTTGAATATTGTGTGCCTTACCCTGGGCATCGAAGTCTTTTAAAGACCCAAGAGTCAAGTCAGACTCTCTTTGTCGTCGTCGTCGTCGTCGTCCTCTTCTCTTTCGTTGTGGCTGTGGCACTTTGGGGCATAGGCTTTCAGGTTAAGTAGATGCGGCGACACGCGGGTCGCTTGCCAAAGCGAACGACCTTAAAGACGATGCAACAACAACAACAACAACAGCAACCAATCCACTCCAATGAATGATATGCAAGTTTTTGTAGTGTTACCGTTGCTGCACTTCATCGATGCGGCTGCCGCTGATTTTATTTGGCATCTACGCGGCAGATAGTCGCTCGACAAACTCATCTCTCATAACTGCAGGCGAAGCCGCTCCCTGACAGAGACAGAAAGAGTGTTGCCTGCCCCAGACGATTGTTTTTTAATTATGCTCGAGTTTGTTGTTGTCAGTGGGAAAGGGAAACGGTGCATGCATATAGGTTTTTCTGAACAGGTCCAACTCTTCTATTTTTTGGGCCTAACATGGCGCGCGCGTATGTTTTTTCGGGAATACTAGTAGAAGTTGAGACTTGGTCTTTTGGCACAAGAGAGTTGACTGAGTGACTGCCTTGTTGTTTGAGGTTATGTGAAAGGTCAAGTTCGTGATCGCATTCAAACATTTTTGCCAACCACTCATCTTGCAGCGCAGATCTACTCGTCCCTCTCTCTCTCTCTTTCATTGTCTCTCTTCCCTCTTTAACCCCGCTGTCTAGTCGTGGTCTGTGGTATGAGGGGTCGCCTCTCTACTACAATATACATACAAACAAACATACAGATATACACGAGTGTGAGCCCGACCCAAAGCTCATCGTCGTCGTCGTCGTCGTCGTCGTAGAAAAATTGAAGATGAGCGTGCCACCACCACGCCACGATTCTGCCATTGCCACACTGTGTCTCCTCCGTCCTTACCTTCTTACCTTGTCGCTTGTCGCACCAAATTGAGTGAATGTAAACTGTGGTTTACTTGTTTCCAGCGTTGTCATAGTAATTTTTCTGCACTATAACAACAACAACATCAACAACAACGGCGGCGGGCAGCGTCGCCTCCAACTTCTTCAAAATCTTCCAGCTCCCAAACGACGACGACAGTGGCAGCAGCAGCAGTCACCCCGACAAAACTAACAACAACAACAACGAAAAATGGAGATGCTGATGACACTGGAGACACGTTGTCTCTCTGGCAATCGTGCAACTGACACACCAGCAACAACAACAACAACAACTAGCGAAATGTTATAGCAGCATATGCCACACGAACGAAAAATTACACTGGACAACACAGGGTGCGGCGTTTGTGGTATGCTACACACACACACTCACAGACAGACACAGGGTGAGACAGGGGGAGTGTACATCTATCTAACAGCAACAATTTTGGGTGGGGAATCAGTTACTTATTCTTCTTCTTCTTCTTTTACTTCTCTTTGCATTTTGAGGATGATTTGAATGTCGACGGTTGTTGTTGTTGCTGCTTGCTGTTGTTGCTTGCAACTGTTGCTAATGTAAATTTCTCAGGCACTTTGATTGCGAATTAAACTGCCTACATGGAGTTAATAATTTGACCAAGATTTCTATTTGTATTTCTTATGTTTGGTTTAATGGAATTTCATCGGAGTTTAAAGAGAAATTTAAAAAAGGTTTATAGTGAAATTGTTTTTTGTTAACAAATAGACTTTTCTATGAATACATTCAATTTCTTTTTCTATTCCTGTTTTAGTTTTTAGTTAATTTTTTCTTATTAAAAATTTCTACTGTTTTTTTCTCTCGACTTTTTTTTTTTAAATTCATAGATAAGTTGTTTTTATTTAAGATTTTTACTATCAGTAATAAAGTTGAAGGAATACGGCACAGTTTCAACACCGGAAAAACTCGGAAAAACTCACTTTTCAGTTTATTAATAGTTAAAAAAAAAATATAAACATCTCTTTCGCCCAATTATTAAGTTCTTCATAGCCAAGCTTGACCATAATTTTACATAGTTTTTCTCGCTGCTGTTTCAGTAACCTGACACTGATCAGCGACAGAGAGAGACAGAAACAGAGAGATAGAGAGAGAGAGAGAAATAAATGCGTAGCTTTTGGCGTTCAGTTAACGCCTAACAAGTGATTCGGCGCCCCTCAGCTGGAACTCCCTCTGGGCAAACATAAAGTGTATGGCCGGCCGGCCGGCCCGTGTGGAGTCATAAATCAACGCCCATGTGACTTTTAAAAAACCTGCTGCATAGTGTGGCATATTTTTTTTTTTTTATCCTTTTAGCCAGTGTTTGTGTGTGTGTGTGTGTGTATGAGCATCTTCCCAGCCTTCGATACAAGGAGCATGCGAAATAAAACAGATACAAATATACCTAAAAATAAATAAGACAAGAGCCACGCCAAACTTCGACTCAAACGCAGCAGATTCATCCCAACCAAAAAACAAAAAAAACCCAGGGACTTGGCGAAGACGAAGACGAAGAAGAAGAAGCTGAAGACGAAGTAAGTAGATCCACGCTTTCGTGAGCAAACAATTCGAAAGCTGACAAAAGTGCTGTGCAATAACATGTTAACGATGATCTCTCTGCCTCCACCGCCGCTGCTGCCGCTGCTGTTGTTGCTGCTGCAGCTGATGATCGTGTTGGTGTGAGAGAGATAGATGTTGATGACAGCCCACACGACAACGAATCATAAGCCACGACACACCGAGATGCTGCTCCTCAAAAAAAACCACAACAAAAACAAAAACAAACATAAAATGTTTCTAGATCTTTCAGCGTTTTCATTTTTTATCGATCCTCTTTAAAAATCGATCGCATCTGTTGTTGTTGTTTTTTGTTGCTTTCGTGTTGCTCATTAGTTGTTGGCTAATTTCGCAAGCATTTTGCCCCAGACAATGCCAGACTCAACTCGCTGCATATTTATTGGTCATAAAAGCGCGACGACAAAAATACGAAAACCAAAAAAAACAACAAAAATTTGTTTGCTTAAAAATTTGTCTCCATACAGGAAAAAAAATATTAGCAATTTGCATTGTTTTGGTTTAGTGGAACTGAGAATTGTGTGTGCGGCGGCGGCGGCAGTGTCTGCACTGGTTTCTGGCCTTTCCAAACCAACAACTGTGCAACAATAGGTTGGCTGGCTGGCTGCTTGTGCCACAGTGTCTGTGTTCAGCTTGTACGTAGCTGTGAAAGAATTCTTTGCAACCGCCTCCAATTCGTGCCCAGACAGTAAGCTGCAACAACAGCAGCAGCAGCAATAGCAGCACCCGCGCACATGCTCCTAAATGGAGCCTTCGTGTAAACAGAAAAATTTGACTCATGACTTCGTCTATGCAACAGCAATAGCAACAACAACTAACATTGAGAGCACATTCACATCCTTTTGTGGTTGTGCTACACTTTTAGTTTTGCTCAAATTAGTCAGCGGGATTTTTGCGGCTGTGTTTCTACAAATTAACGCCAATTTCGTATCACGTTATTAATAGTAACCATTAAATTGCCCGCTCCACGCTCTGATCATTATCTGGCGGCTAACAAGACAACAACAAAAGCAACCACCGCTATAGATGCTGCCAGACAGCCAGACTTTAGGCTAGTGGGTGAACCAACAACAACAACAAAACACCACACACTGTTTGGTTGTGATTCCTTGCAAGGTCCGAAATTGGCAGCCGCAGCTGGCTTGGTCTGCCTTTGGCTGCCTTTGGCTGCCTTTGGCTTTGGCTTTAGCTGGCTTGCAACGTCTTGCCTTAATTATCTGCATGGCCAAAAAGAAAGAGCACAAACAAATAAAAAAATACTATACTAAACACTAAATTGTTTATGTGTTGTTGTATACTAGGCATAAAAAACAAACACATAAAAAAAACCAACAAAAAAAAACAGCTGCAATCGCGTCACCTTTGTTTGCCGTATAGAGAGCGATAAGCTTGTTAACTGTTAACCAAATCTGTAGCAGGCCACTGTAAAATGGCCAAATATAATCTCAATACGCCCACGTTCACCACACTGCAATGTGCATTCATTTTGCTATCGTCTTAGTTTGTGTTTTGTTTTTTCCGTTTTTTTAAGGAGATTTTTGCCATTTAATCAATTGACCCAGTCAGGCTAATTAACAGTCATCCTAGAGATGACAACGTGACTGTGCTGTACCATAAAATAGTAGCACAAGAAAGTTGGTCTAAACTTGATTATAATGAAAAATTGAGTTGAGTTGAAGTTCAAGCATCTCAAACAAAACTTTACAAATATACAATTTAGATAATTCAATAAAAAACATAGAAGAAAATTCAAAAAGTTGAAGTAAAAACTTTAAGCGATAGCTACATTTTTATTTTCCTAAAAAAAAACTTTTAAATCTTAAAAAGCTTAAAGCAAAGAATCAATCAAATATTATTTTTGTATCGGTATACCAAAGTGAAGAAAGACAAGAAAATTTACTTGAATGTTAAATATCTAAAAAAAAAATATGCTAATATTTTAAGAATATTTTTATTCATAAATAAACCTTAATAGGAGGTCCTAAAGTATTAGGTTAATTGATCTTTATCAATTCTTAAAAAAAATTTAAAAAACTCGTGAATTCAGTTTAAAGTTTCTAAATAAAATGAATGAACAATGAAATTTTACAAAATCTTGCAAAAATTCAAATTTATAAAAAAAAAAACATTTTTAAATAGAAAAACTCATGAAAATTATAAGAATATTTTTAAAAAGTTTTCATTCAAAAAGGATTTTCATAAATGAACCCTAAAAGCAAATCTTTAAATATTTTTTTAAGATATTCTACATTTATTCGTCATCAGATCTTCGAAAAAGTATACTTAAAATTCGTTGATTCATTTTTAAAATACAAAATCCAAATTAAAATTCATAATCTAGTTCCGAAAGCCATTATTTATAATGGAAGTTAACAAAAGCTTGCAAAACTCATGAGAAATGCATCTAAGAAATGACTTCAACATGACTTTAATTGAAAATAAAAAAACTAAAAGTAAAACACAATTAATGTCTATATTAATTGAACTAATGGGATTTACAATTGATTTTGTGCCACATGTCCATCTCTGACGGGCTGTTGTTGTTGTTGTTGCTGTTTGCAGATACTTGGCCAAGATTTGCAACTACTTAAGAGTTCGCGGCAGCAGCAGAGATGCCAGATAATAGATAAACAAATGCGAATCGGATAATGTCATGTTGCCATGTCATATGTTAGCAACAACAACAATAAAAAAAATCCGAAACCGAAACGAAACGAAGCGAAGCGAAAAACTGGAGCAGTAAGTCAAAAGCAAAGCTTAAAAAACATTCTTATCGATTACACCTGAGACCTCAATCAATAAATTGATTGTTAGCGATCAGTTTAAGGCAGGCAGGCAGGCAGGCAGCCAGGTTGACTGTGTTGCAGTGGTACAGTGTGGTGCTGCACTAGCCACCACCATGTGACTCGCATACAAAAGAGTTTAGCTGTTGTTGTTGTTGTTGTTGTTGAGGCTCTTAAGATAAGCCGCCGTAGCTGCTGCTGCCTCTGCCTGGCTGTGGCCTAACTTGTTCGGGTCTTGGTCTCTTAGCCAGGTTTGGGTCCAAGTCCAAGCACTTTTGATCGCTGCCATGCGATAGGCGGTGAGCGGCGTTGTTAGGAAGTCGTCGCTTTGACCGTTTGTTTGTTTATTTTGTGTCTGTTTTTTGTTGTTGTTGTTGTTGTTAAGGCATAAAGCAAGATTTGTGTAAATGTCAGGTGGTAATAGTGACACTGTGCGCCACTTGATTGGTTTTACTTCTTTTGACCACAGCAACAACAACAACAAGCTGCTTGTGTGTGCCAAATTTTTTTTTTAAGCTTACATTGATCGCAAGGTTGTTATGGTTCTAGCTGTTGTTGTTGTTGTTGTTGTTATTGTTGCATGCATTTCTTTAATTGGCTCATTTTCGCGGCACATGTTGGCCCGAAAAAACCCAAAAACCAAAAATGGTAGCCAAATATTTATTGCAGCTTAATGAAAATGCATAACACAACGCTCGGCTGCGGCCGCTACACGACAATCGCATCAAAGCCATCAATAAAACATGTAAATCAATTGTGCCGCATATATGCCGTTGTGGTAGCGGTGGCGTATGAGTAATGTTGATATCCTCAACCAGTGGCAGTTGTCAACTCAATAGAACATTGAACATTCGGTACTCCGGTGTTGTGACAGCTTTAATCGAATTGCATTCATTGTTGTTGTCGCAGTTGCAATGTTGCAAACATATTTGAGTTGGCAGGAACGTTAGTTTGTTTACCTCGCAACAAAGTTGGGCATTAAGCTAATTTCAGGTATTTTCTCTAACTTAGTTTCTGTTTGAAACGCAATCTTAAGCCAGAATCGTTGCTTAATTTTGACTCATAAAAGTCGCTCTTCTTAAAGGTTTTAGCTCTGCCAACTTGTTACCATTTTCAATAAAGTTTTGGACTCTTGAAATCGCATTATGCAGTCACCAAATCTAATTGAAATTTCCCACAGCTATCGAATTGGTCACATAAAAACCGAGTTTTAAAAAAAAAGCAAATCCTTTTTTTTTGTTTAGGAAAATAATTGCTATTGCAAATTTGACATTTTTGTTACACAGGTTTTGTTGTTGTTGTTGTTGTATTTAATGCGAAATAGGCGCTGTCAATTTAATTGCTTTATTTTAATTACTTGGAGCGTTTAGTTTTTTATTGCATTTGGTCTTTGATTGTTTTTTAACACCCAAATCGCAACTGGTTGTTGCAACTCCAACTATAAAGCCAGCTCTTTATTCGTAACGCCCACAAAGAGGCAACACCTAAGCCATCAAACAACAAGCGTCAGTTGTTGCAAGTTGCGGCTGTAAATTGAAAGCACACGCTGCGTCATCAAAGTCATTAAACTGTCGGCTGCTTACGGAAGTTTTTTCTTTTGTTTTTTTTTTGGGTGTGGATCTGCGTTTTGTTTGTAAACGATATGTGTGTGTGTGTGTGGCAAGAACGTATTGTGTGTACATGTGTGTGGGTGTTTATAATAATGTGGAGGTGTAGAATGTGGCAGTCAGTCAGTGTGGCATTCAGCCAGTCAGTTGGAAGCTGAATCGCAAGTGATTTAAAAGCGCTAAAGCGTCTGTCTTTTTGCCACCTCCAAAAAAAAAACCAGCTCGGGTGTGTCACACAACAAACATCGGCGACAATTTCGCAACGCTTGCCAAAAATGATGTCTACAAGGTGTGTTCTACACACACACACACACACACACACACATCTTCCCTCTCTCTCTCTATCTATAATTTTTGTTGCCGCTTAGCTTTAGTCGGTGCATTTCAAACGACTTTTTTTTAATGATACGCAACTAAAAACAAAAATTGCATTGCTAAAAAATATTTATTTTTGTCACCATTTTTTTTGAGGCAAAACCGACGACGACGACACACATTTAAATTTGAGATACGTACGTAATGATGATTCTGTATCAAAAAAGTCGAACGATCTCTTGAGTGAAAAATAATGGTTAAGTTGGAGAATTGACAACGCCTCCGACGATTTTTGTTTGTGACTCCTCTGTTAATCGTGACTTTCACAATCAACCTTCAAAAGGTTTTTTCGTTGCCACAAACGAGTAGCGTGTAACCAGGCGCAAAATGCGCTGCAAAACAACAGCAACAACAACAGCAACAGCAGCAAGAAGAAGCAACAACCCAAAAAAACACAACTAACATTTGAAGCATTTACTTTGGCGCTTCATCGAATATTATTTCTCACGTTCTATTTTGTTTTGTTGTTGCTGCTGTCGCCGTGCTTGCCCCTTTTCTAGTTGCTGTTGTTGGTTTTTGTTTTTTTTTTTGTTTATCATCGGAACTGAGATTGAGTCGAATGCAGCATCATCAGCCCAAGCTTTAGACAGTTCTCATTGCTTTAGTTATTATGCGCCTTTTTTTTTTCTGTTTTTTATTGGAACACAAATTTTTTTTCTCTCCTTCTTCTTTTTCATTATCATTCACTTTGTTTGTTTGTGAAATCATTGAAGGCGTGAATTGAATTAAGCTTACGACTGATCTTAAGTTTAATTGGTATTGAAGGCGTAACAAATAACAAAAAAAAAAGTATATTTTTCAAATATATTTCTAAGAATAGTTTTATTCAGGGAAAATTGCAAACACAATTGGAGATGTAGCTATTATCGGGCATTTAGCATTAAAGAAGAACGTGTAGCATGCAACCGAAAAGTTTATGTTGTGTTGCACTTAGTTACTTGCCACATGTGTCTTAAACTCAGGCAATTTCCATTTCCATCTGCAATTAAACACTTCCTGTGATGGCTGCTGCTGCTGCCGTTGCCAGTTAAATTAGATGGCCATTTCAATTAAGCCATAAAAGAGCTGAAGCCGGGGCCTTTAAGCCGGGTTTGCATGTTAAAAATCATAAAAATGTTAAATGACAAGCGGAGCGCATGTAAGTTTTAGCAACTCTGACTGTTTGGCTTGCTTGTTGCTGTGTTGTTGTTGTGAAGTTGTGAAGTTGTTGTTGTTGTTCGCATTGTCAAATTGCGATCAAAAACGCAACAAACGAAACATGCCACACGGAGCCAGCCAGACAGCTAAACAGCCAGCCAGCCAGCAGCATCATGAATCAAACTACCAAACAGCTAACTGAGTGAACAGACACAACAACAAACATTGAGACAAACAGAAAGAAAGACAGAAAGACAGAAAGACAAGATAGATAGACAGACTGTTAGCCAGGTTAACTGAATCGGTGCTGAATGCGTTTTAACGGCTACTTGTCTTTGGCTATATTTATTGAAAGGATTTTCAACACTCACACACTGAGAGAGTAGCAGTCATTCATGCATGCATTCAATCATACGTACTACGTACAACAAGTTGCACACATTTGCGCCTGCCACATGTCCACAAAGCAACGTCACGTCGGTGATGCCACAGCAGCAGCAACTGCAACAACATTTGATTATGAAAAGCCGACTGCGTCTCTCTGGCAACCAAATCGATAAAAATAATTGGTTGACTGCGTTTGCAACTGCAACAGAAACATACAGCTCGCAATTCTGTTGCATAGACAGAGGGAGACAGGAGATTTGGCGACTGAGTCTGGGGAGGCATTATTACAACATTGGACACTATTGAGTGCAGACAACTTTTGAGCTTTTCCCACGTTCGTGAAAAAAATATTTTTGTGTGCGCAAATTATTGGAAAAAATAAAACAAGAAACCAAAAAAAATAAAATAAAAAAACTAAGTTGAGCGCATTTTGGCTAACGATTTGAATGTGATGTGCTTGTAAAGTATTTGCTGGCGAAATTTTTGATTTGCAATGCAATTGAATTTTACCATATTAAGATATTTGGTATTTGAAATAAAATCCAAACATTTTTTCAAGTTGCGTAAATGCTTAACAAGCAAATAAGTGCTATCGATAATAATCGATATGTGTAGTAGTAGTCAGTGTAGAGTATTGAAATCAATTTTAATTTTCTTTACCATAAAACTTTGAGTAAATTCGATGTATGTTATCGATAATAATCGATATATGTAGCAGTCAGTGTTGAGTATTAAAATCAATATGTTATCGAAATAAAATGTAGTGTTCTTTACCATTAACCTTTGAGTAGACTGACAATTATGTTATCGATATATTCAATAGTCAGTGTTGATTACTGAAAGAACTTTGTTATTAAAATTAACTTAAGAGTAGATTTCATTTATGTTATTGATATTAATCGATATCTGTAGTAGTCAGTGTTGAGAATTAACAGCAAGCTGTTACTGAGTAAAAGTTTAATGTTCTTCACCATTAACTTTTGAATAGATTTCATTAGTGTAATCGATATACGTAGTAGCCAGTGTTGAAATTTAAAATCAAGTTGTTATCGAACTAAAGTTTAATGTTCTTAACCATTAACTATTGAGAAGCTTTCATTTATGCTATCGATAATAATCAATATATGTACTAGGAGTCAGTGTAGAGTATTGAAATCAAGTTAAATTTTCTTTACCAATAATCGATATATGTAGCAGTCAGTGTTGAGTATTAAAATCAAGCTGTTATCGAATTAAAATGTACCATTAACCTTTGAGTAGACTGACAATTATGTTATCGATAATAATCGATATATGTAATAGTCAGTGTTGATTATTGAAATAACGTTGATATTGAATTAAAGTTAAAGTTCTTTAAAATTAACTTAAGAGTAGATATAATTTATGTTATTGATATTAATCGATATATGTAGTAGTGAGTGTTGAGATATATGTAGTAGTGAGTGTTGAGAATTAACAACAAGCTGTTACTGAGTAAAAGTTTCATGTTCTTCACCATTAAAATTTGAAGAGATTTTATTAGTGTAATCGATAATAAACGGTATACGTAGTAGCCAGTGTTGAAATTTAAAATCAAGTTGTTATTGAACTAAAGTTTAATGTTCTTAACCATTAACTTTAGAGTAGCTTTCATTTATGCTATCGATAATAATCGATATATATGTATGTAGTAGTAAGTGTTGAGTATTGAAATCAAGTTGTTATTGAATTAAAGTTTAATGTTCTTAACCATTAACTATTGAGTAGCTTTCATTTATGCTATCGATAATAATCGATATATATGTATGTAGTAGTAAGTGTTGAGTATTGAAATCAAGTTGTTATTGAATTAAAGTTTAATGTTCTTAACCATTAACTTTAGAGTAGATTTCATTTATGCCATAAGCAAATGTAATCAATGTAAATTTATTTTTTATTGATCTCAGCAAAAGCTTCAATCACTTAAATTAACTATAAAAGCGTTTGATAGACTCAACCCGTTGCGAAGCCACTTTAATGTTGCACTTACTCGCAGCTGCGAGAAATAAAATAAAAAAGAAGCAAACTACAAAACACCCAAGACACAGACAGAAGGAAAGAGAGAGAAAGAGAGCGAGAGAGATATGAATGGTAGGGTATCTTTATGTCATAGTTGTTAATTAGTGGCTCACTTTTCGTTTTATGGATTTGTACTAGAAGTTTAATTAAAGTCTGCGCAGTAGTCGTTAATTATTACGCAAAGCGTCTAAACAAATGTGAGCAATGTTTTATGCACTCAAAGCGATGCGAGTAGCTCGAGTGTTGCCCGAATAGTTGAATGCTTGTAGCAAGTAGTTGTTGCTGACAGTTGTCAACATAAGTTGCAGTTGCATTTTGTGTTTTTTTATTTTTTTTGTGTTGAGCAAAGAGTTGCCAAGCGGCGACAACACTTTAAAAATTAATTGCTGAGATTTATGAGCCCAGCTAGTAGTTTCGGCCTGAGAGTCAGCGTCGGAGTCAGAGTCACATTTTGAGAGTGCGTGCCCCGTCCGTTAGATGGCTATAAGTTGGCCATATAAGGCGGTAAAATGTGCATATAGCTGAACCACATTTCAGCCACTTCACACTTTTATCAGTTTGAAAATATGAAGCGGCAAACTATGGGAAAATCTTTTTACATTTTTTTTCTTTCGGTCGGTTTCTTATAGCAACAGCAGCAGCAACAGTTGCCGCTGGGGCAGCCGACAGTCAATTGTGTGCGGTGAAGATTTGTTCGTTGTGATAAGGATGCCTTTTGGATGCACTCGTGAGCGTGAGGCAGCTTACAGTTTACAGCTTGCAGCATCTTGCAACTTGCAGCTCGCAGCATGGGTGCTTCTCGGACAGTAGATGCTTGAGGCGCGATTTCACTGTAGCAATCTCGTTACTGCTAACCCCTACACTGTAAACAAATTTCGGCCAAGATTGAGTTGACTTTAAGGCACATTTAATGACTTTTCGAGTCAGCTTTGATTTGTTTAATAATACTCAACTGATTTTCTTAGCGTGTATCCAATTGCTATTTGTTAGTTTTGTTGCCGCTTTTGTTGATCTGACCAAAGCTGCCAGCATGGCTATAATTAGACAATAAACAAAGCCGCAGCTTATAGGGGCGTTGCCACACAGCACTATGCAACTGCAACACAATCAGACAAACTCACACCAACACACACACACACACACAGACTGGCCGTTAGCTGGCCAATCCGAAAGCTGGCAATCAAAAGCTGCGACAAATTGTACATTTTGTGGTCACAAATTGAGTTAACGCTGCCAAATTAGCGGCATAAATTTATCGCTCCCGAACGAATGGAGTTTAAACAACGCTAAACAACAAAAGCAACAAAAACAACAACAAAAAAACTGTGAGAGATGGAGAGACTGGGCCAAAGACTGAGAGACTGCCTCAAAGATTGGGGGGCCTTAATTAAGTCTTTACGAGGCAACACCGGCAGCAATTTCAAATGGGTGCACAACTTGAACGCTTAAATAAATAAATCTGGTTGCTGTTGCTGTTGTTGTTGTTGTTGTGGCCACAACACAATTGGCGCTTGGCCGTTTTGCTGCTGTTTTGTGGCCAATAAAAGATCGCAGCGCGCTGATTTGACAGGTGAACAATTTTGGGTTGGGCTGCGGTCCAACTTGCCAAGCAGCCAACAACAACAACAACAACTGTTGGGCATGTGTCGTTGCTGCTAGTTGCTGCTTGTTGTTGTTGTTGCCACCACCCACCTGGATCGCTTTGGTTGTATTGAGATTGAGAGTCTGTTGGCCCCAAAAACACATTTGTTTTGCCTAAAAGATTATTTCAACAAACTGGTGACAACAAATTAATTTAAGCGATTGCCCGATATCTCCGCTTAGGACAACTCTGTTGCTTGTTTGTTTAAACTGTTGCAGTTAGTTAAACTATAGTAACTAAAGTGTCTTGCTTGTTTATTGTAGTATAATCGAAGTCACTTGCTCTGTGACTTGTTTAACATATATCACAGATAAGTTCACCAGCTAATGCTGGACAGGATGACATCGTTTTAAGGCAGTTGCATAGCGACAGCTTATCGATAAGCCAACAAACATTTCACATGCAACCATTGGCGTGTGAGAAGAGGCAGATGTAGCCATCCTTGACTAAAATTGTTTAAGATAAACGCGTCAAAGTAAAGCTCTATAAATATGCTTTACTGATTTTTTGTTGTTGTGATTTTTCTCAACAAAATTCTTTCTATTATTTTTGGGTTGGCTATAATATTTGCATTGGTCAAGGTTTTTTTTTTGTGGTTTACAAAGCTAATTCAACTGATTTAGTTTTTTGGTTATGCCTTTGGCTAAGTGAACGATATTCCAGTCGATCGATCACGTTATTCCGTTTAGTAAATGACGCTGGCCATTATCATAACTTCAAGCCACAAGGTCGGAAAATCGAAAACAACAAAAAAGAGTTTTGCAATAATTTTGAATAAAAAACAATTTAAATGTTCATTAAATTTATTTGTAATTCGAATTGAGTAATAACAATTCTAGAAATGATTGAATTTAATTCCCAAGTAACAAATCACACACACCCTCGCTTATATCCTTAGCAAATTGTACACATTTCACTTAATCAGCGTTCGTCTCATTTGATTACTTCATTTATAGCTGTCGTCTGTCTATGTTTTGTGTGTTTGTTTGGCTCATGCAAATCTGTGGCCTGGCTTTCAAATTGATTGCACATTTCAGTTTTGAGGAGGCAGGAGCGCGAAATGACAGATGCGATGCACATCGACCAACATAAAAAATCACAATGCCTGGCAATAAATAAAAGAAAAACCACAAGCCAAAACGACGTCGTCGATTTTGCAAGGTCAAACGTAGCGTATGAGCAATGTGGCCCAAACTGGGGCTGTGTGGGCCCTTCGACTTTTCGAAAAGTCAACAGCAGTTGAAACTCGTTTGCAACGGGGGCGCACTACTACCCCTTGCTGCCCCCTGCCCCCACCCAACGCTTCCACTCAATTTGTTTTGGCCCAGCGGCATTGAGAATTGGAGTGTCAAACTTTCAGCTTTCAATGCACGCCAGGATGCCTGCCGCAGATGTCGATGCCGTTGCCGATGTCGATGCCGCTGTGCCACAACGAGGCAGGCAGGCAGGCAGGCAGCGGCAACTTCTTCTCCTACTTTGTTAGCTTGCTGTTTTTGTATTGACATTAAATGAAATAATCTGCGATGATTGTGCATTAGTTGCAGTCAGCTAGGCGGAGGATCCACTCCAAACAGTGAGAGAGACAGTGAGATAGAGAGGCTGGATAATAGTTCTAGACTGCTGTATTTGGGTAGAGAAACAGAAAGAGAGAGAGAGAGAGAGAAGTGGTTCCCATGGCATGATTTTGCATGAAATAATGTGGCGCACGAGTGGGCGGGCAAAACTCTGGCCTGGAACTGTTTTTCTATTCACAATGCTGTTGAAGCGGTCGGTGCGGGGGGCCACTTGTCGTGGCAATCCATTGCCGACTGCCATTGCCTTACTGTCTGCGTTTTTTTTCTTCTTCTTCTTCTTCTTGTTGTTGGATGCTTCATTCAGCTTGTCTTTCGGTTTCTGTTTCTGTATTTTTGTCTTACTTTTTTGTTGTTGTTGTTGTTGTTGTTGTTGTGTTGCTGCTGCTGCTGTTGCTGCCTTAGCCAAATTTGCGACGAAACAGGAACCGTTAACTGCGGCAATTTGTGCTGCCAACGTCCCTCAGTTTGTTTCCCACGTTATAATTCGTTAGATTTTCAATGCCCTCACTTCAGTTTTTTTTTTCAACTATTTTTTTTTCTCCATTTTTTTTTTTTTTTTGGGCCGTGTCGAGTTGATACAGTTTTTTTGCTTCTAATGACACTCGGCTTAAATGGTAGGTTAGCTATTTGGGCACAAGAGTATGGCATATTAGAATTTAGTATTGTGTTGCATTTTAGAACTTGGTTTGGCAATAATTTGTCTACACTTTGGCCAAAACAAGTGGCTGAACAAAATGCTTAAACAATGTTTATTGTTAGGGGGTTAAGCTGCCTAATATATCAACAAGTATTTTTATGAAAAGAAAAGGCTGCCAACCTTTATTTCTTCCTTCACCTAAGTTTAATCAAAAGTGTTCAAATAATTCATGTTTTGACCATAAACCAACTATTTAAGCCGATGTTTACTTACTTTCCTTTGGCAACAAGATTTAGGATCCAACTCAAACGTTAGTCTATTCTAATACCAACTGTTTTAATGTTTTTTTTTTTATGCACAACTTGCAGCTATTTGTTGTTGTTATCAACTGAGACTAGACTGAGCATTTATTCCCCTTTATTTTTTTTGAGGCAATGCTGAGCTGTTGGCTTTGACACTTGGACTTGTGCCTTGTATTTTTTTTGTGTTGTTTTTTTTTATTGCGTGAAGCCTTTCTCTTTTTATTTTCTTCTTCATCTTTTTTTCGTCTCCTTTCTTCTTTATGTACTTTTTTCGTTGTTGTCGTTGTTGTTGTTGTTGTTCATTTGCTAAGTGCGCATCACGTGCAAGCAATTATTTTATCAATCATTTAGGCGCTGTTGCTAGTTGCAAGTTGCTAGTTGCTAGTTGTTGTTGTTTGCTCCTCGCCTGGCTGCCTTATGTCTATGGCTCAGTCCCGACTTCGGGCTTGCTGCTCACAACAGCGAAAACGCATTTAATGTCTGCTTAGTGTGATTACGACGCATTAATGCCCGTTCGTTCGCCTTGCCAACTTATACTCTTCCCCCCCTCATCCTGCATTGCTCGCTCTATGCAACATGTTGGCTGCACGTTGCATCTTTGCCGTTGTATTTTGTGTATTTACTGTTTTACAGTCACCGGCGGCGCGTTGCTGTTGTTGTTGTAGTTGTTATATGTGTGTTAACTTTCAAATAAATTAAACATGAAGCTGGGATCATTTATTTCACTCGCTCCACCTAACTTGCTAGCTCGTTTGGGCCTGGCGTGGCCCGGTCTTCTTCTTCTGACTTCACAGCCTGCTCTTCTCGCACTTGGTATATATGATAGTATGCACATATATATAGCCATGAGACCCATTCACCCATTCCTCTGAAGAAAAAAAACACCCATCGACATGGGCTCCATCTCTATCTGGAGGCTGCAGCTCCAAACTATTCGCAATGTTTCTTCATTTTCACATTAAATGCGCAATTCCCGACATTTGTTTGAATTAACACGCGGCAATTACCGCTCACCAAGCTCACCAGACTCTCCAGACTGTAATTCATTGGGAATACAATCGCATATTAGAGACGCACGTTTTGTTTTTTTTTTATCTGTTTGTTGCACTTTTTTTTTGATAGAAAAAGAAAAGGATTTTGTCAATTTTTGAAGGGATATTTAAATATTTGCCGTTTTCTTTTAGGTTTATTCCTTATATAAATCCCAATCTGTCAACAATAAACTAAAGCTACAGATATTTTCAGAAATCGTTAAAATAATCATATGGCATTCGATTATTATTAACTTGATTGCAACGTTTTGGTAAAAATTGTTTTATTTTTAATGTCAAAAATTAATCCACGGATAGCCCATATGGACATTAAGTAAGATTAATGTGTCTTAAATTAAATCCTTATGGGGCCTCGATTTAATATTGATAACTGCCAATTGTCGCTTAACAAACTCATGTTCTCTCTTTCTCTCTCTCTCTCTCATTTGCTGTCCGTCTAATCAATAACAAATACGCTCAATTAATCATTACACTAAGCACTAAACGCCTAACAGGCTAACAGTCTTAAAACGTGTATTTAACTTAGTGCAACACACACACATACACACTCATAAGTGAGCGTCGCATCGTTTATCTGTTGCAGACAAAAAGAAATGCATAAATTATTTCTCGCAGGCATTTTAAAACGCCTGTTGGGCAACTTTCCGCTGCTGACTGCTGACTAACTGCTCTTTCATCTCTTCTCTCGCTCTCTCTCTCTTTCGACTGCCTACTTAGCAATTGCTGACCATTTGGAAAGCCTTCTTTCTGCTTCGTGTCCACGCTTTTGTCCATATTTGTACACAATTAGCAATGACACAAAAAAAAAACAAAAAAAAAATCCAAAAGCAAGCCAAAAGAAATACAAATACAAAACGAATAGCAACAGCAACAAACTTCACACACCATAAATCGATTATCATTGCGAAAAATACACACGCAAACACACGCACACACACACACACACTTATATAGGTTTGGGCATTAAATCAAATGGCACATTTTACGCCTCATTGGCTGTGCATAAATTTATTTATCGACTTGTCCATCGACTTGCGGTCTGTTTGTCTGTCTGTCTGTTATCGCTGCCATCGCTTATCGTCAATCGACATTGCGTATACGCCATGTCCACCTTATCCGTTGCTGCCGTGCATGCATAAAATGTATAACAAAATTAGCATTAGCGTAAAGCATTTGTTAAGCGCTCCAGATTGCATCGATAAGCAGCTGAAAGGTGTCTGGGCGCGATCTGGGTTGTTTTTAGTTTAGTTTGCCGGGGTCTGCTTGGGCCTGCCTGGCAGCTGGCTGGCTCGCTGGCACATCCATCAACGCCGCTGTTTGGCGTTTGCCAGTGCATCAATCGGTGGGCAGCAGCAACAGCAGCAACACGCGCTGACAATCAATGCGCGCGACAAGCAAACGAAAACGAAAAACGAAAAAAAAAAAACTGGAACAGAAACAGGTCCAGTTTTAGTTGCAGTTGCAGTTGCAAACACAGTCTTTGCAGTCTTCGCCTGCCTCGCATTGCTTTTCACACCTTCGCGCGACTAACCGTTTGTGGCATCTCCTTCTACTCGATAAGTATACCCTATAGACAATTAAAAGAGGGTGGAGGTGTGCTCGTTAATGTGGCGAGTTTTGTGAGCCGATAGAAAAGTAAAAATTTGTATTTAATTATAATGTTCCGCAAGTAAAACATACACAGGTGAACAGTTATCGATAAACAAGCATGCACATATCGATAAATTATATTTTTGGAGTATAAATGTATATAAATATTTAGCTGCAGTCGGTTTCTGACACAGACTCAAAATGTTATCGATAACTATACATTCACTTATCGATAAATTATAATTTTTTTCTATCTTGTCGATTATGTAAATAGATTAATATTTATCGAAAACCTTGCAATATAATCACATATCGATAAGTTATAGTTTTTTTTTACCATATTTCGCTGCTTTTCCACGACGTTAAATATTATTTCTATCATAAGGTAAACTAATTTTCTAAATAACTATTAGCCATTTAATTATTGTAGGGTAACTTAAAGTCAACTCTTTATTATCTAGTCAATGCTTCTTAAGTGCGTTTTTTGGCCAGGCCTACAACTTGGTGTAAAATGGCTGGATGATTGGCATTGCGTTTGTATCTCATTGTCAACGTCAGCTTCAGCTTCAGCTCCAGCATCAGCATCAGCCTCATCGTCTTTTCATCTTGGCAGCTGCTATTGTTGTTGTTGTTGCTGCTATTGTTGTTGCTGTTGCTTATTGACAATGCGTCTGGCGTTTTGCTAGCTTTGGCTTTGGCTTTGGCGGTGGTCGTCTCAGTTGCTTTGATGGCACCACAAGCCAGCGACGAAGCAACGAAAGCCAACTATGCCACCACCATCGGGGCCAACTTGGCTAACTAAAAACAAGTTGCGTTGACATACCAATTAACTTGACAAATACATAATTGGTATCAAACAATTAAATGTTGTTGTTGTTTATATATATATTTTTTTAGTTTTTATTCAACTCTATTCATTGCATTGCATTTCTTTTCGCTGTTTTTTTTTTATGAGCCAAGAGAATGCGCCCTGTCCAACGAGCCATGGAGACTTAACTAACGTGGCTAACAACTAAGCTCTGCCAGCCCATTTAGCTGTCAGCTTATGAGCGCAGAAAATTCATTTAAATTTATCTAGTTGTCAGTTTTGCTAAGCTTTAAGATATTTGCACAATTTGCTCGTAAAAAAAAATCGACAAAAATACAAACCGATATAAAACGGCAGCCGCTAACGAAGCGCCAACAACAACATTTAAGTCCAAGCCGAGATGAGGATGACGACAACAACAACAGCAACAACAACGATGCTGTGGGCAGCCTTAGATTTCGCAACTTGTTGTATTAGGGTATGCCGAATTATTGAGGCAGGTCGTTTACTTTTGATAAGCAAGGGCGAAATGGGGAAAGGGAAATAGGGAAAATCTTTAAACAGAAGTTTTGCTCTTGTTATTTTTAGTTTTTGGCCATTAAACAAATCACCAAAATTCAATAGAGTCTACAAAATTCGTTGCATTAACATAAAACACACTGACTAAATGACTCTTGTTTGTTGTTGTTGTTGTTAGCTGTTTGTTTTGCCCGTTTGGCAGGTGCAGTTTGCATTTGCTGGTGTTTGTCGCTGATGTTGTTGTTGTTGTTGCTCATTAGTTTTTTTCTTCTATTTATTTATTTAGTTTTTTGCTGCCACAAAGTCTACGTCTGTTACCATTTTGGGCTGGCTGGGAATCAGGCGTGCTGGATTAGCCAAACGTTTTAGTTTGCCTTAGCAGAAGCAAAAAAAAAAAAAAAACACAGAAGATAGATAGCCGCACATAAGGAAAATCGAAATACATTTTTGGTTTAGGCGCTTTCAGTGATCCGCAAGTGTGGGAAAAACTTTTATTTCAAGGTTCAAAAGACGCCCGCAGAGTGTGAAAAATGGCCAAAGCAATACCAACAACAACAACAAGAGATAGATTTTTTTGTTACAGCTACCCCCACGGCGTATGCGCAATGCCATAAATTCAGATGTGCAAATGGTTGAAAGTGTTTTTTTTCTTCTGTTTAGTATTATTATTCGTATAGAGTATTAGTGTATGCACTGGCATTGCTCATACGCCATGTTGTTTCATAATTATAACTTAAATACGACAGTTTTATATACAAAAATCCACTAGTAAATCAATGTTCGCCCGGCCCGACTGCCTGGCTGCCTGGCTGGCTGTCTGGCTGGCAATTAACTGCCAAGAAACGTAACAGACATAACGACGAGTGATGATGTGGTGCAGCAGCAGCAGCAGCGGTGGCGGTGGTGGTGGTGCAGCGAAGCACGTCGCAACAAGCTAGCCAAGCGAACTGTCAATTATAACCAATCGCACACCAAGTGCACATTAAACCCTATCAACTGTTTCTTGTAATTTATTGTTTGGTTTTGCCAACAAGTCGCATTTGGTGCGAGATCCGCATTGCTGCTGCTGCTGCCGTTTGCTGCTGCTGCTGCTGCTTCTGGGCGCTGGCTTATGCCAGTCTTTGGCCTCATCATAATTATCAACTGGCTGGCTGGCTGGCTAGCTGTTCGGGCGGCACGTTCAACGTTCAAAAACGCGCAACAAGCAGCTCCAAAGTCAAATGAGCAGTTTATGGCCAAGACGACCATTTTGAAGACGCACCAAAGGAGCACCTAACTTGACTCTACGTTTGTGTGTGTTGTGTGTGTTCGTGTGTGTGTGTTGTGCCACCATCACTTGGGGCAACATTCACTTTTTTTATTGCACCACTTTGGCAATAGAGGCACAAGTGTGATTTCAAATCTCTGGGTCGCCATCTAAATTGGCAGAAATATGAAGTCGCAGCATGTGCAGCATATCGGGTAAAAGCACTGATTTTATATATATATGGTATATATATGTACACACAATAAGTGCTTGAACTGAGACTGTGGAGAATGGAAGATTTTTTTTTTTGGACACCAAAATGTATGACTGCTGCCTGCCACATAATGAGCATTAGCATATTGCCTATAGAGTTGCTTGCACTCACACAAAAGCTTCAAATGTATGGGGTTTCCCTTCTAAGCAATTGCAAATGGGGCAACAAAAATAAAAATGTCTAAATGGCAGGCAAGCACAAAATAAAAGTAAGCCTAACACAGCACTGTGGGCTGACGTTGATGGCCAGTTCAATTAAATGCCATCAATTTTAATAACACGAGCCTCTCAACAGAGAAAGACACCGAGAGTAGAGAGCGTAGGTGAGCGAGAGGAGGGATGGGGCGGGGGGTTGGTTAGCAGAGTAGTCTGTTTTGTTACCTTGGGCGCTGTATAACCAAATGCCTGGCATGGAAATTACAAATGCATCAGTAAACAACAACAACAACAACAACAGCAGCAGCAGTCTCGTAAGTTCCTGGTCTCTCTCTCTCTCTTTCGCTCTCTTTGGCTCTGTTTATGGCTCTAACGCACTTGAAGCACTTGAGGCTAAAACAAGCGACCGGGCAACGGTCAGTTTGCGACGTTTGGGAAAACTGAAGTCTTTTTGCCTCTCTTATGTGGCCCTCGGTCATGTTGTTGTTGCTGTTGCTGTTGCAATCGGGCCTCCAACAAAGCACTTAAGCATGGGTCAGCAACAGCAACAGCAATAGCAACAACTCTAACGGCGACAGGCAACCAGGCAAAAGAGTTAAGAGAGCTTTGAGACAAGTGAAAATTGAAAGCAGTAGCCGCTAACCAAGAAAATCATAATAAAAGCAATATTAAGTTGAATGTAAATAAAGCATGTGTTGAATAATAAACTCAACATATTTTCAAACTAATTTTACATAAATAAAACTATCTCTAAAGGCTACAAAATAATATCGAATTATTACCAAGATATTTTCGGACATAAAAATGTATATTAAGAAACACAAAAATATCTCATTCAATAACAAGAAAAATTGCAATTAAAAACAAAATTAATGTAAAACAAAATTTATTAAACTCTGAGTTTAATATCTGAAAAAAAATATCCATAATATGCCGTAATATTTAGTCTTTTATGGCATTAATTAATATAGTATATAGGCCAAGGCTAAAGTTGACAAAAAGAAAGACATTAAAAAATGCTAAAAATGGCCAGAAAAAACTTTAAATTGATGAAATAAAATACATAAAAAGCAACAAAAAAAATTCTTAACCTTATACCAAACATAGAACACATTCTAAACTAGACTGAAATTCTTCTTTTTATTTTGCATTTTAAATAATGGTTTTTATTTTATTACACAAGTTATAGTAGCAACTGAATAAATCTGCATGCTAAGCAGAATGTCGTTTGAGCACTTCATAAAAGGCAATGTTAAATAAAAAAAAGCGAAACAAAACCAAAAAAAAAAATTGCTATGATTCTATTAAGAAAAAGTTTTATATAATCTATGTATCGACTAGTATTTGAAGACCGTAACCGTAACTCAAGCTGTCTGCTCAATATTCATTATTCAATCGGAACTAGTAGAAACACAATTCCATGCTCTTCAAATGCACAAATCGAGAGTCCGAGATTTGAAGTCGAAGTCAAGTGTTTGCTGCTCGTGCAAAACTTTCATATATGAACCCTTAACACAAAAAAACAAACACAAAGAAAAGAAGTTGGGCTGACAGAGAGAAAAATAGAAAAGAGGGAGAGGAAATTGGCAGCCGTTGTTTCAGTTGCCTGTTTTAAGGCAGCTGCTGCTGTTGCTGCTGTTGTTGCTGTCGCGGGCGCCAAAATCGACACACTTGTTCCTCTTTTGGTTGGGATAGAAGGGAGAGCGGGTGGTGGACGACTGTCTGTGGCAATCGGCGTCGCTCAAGTACAGGTTAAATGGATCACGACTGCACGGATTTGATGTCCGTCTGTCGCCATCACTACTTATGTATGTATGTGTGTTTGTGTTTGTCTGGGTAGCCCATAAAATAGGCGACATGCAAACGTTTCTTGATGCAGTTCGGTAAAATTAGGAAATTGTGTACAACTGTTGCCTGACAAGCCAAAGTGTTCCAGACAGTTGCAGTTGCAGTCAGAGTTAGAGTTAGAGTTGAAGTTGAAGTTGGAGTTTCGAGTCTTTGGTTAAGCTGATTTTTATGCCAATATATATTGCTGGCGAAAAAAGATTTAACGAGTCTCATTAAGCTTAAAACTCAACAGTTTTTGGCCATTTTGTTAAACTGACTTTCGATTGACTCTTTCAATTGCAGCGAGCACATCGCACGCCAGCAGCAGCAGCAGCAACAACGGCAGCACCAACAGCAGCAGCAACAACAACAGTAAAACTGCCACCAAAGCAACCGCCAGCAGCAAGGCTTACAGCAGCAGCAGCAACAGCAGCAACAACCATTACAGCAATGGCAAGCAGGCAAGTTGTTCATCGTCCGTTGCTGGCTATTCTGGGTCCACGTTGGGCGCCTTTGGACGACAGCAGCAGCACCAGCAGCAGCAGCAACATCAACAACAACAACAGCAACAACTATACGCCTCTGGCGTTTCCAAGTTGCCATTCTCACCATTCTTTGCCGCATCACCATTCTTTTTTACGTATCGACGGATCAGCAAACAGGAGGATAACAACAATAGTTGCAGCTACAACAATGGCACCAACAGCAGCAACAGTAACACCAGCAACAGCATTAGCGCCAGCAACAGCAACAGCACCAACAACAGCAACAGCAGCAGCGCTCTCATGAAGGACTACGATCGCAAATTTAGTTTGTTGAGTCTCTTCAAGAATCCCTACAAATTCTCTGATTCACAAACGCCACGAAAGTGCTCCACAACGAGCAGCAGCAGCAGCAGCAGTAGCAAAGCAGCAGCTGTTGCTGCAACAGCCGGAGCGGTCTGTGCGCCGAGCTGGAAGAGCTATGCTGGCGCGGGTTCACCGCATGCTGCACTCAATCCTGCGTTCGGGGGCATGGCACTAGGTGGTGCCGCTGCTGGTGGTGGTGCGCGCAAGGACAACAGCAGCTTTAGTGGCATCAATTTTGGTGGCACTGGCGCAGCGGGCAGCAGTGCAGCATTCAGTCGCGATGCTGCATCCAATGGCGTTGGTGGCGGCGGCGGCGGCTACAATGATCTCTCCAAGAACCGCAAGGTACACAAATGCGATACCGAGGGCTGCGACAAGGTCTACACCAAAAGTTCGCATCTCAAGGCTCACAAACGCACACACACAGGTAAGATTAGGCAAAGGCAATATTATCCATTGTTAACAAACAGATAACATAATTCCCATCTTTGATCTTTTGTTTTCACTATTTTATGCTATTCCGTTTCCAAAGTTTCACTGTCGTCCTAAAAGATTTACATTCATTTGTCCTCAACGAAGATTTTTCTTTTCCTCCATGTCAAAGTTTGGCTGCATTTCATTTCCACTGTTCCAATTTGTTTATTTTCACTTGCTTACTTCCTCTGTGCATGCAATGTTTCACTTTCACTGTTTCACTTGCACTGTTTCACTTTCACTGTTTCATCATCTAACATGCCATTAAAAACAAATTGTATCCCTTTCGTTTTCGCTTCACAGGTGAGAAGCCATATGTGTGCACCTGGGAGGGCTGCATCTGGCGCTTCGCTCGCTCGGATGAGCTCACACGCCACTATAGGAAACACACGGGCGTCAAGCCCTTTCGCTGTCAACTGTGCACCCGCAGTTTCAGTCGATCCGATCATCTGTCGCTGCATATGCGACGCCACTGAGCCACACACTGAGGCCATATGGAAATCAATATAAAATATTTGTATACTCATCAAAGCCACGCGACATTCACACAAACATACAAACAGAGATGCATAACGTAAATGGATTAATGCCCCAATGAGGCATGGTTTTTGAATTTTTGACGTTTGTAATCTTCTTATCTTTATTTATAAAAACTTCTGTTTCATGCATCATTTTATCGTTCAGTTTTTATCGTCGTTACGCTTAAGTAGCTCAATTTAGAATTGTAAGCGGGCTCAAAGCCCAGACTAGGCACTAAGACTTTAGTTTTTAAATCGAAACACAAAAGAATTTGTAAAATTTTATTGTATCTAAGCAGACGTTGCCTTAAAGAAGCCAAGTTAACATAACGAAAATGACAATTAACTACAAAAATACCTTGAATGAAAAACAGAACAATACTTTGATATTGATCTATATATTCTTATAGGTTAATTTTTGCCTGCAACAAAATATATATATATAGATATTTATATTTGTATTTGGTGCTAGCAACTTGTGTGTAAATAAAAACTAAAAGCGATACGTTTTACATATCAATTATTATTATATAAAAAATTTTAACTAATTTTAGCGCAAATTTTTATATATTGGATGTTAAGTAGAAAATTTTTATACAACATAGTGAAAATTAACAACAACAACAACAAAAACTAAAAGACAAATCAAAAACACATGAGGCAGCTGTAGCCAAGCAATATATTTATAAAATGAAGAAAAAGACAATAATAATATACATTTACATTTAATATTAAATTTTGATATATAAAATATATACATATTTTTATATACATTTGTACCATACTTACATATACATATCTATGGCAGTTGTGTTGCAGCGCCGCACTCGATACTTATCATGAGGCTTAAGTGGTTTTTCTCTAAAAACAACAAAAAATTCAATTTATTACATTTATTAACTTTGCTTTGCTTTGCTGCAATACACGTTTTTATGAGCTACTCCTCTTAATGGAAACCAATTAAATAATTTATTTTGTGTATTGCAAGTTGTTTGTTTTATTGTATTATAAATATTTCATTATGAACTAGTTAAGTTCTTAAAGTAGTTCACTTAAAATTTTTCCATATTAATAAAGATATATTAACATCTTGCATAACTTTTAATCTACAAAAAAGTATAGAACAGAATCGATAAATCGTGAACAGCGCAACGACTGCAACACCAAACAGAAGAGCTCCCACAACTGCCACATACTAGATTTAAACGTACAACAAACAGCAACAACAAAAAAACAAACATAGAATGAAGAAAAATAAATAAAAAACAACAAAGTATTTTGTTGTTGTATGCCAATACCTTATACATACCATACATACATACATGCCTACAATACCATAATAATATTATTTTTTTGTGCTGAAATAAAAATAAAGAAAGAAAGAAGAAAAAAACTATAGTTTTTTGTGCACATGCTGAGAGAGGCTAAGAAACATATTTATTCGTAGCTTGGTAGCTTGGTAGATACAACCAACAATAACAAGAAAACGGTCAGCTCATTAAGCCAGTTAACTGGAGGCTGGCGTTGGGGCTCCACAACAAAATCCGTTGTGGATTTTTCATTTAAATGAAAAATCAATTGAGCTCACAATGGCTTTGGCATTTTTTTCTTCTTTCACTAACCGCAAGCGAGCGAGCGAGTCCCGAGCTACTAAGCCAAAGATGTGTGGCAAGTTGTCAACAGCCAAAGCCACAATGCGGCCTTTGTGTTTGACTCGGTTGCTGCTGTTGTTGTTGTTGTGCGCAATCTGTGGCACGCACCCGCCAATTGTCCAGGGGAGCATTGTCGTCGTTTGTCGTCGTTCGGTTTGCAATAATAAAGATGACAAATTTCTCGTCATTTGTAATTTCAATGCGAAAGCCATTGGCTTGGCTTATATTCATTTTTTTTTTTTGTCGCCCCGCTAACTGGTTGCAAGCCATACAGCTGCTCAAACCTCCTCTTTTACTCGTTATCTTACAGCTACTACTATTTTTTTGTGGATGACACCTGCAACAGGAAATCAGTGCATGAATAACGTTTTGGTCATTAAAAGTAGAAATTGTGAAATATTACGTATACGCAGCAGCTAGGCAATTTATTGGTTAATTAATAATAATAGTAAAAAAAGCAAAAAAACCAAAATGCCACAGCCAAAAGAAAGACAGAAGCTGAAAGACTTAAGCCAAAAATTGAGCTGCCTTCCAAGTTAGATGAGACGGCCGCATTTAGCATAAAGGTTAGACATATATAACATACCGGTTTTTTGGATTAATTAATATATATATATACTACTCCCATGCCGATGTAAATGCCGATGTATGTGTGTATGTCAGGTCATATCTTTGGCGCCAGGTTTAATGACCCGCAGCATGCAAATGAGTAAAAGTAAACAAACGAACAAAACAAGACACTGAGTGCAATAATTATGTAGACAAGTGCGCGAAAGTTAATAATAAAAATATATTTCAAAAAAGGTAAACAATGAATATTATGAAACTGTTAAAGTCATATCAAATTTATGTTAACTTAAACCTTTCATTTGAAATACAGTCGAAATTTAATGAGAATTTCGAAAAAACAAAACGATTTTTGAGCAATATTTATTATGACTTTAGGCATTTAACCATCTTAATTAATGTTCAAATAGATTTTGTTACGATAAAGCTCAGGCACAAAATAAAACTACGAAATCTGCATAAAAATTGTTCAAAATCCATAAAGTTTCTATTGAGATGGCAATTAATGGACGCCATACGATTGAGATTACAAAAAATAAAACTAAACTAAAGCAAATACTTGAAAAGAAACAGACACAAACATTTTGAGCTCATTAAAAGCCAATAAAAAGCATTGCTGGCTGTGCATCAACAACAGTTGTCCATCAAATGTTGCCTGCCACTTGGAATATCTCTTGGATCTCAGCAATTGAATGCGAATTTGGATTTGGGGATCGATGCTGTCCATCAGCCGTAAAGAAACACCAAAAACAAACCGCTCCAATAACCAAATCGCACACGGCAGGTGGGCAACATGTGGAGGGGGCAAGGAGAACAGGCCAGCAGCAGCAGCAGCAGCGGCAGCCAGTTGGCCATTTTTTAATTTATTGTTATGCCTTTTTGCTGCTGCTTTGGCTGCTTTGGCTGCTTTGGCTGCTGGCTGGTTCGGCAGGTCATGTGCAATTTATGAAACTGTGCGGCTTTTGGCGGCCTGATTTTTGAGAGACACATTTGGACGATTGTCGCAACGCGGCGGCAAAACTATTAACTGTCTCTTTCGCTCTCTCTCTGTGTCGCTCTCTCTCTCTGTCTGTTTGATTTGTGATCGATTGTGTGTCGTTAGTTTGCGACATGGGGCATGAAATCTTTGACACCTAACGGTAACTGGCAACCCGGCTAACCCGGGCCAACACAATCGCGCCCCCGACGCGTCGCATCGAGCTGTTTAGCTTCTGCATTAAATTGGAACGGACGAGATACTAGACTTTGTCAGCAGCAGCAGCAGCGCGCGTTTGCCAAAGTGTTGGCAGTTTTGCCATTTATTTTACAGGTGAGTGAGCATAATGGACAGTTTGCTGTTTGCCGTTTGCCGTTTGCCAATGTGGGCCTTGTGGCAACATGCTGTGCGCATTGGCTCAATTAAAAAGTGAGAGAGAGAGAGAGAGAAAGAGAGGGAGACAAAGAAGTTGGCTGCCTCATTTGACAATTGCCAATTGCCTAATAGAGGCAAAACGTTGTTGCCGGGCCAATCTCTTATTGTTGTTGTTGTTGCCGTTGTTGTTGTTGCGTTTGCTTATAATTTTGTTTAAGCAAAAATGCTTAAATTAAAATTCCCATCACACCACAAAAACCCATAAATCATCTTTTATCTAAGCGAGTCTATCGCAGCTCGCGCCAACATTCAACTTGAACCAAAGAAAAAGTCTCATCTTTTCTCTCTCTCTCTCTTTCGTTCCTATCTTTGTGTGGGGAAAATGATGGTGCTGCTGCTGCAACGTTTGCCACTACATAGTGGGGGCATCTTGGGAACCACCAATGGGGACGACTGAACCTGCTTCGTTCGCCTTAATGAGAATTTAATATTTTTCAATAAAAATTTGTAAAAGGCGCGTTTTGCCTGTTTTTGCCTGGCAATGTTGTTATTGTGCGTCCACTTGTTGCTGTTGTTGTGGTCAACATCTCGCTGCCACTCTAATATGCTTGTGGCACTATTAACGCACTTATGTTTGGGGCTTGGTTTGGTTTGGTTTGTGGTTCGGTTCGGTTTGGTTTGGTTTGGTTTGGCTTGGCTTGGGTCGTGTTTGTGGTTGGGGATCTTCTTGATTTGGCGTCGGCATCCAAAAGGATTAATTGATATCGGTCAAGGCGGCATTTTGTGAAAGCCGACTTAATGCGAATGAACATCGAATGTTTGTTAGTGTTTATCATAAACATTTTTATGGAAGCTTTGGAATTCTTGTTTGCAATTTAAATAGATAAAAGCTGCAATTTGTGATCTGAGCTTTAAATACGAATGAAGTCAGTTGGATTGTTTGTGGGTAAACTTAATGACCTTTAAGGAAAGATTCTGTTATAATGAAGCACAAAATTTGTTTTATTCATCGGAGAATTAGGGTAACGATTAACAGAGTTACAGAGCCTTGAAATATAATTAGTATCCAAAATTCGTGAATATTTATATTTCAATTTTATTTTAACAAATGAGAAAAGTACATCGAATATATAATTATAATCAAAGGATATATATTTGTTATTAATCGATGGAATATAATCGATTTTTATCGATATTTAAAATTGATTTATCGTGTCAACACAGTATTTGAAACTAAATTCCAATGTAGGATTCGTTTGCGAAACAAAAGCAAATTTGTTTTGCGCCTTCTATCTTGCACTCTCTCTACCTCTTTTTGTTATCGTCTCCTTCTCTCTTTCTCTCTCTTAAACACGCTTGTTTTCCCTCTTGCTGTTAGGATCCTTTACTCAGACTTTAGATTAACTCTCTTTCCCTATTTTCCTCGATTTTTATTTGAACATCGCTTTTGTTCTCTCCC